>CM074727.1:42533047-43733047 GCA_037306005.1 Rhinophrynus dorsalis
TGATGATTAATTAGAGCTCCTTTATTATGAAACATTACTATCCCTTTAAAAGTCCATTCAAAATGAAACCATCACTTTGTAATAGTGGACATTTCAAAAGTACTTTCAAAATTGCTGATATTCACGTAAAGCTTTCAAATACCTATTTGTACTGGCTGGCAGGAAGTGGCAGTTGGGATAGGAAGCTGCATGGAATGTTAGTATCTGGCTGACATGCCTGCCACATTTGCATTACTTGACAAATCAAGCTAAGTATCTTAACCCTTTGAGTGCCAGAGAAGTATGCAACGCATTTCTTTGCTGCGTACCCCTCTAACACTCAAAGGGTTAAACTAGTATTTTATACTAAGAACAGTAAATATAAATATAGCTGCTTTAGAAACCTCTTTCAGCATTATGTATTTGTTATAAAGTGACAGTTCCACTTTAAATCAGTGGGAATTTGGGTTTGTTCCCTATGATGCAGTCGATGTGTCCTGGATTTGTTCAACATTTCTTTTTGAACATAGAACCCTATAGCTTTCACTAGTCTGACCGAAGACTTGACACCATTCCTTAACATTTTTTCAGTAAAATATTACTACCTGCCCCTAAGCATGATTGGACCAGTGGGACACCTATGAGTAAGATGTGCTAGGGTACACAGAATCATTCACTAGATAGGATAACACCATCCAGATAACAGCTTCTCTGTTAAATTGCCTCTGAATCTTTTGACATAGAAAAACTCTTTTACAATAATTAATACACATAAAAATGTTTCCCCTCCTAAATGGTAGGAATAGCAATATTGGTTGGGCTATTTTCAACACTTATAAAAAAGAGCCCTATGTGTGAGTTGCATCATGGTTTGTTAATGAAACAGAGCTCAGATCTGTGGGGAGAATCCCTATGTTTAAAACTATATAGACTTTTAAATCAGTCCACCTATTCTTATATGCTACCCTTGACAAGCAAATTAATTAGTGGGGACTAATCAGACATGCAAGTAGAATATCTTAAAGGAGCAGTAAACTTATTTTTATGGAAACACGTATTTTCTAGAGCTTTTCCTGCTGAATAAAACAATGTCACGCCCACTGCTGTCAGATATTTTATTGAAATTTTATAACAGATCAAATAATCAGGAAGTTAATTTTCTGTGGTTCACTTCCTGAGAGTTCTAACTAACAGGAAGTGACAGGCAGTTTCTATCACATTCTATGGAGAACTGTATGTCTCTGACTTTTCTGACATTCCTCTCCATTAGAATCTAACAGGAAATCTAATTAGAATTTGACCACTAGAGGGCACTGCTAATGTAAAAAAACATGAGTTTAAACTGTAATAACTCTGGAAATATAAATCTCTTGGCAATGGGAGTACCCTTATTTTTTCATAAAAAAAAGTTTACTGCTCCTTTAAATCTGGAGCAGCAATAGCCCAAACCTTTGTCTTCACTATGGCTTGTACCTTCACAAATATACAGTTACAGATTCACCACTATATCCACCTTCTGACTGTTGCTAACAAAGCTTAGTCTCCCCTCAATATTTTAGTCTCTATGAAGTTGCCTTCTCTGCCTAATAGGAATTCTGTCATTGTGTGTCTTATTTGGTTCAACATTCAACACTACCAATAGAACACATAAATCAGGTTTATGAATAGTAAAATGTCCTTTTTTTGAACAGTTATTTGTTTTCTGATTTTATTTAATTGCTTTGTGTAATTATGTATACTATGTGTGGTTAATCTGTATTTCCCCATTTTTTGTTGGACTACATTTCTGATGTTGATTGAGTAAAGATGTAATTGTAGTCTAACAACTGTTGTTGCTGTAGATCACACAACAATGATTGTTAATTGTTCTATTCCCCTTCAGTCAGCAGAGCTCTGGGATTACCCTGTCGAGTGATTACAAACTACCTTTCTGCCCATGACTCAAACAACAACCTGACAATTGAGAGCTTCTATGACCCCTCAGGAGAACCTGTTAATAAAAGCGATGACAGCATTTGGTAATTATGTAGAGCCTCTTCCTACTTACTTGGCACATAGGGCAATATTTTTTTTTAACTCTCTTTATAATGTATTAATTAACCTAATGGGTGTGGATGTGTTGAGGTAATATTAGTTTCCATTCAGAGCTATATCCATTAAGCAGCCTACAGAGACATCTAGTGGTCTTGGTGCTCATTACAGTAATTGGGACTAGATGCATATTAGTTACTTTGTCGAAATTAACTGATCATTCTGTGTTGACTGTTTCTCTCTCTCTCGTTCTTTTGAATACTAGAGAGGTATCCATTGCTTTCTGAACCAATGCATTGGAGACCCCCCCACACACCATTCAAGGGGTTAAATAATGCCATTTAAATTAATGGGGGGTTTCATTCTTTCCCTATGGCAGTTGGTTTACTCACATCTTTAGCCTGATGAATAAGACTTAAAGGTATAGTAATACCTAATTTCAAGTTTATTCAGTATTGTAGGCATTAAAAATATATATTAAGAACTATGTAAGTCTTATCTCTCAAATCTTTATGGTTTGAGAAATATTCTCAACTAAAATTCCCCCCTCCATGACATCAGCCATCTAGCTAACAGATTTGGATTCTGGTCTGCAGACCGGCCAGCAGCTCTTCACCAGATCCGAGACGGCAATCTTTAAAAATAACTACTTCACTGGAATGGTCTACAAAAAGTGTGCTTGCAAACCAGGCACACTTTGTAGAATGTAACAATGAAGTAGTTATTTTTTAAAGATAGCGATCTTGGCTCTGCTGATGAACAGCTGCCGGCCGGTCTGCGGACCAGAATCCAAGTCTGACAGCTAGATGGCAGACTTGACTGAAACAGCCAGGAAGATGGAACTTTAGTTACATAGTAACATAGTAACATAGTAGATAAGGCTGAAAAAAGACATGCGTCCATCAAGTCCAGCCCATGCCAATAACACCCCTGTTGATCCAGAGGAAGGCAACAAAAAAGCCCTCTGGAGCAATTTCCAATGTAGGTGTGTGTGTGTGAGTGTGTCAAATAGTTCCCCGGCTCAATATCCTATTTGCTTTGAAGCCATCTGTCATAACTGTCAATATTGTTCTGTGCTAGATAGGCATCCATTGCTTTTTTGAATGCAGTTACATTATCTGCAAGCACAGCATCCCGAGGCAAAGAATTCCATAGCCTTACCGCCCTTACTGTAAAGAATCCCTGCCTGTGTTTTAGTCGAAAGCGCCTTTCCTCAAGTCTTAATGGATGACCTCTTGTTCTTAGCTCAGCTCTTTGCATAAATAATTAATTGGATAGTTCTTTGTATTGGCCTTGAATGTATTTGTAAATGGTAATCATATCACCCCTTAGACGTCTCTTTTCTAATGTAAACAAACCCAGTTTGGCTAGTCTCTCTTTGTAACTCAGATCCTCCAATCCCTTTATCAGTTTTGTTGCACGTCTCTGCACCTTTTCCAGTTCAGTAATGTCTTTTTTTAGAACAGGCGCCCAAAATTGTACTCCATATTCTAGATGAGGCCTAACCAAGGATTTATACAGAGGTAGGATAATATTAGCATCCCTTGCTTCTACACCTCTTTTTATGCAGGCTAGTACTCTATTTGCTCTTGCAGCAGCTGAGTGACTCTGCACACTGCTGTGAAGACTATTGTCTATCAGTACACCTAAATCTTTCTCTAATGAGGATTTCCCAAGTTTTTTCCCATTTAGAGTATATGTAGCAAGTTTGTTTCTACAACCCAAATGCATAACCTTACATTTATCTACATTAAATGACATCTGCCACTTTTCTGCCCATTCACTTTGTTTATCTAAATCCTTCTGTAGGGAAAAAACATCGAGCTCTGTATGTATTTCCTTACATAGCTTAGTGTCATCAGCAAAGATTGAGATGCTACTTTCAATTCCCACTTCTAGATCATTAATAAACAAATTAAAAAGCATTGGGCCCAGGACTGAACCCTGCGGTACCCCACTTATAACCCTAGACCAATTTGAAAAAGTTCCATTTACAACAACTCTCTGCCATCTATCATTTAACCAGTTCTCAATCCATGTACAGATACCACCACCCAAACCAAAGCCTTTTAATTTATGCAGTAACCTGTTGTGAGGCACTGTGTCAAAGGCTTTTGCAAAATCCAAGTATACTACATCAACAGCAATTCCCCTGTCCAAATTACTACTCACTCTTTCATAAAATGCAAGTAAATTAGTCTGACATGATCTGTTCTTCATGAAACCATGCTGATTCCTACTAATGATATTGTTTGTCTTCACATAGTTCTGAATACTATCAGTTAATAACCCTTCTAGTATCTTACCCACTATGGAAGTCAAGCTCACAGGTCTATAATTTCCTGGTTTGGATCTTGCTCCCTTTTTAAACAATGGAACTACATCAGCTTTCCTCCAATCACAGGGCACTATGCCTGATGAAAGCGAATCAATAAATATTAAGTATAATGGTTTTGCTATTACTGAACTAAGTTCCTTAAGTACCCTTGGGTGTATACCGTCCGGTCCAGGCGCTTTATTCACTATAACCCTTTCCAGTCTCTTTTGGACCTTGTCCTCAGTAAGCCATGTAGATGTTGGAGGAAATTCCATGGTTTTGTCGGTTTGCCCACAGCTTGTCATTTCTGCTTCCTTTGTATATACTGAAGCAAAGAACGTATTTAGGGTCTCAGCCATAGCTTTATCCTCACTAATCAATTCACCTGTTTCAGTCCTAAGACGACCAATATCAACCTTAACTTTTTTGTTGTTAATATACTTGTAGAATTGTTTAGGGTTTTTCTTGCTCTCGTTTGCAATGTTTCGCTCATTTTCTATTTTAGCTAGCTTAATTGCTTGTTTGCAGATTTTATTACATTCTTTATATTTTTTAAATGATGCATCTGACCCATTTGACTTAAACACCTTAAAAGCCTGCTTTTTATTTCTCATTTCCCTGCTAACCACATTATTAATCCACATTGGTTTTGCTTTACTTCTCTTGTGCTTATTCCCCAATGGTATATATTGACATGTATATTTGCCCAAGAGCATTTTAAATACATTCCATGACTCTTGTGCATTTTTATCTTTGAAAATTACATCCCACTGGATATCCTTTAAAGCTTCTTTTAACTTTGTAAAATTAGCCTAGTTGCGAATATCTCTCAAACCATAAAGGTTTGAGTGCTAAGACGTACATAGTTCTTAATATTTTTTAATGCCTACAATACTAAATAATCTTGAAATTAGGTATTACTATCCCAAATACTACCAAGACATGAAGACCTTATGGAGACCATTATATATATCTTTGAAAGTTGCAAAATGCTATTTAATATGATTGAACTGTATTTTAACATGTCCCTTTATAGACAGGTGACCAATGTCTGTTCAATACTACGTCATCATGCTTGAGTTTATTCCTCTACAATACAAGCGTTTCTCAGTGCAAGTCACTAAGTCATTTCTCCTAGTTAGTATAGTCCATGGGTAATCAATTATTAAATCTACAGCTATTGTGGACTAGAACTTCCATCATTCCCATCCAGCTGAATGTCCAACCACTGACCAACCCTAGTGACACTCAGCTCCAGTCCTCGGGGCACATGAACAGGTCAGGTTTTCAGAATATGCTAAATCACAATGACTGAGGCACTGATTATACACGATTAAGCAGGGATATCTGGTAAAGCTGCATTGTTGGTGTGTCCCAAGGAATAGTGCTAAGAAACATTGATCTAGACCAGAGGTTCTCAACCCATGCCCTCAGTGGCCACTAACAGGCCAGGACTTAGGAATGTTCCTGATAGAACACAAGTGTGTTGATCAGAGGCTCAGTCATATTGATTAACTCACCTGTGCTCTTAAGAGGAAATTCTTAAATCCTGGCCTGTTAATAACCATTGAGGGCACGTGCTGAGAACCACTGATCTAGACTGTTCAGACCTAGTCTGCCTATCTCTGCTTTAACCGTTCAAGTATCAGAGGTATCTGACACATTGCAACATGTCCAATTACTTGGATACCGCTCTGGTACTTGAAAAGTTACATGAGGATTAATCTTTTTTAAAATTATTTATTTATTAACCCTTTCAGTGCCAGAAGGGTACGCAACGTTTCGTACCCCTCTGACACAGAAACGGTTAAACCAACCACCCGTTTGGACTGTTCCTCTCACTTGCTACGGAGGACCATAGTAAATGACTCGAGCTCTCCCATAGAATTCATTATGTTACATAAAATACCTTTGTGATACTGGTCTCCATAACATAACATAATATTTAAGTGATAATAACTTTTCAGTGAAAACTCTTCTAGATTTGGGAGTGTCTTGTTTTACTCACTAGAAAAGGCACACTAAGATTTTTTTTCATGAAAACTTTATTGCTTCTTTAGAATTATTTTACAACAGAGAATTGCAAACATGTTCTAATTTAGTCTCTCACAACAGGAATTTCCATTGCTGGAATGAAAGCTGGTTCCGCAGAACTGATCTTGGAGAGTCGTATAGTGGATGGCAGGTCTGGGATTCAACTCCTCAAGAAATGAGTGGTGGTAATAGACAAAATCTAACCTAGAGTCATTATAATGCAAATAATTTTTTATAGGGCATGAGGCCATGAGCACTGGGTTAAAAACTAACACATAAAACCTACATAGCTTAAAAATAATAAGAGCTCTCCAGCTGTTGGGTATTACAGCAGCTGGTTGGGGCTGTTGTGAGTTGTAATCCTCAACTGCAACAATAAGAAGAAAGGGAGAGTGATACAGAGCACCCTAGTGCAATGAATCAATGGATTAAAGGAGGAGTAAACTTTTTTTATGAATAAATATATATTGTAGGGATTTTTTCCTATTGAGTAAAATAATGGTACTCCCACTGCAGAGAGATTTATATTTCCAGAGTGATTACAGTTTAAACCCATGTTTTATTACATTAGCAGTGCCCTCTAGTGGTCAAATTCTAATTAGATTTCCTGTTAGATTCTAATTCTGATACACATATAGAGAAGCACACACACATACTTACACACTGATATCCTTACAGAGACTCACACACACTGACACACTTATATCCATACAGGGAACACATACACATATAGAGAACACACACACAAACTGACACATATAGGGGACACACTGACACTTAAACACAAACAGAGGCGGGGCATAAATGGGTAGGGCACAAGGGGCAGCAAAATTAGGTTTTGCCTAGGGTTGCAAAAATCCTTGCACCAGCCCTGTCCAGGACTCAATATGCCAAAAAGTTTAATAAATAAAAGTGTAGCTACAATAACATTTAACACACGGCTACGCGTTTCACGGTTCCCATCCACTTTCTAAAGCCAACTAAAAAGGCAACAGCTGGAGAGCGAATGGCTGTCTAACGATGTACTAAAGGTTGAGAATATTTGACCTTTTTTTGTTGTTAAAACTATATCATGGAAGATGCAAAAATGTTGAAGTGCTTCTGGACAGAATAGGCATTTAAAGGAGCAGTAAACTTTTTTTTATGAAAAAATACATATTGTAGGGGTTTTCCTATTGAGTAAAATAAGTGTGCTCCCACTGCCGAGAGATGTATATTTCCAGAGTTATTACAGTTTAAACCCATTTTTTTTTTACATTAGCAGTGCCCTCTAGTGGTCAAATTCAAATTAGATATCCTAATGGAAAGGAAAGTCAGAAAAGTCAGAGACATACAGTTTTCCCATAGAATGTGATAGAAACTGCCTGTCACTTCCTGTCAGTTAGAACTTCCAGGAAGTAAACACAGTAAATTCACTTCATGATTATTTAAACTGCTATAAAGTTTGAATAAAAACTCTGACAGTGATGGGAGTACCCTTGTTTTATTCAGCAGGAAATGCTTTGTAAAATATGTGTTTTCATAAAAAAAAGTTTACTGCTCCTTTAAGTGGGTGACAAAATGTAAAGTTTTAAATGTAATTTTTTTTGAGAAAAAAAAATATATATGTTGTAAATGCTAAAGAAAGCCATTCCTTAATCAGCAAGGCCTGAATAAATCCCAGTTTTGGTTTAGGACAGATTCAGTGTTTGCCTCTGATACACAGAAACACACACACACTAGCAACATCATCTCAACACAAAAACTTTATCTGTGGTTAATTTCCTCTTAAACTTTTCATATTTTTTATTGGCTCTAAGAATGAATTTTGTGTGACAAAATATATTTTTTTTTGTGACAGTGTTGTTTTCTGGGGGGTAACAAACTCTGTTATGTCACAAACACAATTAATCATGTGCAATAAAATCTATACTGTGACAAAAATCATTTTGTAAAAAAATTATTTTGTGC
This sequence comes from Rhinophrynus dorsalis, assembly GCA_037306005.1. Classification (NCBI taxonomy): domain Eukaryota; kingdom Metazoa; phylum Chordata; class Amphibia; order Anura; family Rhinophrynidae; genus Rhinophrynus; species Rhinophrynus dorsalis. The sequence continues at coordinate 42,541,359 of CM074727.1, forward strand.
AACAAAATCTGTTTTGCAATGCAAAATATGCATTTTGTGCAACAAAATAGATTTTGTGACAAAAAGATTAATTTGTGAGACAAATAATGTTTTTCATCAGATTTGTACAACAAAATTAAATTAAAAGTGAGGAAGTACAGAAGCATATTATGTTAAGAAAATAAATATGTTTTTTTTATTTTTTCCTCCACTCTTTTATTTACATAAAATATTCATAATTGGTTTAACATCCTTATGGAGTTGCTATGGCAATGAGTAAATCCGTTACTATTATTCCTTTTACTTTGGTAATGTCAGTCATCCCTCTTGGTTCATGCTTTTGTTTAAAATTTACTTTACTGGAATTAATAACTGCATTAGTCTGGTTTTAGTAATAACAATATATGAGAATGTTGGTATTTGATGATACCTTACAAACAATTTTACAATCATGATCTTTAAGGGGAAATTTAAAAGCCTCTAAGAAAGAAATACATTTGAACAAGTAAGGAAGATAGTTTTCTTAAAGGGATAATAATTCTTAATTATTACTCATCCCTATAGTAAAGCCCTACTAAAAAAAACGTATTGCCCCCAGTGTCATCTCTCAAGCTTTTATGGTTTGAGAGATGAACGCTTCTAAAGTTGCCCTCTCCCTCCCCCTTCCCCGAAGTCAGCTTTGTAGCTAACTGAAGAGAAATCCGGTCATCGATCATCAGGCGGCTCTGCAGCAGAGCCGCAATCATGTTAACTAAAAAAAAAAACTTTCACTAAAATGGTCTTCTACATGTGCTTGCAAACCAAGCACACGTAGAAGACCATTTCAATGAAAGTTTTCTTTTTTTAGTAATGCGATCAGGGTGTGCTGGAGAGCCGCCTGAAAGTCGTACGACTCTCTTCCCTGCAGTCAGCTAGAATCCTGAGTACGGGGAAGGGGGAGGGAGAGGGCAACTTACCGTAAAGGTTTGAGAGATGACATTGGGAGCAATACGTTTTGTTTAATACTATAGGGATTAGTAATACTTAAGTATTACTATCCCTTTAAAGTACATGAAAAGATATGGGGGAGATTCACTAAGCGTGGATAAAGAGGTGATAAGGTGGAGAAGATTTCTCCAGTTTATCATTTCTCCAGTATTCACTATTCACTAAGATCTCCAAAGATGAAGAAATCTTAGTGCATAGGCTCCATAGAATAACATAGTAATTGGAGAAGCGATAAATTGGAGAAGTCATCACACCTTATCACTTCTTTATCACCTCTTTATCAACACTTACTGAATCTCCCCCCTTGCATTCTTTTCTCAGTGCCAGAAATTTCTATAACCAGTGCCTCCTCAGTCGATTTCCTATATGCCTCATCTTCTCTCTGCCCTTCATCCAAACCACTATTCAGACACCTTTATTTATTGCCCACTCCAGCTACAGAAATGTCACCTTTTTCCACCCTCTGCAAGCTTTCCCTGTTGCATTCTACATAATTATCTGTCTTGGGAACTATGGATTGTTTTGAACAAGCTTTGTGATTCAGAATTGCTTGACCTGAGGAAGAGAGTTGACGTCTCAAGAGCTGGTCTTAAAGTGATAGTATTTTTATTATTTCAATACTGTCAGATTTTTTAGTTCAAGAGTAAGTAAATGATAAAGTATCCCCCTCCCACCAGTTTTACCTAGTGTAAGCCTCCTCCCCTCAGATGTGGAATCTGATCACTTGACCGGACAGGTCACAGCAAGGGACAATCTTCTTACTGTGAGCATAAGGAAAACCCTGCCCCCTTGACAGGTTTTATGCTCACTAAAGATTGTCCCTCAATGAAAGCCATCCGGACAGTCTTGCTGCTCTGAGGTGAGCAGTGTTACATCAGTAAAAGGGGAGGAAGTGGGGATACTTTATCATTCAATTACTCTTGAACTACAACTCTGACAGTACTGAAATAATACTCTCCGTGGCCCAAATACTATGAAGATAACTGGAACTGACTTTATTGTAAAACATTATTATTCCTTTAAAACATAAACTGGTAGTAGAAATAAAAAGTTATAATCAAATGCCAAAGTGCTCATATCTTGGCATTTGATAAACAGTAGTAGGTTTTAAAGGAGCAGTAAACTTTTTTTTATAAAAAAGCATATTTTACAGAGAATTTCCTGCTGAATAAAACAAGGTAACTCTCATCGCTGTCAGATGTTTTATTCAGAATTTATAGCAGTTTAAATAATCAGGAAGTGAATTTACTGTGTTTACTTCCTGATAGTTCTAACTGACAGGAAGTGACAGGCAGTTTCTATCACATTCTATGGAGAACTGTATGTTTCTGACTTTTCTGACTTTCCTCTCCATTAGAATCTTACAGGAAAATTAATTAGAATTTGACCACTAGAGGGCACTGGTAATGTAAAAAAAACTTGGGTTTAAACTGTAATAACTCTGGAAATATAAATCTCTCGGCAGTGGAAGTACCCTTATTTTACTCAATAGGAAAATCCCTACAATATATATATTTTTTCATAAAAAAAGTTTACTGCTCCTTTAAGGAAAAAAAGAGCAGATGGAAGAGGTAATCAGCTCATTTTGTCAGGCCACTTAAGAGTATTAGGTTATTTTCTGCAATATTGCATATTTTAAGAAAATTGTGTCTTTTCCATCTAAGAAGCACTTTCCATTTAATGTATATTCACATATGATTTGATTTTCTTTAGGTATTTTCCAGTTAGGCCCCACCTCAAAGTATGCAGTAAAAGAAGGAGAGGTGGACAAATTATATGATACTCGCTTCGTGTTTGCGGAGGTGAATGCTGATGTGGTAAATAAAATTGTCCAAAGTGATGGATCGTTATCAACTGGGTCAGTTGAAATTGCAGCTGTTGGCAAACGAATCTGCACAAAGGCTGTGGGCCAAAAGTCAATGAATGACATTACACTGGAGTACAAGTATGGAGAAGGTACACTGCGATGCAAAATTTTTTTGTAAAGTTGATACCTTTATTGGCTAACTAAACAGATTTAAAATGCAAGCTTTCAAGACTTCTTAGGTCTCTTCCTCAGGCATGTTATACAGATAAATATGAAAACTTCTCTCTTAAATACAAGTACACATTACATTGTTTATAATGGAAATCAGATAACAACGTTAGTCCAGATACCAATTCCTTGATCAGTGGTAGAGGATGTGATTTAAATAGCATTCTTCCTCTGGATCCAGGTATTTATGATTCCAGAGGGACTGTCATAAAAGTTAATTCACCATTAAGTACTGTGACAGGAATTCCCTGTCCCTGTTCATGCCATAGGTCAAAGAGTCAAATTGTAACATTAATTTTACCTCCCACACTCAGTACTATAATAAACATTGCGTAAGCACCAGATACTCAGTGACGAATATAATAATACTAGTTTTAAAGTCTGTGTACACGGGCCAACACTGGTGGCGCTGCAGTCTGTAAAGCTGACAGAAGGAGATCCATGTCGGCCGACACGGGGAGGCTCTTCAGCAGAGCCGCGATAGCTCCATTTAAAAAGAAATACTTCTTTGGAACAGTCAAAAAAGTGTGCTTGCAAACCAGGCACACTTTGTAGACCGTTCCAATGAAGCCTTTCTTTTTAACTCATGCTATTGCGGCTCTGCTGAAGAGCCGCTTGTCAGTCCCCGGACCAGGAACTCCTGCTGTCAACTTACAGCTGATGTCAGGAGAAGAGGAGGGAGAGGGGAACTTTAACGGAGGATATCTCTCCAACCATAAAGGTTGGAGAGATAGGACTTTTTCCAAATACTTTATTTTTGTAAAATCTAACATATAGCATCAACTTTATTTTGGGCATTACTAACCCTTTGATAACACTGAATAATATTCATAAGGTAAATAACATGGCTCTGTTTCTTAACCCTTCTTCCTTAGGAACGCCTAATGAGAGAGAAATTGTTAACAAAGCTCGTAATTTTTCAAACAGAAGATCTAGGTTTGTTAGTCTGTCAGCTGCCTCAGTTCCTACACAGGTTCTACAACATGTCACTGATGTTTGTGGAGAAATGATGGTCTCTGGAAAACCCAAAGTTGGTGATGATGTCACTGTGAATCTAACTCTCAAGAACGTGACCTCAGAGAAGAAAAAAGTCACTGTGAATCTGAATGCTTCTGCTGTTGTGTACACCAGAGCTGTGAGACGACACATTCTCACAAACTCTGCTGCTGTACTTCTAGGACCCAATGAAGGTATCGGTCTTTAGTTTAGTAATCGTCATTTTTTTACTCAAATATTAATGGAGAAATATAGCATAGGATTTAGTGGCTTTTAACAAGGGTTAAAGGAGAGCTAACCCCTACTTACCTAACTATGGCCAGAAAAACCTAGTAGCCCCAATTAAATTTGCCCTTCTGCCTTGTTCAAGAGATAACACCTTCAGTTAGTCCATGCAGACATAAACATGGATCTACTGAACCATTCAAGGTCCAGGAAGTATGCAACACATTTGTAAACAATGTGTTTGCACATCCCATCTGATCCTTAGAGGACTGAGGATAGATTGAGGTTCTGTGGTCCTGCTTGTAGCTTCCCTCTCCACCTCTATAGGCATAATATCCAGTACTGATTGAAGATGTTATCTCTTGATAAGGAAACAAAGAATGTGATGAGTACCCACCAAGAACGAACAAAATTAAAGCGCACTGTTCATATATTAATAAGTCGCCCTTCAATCATTAAATATATGGTGACTAGCTTGATAATACGTCTATTACCTATCAGAAGTGTCAGATTCTAAAGAAATTTTTAATCTTCGGAGACCAGAAGCCAGACATCAGCTCAGACATCTTGTCTGCGTTTCTGAGCTGTCAGTCCCAGTCTCCTGTAAGAAGAATTGCATTGTGCCACAAGGTAACCGGAAGGGACTGACGGTGCAGACGTGCAGATGGCATTAACCTGTCCATCAGTCTCTGAAGATTTAAGATTTTTGTAGAATCTGGCACTTTTGATAGGAAATACACGTATTATCAAGCTAGTTGCCATATGTGTAATGATTGAAGGGTGACTTAATAATATGTGAAAGTTCTGCTTTAAAGGAGCAGTAAACTTTTTTTATGAAAACATGTATTTTATAGAGCATTACTTGCTGAATAAAACAAGGTCACTCCCACTGCTGTCAGATGTTTTATTCAAAAATTATAGCAGTTTAAATACTCAGTAAGTGAATTTACTGTGTTTACTTCCTGATAGTTCTAAGTGACAGGAAGTGAATTTACTGTGTTTACTTCCTGATAGTTCTAACTGACAGGAAGTGACAGGCAGTTTCTGTCACATTCTATGGAGAACTGTATGTCTCTGACTTTTCTGACTTTCCTCTCCATTAGAATCTAACAGGAAATCAAATTAAAATTTGACCACTAGAGGGCACTGTTAATGTAAAAAAAAAAACATGGGTTTAAACTGTAATAACTCTGGAAATATAAATCTCTCAGCAGTGGGAGTACCCTTATTTTACTCAATAGGTAAATCCCTACAATATATATTTTTTCATAAAAAAAAGTTTACTGCTCCTATAAGTATTTTGTCCTAAGGCATAGTGGCCTCTTAGTGGTGCTCAAGTTACATATTTTATTCCCATGTGCTGTTACTTGATGAACTAAGAATGATTATGAACAAATCTGAAACATTCATAAGTTCACAGGTGATGATAACTACAATATCTGTTTAGAAAAAAGTTGAACTGGCTCTGTTACATCATTATATCTGCAAAAGCCTTGTGCATCACTAATTATTTCTTAAGGACTGTGAGGCTGGCACTTAAGGACCACGGAGCATTTTTTATTTTTTTTAAAATGATCAGATTCAGGGCTCCCCAAACGGCGTGCAGCCGAGCAGGAATCCCAGAAATCCATGATGCAGCAGGACCGTCACAGGTCCTTTTAACGACATTTTCCCATGACAATCCTGGCACGTCATGGGTCCTTAAGGAGTTAAAAAAAAATCGCAAAATGTCACAAAATAATGATAAGTAATGATAACTATTTTGTAAACAGTTACTAATCCATTTTCTGGAAAAAACATTCTCAATCTCTGACATAGGTCACTATTTTCAGACTTTCATTGTTTTCACCTTTAACAGCTTGGTGCAAATGTATAAAGAGACATGTATTAACTATTAGAGTGCCAGAGGGGTGAGAAACTCATTGCTCAGTAATACGTTGCATTCCCCTCTGGTACTCAAAGAGTTAATGCTGATACAGCTTGGTGAATCATTGATGTACTAGTGTAAAAGCCTGCGTGCATGGGCCAAGGTCGGGGTGATGTTAACCCTTTGAGTGCCAGAGGGGTACGCAATGCATTGCGTACCCCCATGGCACTCAAAGGGTTAAGAGGCTGGTCCTGCTCTACTTCCTGCAACCAACGCAGTCATGCACTGCAGAGACTGGCCGAAAGCACAGAATGCTCCCAGCATTCCTACAACTTCCAGCATTCTCTGCTCCCAGCATTCCTACATCTCCCAGCATTCTGTGCTCCGAGCATTCCTACACCTCCCAACATTCTGTGCTCCCAGCATTCTGTGAGTTCGAGCAGTCTCTACTGCGCATGATGGCTTCTGACAAACAACCTTAGCGAATTATAATATAGAATATGCTCCTAAGTAAACTTTTTTCTCAGCTTTAGTTTCTCTTTAACTGTTCCATATTTTTATTGAATTTAATTGTTGTTTCCAGTAAAACAGATCCCGCTACAACTGACCTATGCTCAGTATGAAAAAGCATTGACAACTGACAACATGATCCTCGTGACTTGTGTATGCCAAGTGGAAAATTGTGGCTATCTGTTTGTGGAAGCCAATTTAGCCTTAGAGAATCCATCCCTTCAACTTCAGGTTAAAAACTTTATAATAAATCATTTAAACATTACATTTAAACAGGCAGCACCTCCTAGGACAAAACTGAAATAAGTACAGTATCATGTGTAGGGAAGAAAACAAATCAGATCTGTATTTTGTGTCAATTAAACAAGCTTGTTGTGTTGATATGTCAACGAAAGGAGCCTTTGTTTTCAACTTGTCCTACACTGGTTATGTCAGAGGCATAAATCCTATCCAGCCCTCATGACTCAGGCTGCTTCTTAACCCTTTGAGTGCCAGTGAGTTCCTCTCTTGCACTCAAAGGGTTAAAATGTCCTTTAGTGGGGTTAGCCTTTGTTCATCAGTGTGAGGTTTAAAGGGGCTGAAGGAGGAGGAAATCAGCTCAATTTCTAAGACCCGCTAAATTCAGTTTGTGTGGAAAAGATAGAAAAGTAACTGTACATTTTTTAACCCTTTGAGTACCTAAAACAATGCGTTTCATACCCCTCTGGCACTCAAAAGGTTAATGTCAGGGACGAACTCCATAATACTGCCCCCTTTAACGTGTTACACTTCTTCCATGGGTTATGAAACAGTAACATTCTAACATCCTACAACTGGGTCATTGTTTAATCATTACTGAATATGTTCCAGGACTCCAGAACCCTAAACTACCACAATCTAGTGGCTTTAGAAAACATTAAATGGGAGGAGTTTTGGTTAATGGAGTCCTTCAACAAATAGCCATATCTGCCTCTGTGGACAGGAGATCCAGAAGTAATCAAGAAACTCAGTGTTGATTTGTAGTGGTCATTAGGGTTTTTTTTTATGGAACCCAAACAATTAAATTGGGGGGGTCCATTAAGTACTGGAAATAGGTGTGTGGATCTTTAAATCTCCTCAGACTAGATCTATAAATACATCTATGGTCTTATATCACAAAGAGCCCATTTCCTTTTGTGAGAAAATATGTTTAACCATTTGAATGCCAGAGGGGGCATGCAACATATTGTGAAGTAATATGTGGTCAACCTCTCTGACACTCAAATAGTTTAGGCTCTAACATGACTCCAACATTCATACAAAAACATGATAAACATTAACCATTTGAGTGTCAGAATGGTACTCAAATGTAGGGGTGGGCAAAAAGTGTGAAAAATTTCCAGCGAAAACGTGCTGATTCTTTGCTTTTCCCGTGAAAAATTTCGCCTTTCCACCTAGGCAAAAATGTACTCCTTTTCACCTATGTTAACACATTTTCCGCCTTTTTTAACACATTTTTCGCGTATATTTCCTATAGGTGCTACATTTCCCACTGTAATATTACTCCTTCTGAGGGATGAAGTTTAGAAATAAGTGAATGAAAGTCATAGTTGTCCTACAGCAAAATATGACTTGAAAAATGTGTTAGCATGCAGAATGCATTTGTCCTTTGCCCACAACACTTTCCTGCTTAGGTGACACTGGCACATATTCATGATGATATCAAGTAATAAAAAAAAACATAAAGTGCAACCTACAATGTGGCAGATATGTATTGTAGTGGTGGTCGTGGGGGACTGGCATTGTGTGATTTGTGTATGTATTTTTACCATTGTCATACTCTATCCTCCTTCTCAGATTATTGGCACACATTACTTATCGGTCATAGCAGTGGTCCCAAGTGGGGTAGATGGTGGCAACCCTTCTTCACTTCAGTCCTCCACCTCCTCATCTGTGCTGCTGTTAATATATTTGTCATTGCTTTGTCTGTCATGTGTGGTTTCTGCTACTATTACAACTACTGGAGCTGGATGTTGATGTAATTCTATTGCCACTACTACTAGGTGTCAAAGGTGCAGCATTTATAGCAGCAGCACCAGAGGTACTCATCATATCTAACACAACCTGTGTTGCTGGGTACTCAAAACAGGTGTATGTGGCTGAGTGGGTCTTGGACTTTGAAGAGGCGATGATGCTGAGGATGACTGATAGGATGACTGTGTGCTTTTTGACATCTGTACTTGTCCAGGGTCAGACTTTCCAACGGTTTTCTCAAACAGTTTATAGACAGGCACAGTGTTCCTTAAAAGTGGTGGAAGATACAAACTTTGTCTGCTAACCTTATAGCCCTGTCATCATCCTCACTCTCAACTTCATCTGTATCTGAACAAGAGAAGGATGCTTGAGGGATGTATTCTAGATCTGCATCATCATCAGTCATCATTAGGTCATCCTCAGCAGCATCAGCATCACCTGACAGTTCTTGCCCACTACTACCCTTATATTCCTCTAAGCTTTTGGATGTCTCATACAATTTATTTTTACTTTTACAATAACAAAATTCACTACTACTTTGAGGACAGATATTTTGGTGTCTCACTGTCTGATGCAGCAGGCGGTTCAGCTGCTACACCTTCCTCTATTATGCTGTTGCCAGCATAATCAACACTTGAATGTGACTTGTCGTCTTGTGTTCTTTTTATATGGATCTATATTTCTACTGGCACTGGACCTAGTTTTGCTGGGACCTTGACAAACTGCATCCTCCCTTGGAGTAAAGGGATCATCATCATTGACTGCACACGCTGCAACAACCATTGTTGCAGTAGGTTTTTGAACTACTTTACTGGAGCTGTATGATGCCTTACCTAAGCCCAGTCAGCTGTCTGTCACTGTCACCTAAGATATTTAATTTTTTATTCTTTTTTATTTATTTTTTATTTAATTTATTTTATTTTTTAAGTTGTCCACCCTGTTGTCTTATCACAGCCTGTCCAAAAAAAATTTTAACGGAAAAAGAAAATCAACAATGTCTTTCCCCAGACTTCCCCACCCGGCACAGAGACAATAACAGCAAGATCAGCAAGCAAATAGGTTGCCTGTGTCTTGCCTGTCAGTCACATGAAATTTTGGAGTATTTGGGGGACAACCTCCTTCCTCCCATCTTATCCCGTAGAGTACCCCCAGACTCCCCTAATACAGAGAACAAATGTCCTACCAAAATGACTTCCTAAATTAAGCTTCAATTCCCCTTTATTTGCCTATCTCCTCTAGCTAAAAAACATGCTGCTCTCTCTCCTCTCTCAAACACAGAATGGCTTCTGGGAGAGCCTGACAGCCTTTTATATGGCTGTACAAAACTTTTGTGTGGTGTAGAAATATTTTCTTCCTGTTGATTTCAATGGGTGGAAAAGGTCGAAAAAAAGCTAAAAAACTGCACTTTCCTCCGGAAATTTTTCACCAAGTGGAAAGTGCCATTATTCGCCGATTTTACTTTGAGGTGAAAATTTTCACCCATCCCTACTCAAATGGTTAAAGGGATAGTAATGTTTCACAAAAACAGCAGCTCCAATTAATCTTCATGGTATTTGGGCCATGGAGAGTGTTATTTCAATTCTGTCAGAGTTGTTGTTCAAGAGTAATTGAATGATAAAATTTCCCCCTCCAGTCACTTTTATCTAGTGTAAGCTACCGCCTTTCAGATGTGGAATCTGGTCTTTTGACCGGACAGGTCACAGCAAGAGACAATCTTCTTACTGTGAGCGTAAGGAAAACCTGCCCCTTTGGCAGGTTTTTCCTTTTGCTCACTGAAGATTGTCCCTCTCTGTGATACATGCGGACAGTATTGCTGCTCTGAGGTGAGCAGTGTTACATCAGTAAAAGGGGTGGGTGGGGGATACTTTATCATTCAATTACTCTTAAACTACAACTCTGACAGTATTGAAATAACACTCTCCATGGCCCAAATGCTATGAAGATTATTTGGAGCTGCCTTTATTTTGAAACATTACTATCCCTTTAAGCTTTTCCTTGATAACTTTAGGCTTTTGTTCTTACTGACGTGGCACCCCTTTGAAGATACATTGTTATTGGGGGGACTTTATCATATCGGTTAGTTTGAGAAGAATTTCATGGACCTTATGCATAAAACCAAACTGGAGTAATTATAAGGTAAACTGACTACTGAAGAAGACAACTTCAGTTTACATTAATGGAGATGAGGCCTTTATCACCTTGAATACTAGTGATGTCTATGATGCATTGCAAAGCAATGTGTTGGAGACTATTGTAGCATTCAAGTGGTTAAAAACCTAGTTTCAGTCAGTGGAAATTTTGGTAATTTTAATGGCGCTACACTTTGCCTTTGTATATAAGACCCGATGTTCTTTGATTTGCTTATTAAACTAGTTGCAAAATGTAACACTACTATTACCTTTCCTCCATTTGCATCAGTTTATTTCTGTATTCCTTCTCATCAAATGTTCTTTTGTATGGAAGACATTTTAAGCCATTTTGTGATCTCTTCATAGTCTCTTCTTTCATCTTCCAGGCTCTTAGACCCGCAAGCTTGGGTCAGTCGGTGCCAGTAGAAGTCACATTTACCAACCCTCTGTCTAATCCTGTGAAGAACTGTGTCTTGACTACAGAAGGCAGTGGCTTAACAAAAGAATCAGTCCAGAGAAAGTGAGTTTAATACCCCATAATACCTCAGATTGATCAATAGACAAATCTGCCAGAGCAGGTCTGCGGGTGGTAGCCTTCAACTCCTGTGCTTGTACTTCAGGATAGGCACTAGAGTGGATAAGTGATTTAATATATACAAATGCACACAGTCTGCCAGCAGCAGTAGTAGTAGTAGTAGTTGTTGTAGTAGTAGTAGCACTACTAGTTTTAGTAGCTGTAGTAGTAGTATTGGTAGTATTCATATTAGTAGTAGTAATATTTTAGCCTCTCTAACCAAATAAGGCACTAAACCCCTGTGCCTTCAGTGGGAGTGGCTTGTAATCTTTGATTCCTACTACAATCATGTCTGCCTCTGTGTGCACAACACTTAGTGGTAATTAAAGATGAATATTAACCCCTTAAGGACCAGTGGTCCAGAGAAGTTACCTTCCCTTAAGGACCGCTTTGATCCTTGCCGACACGCCAGGACACGTGATCTGTTACGTGTACCGGTGCACCGCTTTGAGGCCTAAGAGAGATCGCTCCGGTCTTGGAGCGATCAATTTTAGGCCCCGTTTTTACTTACAGCGCTCCCGGTAGAGCGCTGTAAGTAAAAAGTACGTGACGTGCTATGACCGTCATTGGTCCTTAAGGGTATAAGGACTGTGACGGTCATAGCACATCATGTAGTCCTTAAGGGGTTAAAGAACTAATCCATACATAACTGATTGCTAGAAGCAATTGGTATTTTCTACTCAGATCATGATAAGTGGTGATGGTGGTGGTGGTGGTATTAGTAGAGGGGTGTCACATATTTTATTATAAAAGTATGTATGTAATGTTGGACCAGATGCTGTAGAACATACTATTTACATTATGTAACTGCTAAAGCTCCTGTTTTTGTTTACATTTTGTGCATTTCTAAGGATTCTATCATTTAAATGTACTGTTCTTCTCACTACATTTCCCCTGATGTAGACATACTGTCACGTTGGGGCTATATCGTAAGCCCCAGCTGATCAGAAGTGGAGCTGAAGAGAGACTCCTGCTTTTCCCTCGTTAATTCTTTGATAGGCTCTGAACTGTGTGATTCATGTGGTACCTGGCTCAGCAGTCTCATAGACTGCTAGGGACTGGATTTCTATCTTGATGGTAGCTGTCTATTGCATCTGATCTCACAACTTTTTCAAGCTTTATGGCTGTGAACTACAAACTTCCAGGTTGCTTCCATCCCCACTGTAAATACAAGGGGTCACTCTCACGGCATGAGATTTTTACTAAGTGTGTTCTCATAGATATAGGTTTTAGTGAAACATGATAATTGTCCTTTAAAGATTACATGCATCAAGAAGCCAAAGAACATATTTTGATTGGGGGAAAAAGAAACCAAATAACCCCTATGTTGGTCAGCTCCTAACACTAAATTCTTCTTCTAATTTTACACATAATTTGCCTGTTTATTATAAACATTCTTGGTTTAATACTTACAGAATATAGAACAAGTTATTAACAATCACATTTGATTACGGTAGTCAATAACCTCAGTCCTCTGACAGTTGGCAATCTGAGGATGATATAGTACAAGAACAGCTGCACAGCCTGTAGGTTGCCTACCCCTGGCCTGTAGGGAACATTGAGTTGAATGTAAAATAGTTATCTGCAGCCAGTGGTATTGGAGGCTAACACCAGGGCAGCAACACTGACAAATTCAAACATTCACCCACTGGCTGTCTGACTAATATATTAAGAATAATTTCAGTGGTTCTGGAAAGCTAGAGTTCTCCAGTGTATTTTGAAGCAATGCAGTGGAGATGTTGCCAACATTCAATCCACATTCAAATAAATGGGAATATTTATTTGCCACTTATGGTGATGTTGGATTGCCCTAATTCCTCTTATTTAATCAGCCTCAATGAGTCATATAGTAGGTGGGATAATAGTCCTCATGACCCACTTCCTTCTGATGCCTATGCCTCCCTAATAGCAGTATTTCTATATTCCCTTAGATGTGGAGCTTTGAAACCTGCTGAGAAGATCAGTTTTACAATGGACATCCTGCCCTATATGGATGGAGAGAAGCACCTAGTGTTCCATTTCTCATGCGACAAGTTTAATGATATCAAGGGTTTTCTCAGCATTGATGTGCAATGCCCAGGTCAAACCAAGGTAACCCATAAACTGGGTTCCAAAAAATAAATGTGTGCATTAGCAACCCCTATAATTAGTTATGTGTACTTCTGCCATTGTAGATGTCTGCACATAGTCCATGGGGGAGTAACCTGCATTACTCCTCTTGCTGTTCTTGGAGTACAATCATCATCAACCTCAGCCATGGAACAGTCAGCTGAGGATGATAGGAGTTATTGTCCAAGAACAGCTGGCAGAAGGTTGCAAGTTGTTTATCCCTGGCATAGAAACATGTACAATGGCAATCAACATTTCTCATTATTGGGGTGATAAAGCTTATTTTCTTGCTCTTGGATATTACATCTTAAAAAAGTGCATGGAGGATTTCTGGGCAACTGGAAACTCCCTCTTACTTTTTCATTGATGACTCCTGCAAAATCCCATTTTATCTTTCACTCGCAATTGGAAAAAACTTTTAGTGGTTTAATATGCACAAAACTTTCAAAGCTCCATAGGTTTCTTCATCAAGTGTACTGTTCTACAGTATCAATAAAGCAAACTTACACTCAGCCTTATAGGGTTTTTTTGTTTTGTTTTTAAATTACGAAGACCACAATATATCAGTGGATGTGCTGAACTTTGTATCTGGTACTTGTTATTGCCCTTACTCACAACCTTACATAAATATTTACTAAAATAGGTAGCAATGGGTGCGATCCATACATGCATTAAAGTCAATAATAGTGCTAATCACCCTACCCCTGGACAAGTTGGAGGCAAATCTCACAATGGGTAGCCAACTAATTGAAACCACTAAATAGTAGAACAGCTTCAAGTCTAAGGTAAGTTCATATGAACAAAATCAAGAATACAAAAGACAGGTAGGTGTGGAGCAACAAGCCAGGCTGATTGTGACCTAACATATTTCATGCTCATGATCCCTTGTCTATTTGTTTTTTTTATTCTTGCTTATATTTTTTAAAATATACTTCTTAATGGGACTTCAGGAGTACATTTGTAGATGTCTTTTCATAAATACCCATGAATATTTATGAATAATGTAATGTATTTCCATGACTAGCCCATACAACACACATGTAATAAGCTAAGTTGTATTTTCTGTCCTGAAATAGGCAGATAATGTAGGTTTATGATTATGTTTATACCCACTGGATTAACATAAGAAACACGAGAGAGAACCTGACATATATAAACTGAGATTTTCCATGGCATATCCTTTCAATTAGTCACTGATTAAAATTTGAAAAATAGATGAGTGTCTAACAAACTAAAATACTAACTTTCTGCTTGATAAACACACCCCAAAATATGATTACATTAGGAAAAGTCACACAGTGTTGCTTGTGTATGAAGAGGCTGGAGGAAGGGAGCTAGATTACACTGTAGGCTGGTTGTCACGGAACCACACGTACTTTGTGTGACATACCAGTCTTTGAATGTCCACTGATGTTCACATAATGTACACTGTCTGACACTATACTGTCTGCCAGACCAGTCTTGTGCAGCTGGTAGCCACAGAAATACACTACACTGATTGCCAGCCCAGCCTTGTTCATCAAAAATCATACTACAATTTAGTCATTGTAATCATACTACCACTCAGGCATTTTCCACAATAGTAACCACAGACCCAGTATACCATCCGACAAACCAACCTTGTTTCACTGATAGCAACAGAAACACACTGTTATCTGACAGCCCAGCCCTATTATGTTGTCTGCCAGCCTATGCTTGTTCCACTAGTAGTCACAGAACCACACAATGCTGTCTGCCAGCACAGCTTTGTTCCACTAGTAGCTACACAACTGCACTACACTTTGTGACAAACCAGCCATGTCCCACTGGAAGCCACTGAAAGACGCTATACTGTCTACTACCCCTCCCTGCTTCCCTCTACCTGAAAGAATTGTAGCTGACCTCTCTATGGCTCCTCTTCACTTCTGCACTTTTCTGTTGTCTACTTGCAGCACACTCTGTAGCCTGCTTTCCAGGTGATGCCATGGCACCACCAGGAGGGCAGACCATAGAGTGAGGAATGGGCATGTAAAAGGGGAACCACCAGCAGGCCAGGGGCAATTCTCCCAAGGAGAGGGGGAGTAGGAACAAGAGTGGTGGCAGGTGGCAGAATGTTAAATGTGGTGGGAGAAGAAGTTTTAGATGAGGAGAAGGACCGGTGGTTTAGAGCATGACACGAGTGGGTGAAAAAGTGAAACACGTTGCTAAGCATGATGGTAGCTGAGGGTGAGTATAAAAGAAGAGGCTGGTTAAGGATGTGAAGGTAGTGAGTGAGAATATGTTCAGGTGAATGGTACAGTGATTGAGGTGGCAATGGGAAGGGAAATGTTTTAGGTTAAGAGGAGTGGGCCAGAATAGAGAATAGAGAATGACAGTGAGAGTAGGAACAATATGCAGATGATTTGACCAGGTCAGTGGGGCAACATCTAGAGGTACAAGTTAAGATAGGGATTGATTCAGAGAAAGGTAGCTAAAAAAAAGAGTATTACTAATGACATATAATTAAAATCTGTTTTGATTTATAAGTGGTTACAATACTTGCCTTCATTTAATCACATACATTGAAAAAATTCTTAAATCACATCATCATCATCAATAAAATAATTAAGTCATTGTTCTACAGATCTAAAGAGGTAGGAATTAGCACCTTTTTAACATTATTTGAAAAATCAAAAATAAATAATTTAATAAATTATTATTTCAGTCTAACATATAAAATACTTGCATGATATACACACATTATTAAGTTGATTTTACCCTTTCAGGACTAGAGGGGTTTGCAAACGGGAGATAGAAAGATGAAATTGTGCAGTATTGGGACAAACCAGTTGTACAATGAGGTTCATATAAAATTCTTGTTGATTTTGTTGATGATTAAACACCTGAATACTAGAGAGGTGCTCAGTGCATTGCTTTGCAATATCTTAGAGGCCCATCCAGCATTCAAGGATTAAATTGTCCAGTTAAATTCATGGGAATTTTGGAAATGCGTATTTGGTGGTCTTCCTCCAGAATTGCTCCAGTTCTTATTAAACCAACCTCTAGATCAGTGATTCTCAACTTCAGTGCTCAGGGAATACCAACTGGTCAGGTATTTGTCATTTAAGAATGCAGCTTCACAAAAACACAAAGAATTCACTTACTGGATTGAACCAGAAGAACATTTACAAATCAGAGTCTCCTTACAGCCATACAAACTGTACCCCAAATTCTCAGCTATTGCTCCCTCCTCTCTCTCATGCCTATGCACTGGTTTTACAGTCCTGAAAGCCAACAGATCTTTCTTTCGTTGGCCTCCTCTAGAGGCTCGATGTTCAAAATATTGTCATAATGAAAAAATTGTCAGATCATGAGTTGGTGGCAAAAGAAGGACAATATTTGCATAAGCAAAGCCACCATGCTTGGAAATGTGTCATAAAGGATTGAAAATAGTGGTAAAATGAGCTTGATAGATAATGTCCTTAAAAATTCTTAAGTTAATAACCCCTTAAGGAACAATGACACGTCATGGATCCAACATGTGATAAGGACCCATGACATGACAGGACCATCATGGATTTCATGGGCTCCCCGAGAGGCTGCACACTGTTCAGGGAGCCCTGATTTGGATTGCTTAAAGAGATAGTAAAACTTAATTATTACTAATCCCTATATTAAAGTCATATTTAAAATAAATGTATTGTCCCCAGTGTCATCATCTCAAACCTTTATGGTTTGAGAGATAATCGCTCCTAAAGTTGCCTACTCCCTCCCCCTTCCCCGTAGTCAGTGTTCTAGCTGACTGCAGGGAAGCCTGTTGTACAACCGTCAGGTGGCACTGCAGCACAGCCAAGATCACGTTAATAAAAAAGAAATCTTTCACTGAAATGGTCTTCTACATGTGCTTGGTTTGAAAACTCTGGACCCTGGTTGCCACCTGTCCAGTTTTAACCCGGACAGACGGTTTTGATCTCCCCCTGTTGTATCAACACTGTTGTGGTTTCATTGGTTCTGAAACCAGAATAAATTTAGTTTCAAGCTCTTGTGTTCTGTATGGTTACACCACACATCAGTCATCAAAACATTAATTCCTATTGGCTGGACAAGCAGCTGATTGAAATGGAGCTTTTAATCCTTTCAGTGCTCCCAAATGCAATATTTACTTAATACTGGCCAGATGTTAATACATTAAGCTTCCTTTTGGAATGAATTCTAAAGCTTTAAATTTACCAACAAAAAAGTGCCAAATCACAATGCATTTAGCACAAAGCATTGTGTCTCAGTTCAATTTTGGCAAGAGTAAAAGGCACAGCATAGTGCTCCTCCCTGAGTCCTCTCTGCTTGCCCTTTCCATGTAATGCCTGGTGCTGTTCACTTGAGGCAACATGGAATGCCTGGTGCTGTTTACTTGAGGCAACATTCTGGCCTGGTCCACTTCCAAGCAGGACTTTGACACCAGGACTAGGAAAGCATAAAAAGCAGGAGATCAGCTGGCTTCCAGGAGTGTGAGACCAGTGCACGGGAGTTAAGAAAGTACTTGGAAGAGAGAGAAGAGAGAGGAATGGCTGGGAATCAGGGACACGGTTCATACGGCTGTAAGGAGACTCTGAAATGCCGATATTCATGATGAACTTTACTTTTAGAAGTCGCTTTCCTTCAGTTTTGCATTTTGTTAGTTAAGTGGAGGAGATCACTTTGTGAGAGCTGCATAGGTGCGGGACTGACTGCAAATGTATAATATTATTCACCATCTTCCTCCTTTTCTATTGTGCTCTGGTTGGAAGGATTGTAGAATGATTTTGCTGGATGACACAGGTTTGAAGGAGAATATCTGAGATTTGCATGCAAGTGTGGATTTTGCTCTCACTTCTATCAATTTTTCATTGAATCAAACTTTTATCCTGATTAGAAGCTAATAAGAGCTGCATATTTTATGTAGCTTTTAAATATGTTAAAGCCCAGTCATTTGCTAGTTAAATATTGCTTCTCTCTCTGTCTGTGAGGAATAGCTTTATAAACCTGCCTCTTTCAGCATAAATTCCTCCCATAACTCTTGTGATGGGCACTGGAGATGCAGCTTCTATTGGCTGCATCCATCCTGCACAGCTATTGGCAGCCTCAGCTCTTGAAGTACTTAAGACAAAGAGCCCAGGAGAAATCTATACATTTAGGGGTGTGACTTTAAAATGCTTCTATGCACAAATTTGTGAGAAGTGGAGATTAAAAAGTAAAATACTGAGCTTTAACATATATGTTTCTTCCACTTTCAAATTAGTTAGTTACCCTACAAGGAAGGAGTATCCAAATCTTGCCCTCAAGAGTCCCCATGAAAACATACACTGTTGGTAGCTCTTGAGGATGAGGTTTAACTCCTGTTGCTCTAAGAACACAAGCAGTGATCATAAAAGTAATGGGTAATGGGCACCCATAACAGAATCATTAAGCACCAACCACAAGGATTTTGTGGGACTGTTTCACATTCTTGAATTTGTCACATGAGAAAGTTACTTGCAATGTTCTTAAGCCACTTTTGAAAGGTGTCATTTCAAATTGCACTTCTCCTGATCCTCTGGGATTCAAATGTGGTAGACTGAAAAGAAAAAAGCAGAGTTATGGTCAAGTCAGTGCACAAAGGGAGGGGGACTGTGCTATGCAAGATAAGCCAATGACTTAAACCATGTACGTCTCTTCTTCCATGGTCCTAAGAATAGTCTCCATATATAAGGTCTGTATAATATGACCCTTGGATGCTGCTGTTCTAAAATGAAAATGGGTCATTCTTGAGAAAGCCAACTGTGCCATAGAGGGAAATGTACAATTCTCGTTAATTAAAATATGCCTTTTAACTAATGAAATGCTTCTGAGTTCTAGATTTATTTTGCATTCGAGAGTTTAAAAGCCTCAATTAAATCGCTTGGCATCTGAAGCATTTTCTCTTATAATGCAATTGGTTGGCTTCAGAACTGTTCCACTTTGTCTTTAAACGTAAGGCACATTGGAGAACATTTATAAAAACTATTCTTAGCTGTTTTGAAAGAAATGTTAAATCATCTCAACTGTTGGTAAAGTTAGGTATCAATTATGAATAAGTAAGGGCAACATTATAAATAAAGAGTTATTTGGCAAATTTAGGAATTAATTGATGCCTACAGTTCTTAAGAGCATATTATATCTGCAATGAATATTTAAAGGGTTAATAATGCCCAAAATAAAGTTGATTCTTAGAACGGGAACCCAAGACGCCGGGGAGTCCTGGGCCGTCATCACCGAATCTTCTCTCCTGAGGTCACCTGGGGACTGTCGGAACAGCCGGTCGAAAGGGAGCCAGGCAGGTAGAACAGTTGCAAGGTCACCACCGGAAGGTTCGACTCCATATCAAATGAGGCGAGCAGGGAGAGGTCGTCGAACCTCCGGAACGCCCAGGTCAATTGGAGGCAGTCGTACTCTGAGGTTCAGCAACTGTCAGAACTGCTGGAAGTGAAGACTGAATTAGCCCTTGATGCCTTTCGGGGATGGGAGTCAAAGTGGACTCTTTAGACCATCCAGTCAACCATGACACAGGAGACTGCTTACTCCAAACTAGAACACTTTATTGAACAAACGACAGGGTTTTTATACCCTGTTAACTACATCAAGTTTAACTATGAACAATGGATACAAGAGGATAGAGGCATATGGTATCACACAATACAAATGGCCAGACTGGATTAGATTACTGCACAAAGAGGTCTCATTGGGGGGTTGGGGGTCAATGGGCTGCAATACACATTGCTGGCACAAAGGCCAACGGTTACAGCTGTTGGTCGGATATTTCAAATGACTCTCCTTAACTTTAACCAATCCGTAGTTGTAAGTCCTGTCCTGTCGACCAATCAGGTTGTGTAATGCACCGGCGTTGGCCTGCAGGAGAGAGTGCTAGGGATCGTAGAGTGGGGAGCGGTACTCGGGAGCGTTGACTGCCGGCAACAAGACCGGGCTGAGGCAGAGAGATGAAGTAGCGATCCAGATGGCTCCGTCACCAGCAGTACAAGCTCTCCTGCAGGGGAGAGCGCAGGCTTGAGAGCGCGGAATGGGGTACGGAGCTAGAATCCGGTGGCTATGTAGCGTAGCTCTCCAGAAGACAAACCGAGAACGGTTGATTGCTAATCCGACAGCAGTAATCGGCAGACAGTAGAATAGTCGGAATAGACGGAAGCCAGAGGTCATACACAGGAAGACTTGGAGGCAGAATCGGCAGGCAGAAGGGTCGTCAGGAGTAAGCCAGAGGTCATACACAGGAAGACTTGGAGGCAGAATCGGCGGGCAGTAGAGTCGTCAGGAGACAGCCAGAGGTCATACACAGGAAGACTTGGAGGCAGAATCGGCAGGCAGAAGGGTCGTCAGGAGTAAGCCAGAGGTCATACACAGGAAGACTTGGAGGCAGAATCGGCAGGCAGTAGAGTCGTCAGGAGACAGCCAGAGGTCATACACAGGAAGACTGCAAGGGGAAGAAGGGAGAGCTGGGTTTAAGCAGAGGCTAGGCTGGACCTAAACTAGGAGCATGAGGCGCCAAGGACCGAACACAGGGACGGGAGGAACACTGTGAAAGTGCACAGCTCCCACGGCAAGCCGCCCTGATATAGGCGCTGGATGCTGACGTCACCGGAGGAAGCGACGCGTGGAACGGAATGCGGAAGTGTGGACCGACGTTCCGTCAGACCGGGGCGAACGGAGAAGAGGAAGGCCGCACTGAACGGAGCAGGTAGGAGAGACCGAAGGGGAGTGACAGGTTGACGCCTCCAGCCCTCTTTGTATAGCGTGAAATGGTGTCGGTGGTTCCCGCAGTCCCGGGAACCCTTCGACCGAGAGTCGAAAATGCATGTTGAATAAGGGTCGGAATACCATGTCGAAGGAATCCTTAGACTAAGAGTTGGACAAACATGTCGAATAACCGGGGTCGTTTAAGGTCTCAGATGTGTCAACAGTTGTTAATTGTCCCTGAGTTCACCCCAGTTCATAAAAAGGTTGGGAATTCCTCTCGTGGTGCTGAAGTAACGGCCCATGGCCCGCTACATTACTGCCCTTTTTTTGTCTTCCTCCAGGGGAGGGAAGCAACACAATCCACAGGCAAACAAAAGGTTCTACTGGTCCTCCTGTCGGGACAAGCCATCAGCATTTCTGTTTTCTTTGCCGGGCCGGTATTTAATGGAAAAATTGAAAGATTGCAAGGCCAAACTCCACCGTAGCAGTCATCCATTGTCCCCTGAAACCCGGTTGAGCCATACCAGGGGGTTGTGGTCCATGAAGACAGTAAACTCGAGCCCAAACAAGTAAGGCTGCAGCTTCTTGAGTGCCCAAACTAACTCCAGACATTCTTTCTCCACTGCTGCGTAGGCCACCTTCCTGGGCAGTAGCTTCCGGCTCAGGTAGACAACTGGGTGGTCTTCTCCTGCTGAGTTGACTTGACTCAGAATGGCTCATAGTCTGCAATCGGAGGCGTCTGCGTGAGCCAGAAAAGTTTTGTTAAAATCAGGTTCTGCCAATACTGGTCCCTTCCCCAGCACCTCTTTGAGAGCCTGGAAGGCGTGCTCACAGTCGGGGGACCATTCCACATTGCAAAGGATAGCTTTTCTAGTTAGATCCATCAGGGGTTTGGCCAGGGTACTGTACTGTAATACCCAGCCGTCCCTAAGAAGGCCATCACCTGCTTTTTTGGTTCTAGGAGTCGGCCAGTCTAGGATTGCTGATATTTTGGTGGGTTCTGGCCGCTGGGGTCCGCTCCCTACCCAGTGCCCTAAGTACTGGACCTCCCCCATCCCTAGCTGGCATTTGTCGGGTCAAAGGGTAAGCCCGGCCTGGGTGATCCTACCTAAGATGAAGCAGATGCTCTTCCCAGGTGTTGCTGAAGGTAGCGATGTCATCCAGGTAGGAACAGGCAAATTCCTGTGACCCTGCAAGCAGATGATCCACCAACTGCTGAACGGTAGATGGGGCATTCTTCATCCCAAATGGCATCACCTTCAACTGGTAGAGTCCAAAAGGGGTGATGAAGGCGGATTTGGCTACCTCCTCAGGATCAAGTGGTATCTGCCAGTACCCTCTGCTGAGATCGAGGGTAGAGACAAAGCCAGCTCCAGCAAGTCTGTTGAGCAATTCACCCACCCGGGGCATTGGGTAGGCGTCGGTGACCGTCCGGTCATTGAACCTCTGGTAGTCCACGCAGAACCAGGTGGTTCCATCCTTCTTTGGTAAAAAGACTACCGGGGAGGCCCAAGGACTAGCGGCCGGTTTGATGACTCCTAAATCTAACATTTCCTGTAACTCCTGCTACATGCCTTTCCAGACTGCCTCGGGGACCCAGTAAGCGTGTTGGCACAAGGCCTCTGTCCCTGTGGTGAGGATCTGGTGCTGGGTTAGGGAGGTGAGGCCGGGTTGTGGGGAGAACAGCTAGGGCCACTTCTGTACCATGTTGTTAACTTTTGCTGCTGGGTTGTATCTAACTGAGGGCCCAAGGTGAGGGAGTCGCTGCAATCTACAGGTTGGGCAGCGGCCAAGATGTCAGGGATGTCCTGTTCCTCTGGGTCGTTGCCCACCTGGGTGCATATGGACATAGGTATCTCCAGGCAGGGGTGATATGATTCTAGGGCATTCACATGGCAGATCCTGCGGTCCTGCTGC
This sequence comes from Rhinophrynus dorsalis, assembly GCA_037306005.1. Taxonomy (NCBI): domain Eukaryota; kingdom Metazoa; phylum Chordata; class Amphibia; order Anura; family Rhinophrynidae; genus Rhinophrynus; species Rhinophrynus dorsalis. Next base: position 42,564,377 of record CM074727.1, read on the forward strand.
TTGGCCCTTTGGCAATCACATATGTGGTTTCCCCTTGTCGATCAATAACCTGATATGGCCCTACCCACGTGGTCTGTAGCTTGTTTTGTTTGACAGGATGTAGCGCTAACACCTGCTGCCCTATGTGTAACTCTCTAGGTTGGTTGTGCCTGTCATAATACTGTTTCTGTGTGCGTCGGGCCTGGTGGAGATGTATATAGGCTAACCCCATGAGGAAGGCTAACTTTTCCCGGAGTTCTACCACATAGGTGACCGCCGGGGTTTCATCGGAGTTGCATTTGCCCTCCCAGTATTCCTGAAGGATGTTCAGGGGTCCCCGGACCCTCCTCCCGAACAGTAGTTCAAAGGGGTAGAAGCCCGTGGACTCCTGAGGCACCACCCGGTAGGCAAACAGAAGATGGGGCAGGTAACGCTCCCAAACTAGGTGCGACTCAGTGAAAGCCCGGAGCATCTGTTTTAAGGTTCCGTTGAACCTTTCACAGAGGCCGTTGGTCTGGGGGTGATAGGTTGTGGTGTGGATGGATTTTACCCCACACAGCTCCCACACCTGGTGTAGGATCTTGGAGGTGAACTGGGCACCCTGATCAGACAGGATCTCGGCTGGGAACCCTACCTGGGAAAAGACCTTAAGGAGGGCATCCACAACGCTTTCCGCTGTGATGGTGGATAGCGCCACTGCTTCAGGGTACCGAGTAGCAAAGTCCACAATGGTAAGAATTAATTTCTTACCAGTGCGGCTAGGCCGTGCTTGGGGTCCTATGATGTCAAAGCTACTCGCTGGAAAGGTTCTCCTATGAGGGGTAAGGGTTGTAAGAGGGCAGGTGGATGGTCCCCTTTTTTGCCAACCGGCTGACAGATGTCACAGGTGTGGATATCCCGTGATAACTTGGGCCAAAATAAGGTCCTGGTTAGTCGATGCTCAGTGCGCCCAGCTCCCTGGTGGCCAGCTAGGGGCACGTCATGAGCTAGGGACAGGAGCGCGGCCCTATGCTGGAGGGGCACCAGTAATTGCATGCGTTTGACCTGAGTGATGCCCTGGCAACGGGTCTGGGTGATGCGGTATAATAACTCATCCTCCCAGATGAATTGTCCCCCCCGGACTCCGTTTCCCCTGCGGCTGCCTTACGTCTGTACCCTGCCAGGGTGAGGTCTTCTAATAGGGCAGTGCCGAATTCTAGCGGAAGTAACCAAGTGATAGGGGCCTCGGAAGCGACAGGGGAGTCAGGTGGTGATGGGCTTACCCTCTGTTGCTGTGCGGCTGCTCTCGTAAGCACCTGGCAGTCCTCAGAAGTCCCTGAGAGGTCAAAGCGGCTCTGGTGGTGACCCAAATCATTCCCCAGCAAGACGTCAGCGGGCAGGACGGGTATTATTCCCACAACGAGGTCTGCTTGGCCTGAACCCCAGTTCAGCTGGACGTTGGCCATGGTTAACTGATAAATCCTGCCCCCCGTCACGTGGACATCCACGACTTGATTGGTCCTGTAGCAAGGGTATACGCAAGAGGGCTGTACCAGGGTGAGGGTAGCCCTTGTGTAACATAATCCAGTTGTGGGGTTCCCATTGATGAGAACGGGCTGTAGGTGCTGCTGGCAGGTTGTCTGGCCAGACTCCTTATGTGAGAAACATAGAAACATAGAATTTGATGGCAGATAAGAACCATTTCGGCCCATTTAGTCTGCCCATTTTCCTACAGTAAAAACCTCAAACCTTTTTTGGTCCTTGGTCTTTTCTTAAATTAAGGACAGCCTTATGCCTATCCCATGCATGCTTAAATTCTGTCACTGTATTAACTTCTACCACTTCTGCTGGTAGGTTATTCCACTTATCCAGGGCTTAAAATTTGAAGTCCTTTGCTTCTAGCCAGATCTGAAAAGTTACTCGCCACTGCAAGCCATAACATACCCACCAGGGCTGAATTTCTACTCGCCAGGGCTAAATTTTCACTCGCCATTGGCTAGTGGCGAGTGGAAATTTTAAGCCCTGCACTTATCTACTACTGTCTCAGTGAAGTAAAACTTTCTTACATTACATCTAAACCTGTGTCCCTCTATTTTTAGACTATGGCCTCTTCTCCTAACATTTTTAATCCTTTGAAATATACTTCCATCCTGCACTTTGTTGAATCCCTCCATGTATTTGAATGTTTCAATCATATCCCCTCTCTCTCTTCTTTCCTCCAAGTTACAAATGTTCAGATCCTTTAGTCTATCCTGAGATTTCTTTTCCTGTAAACCAGTCACCATTTTAATAGCCCTTATTTGAATTTTCTCTAATCTATATCCTTCTGGAGATGAGGTCTCCAGTACTGTACACAATACTCTAGGTGAGGTCTAACTAGAGATCTGTAGAGTGGCATGACCACTTCCCTTTTTCTGCTACTAATGCCCCTAGCTATACAACCCAGTACCCTGCTTGCATTCCCCACCACTTTATTACATTGCCTGCCTACCTTTAAGTAATTAGAGACAATTACTCCCAAATCCCTTTCCTCTATTGTCTCTGACAGTGCAGTACCCTTAATAGTATATTTTTCCTTTGGATTTTTATGTCCGAAGTGCATTATTTTACATTTATCAAAGTTAAACTGCATCTGCCGCATTCTTGACCATTCTTTTAATTTACCTAAATCATTTGTCATTTGGCTTATTCCCCCTGGAATGTCTTCCTATTGCAGATCTTGGTATCATCTGCAAAAAGGCATACCTTACCTTGAAGACCTTTTGCAATATCACTAATAAAAATATTAAAAAGAATGACCAATCCATGGTTGTAAGTCCTGTCCTGTCGACCAATCAGGTCGATGCCAAAAATCAGTAGCAGCCTAACTCCAAGAAAGCCTCTGGTAGTTCTTCACCCTTGACCCCAACATAGCTAGATCCCACCCTGCCTTACCTCTCCAGGAACCCGCAGTGTTGCGACTAAGTGCTAGAGGACCGACAGGAGAAGGTGGAGTAAGACCGCAACCACAGTTGTAAGTAGATAGCGCTCCCAATAACCCTCCAGGTGCTGGGGAAAATGCGGGGCGTCCACCTCGGATATTCTTAGGCTAAACAGATGGGTGCGAAGCCCAAAACTCACAAACTCCTACGGTGAAGGAAGAGATAACAATCTCCCTTCCCGTGAGAGAAGTAGAATAGTCAGTAAGCCAAAAGTCACTGGAAGCGGATACACTTACGAGGATGAGACAAGCCAGAGTCACAGACAAGCTGAGGTCAACAGGAGTGGATATGCTAATGGAGGCAAGGCAGAGATGGAGAAAGAAACAAGCCAGAAGGTCAAATCACTGGGAGGATAAGAAATAACAAATCCAAGTCTCAAGGATGCCAGGTAACTAGCTAGAATAATCAGGCCCCGAAGAGAAGGTAGCAGGAGAATAAACAAGGAGCTGGACCAGTAGAAAGCAAGAGGGGAGGAGAGATCCAACAGGTATTTCCAGGCAATCACGCTGATAGCGGAGGGCATCAAACAGTTCAAGTCCTGCTAATAGATAGCAGATAACCAAAATACTCCAACTGAAATCCTGACACCTAAGCACTAGAGACAGAACTGATCCTTGATCCTGACATCAAACAGAAGCTGCGTATAATGTATATTATCTTGTAGTCCACCACAGGCAACATTTTCGGTCACAGAAGTCAATGGACAGTTCTCCCTATAGTGTTTAGAATTCTGTGGTTGGCCAGATAAAGAGAAATGTGAGCACTGATGTCCAGTGATGTATGCTGACCCCTCCCGCATAGCTGGCAGCCGCCATTGAGATGGAGAGAAGTAATCTCATCACCACAGTGTCCCTGAATGGCAGAATGGAAATGTGGTCACCCTAAAGCCTGGCCATCGGTCTCAGAAGAAGGAGGATGACTTCAGAACTTGATACTTGTGCCCAATAGTAGCGCTGTTGAGAAGCATATACCTAATTATGGGGGGGGGGGGGGCTTAATATAGGGTGATAGTTTTGCTTTATGCACTAAGTTGTGATAAAGATGATATACCATCTTTACTGTGATAAACTCTCTCAGTCCTGTGTTAGTCTATGGAGATCTCTGAAACTTGAGACATCTTAGCATATAGGTTCCATAAAATAACAGGAGTTATCTAACTGGATAAGCTATCTCCTCTTTATAACAGTGTTGTGCAACATGATACCATCCACCTGTTATCATGTTACAACTCCACCATTTCCCTGCCAGACAAGGATGGGAGTTGTAGTCTGGTAGCAGCTGGAGAGCTTCATGTTGTCCATCCCTGCCTTAGTGTTATACCCGCCCAGTTCCTTTTGATACATCAGTGTCATTGGCCATTCAATGCATATAAGTACCAGGGGAACAGGAGTGTGTTCCCACTTACCCTGTTTTAAGTACACCATCAATCAAGCCGTATCCTTCCATTTGCAAGGAACCAGAGTTCATTGTCTCTGATAAGGTGTTTGTGATTATGATACGTGCAGTGAATGATTTGTTTCTAACAACCTGATCAGGAATCTAGAATAAAAGAGAAGATCAATCTAATGTTATTACTATTAAATTGAATGGTCATGTTTCTTCTAGATCAGGGCTGTCCAAATTCAGTGCTCAAGGACCATCAACAGGACAGGATTTAAGAAATTCCCTGATTAAGCACAAGTGAGTTAGTCAAAATGCGTGAGCCACTGATTAACTCACCTGTGCTTAAAGGAGCAGTAAACTCGTTATATGAAAACACCTATATGTTTTAGAGCTTTCCCTGCTGAGTAAAGCAAGGGCAATCTCATTGCTGTCTGTTGTTTTATTCAAATAATATAACAGTTCAAATAATCAGGAAATTAATTTTCTCTGCATTTACTTCCTGAAAGTTCTAACTGTCAAGAAGTGACCTATCACATTCTATGGAGAACCATAAGTCACTGACTTTCCTCTCCATTAGAATGCAACAGAATGCTAATTGGAATTTGACCACTAGAGTGCACTGCTAATGTAAAAAAAGCACAGGTTTAAACATTAATAACTCTGGAAATATGAATCTCTCAGCAGTGAGGGTACCCTTATTTTACTCAACAGGAAACGTCCCACAATATATATTTTTTCATTAAAAAAACTTCACTGCTCCTTTAATCAGTGAATCTTTAAAGCCTGGCCTTTTGGTGCCCCTTGAGGACTGAACTTGAACAGCCCTGATCTAGATCCATTAAAATACATAAATAAGAGCATGCTTGAGTATATTACACAGATACTTCAGATATTTCATACAATTCTTGAGAAGATTTCAGTGGGTGGGGTTTGATGCCCTTGAGTTACATACACTTATGTGGACATGATATCCAGTACTAATTACAATTTCATTTGGGGGAACAAATCTGCATAAGATTAATTCGTAGTGGTCACTATAATTTTCTGCCTAGATTAAAGATATTGTAATGTAATGTGATTCAAATTTGTTTTACTTTTATTCTGTATTATTAGAGGATGATTGAGGTTAGTCACAGTCTTTAATACTGATTAAGTTTCAAGATTCTAATAACCCAAGCACACACAATTTATTGACATCTGCCCCTTTTGCCGTGAAGGGGCTGGCACAGTTGTTCAACCTGCTTATATCCAATTAGAGCTCAACCACATGAATGCATTTGCTCCTGGGTGAGCTGTATAAATACATTCAGAACAGTGACTGAGTGCCAGGATATCACCAATCCATCCTCTCATTGTACTATATTACATACATATTAATCTCTTTGCCATAATGAGGAGTTGGGAGAAGTAACAGGAACACTTCTGAAAAAACATATTAGAGGAGACTCAAAACCTCTTAAAATCCCACTCTTAATTTAATATGGCTATAAAATCCATAAAAATGAATTATGCTCTTGTGCCTTTATCCAAGACATAAAATCTTCAATCAGTTCTTGATGTACTTTACATGGAGGGGATGTGACTCTTGTTAGTAGGACCAAAGTAGTATCTCTCTGGCCAGGGCCTGATTTCCCAATAGGCCGAGTAGGCACCTGCCTAGATCTCCACATTTTGAGGGTTGGTACCTCAGGTGTATTGGCCACACCCACATTCTGAATTGTGGGTGTATTAAACGGGATGTTTTACCCCTTCACAACTTTGCCTAAATTGTTTCGTTATATATTATAACTAATGAAAAGTGTAAACATTTTAAAAAAAAAAACAGCTTGCTTGGAGAAATTTAAAGAATAAATGCAGCTCTGTACCACAGTCTGACGGTTCCGTCCAGCCTCCTCCAATGATGGAGGCTTCTGTCTGTAAGCTGGAGTTCTCTCATTGGTGGAGATCGATTTCTGGCCAATGAGAGCGCTCCAGATTACAGACAGAAGCCTCCGTCATCGGAGTAGGCAGGATGGACGCGTCAGACTCTGTACAGCTGCATTTATTCTTTAAATTTCTCCAAGCAAGCTGTTTTTTTTTTGTTTTTTTTTTAAATGTTGACACTTTTCATTAGTTATAATATATAACGAAAAAATTTAGGCAAGGTTGTGTAGGGTTGAAACATCCCCTTTAAAATTTCTCCAGAATGGAGAAAAAAACACAATTTTCATCTACTTCTGGAAAAGTTCACATTGTGAAGAATAAATCTAAAAATGGGTTTAGCCATAAAAGGGGGTGTGTTTAGATGAAAGGGTGTTGTTAGTAGTGGGACCAAAGCAGAGCTAAGGGCACCAGAGGGTGCTGTGCCTAGGGGAACTTGAGATGTAAATCTGGCCATGTCTCTTGCACTAAATGGGAGTTTTGGTAATCTTTATTTGTCCCCTGTGGTGCAGTTTTTATGGTCCAGAATCTTCTGATTACTTATTACAGTGCTAACCCATTGCTGGACAACCTGATGGCCTCCAGCTGTGGAGGATTACAACTCCCATCATCCCCAACCACAATCTGACTGTTCACCACAGGCGGAGGGTCTCAGGTTTCCCCCTTCTATGCTAATCTCTATGCTAACCTACACACTCACCTACTTCACAGTGGTGGTGATTTGGATAGGGGTGGCAAGGGGGTGAAGCCTCCTTGGCCACTCCTTTCCAAATCACTGCAGTGAAATTAATCTCCATCAATTGCAGCATCCACTCTAAAACAAAGAAGGAACTCCAAATCCCAAGGTTGAGGCAATGAAGATTTCTCTCTCTCTCTCTCTCTCTCTCTCCCTCTCTCCCTCTTAAAAAGGAATAGTAATGTTTCACAAAAAAAGCATATCTAATTTCAATACTGTCAGAGTTGTAGTTCAAGAGTAATTTAATGATAAAGTATCCCCCTCCCGCCCCTTTTATCTAGTGTAAGCCACCTCCCTTCTGATGTGGAATATGGTCCTGGGACTAGACAACTCACAGCAAAGGACAATTTTCTTGCTGTGAACATAAGGAAAACCCTGCCCCCCGTGACAGGCTTTTCAGGTTTTTCCTTATGCTCACTGAAGATTGTCCCTCTCTGCGATCCATACGGACAGTCTTTCAGTTCTGAGGTGTGCAGTGTTACATCAGTAAAAGGGGCAGTCGGGGGATATTTTATCATTCAATTACTCTTGAGACAGTATTGAAATAACACTCTCCATGGCCCAAATTATATGAAGATTAATTGGAGCTGCTTTTATTGAAAGATTACTATCCCTTTAACCATTGAATGCTAGAAATGTGTCCAATTCCTTGTGATGCAATACATTGCAGACCTCTAACATTCAAGTTGTTAACTATACCAAATGAATGGGAATTTTTGTTTTCTATCGTGCAGCTGGTTTGCTCCAGAATTATTGCACTTTTTATTCATATTATGTGTGGTTGAGCAGAGAAGCCTCTCTTTGGTACCAGTATTCTGCAAATTGAGTAACATAAAATATATGAAATTAAAGTAAAATTATCACTCACTAGTGATTTTGAAAGGGCTCCCAAAATAATCTCTCTTAACCCTTTTTTATTTAAAATAATAGCTTATTAGATATTTTAGCTTTATTTATTTTACAGGTTATGCAACTTAGACAGCAGTGGTTGCATGCCAACCAGATACCAACATTCCACACTGCTCTTCCTCCCACCTTCCACTCCCTGGGGACTAAGTGCTAACATTCCACACTGCTCTACCTCCCAACTGCCATTTCCTCCCAGACAGATGCAAACATTCCACTCTGGTGTAATTCCCACCTGTCACTCCCTGCCAGCCAATACTAACTCATTGACAGTCTTTCATATCTTATTAATATGAATGCTTCCACTGAGGTGAGGCTGTGGACAGGTGGCAATTCCACTGTACCCCTTTAAAGTCCCAGATGGTATGCAACACATTGCACACCTCGTACTTAAAAGGTTAAGCCATTAACATGTAAAACAGTGATTTTTATAACATTTGCCACAAGAATAAGATGTGATGGTAGAGGAGTGGTAGAAGAGAGAACAGTCATTTTAACCTTTGTACCTTGATGCTTATCGGGGGATTAACCAGGGTAACGTCCTTTTCCATTAAAATCCTTTCTTCTGTCCCATCCACCACACACAAAGCAGTCAGACGGATCACATTGTCTTCACCCAGATGTTTTCCATACTGGGAATATGTTATTTGGATCGAAATTTGTTTCTCTTTGGAATGAAATAGTAAATATAAGTGAAATCATGCAATAGTCATTTTGTGAAAAAAATAATACTTGAGTGTTGATATCTTCATAACTGCAAGTTAAATTACTAATTATCTGGGTCTATTCATCAAGCCACAAATGGTTGATTATGCAAGGAAATAGTGTGTTGTTTTTTGTTTTTTTTTCATATTTGGCCATTCTCTAGTTCATCAATCGTGGCATTGTATCTGGCACTCACTCATACATAGTAATACAGTTAAAGGCATTGTAATGTTTCATAATAAAAGCAGCTCTAATTAATCATCATAGTATTTGGACTTTGGAGAGTGTTATATCAATACTGTCAGAGTTGTAGTTCAAGAGTAATTCATTGACAAAGTATCCCCATCCCGCCCCTTTTACTGATGTAAAACTGTTCAGCCAGATCAGAAGGGAGGTGCCCAGGTAGATTGCAGAGAGGGACAATCTTCAATTAAGATAAGGGAAAATCCTGAAAAACTTGTTAATGGGGGCAGGGCCTTCATTGTTCTCATAGGAAGAAGATTGTCCCCTTCTGTTATCTGTCTGGTCTTACAACTAGATTCCACATCTGAGAAGAGATGGCTTACACTAGGTAAAAGGGGCGAGAGGGGAAACTTTGCTTGTGAATATCTCTCAAACCATAAAGGTTTGAGAAATAAGACCTATATCGTTCTTCATGTGTTTTTTAATGCCTACAAAATAAAATAAAGATAAAATGAAGTATTATTATTAGTGTTGAGCGAGCACCACGATGCTCGGGTGCTCGGGTGCTCTGACCGAGCACCCCCTGAGGCTCGAGTGCTCGGCCGAGCACCCGAGCCCCATTGGAATGAATGGGGCAACACCAGGCACCCCCTGCTCTGATGAGGGGAGGGTGCCTGGTCAATGCCCCCTTCATCTCCGCTATGCCCCCTTCATCTCAGAATGCCCCCTTCAGCTCCGCAATGTCCCCCTTCAGCTCCGCTATGCCCCTCTTCCACAATGTGCCCCTTCATCTCCGCTATGCCCCTCTTCCACAATGTGCCCCTTCATCTCCGCTATGCCCCTCTTCCACAATGTCCCCCTTCATCTCCTCTATGCCATAGAGGAGATGAAGGGGGACATTGTGGAAGAGGGGCATAGCGGAGATGAAGGGGCACATTGTGGAAGAGGGGCATAGCGGAGATGAAGGGGCACATTGTGGAAGACGGGCATAGCGGAGATGAAGGGGGACATTGTGGAAGAGGGGCATAGAGTCTATGCCCCTCTTCCACAATGTCCCCCTTCATCTCCGCAATGCCCCCTTCATCTCCGCAATGCCCCCGTACCTCCAGTCCCTGGTGGTCCAGCGGAGCTTCTTCGGATCTGTGCCTCTTCCGGCACAGATCCCCGCCACCCGAACATGTCGGGCGAGCACATGGCGGTACTCGACGAGTACCGCCATGTGCCGAGCAGAGCGATGCTCGAGCCGATCCGAGCATCGGCCGAGCACGCTCGCTCATCACTAATTATTATCCCTTTAACAATGCTGAAAAATCTGTTTTTCAACCATATTAAACCTTTTCCTGATCAACTTTGTTTTTGCTGATGCAGTGGATCATCAAAAACAGCACTGAAACACCTCTAGTTATGCCTTGTGGGTAAAAGTAAAATCCTTCCTGATTCTAAAACATAATCAATAACTCCCTGAATCACCATCATATCTGCATCCAAGTCATCATTTTCCCTGTTGTTTCTGCTAAAAAGATACACAATATTTTTGACTGTATCTACAGTATCTGATAATATAGCCTTCCAGGGAAAATAATTCCACATTCTTATTGCCCTTACTGTAAAATATACCTGCCTTTGTTTTGCTGAAAGAGTATTTCCTCTAGTAGTAAAGAATGGCCCCTTGCTAATCCATGATGTTACCTTTTTGGCTTTTGCCACAGCTGAGTGACATGGCGCACTGTTATTTAGTCTTCCCAATTCCTTCTCTAACAAGCTTTCACTAAGTGGTTTCATCAATACATGAGTGCCAGATAGATTTGCGATTCCTGAAGCTGGCTGATGTCATAGAAAATTATGGGAGTGGACACCCTCATACACAAATGCCACCACCCATGGTGACACACTAATTACTCCACCCCCAAACAATTTCATTATTGATTGGCATAGATAATACAATTGACTATAAAATTAATTAACTCTATAAATTGGTCAAAATAATACATAATGTGGACATTTTGGGAATAAATACATTGGTAAATAATGCTGCCATCATAAAATAGGAGTGGTTTTCTTGTTCACAGATATTGGAATAGAGTAGGTCATACCCGAAAAATAGCATAATGAGCATGGCCAGCAAGACTGAGTTATCTTGCGTAGCTGACCTAATGATTGGGGGATTTGGTGATACCTCTTCACAGCAAAATACTAAAAATCCTAAAATGTTCTATTGTCAGCATTGAAATTGGGTCTAGTGCTTTGCACCTGCTGCACAAATAGTAGTTTAGCTCCAGGATTTGGTGCCATGGGCTATATCCTACTCTGCCTAATGGAAAATTGGTAAAGAAGTAGACATGTATTAACTAACATAATAAACCTTGCATACCTTCATTAGGGCTTAGGGAGGCAGATCGAGCATCTGACCAGATATTGTTTCTATGTCTCCCAGTGTAAAGAACAGTAGAAGAGGTCATGTTGATAGGTATTTTAATGGTATTAGGAGACAGGTTTTTCAGTGTCAGAATTAGATTTAAATCCTGTCCAATGGTTGGGGTATTTTCCATTGTAAAACTTGCAAACAATATATTTCCTGGTTGAAGTTTTTCTCCAGATCTTCTTTGGACATGGAGCAAGTTCTTCTCAGATGCCAAACGACCTTCATACAATGCTTTAACTGCCTTCTCAAACACTTCTCTTTCCTTTTGTGATCCTAATGGAAAAAGGTAACATACTGACGTTAATACATTATAAACTGAAGAAATTCTGGGGAAAAGCAGTTGTACCATAGGAACAAATAAAAATTACCATTACTTTAAAGCAGTGGTTCCTAGGCTTTTTGACATGGCTCCCACCTTTTGGTGTAGACCCAATATTGACGCCCCTCCCTAACATATTTCCTGAAGTAAATATAAATATTTGCACACTTGTTGATATTATTATAGATTTTATGTATCTATTTTGTAGCACATTCTGGAGAAAATCATTAATTTTACGTAATTTTCCTTGGTGCAGACATTTCTACAAAATAATATAGGCAAAAATATCAGTATCACAGTTGCAAGCATGGCATACTGTGCTGCTCACTGATGTCTTTTGAACTAACCATTACCAAGCTTCAGACCATGGTAACTTCTGGACAGTATGGGTACCGTTATGTTACATAGCAATGTGGAAATCTGGTACTGAAGCAAATCATTGGGTGTTCCTTAAGTAATTTACACTTCCTCCCCATGGGGGCATGCACCCAGTCTAGAAATGATTGCTTTAAAGGGTCAGCAATGTTTTTGTATGGATACTGCCACAGCTAGGAGGTTCTTTATTCAAAAGTTATTATATATTAAATCCTCAGGAAGTGGTGGAGCTTTTACTGTCACATTCAGTGAAGAATTGTAGCCAGTTGACCCCCCTCCCATACAATACATTAGAATATCTGTCTGGACACCAAAATATCTGGGCTAGAGATAACATTGTTAATTATAGATTTATGTATAAAAACATTAGTTTGGATTGTAATAACTTTTGAAAGAAACAATTTCAATATACTGGTATTCTTAGTTTTACTTTTTGTTTAATAAAAATAAAATAGTACATTTCCTTAAAATGGAGTAAGCAATGAGATGGAGAAATCTCCAGCATTCAAGTTCATATTTATTGGTCCTCTTTAATACAGTTGGTTTGCTGCAGAATTAATACAATTCCTCTTAGTACATTATCTTTTGCAGAGTAATTATGATGGAAAATCAGATATTTTGAAATGCTAATCCCCCACTTGTCAGCCCCTTCCCAATATGAACTTGATCAATGCCATTTACTTCTACCAACATTCTCAAAATATACCAAGGCATAGCAACATTTCAACGAATGAAGCTTTGTCACGGATTTGAAGACTCTCAGACTTAAGGTTTGGTAAAATAACTTAACTTTATTAAAAGTTAAAGGCAGTCCCCGTAGGGTAAACATACATAACAATACAACAGTAAAATAACATATAATAGGTTCTACCGGCCTTGCCTAAATACCGGGCAAGGCAACCCAAGTGACAGTTTTAATGACAGGCTCTACCGGCCTTGCCTATACCGGGTAAGGCAACCGTGAAATGACATATACCGGTTCTACCGGCCTTACCAATACCGGGCAAGGCAGCCCCCACGGAATGCTGCATGTAGGCTCTACCGGCCCTGCCAATACCGGGTAAGGCAACCTTAAAGATGGAGAATTACAAGGTTCTACCGGCCTTACCAATACCGGGCAGGGCAGCCCAAAGGAGTACTGGAGTAGGCTCTACCGGCCCTGCCAATACCGGGTGAGGCAACCTATAGGATGGTATCGTCAAGGTTCTACCGGCCTCACCAATACCGGGCAGGGCAGCCTGAGCGAGTAGAACAGCTGTCAGGTGACTTAAGACAGCATAGAGCATAAGTATAGAGGTCTTACTCAGCAGAAGTCTATAGCCAGGGATACTCAGACAACTGCAAGGAAGTGGACAGCGACTGACCACAGTACTGGATGTAATGGAGCAAACCAGCGACCGCACGCTGGAACCAACAAAGTATATCGCAACCAGGTTTAGTGGAGTAAACCAGCGTCCACACGCTGGGACCAACAAAGTATATCGCAACCAGGTTTAGTGGAGCAAACCAGCGTCCGCACGCTGGGGCCAATAATGTATCGCGCAACCAGTTTAGTGGAGTAAACCAGCGTCCGCACGCTGGGACCAACAATGTATATAGCAACCAGGTTTAGTGGAGTAAACCAGCGTCTGCACGCTGGGACCAACAATGTATATCGCAACCAGGCTTAGTGGAGTAAACCAGCGTCCACACGCTGGGACCAACAATGTAAATCGCAACCAGGCTTAGTGGAGTAAACCAGCGTCCGCACGCTGGGACCAACAATGTATATTGCAACCAGGTTTAGTGGAGTAAACCAGCATCCGCACGCTGAGACCAACAATATATATTGCAACCAGGTTAGTGTAGTAAACCAGCGTCCGCACGCTGGGACCAACAATGTATATCGCAACCAGGTTTAGTGGAGTAAACCAGCGTCCGCACGCTGGGACAAACAATGTATATCGCAACCAGGTTTAGTGGAGTAAACCAACAAAGTATGATCAGCAGCGAGAAGAACAATGTCGCCAGAGCGACGGCTGGAGCAGGAGATTCAGGAACTCAGTAAGATTAACCCGCGAGGTGCTGGAACACAGGAACACTGGAACTCAGTAAGATTAACCCGCGAGGTGCTGGAACACAGGAACACTGGAACACAGGAACACTAGCATACAGGAACACTGGAACACTGGAACACAGGATCAGCAAGTACAGCAGGAACAGCAGGAACAGGCCCAGAAGCCTGACAAGCAGGTCAGGCAGAGTGGAGTCAGAAACACCACGAAAGGGCAACCTGGAAGTGCTCAGCCTGGGTTTAAAAAGGCTGTGTGAGGAGGGCTAATCACAGACAGCCAATCATGATACTCAGCAAGTGACTGACACTGAACAGCACCAATCACGGGCACCGTGATAAGCTTACATGGTAAGATGAACTGCAGTAATTCTAGATTAACTGAGAGGGTAAAGAAAATGTTTCTAAATTCTAATTTATTCATATGGGATTTTTAACTTGAATGCTAGAGAGTTCTCCAACTCATTGCTTCACAATACATTGGTGTTCTCTTAAGCACTTAAGGGGTTTAAAGCCCAATTTGAATGAATGAGCACTTGGATTGTTTTCCTGTGATGCAGTTGGCTCACTCTATAATTACTCCAGGACCTAGATTCACTAAAGTTTGAAGAGAGCTGGAAATGTTGATGTCCTGTTGGATCAGTGTTGAAGGCACAATGACAGTATTCACTAAAGTCACATCATTATCACTCTGACAAAAATCTGCCCACATTGACATCCACGTGACAGGTTTACAAATTTTCACTCATCACATTGACAATGGCCTACGTCCATATGGAAATTAAGCATAATGACTCATTTCCATAAGGAAATGCAGAATAATTAGACAGTTTTGTATGCAAGGGAGTGTGTTGATTAGGGGTGGACGAAAAATGTGAAAAATTTCCCTCAAAAAATTTCGCAAAAACGTGACAATTTCCTTTCCACCTATGCAAAAATGTCCTCCTTTTTGCCTATTTTAACTAATTTTCTACCTATGTTAACACATTTTCCGCCTATTTTAACACATTTTTCGCCTATATTTCCTATAGGTACTACATTTCCCACTGTAATATTACTTCTTCTGAGGGCTGAAGTTTAGAAATAAGTGAATGAAAGTCATAGTTGTCCTACAGCAAAATATGACTTGAAAAATGTGTTAGCATGCAGAACGCATTTGTCCTTTGCCCACAACACTTTCTTGCTTAGGTGACACTGGCACATATTCATGATGATATCAAGTAATAAAAAAAATAAAGTGCAACCTACAATGTGGCAGATATGCATTGTAGTGGTGGTGGGGGACTGGCATGGTGTGATTTGTGTATGTATTTTTACCATTGTCATACTCTATCCTCCTTCTCAGATTATTGACACACATTACTTACCGGTCATAGCAGTGGTCCCATCTGTCCTCTACCTCCTCATCTGTGCTGCTGTTAATATGTTTGTCCTGGCTTTGTCTGTCATGTGTGGTTTCTGCTACTACTACTACTGGAGCTAGAAGTTGATGTAATTCTACTGACACTACTACTAGGTGTCAAAGATTCAGCACTTACAGCAGCAGCAACAGAGGTACTCGTCATATCTAACTGTGGATGTTAACCTGTGTTGCTGTTGCTGGGTACTCAAAACAGGTGTGTGTGGCTGTGTGGGACTTGGACTTTGAAGAGGCGATGATGCTGATGATGACTGATAGGGTGACTGTAGGCTTTTTGACATCTGTGCTTGTCCAGGGTCAGACATTCCAATGGCTTTCTCAGACAGTTTATAGACAGGCACAGTTCTCCTAAAAATGGGTGGAAGATTCAACCTTTGACTTTCTGCTTACCTTATAGCCCTGTCATCATCCTCACTCTCAACTTCATCTGTATCTGAACAAGAGAAGGATGCTGGAGGGATATATTCTAGATCTGCATCATCATCAGTCATCATTAGGTCATCCTCAGCAGCATCAGCATCACCTGACAATTCTTGCCCACTACTACCCTTATATTCCTCTAAGCCTTTGGAGGTCTCAAACAATTTCTTTTACTATAACAAAGTTCCCTACTATGGGTGTTTTTATTACTTGTTTGTCTCACTATCCGATGCAGCAGGTGGTTCAGTTGTTACTCCTTCCTCTATTATGCTACTTCCAGCATCATCAACACTTGAATGCGACTTGTTGTCTTCAGCATTCTTCTTATATGGTTCTTTATTTCTACTGTCCCTGCTGGTGCTGGAACTAGTTTTGCTGGGACTTTGACAAACTGCATCCTCCCTTGGAGTAGAGGGATCATTATCATTGATTGCACACGTTGCAGCAACCAATGCTGCAGTCAGTTTTTTGAACTACTACTTTACTCTCACGTCCCTGCACTGCTCCACCCCTCCCCCTTCGCCTTGTGCATTTGCTGGACATTACACAACTACTCTGTGTTTTTTTACTGTACAGTACACAACCCAACTGATGCAGCTGTATGATACCTTTCCTAAGCCTAGTCAGCTGTCTGTCACTGTCACCTAAGTTATTTAGTTTTTATTCTTTTTTATTTTATTTTTTTATTTTATTTTTATTTATTTATTTATTTATTTATTTATTTATTTTAAGTTGTCCACCCTGTTGTCTTATCACAGTCTGTCCAAAAAAATTATAACTGAAAAACAAAATTAACAATGTCTTTCCCCAGACTTCCTCACCCAGCACAGAGACAATAACAGCAAGATCAGCAAGCAAATAGGTTGCCTGTGCCTTGCCTTTCAGTCACAAGAAATTTTGGAGTATTTGGGGGACAACCTCCTTCCTCCCTTCTTATCCCCTAGAGTGTCCCCAGACTCCCCTAATACAGAGAACAAATGTCCTACCAACATGAATTCCTAAACTAAGCTTCAATTCCCCTTTATTTGCCTATCTCCTCTAGCTCAAAAACATGCTACTCTCTCCTTTCAAGTACACAGAATGGCTGCTGTGAAAGCCTGACAGCCTTTTATATGGCTGTAGAAAACTTGTGTGTGGTGTAGAAATAGTTTTCTTCCCATTGATTTCAATGGGCGGAAAAGGCAGAAAAATTCAGAAAAACTGCACTTTTCGCTGGAAATTTTTCGGCAAGCGAAAAGTGCCATTATTCACGGATTTCAGTTTGAGGCAAAATTTTTTATCCTGGGTATTGGTGTTTAACCATTTGAGTGCCAAACGTTGGCTACTTCTCTGGCACTCAAAAGGTTAATGCAAATGCAACAGCATTTGCCAACAGGAGATGCATCCTTTTACAAGCAACACTATTGCAGTTACAAACTTCTCTTGCTTCTAATAAACAATAACTAAACCAAATCAGATGCACTAGTATTTCTCTTGAACATATACATTACATTATGCCTAAAAATGACAGATGCAACATGACTGCTCTATGCTGTTACCTTCGGGGTACTTATACATGTTTGTGACATCCACTCTTTCATCAGATCCAACAGCTTTTGTGCTGATAAATTTGCCAATCGACCTGGTGTCATTAGAAGTTCTTTTCTTGGTCCCATCTTCAAACTCAATCCAGTAGGCAAGGTCAGCATTTACAGATGCAAACATAAAGCCAACATCATAATTAAGCATAACATCACCTTCCTTAATAGCGACAAGAGGGGCAGGACCACAACGATACATTCCTGGGGCATCAAAGGAAAAGATAAAATAAAATATATGAGAGCCAAATACAATAAGAAAAAATACTATATAACATTTAATTTTTAAAAACATATGGCTTACAGTCTTAAAGTGATAATAATGTTTCACAAAAAAAGCAGCTCCAATTAATCTTCATAGCATTTGGGCCATGGAGAGTGTTATATCAATACTGTCAGAGTTGTAGTTCAAAAGCAATTGAATGATGAAGTATTTCCCTCCCTCCCCTTTTAGTGTAAGCCACCTCCCCTCAGGAGTTTTTCATTTGGAGTTCCTATTGCACTCCTGCACTCATTGGGTCTATCTGTATTGTCTGTTGAGAGTTTTGGAGCAAGTTTATGTGGTAACTTAACCCTTTAGCTGCTGGTTTGCATCTTTTGGGAGAGTTATTGTCACTTTCCTTACTGGGTTCAGTGTTTTCTGGGTCTTCTGACATGTTCTAGTGATGTTTCATGTAATTTTATTTCACAGTTTTTACTTTGACAAAATTTGAGCTCTGCGCGCTTTACCGCATAGACGCCATTGCTTTATTCACTCCTATGGGACTGTACAGTTTGGGACGTAGCGACTTCAGAGATGGTTCATTTTAATTGTCTGACCTTGCTCTATCATCCGATTCACATTGTAAGTGTGTTGGGGGGCTCAGGGGGCTTCGGGTACTCTTGGGGTACTCTGGGAAAACTACATTTCCCATGAGCGCTTGCTTCGCACGCTCGTTTCTGATTGGCATTTTGTGCTTTTTCTAGAACGAGTATCCTATGCAGGGCTTGGACTCTCTTGCTCTCCTCTGCAGATTAACCCTTCGCCTGCCAGATAAGTGTATTGTAGCGATTTCTGAGGTGAAATTTTAATCTTACACCCAGTAATTGGGTGATTTATTATACTAAACGTTGTTGACACTGTGAGAATGTCTACTCCATTGGAGCTTGGGGCCAGGCCTAAGACTAAGGACGCTGGGGTTTCTGTGTCCCTTATAGCGCATTGCTCCTCATGTCATTCAGGGTTACCTAGAGAATTCTCAGGTTATTTATGCCCAGCATGTTCTGATGTCCCTGTGTCTCTCCCAGGGACCTCCAGCCATGCATTAGAGCCAGTCTGGGTGCAAGAGTTCAAGGTTGCTACCAGAGACCTTCGGGTCTTCATTGCAACTCTTTTCATCCCAGTTACAGGGGGTCTTTCACTCTTGGCAGACCCCTTCCTCAGTCACATCTTCCCTGCCGAAACCGTAGGGAGTACCTGAAGTATCAGATTCCTCTGAGGAGGAACTGTTGGTGGATTCAGATGTTGAGGAATGATCTGCTGTGGGTTCCGCTCAGTTTTTTGGGGACCCCTTTGAGGCTGATCCTGAGCCCTCGGCTGAGGGCCTTATCAGGGCTGTCTTAACCACCCTAAACATTCCCCTAGTCCAGGAGGTTTCTTAAGATCCCTCTGATGTATTCCAGGAGCCTATAAAGACCAATACTTGTTTTCCACCTAACCCCACTCTTGACCGTCTTGTGTCTGATGTGTGGAAATCTCCAAACAGAAAGCCTTCTGTCTCCAAGAAGATTGCTAAGCTTTACCCCTTTTCTAAGGCAGCTTTTGCTCAGTGGATTCATCCCCCCAAAGTGGATGCTCCTATATCCAGACTATTTAAGTCTACTACCTTGCCAGTTTCTGATGAGTCCGCTCTGAAAGACTGGACTGACAAGGATCTTGAGGTTTCCCTCAAGTCCATTTTTTCCACTGCTGGTATTGCCATGCTTCCAGTATTCTCTGCAGCATGGGTCAACTGGGCCATTGCAGTCTGAACTGAGCAGCTCACCCTGGCTGTACGTCAGGGTGCTCCTTCTTCAGATATGTTGCAGCTTCTTGCCAACATCTCTGAGGCCCAGCATTATGTTTCTGCTGCCTTATTTGATGCCATCCATTTGGTGGCAAGGGTTTCCACCATGTCTGTGGTCGCCAACCGGGCTCTTTGGCTCAATATCTGGTCTGCTGACACTGCTTCCAAGAAAGCCTTGCTGTCCTTACCATTTCAGGGTACATCCTTATTTGGGCCAGATCTTAAGGATCTGATTAGTGAGGCCACAAGGGGTAAGAGTACCCATCTACCCTTGGTACCCCGGAAGAAAACACCTCTCAAGCGTAACATGTTTTTCTTTCCTTCCAGACTGAGACATGTCCGGCAAACCAGGCGTTCCCTCAGCTCCACGTGCCTCCTCCAAGCCCAAACAGCAATGGAAGCCAAAGGTCTCCTCCAAGCCTAAGGCTTCCAAGACTTCTCTGGCATGACTCGCAGAACCCGGGTCCCCACTCAGCTGTGGGTGGCCGTCTGCGTCACTACTACAGCATCTGAGAGGATTCAGTGGCAGACCTGTGGGTTTTACAGGTGGTGGATGAAGGGTACAGGATCCCTTTTGTCTCTTTCCCTCCCTTTCGCTTCTTTCCCTCTCATACGCCCCAGGGTGCAGAGAAACGCCATCTGTTCAATGGCGCTATCCAGGTCCTTCTGGACAAGGACGTTCTGGAGCCTGTTCCAGTTCAGGACAGAGGTATGGGTTTTTACTCAAACCTCTTTGAGGTCTCCAAGAAGGACGACGGTTGTTGTCCAATTTTGGATTTGAAGGATCTCAATGCCTTTGTGATCAGGACTCAATATCACCAGGAGTCCCTAAGGACGGTGATTACTGCTATGTCCCCAAGGGAATTCCTTGCTTCTCTGGATCTTCAGGATGCGTATCTACACATCGCCATTCATCCAGAGACCCGGCAGTATCTCAGATTTGCCTGCAACCAAGGGCACTTTCAGTTTTCAGCTCTTCCCTTTGGTCTGACTACAGCTCCTCAAGTCTTCAACTGTGTCCTGAAGCTTTAATATCCATCCTCCCCTGGGACGGCATCAGAATTACTCCATGCATGGACGACCTGCTTCTGAAAGTCCCCCTCTGCGGAACTTCTTCATCAGCAGGTTCAGGACTGCATTCATGCCCTCACCCATCATGGGTGGATCATCAACATGGACAAGTCAAATCTTGTCCCATCCCAGCATCTGGTCTTCCTGGGCCTTCTCTTCAACACTCAGCAGAGCATGGTATTTCTCACTGACGAGCTGGCTCACCAGATCTCCCACAGGGTTTCTGTTGTTCTGGCTCACGATCCAGTTCCAGCCAAGAAGCTGTCCTCTCTAGTGGGGAAATTCATCTCCACCATAGAAGCAGTCCTATTTGCAATGGCTCACACCAGGGAACTCCAGAGGTTTGTGATCCAGGTGTGGCGGGGTCAGCCGGACCTTCTGAAGACGTCATTATCCTTTCCTCTTCATGTGGAACTGAGTTTGCCATGGTGGCTTGACCTCTCCAATCTGCTGAAGGGCAAGTCTTTCCTGGTATCCTTTTGGACCACAGTGACGACGGATGCCAGCCTCTCTGACTGGGGAGTGGTCCTGGGACACCTGAGTGCACAGGGTCGGTGGTCTCCAGAGGAATCTCTCCTTCCCATCAACATGTTCGAGCTTCGGGTGATATTCCATGCCCTTCGTCATTGGACTCCCCATCTGGAAGACTGCCCAGTCCGGGTACAGTCCGACAACACCATGGCCGTGGCTTACATCAACAAGCAGGGTGGAACAAGAAGTCTCAACGCTTGGTTAGAGGTCAAGGCTATTTTGTCCTGGGCAGAAGAACACGTTCCTGCTATATCCGCAGTGCACATTCCTGGCATAGACAACGTCATGGCTGACTTCCTCAGTTGACACACAGTGGACAGCGGAGAGTGGGAACTGCATCCAGACGTATTCACCCTCATCGTTCAGAAGTGGGGTCTTCCTTGCATCTACCTGATGGCAACAAGACACATCCGGAAGGTTTCGAGGTTATACTCTCTCTGGAGGGATCCTCTAGCTCTAGCAGTGGATGCCATGTCAATTCCTTGGTTATTTCCTCTGGCTTACATCTTTCCTCTCCTCCCCATGTTGCACAGGGTGTTACGGAAATTAAGACTGGAGCGATGTCCGGTCATTCTGATTGCTCCGTACAGGCCTCGACAGGCTTGGTTTCCGGAGCTTCTGGATCTGTCAGTGGCAGAGCCATTCCGGCTCCTTTGCCATTCGGATCTTCTTCTACAGGGTTACCTGTGGAAAGAAGATGTTCATCATCTAGCTTTGACGGCTTGGAAATTGAATCCTCAATACTGAAGAAGAAAGCTTTTTCTTCTAGTGTGGTGGTTACTATGTTAATGTCCGCAAACCTGTTTCTTCTAAAGCCTACCATCGTGTTTGGTCGACCTTCCTATCTTGGTGTGCTGATAGGGACCTTTCTCAGGATTTTGATCTGCCTACAGTCCTGGCCTTCTTGCAGGATGGTGTGGATAATGGCCTCAGTTTGTGTTCCCTTAAGATTCAGACTTCTGCTCTCTCTGTTATCTTTCAGAGGCGCATTGCCATTCTTCCTGATGTCAAGGTTTTCTTCCAGGGCATTGCTCATGCTCGTCCTGTTTTCAAGACTCCCGCTCCTCAGTGGGATCTTAATTTGGTTTTGGGCGTCCTTCAGTGCCCTCCCTTTGAGTCCTTCGCTACTATTCCTCTACGCCTGCTGACGTGGAAAATGGCCTTTCTCCTAGTGATTGTATCTGATGCCCTGTTCATCATTTCTGAGGGCCCCAGAGCAGGAAGACCTGCATCCAAAGTGACTATTGCGTCCTGGATCAAGTCCAACAATCGTAAGGCTTACAAGCTGAGGAAGAAGTCTGTTCCCTTTCAGGTCACGGCTCATTCTACTAAATCGATTGGGGCTTCTTGGGCTTACAAGAATCAGGCCTCCACTGATCAGTTGTGCAAGGCTGCCACTTGATCATCTGTGCACACCTTTTCGAAGCACTACCGTGTTGGTGTGCTTGCATCGGCTGACGCCAGCTTTGGGAGGAAGTTGGACATCCCTAAGTTACAAGTAACCTGTATTGTACGACAGAGAAAAGAGGATTTTATTCTTACCTGTTAAATCCTTTTCTCTTAGTCCATACAGGTTACTGGTCTCCCACCCTGTCAAGGGACCATGCTTGGATCTCCTGTGGCAGATTGTGGGGGTCCTTCGGGGTCATGCTCACAGAAGTCTTCTTTCCCTTCCACTATCTAGTCAATAGTTAGTGTCTCAAATCTTTCTGGAGCTGGTTGGCTAGCTGCAGCTAAGGAGGGAAGGTAGGCTCCACCCCCTGCAATCAATTCTAGAATTGTTCCTACATACTTAAAGGGGCAGATTGCCTACCCAAAGTTACCAGTAACCTGTATGGACTAAGAGAAAAGGATTTAACAGGTAAGAATAAAATCCTCTTTTGAGACCCATTTCCTCTGTCCCTGCTTTTCACATTGATGTCCCTGTGTTTAGAAGATCAGACTGCGTGGTGTGTATATAAAAGTGTATCACATTGCTCCACAGCAATAAAACTCACATTCATTCTTGTTTAAACAGAGATGTCATTAAGTTTGATTTGTTGGTGTGTTTTGAGGATTGGAATTTTCAATCACTGTTCTACAGCAATCCAACTGCACAGTTGGGGAATAAATAAAAAAAAAATTGCCATTGATTTAAATGGCTCTTTTAACCCTCTGAAAGCAAGGTGTTGGAGACCTCTCTAGAATTCAAGAGGTTAAAGACCCATATAAATAAATGGGAATTTGGGAATTGCTCCCATTATCCTATATAATAATTCAATAGAATGTTTGTCAGAAGCGTCATGCTCAGTAGAGACTGCCCAAATGCACGGAATGCTGGGAGCATGGAATGCTGGGAGCACAGAATGCTGGGAGGTGTAGGAATGCTGGGAGTTTTGTGCTGGGAGCATTCTGTGCTTTCGGGCAGTCTCTACAGTGCATGACTGCGTTGGTGGCAGGACGCAGAGCAGGATCGGCCTCTTAACCCTTTGAGTGCCAGAGGGGTTGTATAGCCCTCTGGCACTCAAAGGGATAACATCACCTGGACCATGTCAGGGGCTTTACACTAGTTCTTAATAAATCATCATCCTTGAATTCCCTATGAATTTCCTACCATCACTTGTTTCCAGCGGAGTTGAATCCATCACCTGCCAACCACTGTAAGATGGCCCTAGATCTTTGCGTCTGAACCAGGCTTCATTCCAGACATGGAAATTCCTATAAAAAAAGACACCAAGAATATGTATACCATAAAGTACAGTGTTAATGCACTGGATCCTAGTTTCCTTCATCTCCAGACCCAAGCTGGTTGCCTCCATCTAGGACAGAGGGAAATCCTAAATACATCAGAGGTCCTTGGGGGGAGGGTTAAGAAACGTTACTCTAGAGCAATGTTTCTAAGACTTTTTACCATGATGGAAGCCTTTAGTTTAAAATTAAATTTTCTGAAACTTTAAAGTGGATGAGTTACCTACACAGATTTTAGTCTCGTTAAATGTATCTCTTTAAACTGCCTATAAGTTCTATTTTTTGTCTTACAAGCAGGTTAATAGTTTTAGAGATGTTTGATGTAGTAGTATTTTGTGAATCTAATCACAGCAGAGCGTTGTTCACCCGTGTCTAAGTTGCTAGAACCTATCAATTTCCACCAGAGGGCTAGAGTAAATTATTGAGGAGGAATAATCATGCAAATCCTTTCAAAATGGAATCTCCCGCTCAGGGGAAGATTTGGAAATTGATAGGTCCTCTTTAACAATCAAATAGTTTAACCTGCTGGATGCTAGAGCGGTCTCCAACACAATGCTTCTCAATGCATTGGAAACGTCTTTAGCCCTGGGGTTATGATAGTATGTATATTTGAATGGTTCATGTTTGAATGGTCACACGCAGAAGGGCGTATGACCATTCAACTCTTTCAGCAGGTCACCTGGCTAAAAAGCGCGACGTGACAATCTCGCAGTGCATGACAGTGCGAGATTGTCACGTCGCCTAGTCAATGGGCGCGTTAAGCACACAAAGGAGAGCCTCCGTGTGCTGCATCCTATGAACAGCTAATAATGCCTCATCTTCATGTTGGAAATGGTGAAGCTAAGAATTAAAATAAAAATGAATTGCTCAAGTTCATGTTAGAACATCAGCCAGCATCAGCGTGTGCAGCAGAATGCAAGTGGCTGAGTTTTGCAGTTCCGCAACAGAAAAACAAAAAAGGGACGAAGATATGCTTTAAACAGAGATGCTAAACATCGCTTTTGTAATTTTTATTAAAGCATTTCAGGGGTCTGCTGCTGCACACACTGAAGCTGGCTGATGTTCTAAAATGAACTTGAGCAATATATTTTTATTTATTTATTAGCCTCACCATTTCCATCATGAAGACGAGACATTATTAGCTGTGCATCAGATGCAGCACACCATTCAAAAGGATACCATCAGGGTTCATCGGATGCAGCACACGGAGGCGCTCCAGCTGCCTCCGTGTGCTTAACACACACCATTCAAAAAGATACCATCAGGGCTCATTGGATGCAGCACACTGAGGAGCTCCAGCTGCCTCCGTGTGCTGAACACACCCATTGGCTAGGCAATGTGACAATCTCACGCTGCCATCACTGAGAGATTGTCATGTTGCGCTTTTTAGCCAGGTGACCTACTGATAGAGTTGAATGGTTGCATGCTCTTCTGCGTGTGACCATTCAAAAGGATACCTATTTGAATAGTAGTTGGTACCAACAACGTAAGGCAAAAATAATAAGTCTATTATGAAAGAAATCTTACAGAAAACAGAATTCTACTGTGTAAAATGTTTCAGCCTTCCATATGTGCTCTGGTATTGGCAGGAACACATACACAGTCTTAAAACTCAGCCTTGCACCATTGTCCACTGGTAATCACAGATACACACACACAAATACACATATATTCATGCATTTTTTTACTGACTGATGGTTGGCAACCCTGGTGCCACTGCCTGATGCCACCCTACTTAATAATATAATTTAGTCATCATGAAGACACCACACATGTACTTTTTTAATGGTGAATTAGAAACATAGAAACTTATCAGACCTACCCAGTTCATGAAACATCTTGTTTCCATCCTTCCAAATCAGCAACATTTGGATTAATGTCAAATTTACTGAACGGGTTCACTCATCTCTGCTACCAACTAAAATACAATACCAATGGAAAGTTTTGTATTTACCACAACAAATCATGGTGAAACTCATATCTGCTTCCTTGGCTGTCATATCGTAAATCAATGAAAAGGTTTCCATTTCTGTCCTGGCTTGAGTTGAAATTAGAAATGACCCTTGTTGGAATCCCCAAGCACCTGAGCACTAACATAAGAAAATCAATTTAGATTCTGTGCTTTTCAAAGAAACCAATGCCAGAAAATATTCACATCCAACACTAATCATTATTTTAACTGATGTTTTGACAGAGATGGATTTCTCTTACCTGTGCAAAGCAAACCTCCATATACCCAGCACTGTCCATACTTTACAGGCTTGTATCCTTTGAAGTACCACTCCTTCAGAATGCTGAAGCTGCCATTCCAGCTACTTGGGTTTTTCCCATCTCCATACTCCCCACTCCAGTTCTCCACTAGCACACCATTCTCATCTTTACTATTCAGCTTGCAAATTTGATATGATGAGGGAATGCAAATTAAAAAAAAAAAATTCACATCAGCATGTATTAATGTTGGTCTTGTTGAGGGTACTAAATCTATCTTTATTTGTCTTAATGTCATCCACAGGGCTGGAGTGACTACTGAGTGACTAAAAAGAATACAACAGATGAGTAAGAATTTTGCTGCTCTCAATGTTTAATATTGGGTGGACTTGTACGTTTTCACATTGTGACTAGTAACAATTTTCCTGAATGGTTAATCTCAATCATATTTTTATATTCTGGAAGCTAAAGATTTGCATTTCTAAAGCAAATCATCTGCATCATATTAAATAAGTAGTGAACAAATAAAATCCCCATCAATGGGGTTTTTAACCAACTAAATGCTACTAAGGTTTGTAGAACCACTGATCTATATTTGTCACATCGAATTAAGCCAAGCAAATATATATAATCTAACCCAGTGAGTCTCATCCTCAGATTTTGTAGCTTATCAACAGGTTTATTTATACAATCTTTAATGTTGTACCTATTAAATAAATAAAACAAAGGATCAAAGTCTGGTTGATAGATTTATATTTTTATTGTAATATCATTGCAAAGTTCCCCACCTCCCGCCCATTTTAGCCACGTCAGAGTTCTAGCTGACTAACTTAGATTCTGGTCCCAGGACCGGGCGGCTCATCTGGAGAGCTGAAATAGTATGGCATACAAAGAGAATCTTCATGAGAATGGTCTACTGCCTCAAACCAGGAACACTTTGTAGACCGTTCTCATGAAGATTCTCTGTATATAATGTTATTTCAGTTCTCCATATGAGCCGTCTGGTCCCGGGAATGAAGATTCTCTTGTATGCAATGCTATTTCAGTTCTCCAGATGAGCTGTCAGGTCCCAGGAATGAAGATTCGCTTGTATACAATGGTATTTTAGTTCTCCAGACGAGCCTTCCGGTCCCGGGAATGAAGATTCTCTTGTATACAATGCTATTTTAGTTCTCCAGACGAGCCGTCTGGTCCCAGGAATGAAGATTCTCTTTGTATACAATGATATTTCGATTCTCCAGAAGAGCCATCCGGTCCCTTGACCAGGATCTAAGTTTGTCAGCTAGAACGCTGACGTGGCTAAAAGGGGTGGGAGGGGGGAACTTCAAAACGATATTACAATAAAACTATAAAACTTATACCAACCAGACTTGGAACCTTTGCTTTATTTATTTAATAGGTACAATATTAAAGATTGTATAAATAAAGTATTACTATCCCTTTAATTAAATATAGGTAGATTAAGTACACACACTGAGATACTGATTATCCAGCTGTGATTAAGAAGGGTTATTCTGAAAACATGCACGGTTGGTGTGCCCTGAGGACTAACCATGGATCTAACCTCTCTAGAATGTCTAGTCCATCAAATCTGTTTATCTAGTATAATTTATGTAATCTGTCAATCTAATTGATCTTTCTAAACAACATAATGAGATTAATGTACTAATAAGAACTAGAGAAGGAATACATTCAGTTTCTTAAACTTCCATTGATTTATGCATTGAAGACCTCTAGCGTTCAAGGAGTCAAATAATTGTTATTTGTCCCCTGTTGTGCAGCTTACGTGCCCTAGAATTACTCCTGTTCTATCTCATTTTGTCATACACTTAGTTCTACATCTCTAATGGAAAATGTCATACACTTAGTTCTACAGCTCTAATGGAAAATGTCATACACTTAGGGCCGTATGTTCAAATGGATAATGACATAAAATTGTTGTATGAAAGACAAAAATAAGTCCTTGAATGTATGAACGACATATTTTCTATAGAGTATACAGCAAAAAAATAGTAATGTCCGTTGTGTACGACACAACTCCAGAATTGATGGGCAAAGGGGTGGGGCAAGGGCGTGGCTAAACTATTCTCCAGTGTCGTATAGAGGAAAAGAAAATTTGTCATAAGTAACGACAAAAAAATGTCTTTCAAAAGACAAAATTTGTACGTTAAGAAAAAAGTGGAGGGAATGTGTTCTGAATGTGAGAATTTTTGTCGTTAGTTAAGACATTTTTGTCTTTAGTTAAGACATTTTTAAAGATATTTTTGTTGTTAAGACATTTTTTAAGACATTTTTGTCTTTAGTTAAGACATTTGTTTGTTGTTCCATATGACAATTTCAGTCAGGACAAACGACATATTTCCAATCACAACCGACACGCTCTGAAAATATTAAAGATCCCAACGACACTGTACTTTGAAAAGTCGTCACAAATGACAAAAGCTATTTCGCTACTTCTTTGAACATATGGCCCATAGTTCTACAGCTCTAATGGAAATGTCATACACTTAGAGCCGTGTTCAAAGAAGTAGCGAAATAGCTCTTGCCGTTTGTAATGACTTTTCAAAGTACAGTGTCGTTGGGATCATTAATATTTTCAGAGAATGTCGGTTGTGATTGTAAATATGTCGTTTGTCCTGACTGAAATTGTCGTATGGAACGACAAAAAAAAGTCTTAACTAAAGACAAAAATGTCTTTAAAAATGTCTTAACAACAAAAGTGTCTTTAAAAATGTCTTAACTAACAACAAAAATGTCTTAATAAAGACAAAAATTCTCACATTCAGAACACATTCCCTCCACTTTTTTCTTAACGTACAAATTTTGTCTTTTGAAAGACATTTTTTTGTCGTTAGTTACGACAAATTTTCTTTTCCTCTATACAACACTGGAGAATAGTTTAGCGATGCCCTAGCCACGCCCCTTTGCACGTCAGTTCTGGAGTTGTGTCGTACACAACGGACATTACTATTTTTTTTGTCATATACTCTATAGAAAATATGTCATTCATGCATTCAATTAATTATTTTTGTCTTTCATGCGACAATTTTTTGTCGTTATCCCTTTGAACATACAGCCCTTAGTTCTATAGCTCTAATGGAAAATGTCATACGATTGTTCTACAGCTCTAATGGAAATGTGGCTGATCATTCAGCTCATAGCTTACCGTGGCACTGAGTACTCTGCACACATAGAGTGGGTCATTCCTTTGTGAAACATCCAACATAGGATCCTTTTGATAGTTCATGCTTCGATCAAGAATTTCCAAGCATAATTCCAATACATCTTTTCCAAACTAAAGTGATGCAAGACAGAAAGGATCACTTTAAATATACTGAAATATTTTACATCTGCAAATAAGGCTAAATCATAGGAATCAGTTTACAGACCTAGCCTAACATATTATCTGGATGGCATGCTGATGTTACAATGCAGTGAGGTAAGGGCATACCTGGGAACTTTTTTGTTTGGCCTCTCTTGAGGTGGAGGCCTGTGGTGCCATTGAGGGAGACAAAGGATGCAATTTGTGTCAAAAGTGGGTGGGGCTTAATCATGACTGGGGCGGAGCTTCAGAAATATCTTAAAAATAGAGGCAATAGGCTAGGGAAGGAGGAGAAGTGGGCGGGGAGTAGGTGGAGCTGACAGGGAAGGAGTACCAATAGGCAGTTTCTTAAGAAACTTCCAACACGGAGAATCAGACGCTGCCCCGGAGACCTGGTAATGCAAAATTAAAGCCGGAGTCTCCAGGGAAAATCTGGAGATATCCTGGCTATGGGTATGGGTTAATATTTGTATCTATCCAATGGTAACAACAAATACATAGAAAAGAAAGCGCCAAATAGTGTGATCCACTGACAATATCTTCAAGACCTACCCGAACAGAGACGGGGTGAGCATTCTTGTCAGACTTGGCGATATCAACACTCTGACCACTTTTAAAAGTGAATATACTTACAAATATTAATCTACTAGAGTGTATGCAGTATCACAGTATCTGGCGGTGTCTTCTTTATGTATTTGTTGTTACTATTAGATATCCTTGTCACTGTGGGGAGAGCATGTCCGTTGCAAGAGCAGGCATCCAATCCTTGAGACTGTTTCTGAAGATTTTTTTTTTTTTTTTTTTTGTGAAAGTATTGTACGAGGAAGAATACATTGAGAATATCTTTCATTTTCAAGTATGTCCTGGACTCATTTTATCTACCTCAGAGGGCTGAAAGGCTGAGCTTACCTTGCCAGGACTAGAACCTGTGACCTTGCAGTTTGGACATATGATACAGCTGGTGTCTTAACCAAGTGAGCCATCTCACCAGTATGTCTTCAGATACTTTGAGAGATGAATTGGGCATATGTCTTTTCTGACACAAGCCTCTTGTGAGCACACACACATATGGTGCTGCTGGTGGTTCACTGTTGCTGAAGATTGATACACACAGGGGAACCTTGTTTTCTTCCCTTTCTTTGTTGCTACAATATTTGTATTTACCTTTTTCTCAAAATGTATATTAGTTACAAATTTTTGATTCACTGAATCTTAAAAGGTTTGAAATGTTTTTCAATATAACTATTTGATTCTTATATCTAGGTGTTATTCCTATTTTATGAGATTGGTGGAATAAAAATGATAATGTCAAAATATACCTCAAACTGCACGCTCACAATATATTTGTATGTCGCTAAATTACACAAAAAGCCTCACTTGTTCGGGAAAAAGTCTACATAGAATAATATACTGTGTGAAGTGCCATAGTTGCATATATATATACATATATATATATATATTTATATAAAAAGATGGGAGGGAGGACCAGTGGGACTTTTTAAAAATTTATTAGGGTCAAAGTTTCGGTCCTACAGCAGGACCTTTCTCAAGACAATTTGTACAAGATGGAGGACAGGTTTTATAGACACTGCTTGGCATTCCATATGGTCTCTGGGGCGATGGTGATGTCATCACCCTGATGCCGACAGAATGGCCACAGGGAGTGACGACAGCACCCTGCTGTGGAACGTTATGAATAAACATGTGGTGTAATTAACATAATGATAATAAACACCCTGCTGTGGTAGAACGTTATGAATAAACATGTGGTGTTTTATATTGGATTTTATATGTATATATATATATATATATATATATATATATATATATGGTAGTGATGGGCACTCCAAAACTTTGCTATGCCTTGGTGCTCTTGCTTAGGTTCCGTAGAAATACACAAAAGTAGTATCATATGTAATGATAGCTGATGCAGGCACTCATAGGACTTTATTAAAATTAAAATTGTTTTTATTATATGTCGACGTTTCAACCCAAACGTGGGTCTTTCTCAAGACAATAACATATAGTGAACTTCCTCTAACCAACATATACAAATATGGCACTTCACACAGTATAATATACTAAGAATAAAAATGATACCTTTATTAGCTGAGTGGCTCTAGGGTACAAGCTTTCAAGGTAACTAGGTCTCTTCTACAGTCATAATAGGAATGAAGGCACAATCCTTGACTTTAAAACTCATTCTCCTGGGTGGGAGATTCATTAAGCAGCGATAAAGAGGTGATAAAGTGGAGATAACTTCACCAGTTTATTACTTCTCCATTTGCTATATTATTCTATGAAACCTATGCAGTAAGATTTCTATAACGTCTGAGATCTTAGTGAATAGGCTCTATAGAATAACACAGGAACTGGAGAAGTTGTCTTCACTCACCTCTGTATCACCGCTTAGTGAATCTCCTCCATAGTTTTAACATCAACCCCTTGACTGCCAGAGAGGCATTTGCCACACTGCAGCACAGAGTATTTGAACTACACAAAGGAAATACTGATGGCGTAATATTTAAACTATCTCCCAATTTAAACTGATATTTTTAAATATGAATTTTAAACCTGAATTTCTACATATTTCTATGTTATATAAAATAAACTCTGACAAATTCCCTGATTTTTTTTTTAAATGAAAACCAAATGTTAAATGCTACATAGCTACACTGCCTTCTCATATATTTTGTAAATGTATCCCACAATAGTGACATTTGTATTTTAATTCATTGGTTCTCTCACTTAAATTTGCATCAGCTTGTCACCCTAAGTGTCTCTTCTTATTCTCAACTGGGAACTTTTTCTTCTGGAGACCCATGGTGCCGTTTGGGGAGGTAAATGAAGAGATTCATGCAAAAGGGGATGGGATTTAATTGCAGGTGGGGGTGGAGCTTAAGAAACTCGGAAAAAGTATAATGAAAAGGCTGGGGAAGGAGGAGAAGAGGGTGGGGAGTGGGAGGAACAGACAGGGAAGGAGCAGAAGTGGGCAGAGTTTCAGAAGAAAGTCCTCACATGCAGAGAATCAGCCTCTGCCCCAGAGACCCAGTAATGCAGTGCCCAAATCGGAGTCTCCGGGGCAAATTCAGAGAGTTCCCAGCTGTGCTTATTCTAGCTGGGAGCCAGCTATGCTTATTGTAGCCAAGTAATGGATGTAAGATTATATAGCGAGGCTGATGTACTAAATGGAACTGGGGCAATTTAGAGGCAAGCCTAATGCTCCGTAATGGATAAATGTAAATCCCCATTGGTTTAACCTTTTGAGTGCTAGAGAGGTTGTCATTGCATTGCTTTACCTCTCAGGCATTCAAGGGGTTACATGTGGCCTATTAACCCCTTACATGCTAATGATATTTCCGGTGTGTTGGTGACTTCTGTACCATTTGGATATACAGATGATTCCATTTCCTACCAGTGGAATATTCATTGAAAGGGAGTGATGTTTCTCTTTTCTGTGGAAATTCTCTCTGAGGAAAACCAAGCAGAAATGATCCGTGAACAGTTAAGCCCATTAATGTAAATGGGCAAAACCATCTGACACTGGGTTTCCATGTTCTTGCATTCTCATGTCATGTTCTTGCTCAGATATCATCACAAAAAAACTCAGGCATCATCAAACACACACACACACACACACACACGCACACACACATCATCATCATCATACACACGCATCATCATCATCATCATACAAACACACACATCATCGTCATACACACACATCATCATCATGCACACACACACACATCATCATACACACACACACACATCATCATCATACACACACATCATTATCATACACACACACACATAATAAACACACATCATCATCATCATCATCATACACACACATCATCCTCATCATTATCATACACACACACACACATCATCATCATCATCATCATCTTGCACACACATACATCGTCATCATCATACACACACACACATCATTATCATACACACACACACACATCATCATACACACACACATCATCACACACACACACACACACCATCATACACACACATCATCTTACACATACATATCATCATCATACACACACACATCATCATCATACAAAACACACATCATAGTCATAAACACACATCATCATCATGCACACACACACATCATTATCATACACACACCATCATCATACACGCACATAATTATACACACACATCATCATCATACACACACATATCATCATACACATACACATCATGCACACAGACATCATCATCATCATACACACACACATCATCACACACACATCATCATACACACACACACACATCATCTTACACATACATATCATCAACATACACACACACCATTATCATACACACACACAATCATACACACACACACACATCATCATATACACACACACACATTATCACACACACATCATCATACACACACATCATCATATTCATCATATAAACACACACATCGTCATACACACACACCATCATACACATCATCATACACACATCATTATTATACACACACATATCATCACACACACACACACACACACACACACACACATCATCATCATACACAAATACATCATCATCATAGAAAGACACACATCATCATACTCGGAGAAGCCACCAGAAGCAGCAGGCCTTTGGCAAATGTGGCAAAACATGTCAGCTTGTTTTTTTCTTTGTTTTTGTCCTATATTTTTGGTCCATAGTTCTGTATCTAGTATATGCCTGTGAAAATTTCATATTTTGAGATCATTTCTGGATACCTGGTTATATTCCCAGTCCTTTTTCATTATATCATCTTCATTTCCCACAAAAATGACTCCATTTTCATTCAGAACATATTCCTGTCTCAGATCTTCCTCAGCCATAAATACATCATCTCCTGAGAATAAAAGGTAGGGAAAGCAAGTGAAATAAACAATAGAAAATAATGTTGACTATGATGCATAAGCAGTGAGTCTAACAAAATGTTTTCAGTTAGATTCTGAGACATTACCATTCATCCAGGGGTTGAAGAGAAGAACTAATCCACCAAGTTTTCGTGTAGTTGGATTGCCTGGTCTACTAGAAGAAGAGATGACTACAGACAGAACGTAATTTCCAATCATAGCACTGGGAGGACTGTTTATGGTCACAGTTAGAGAAGATGATTCACTGGATGTTAAGACAGCACTCCATGTATCCTGATCCTTGGCTCCAAACAGAGGAAATGTTGTTCTTGTTTTTGATGCCTCTGTAGGTACTGGTCCTTTATATTGAAACAAAAAATATATATAATAATTTTAAATCAACATGAAGAAATAATTTTGGTAGGTTTTGTGTATCCTTGTATGTTTAATGGTGTGAGATGAGTGAGAAAGGTATATGGGTTCATTTCGGCAGATTACAGAGTGAGTAAAGTGATGAGATTCATATTTAATATACTATATTTCCAGTGTGTAACATATACATTTTAGGAGAACACAATAATATGATATAGACAGGAGAATCTCACAGGGGCATTTTGGGTTTTGATGGTTTATCCTTGAGTTGGAGCTTTTGTCTATTTTGCTAAATGAGATATGGCTGAAATGTTTGTGGGGTAAAAGGGATGTGAGTTTACTGTGTGTGTAAATACTATGATGGTATGAGAGCAGGGCCAAAGCAGGCACTAGGGAAGCAGAGCAGCTTCCTTAGGTAGCAAAATTAGGGGTTTTGTAAGCAGTCAACACGACTCTTTCTCCCTAATTCCCATTTTCTAGTATTATTTTATATAAACTAAATGTAATTAGTATTTTAAAGTTGTTATTCACACTAAGGCATAATGTATTTCTAAAAGCCATTTAAAGGGATAGTAATGTTTCATAATAAAAGCAGCTCCAATTAATCATCATAGTATTTGGACTTTGGAGAGTGTTATTTCAATTCTGTCAGAGTTGTAGTACAAGAGTAATTCAATGACAAAGTATCCCCCTCCCACCCCTTTTACTGATGTAACACTGTTCAGCCAGATCAGAAGGGAGGTGCCCAGGTAGACTGCAGAGAGGGACAATCTTCCATTAAGATAAGGGAAAAACCTGAAAAACTTGTCAAGGGGGGCAGGGCTTTCATTGTTCTCATAGGAAGAAGATTGTCCCCTGCTGCTATCTGTCTGGTCTATGGACTGCGTTCCCCATTTGAGAAGAGATGGCTTACACTAGGTAAAAGGGGCGGGAGGGGGAAACTTTGCTTGTAAATATCTCTAAAATCATAAAGGTTTGAGAGATAAGACTTATATCGTTCTTCATGTTTTTTAATGCCTACAAAATAAAATAAAGATACAATGAAGTATTACTATCCCTTTAAGATGGCATTGGTTGTAACAGTGTTTATTCGGGTTGGGGGATATTCCAGCATAAAAGTTTGCCTAGAATACCTGGTTCCCTTTTGTCAGTATGTTAGGTGTGAGTCTCCCTTGTGAGGTTATATTGTAAACAATTGAGCTGCCACTGACCTGTTTCGCAGATGAATAAGATGTTCTCTTCCTTCTGAAGTGGTCTGTTTAAGGTTAGGGTGATAAAAAAAGGTTGTGCTCTCCTGAGTATTAGCTTTCTGCCTTCGAAGAGATTTGTATGATGGGCTGTCATATTATCAGCATTATGCCAGTCGCACTTAGCAACCCGTGGTTCTGTAGAATAGAAAGCTTCTTTTAGCAACAAACAGAGGCATTCTGCTTATAGAAAGTGTTATAAAATACCATCTAATTCATGTAGTTGATTATTTGATTTGAGAAAACATTATGATTTTTTTTATACAAGGACTACCTAAGCAAAACAAAATGGTAAAGCAAAACTTTTGTCAAGTAAGTCTTAAGAGTTAATATTATCAAAATATTTTACCAGCAAAGCTACACTGAGATTGTCTCTCATTTCCAAATATGTCCTGATGGTATAGATATTATTACCCAAGTTAATGGTACCAATTTTATCTAGCACTGAAAGATAAAAGGCTGAGTTGATTCTGTTAGGGACTAGAACCTGTGACCTGATTCTACTACTGGTGCTTTAGCCAACTGAGCCATCTCACCAGCTTGAAAAGCCAGGACATATAAGTATTAAGGTAGTAAGGATTCTAAACCCACCTACTTTGCTTTGTCATGCATTACAAGTTAAATAATCATTTACTGATCTTACAAAATATACCATCAATCAGATCTTTGCAAGGTGTTGGATACCCTCTGGCACTCAAATCGATAAACGTGTTATCTATATGAATGGAAATGCTCACTGGACCCCTGCAGTGTCATTGGCTTGCTACAAAAGTTCTCCATTGCTTTATACAGCAAGCTATTTTACTCCGATGGTGTTAGGGTTGCCACCTTCTGGTTTTGACCCAGACAGTTTAGTCTTTGGGCTGCTCTGTCCTGGTTTCCCTCCATTATCTGGATTACACATTAACCTGCATAGTAATATAGTTGATTATGATGAAAAAAGACATTTGTCCATCAAGTTCAGCCCATGTCATATCATTACTTTTGATCCAGAGGAAGGTTAAAAAAAAAAACAAAGAAAAAAAATAACATTGATGCCATTTCCCATCGGGTAAAAATAATTCCTTCCTGACTCCAAATGGCAGTCAGATATTTCCCTGGATTGACATTATATCTTCTGTGAAACAAACTGTCATTATTCTAAATGTTGTCCTGAGCTAGAAAGGTATCCATTACTATTTTGAAAGCAACTACAGTATCTGCAAGCAAAACATCCCGAGGCAAAGAATTCCAAAACTTTACTGCCCTTAATGTAAAAAAAAAATCCTGCCTTTCTTTTAGTTTAAACCCTTCAGGACCCATGATGTGCCAGGACCGTCATGGGTAAACTTCCCATAAGGACCCATGACATTCCTGGCATGTCAAGGGTCAAATGATAGCAGCGCTTCTCAGTTGGCTGTGCTATCATGCTGCAGAGGCTGAAACTGAGTGCTCTAGTAACCTGAGAGCCCAGTTTCAGTCCTTCTTTGCTTTGTCAGTACATGTGATCAGTCCGACAGTGGTTACATATACCAGCTTTCTTATTTACAAAGGCAATGTGTTTTACACATTGTTTTTGTGACTGTTCTCTACCTCTCGCTTCCCTACTATGAAAGTAAGGGAGAGAGAAGCAGAGAACAGACAAGTAGAGGAATAAACAGAGGCCAGAGTTGGGGTATTAACCCCTTCAGCACTGGAGCATTGGGCAAGAAGAAAGCAGGTCCTTTTATGACCTGCTAACAGCAACTTCTTGTTTGTTTTTTTAATAAATGTGACCAAGACCAAAGTATTGAATTACACAGACTAATAAAAATCCCATATGCTGAAGTTTAAAGAAAAATTAATGAGAGTTTTAATGTTGTATATTATAAGATAGGAGCACACCACATTTAAACATATATATAGTAAACCCACGCCATTCACGTGCGGGGTGCACCCAGTCCTCTATAATAGTACATATAACAAAAAAAGAAAACAAAAGATGATGATTAATTTGAGGCACTCTACCAATGAAAAAAATCACACAAATAATCTAAAAAAATCTACAAAATGTATTAATGACAAAATGTCACAATATATCTAAAAATCAAAGATAAGTGGCTGAAAATGAGTCCTCCATCACCCACAACACATCACCTATCTCCCTCTCAATCAAATCCTCTACATAATACCCTAGTAGTCACACTAGACAATATATATATATAACCAACCCACCCCTGACTGGCGCCAGTCCTCTCAAAAATGGAGCAAAAATAGGCCTTATATAGATTATATATATGTTCACTCCGGGTATAGTTCAAAAAAATATAGACTGTGAATCAAAAAAAGATATAATCATGAATGAGTCCACAGTTCATATATCCAGAGATATAAATCCACAGATGACAATAATATCATTGCAACAAAGCATTTCTATAGTAATAGTTCCACTTCCATACTAATATTCATCAAATGGAGAGACAAAATGACAGTAATGAAGATGTACACATTCATTCTCAGTATCCATTCAGCAACTGAGTCTGGCTAGTAAAGGAAACATCAGCTTCAGGAGGTACAAACAAATAAACAGGAATATTCTCACTGACTTTCGCCCCATACCAGGGCCGTTAATATCTCTCAACCTCCAAGCACTATTTCTACCGCCACTCACAAGTCGCAATCATGATGATGGTCTGAATATATCGTCATCTTCATAGACTATAGCTCCAATACTGGCAGGATCGATACAGTATTCACTAACTGATGGTGCGGGGCCCCTGATCTTATATGGAGCTCTATATAAGGCCTATTTTTGCTCCATTTTTGAGGGGACTGGCGCCAGTCAGGGGTGGGTTGGTTATATATATATTGTCTAGTGTGACTACTAGGGAATTATGTAGAGGATTTGATTGAGAGGGAGACAGAGCCGGATCATCCATTATGGCAACCTAGGCTACTGCCTAGGGCCCATGGCAATATGAGGGGCCCTGAAGTGAAAAGCCACAGAGGGGACTCTGCTGTTGTTGCTGCTAACATTTTATGTCAGATGTCCTTTTTGTTGAATGACCAGCATCAACCAGTAGCTCACACTTCAATTATATCCATAATATTAGCACCTACTAGGAACACCCAGTGTCAGAAGGGATGTGGGGCCCCAAACTGGTACCTTGCCTAGGGCCCCATGGAGCCTTAATCCATCTCTGGAGGGAGATAGGTGATGTGTTGTGAGTGATGGGGGACTCATTTTCAGCCACTTATCTTTGATTTTTAGATATATTGTGACATTTTGTCATTAATAAATTTTGTATATTTTTTAGATTATTTGTGTGATTTTTTCATTGGTAGAGTGCCTCAAATTAATCCTCATCTTTTGTTTTCTTTTTTTGTTATATGAGTTTTAATGTTGTGGAGCAATGTAATACTTATACACCCCACACAATCATATGTTCAAAAATTGGAAAAATAGGGAGTGAAAGAGAGACATGGGGATTTTTGGCAAATCATGCACTCTCCATAAAAAATTAACCCATTGGCACAAATTATAACAAGAGAATAAAAAAAATTGTGTTTTTTTTACTTTTTTTTATCATTTTCTTTATTTTTAATAAAATATATGAAGGGTTATCCATATAAGTGTGTGGTATCAAAAGAAAGTGCTACTTGTGCTTGAAAAAACGGTATATAATTTGTGTCGGTGATATAAAGGAGTTAGAGGGAAAACACTGTTGAACAAAGACATAGTCAAAAGAAAGGTTAGAATTGCTCGGGTCCGTAAGTGCAAACCACTCCAGATTTTCCCTGTCCTTAAGGGGTTAACGTTACTTTCATTTAAACATAATGGATGACCTTCTCTCAGCTCTTTGAGTAAATAGTTCCTTAAATAATTGTTTAAACTGACCTTCAAATATATTTGTATATGGAAATCATATAACTTCTTAGACATATTTTCTGCGAGCAAGCTGAGCCCTTCCAACTTTTGAAGACTACAACATCTGGCTAGGGATGATAGGAGTTATAGTCATCAACAACTGGAGGGCCTCAGCTTGCCTACTTCTGCCCTAGGACCTAAGTCTTGTCTGGATATTTTTATTCTATATCATAAAAAGCTCCTATTAAAGGGATAGCAATGTTTCACAAAAAAGCAGCTCTGATTAATCTTCATAGTATTTGGGCCATGGAGAGTGTTATTTCAATACTGTCAGAGTTGTAGTTCAAGAGTAATTGAATGATACAATATACCCCTCCCCCCCTTCTATGGATGTAACACTGCTCACCTCAGAGCAGCAAGACTGTCTGGATGGATCACAGAGAGGGACAATCTTCAGTGAGCATAAGGAAAAACCTGAAAAACCTGTCAAGGGGGGCAGGGTTGTCCTTATGCTCACAGTAAGAAGATTGTCCCTTACTGTGAGCTGTCTGGTCAAGAGACCAGATTCCACATCTATGGGGAGGTGGCTTATACTAGGTAAAAGGGGCGAGAGTAGTTGAATGATAAAGTATCCCCCACCTGCCCCTTTTACCTAATGTAAGCCGCCTCCCCTCAGATGTGGAATCTGGTCTCTTGACCATACAGATCACACAAGGGACAATCTTCTTACTGTGATCATAAAGAAAGCCCTGCCCCCTGACAGGTTTTTCAGGTTTTTCCTTATGCTCACTGAAGATTGTCCCTCTCTGCAATCCATCTGGACAGTCTTGCTGCTCTGAGGTGAACAGTGTTACATCAGTAAA
This sequence comes from Rhinophrynus dorsalis, assembly GCA_037306005.1. Classification (NCBI taxonomy): domain Eukaryota; kingdom Metazoa; phylum Chordata; class Amphibia; order Anura; family Rhinophrynidae; genus Rhinophrynus; species Rhinophrynus dorsalis. The sequence goes on from CM074727.1 coordinate 42,604,836, forward strand.
CAGGGCAGGAGGGGGATATTTTATCATTCAATTACTCTTGAACCACAACTCTGACAGTATTGAAATAACACTCTCCATGTGCCAAATACTATGAAGATTAATTGGAGCTGCATTTTTTGCGAAACATTACTATTCCCTTAAATCAATAACATTTTTGGAATGTTTATTTGACCCCTTGACTTCTGTTGATTTGCCAGATAATTGCTCCACATTGATTTTATACATTGTCAATTATGTAAAACTGTTCCACAGATAATGAAGTCACTGCATTAATCAATTAAGTTAAGACAGTCTGTGCAATTATACAGCATGCCTCATGAAATTGCACATTCACGTGCTGTCCTGAAAGGTCAATAAGTTCTTCAGTAATTGGAGGTTGTACATAGCATGCAGTGTTTATCCATAGAGGATAATCAGCAAAAGAATCAGCACAGCCCTGAAGAGCAAGTTCTTCTGTGGTTTAGGTTCAGAAATATGCATGTCTTAAAGTGAATTATACTCTGTCATGTATACTCTGATTAATTATAACAGAATATAAAGTATAAATAATGATTAGCAAACTATGAACCTTCCCAAAAAACGTTGCAGCATGAAACCCAATTTTGTTCATTAGCAATGCATTGCATACCCCTCTGGCGCTCAAAGGGTAAAAACTTGCTGTTGGTCCCTTCCAAATCAAAGTATGAATGAGCAACTTTTGCATTAAAGGGATAGTAACCCTTCCCCCCCCCCCCCCGGAAAACTTTAAGCCAAAAGCTAGGAATAAGAAAACATACTTAAAGTAGCAGTAAACTTTTTTTATGAAAAAATATATATTGTAGGGATTTTCCTATTGAGTAAAATAAGGGTACTCCCACTGCCGAGAGATCTATATTTCCAACGTTATTACAGTTTAAACCCATGTTTTTTTACATTAGCAGTGCCCTCTAGTGGTCAAATTCTAATTAGATTTTCTGTTAGATTCTAATGGAGAGGAAGGTCAGAAAAGCCAGAGACATACAGTTCTCCATAGAATGTAATAGAGACTTCCTGTCACTTCCTGTCAGTTAGAACTGCAGGAAGTAAACCACAGAAAATTAACTACCTGATTATTTGAACTGCTATAATTTTTGAATAAAACATCTGACAGCAGTGGGAGCGACATTGTTTATTCAGCAGTAAAAGCTCTATAAAATATGTGTTGTCATAAAAATAAGTTTACTGCTCCTTTAACTCCGTTATTCCCATCTCTCAAACCGTTATGGTTTGAGAGATGTAAGAAAAGAAAGACCTCTGCTCCCTCCTCCTTCTCATGCGTCCGCTGTATAGCGGTCGTCATGAGATCCTGCTTCCGGAACCAGACGGCGGCTCTTCAGGAGCGCTGTCATCTAGATATCTAACTATAATTACTTCATCGGAATGGTCTAAAAACGTGTGCCTGGCTTGCAAGCACATGTAGACCATACCGATAAAGTAATTATAGTTAGACATCCTGATGACAGCGCTCCTGAAGAGCCGCCTAAAGTCAGTCGACCGGATTCCGCCTCTGACAGTTTTACAGCTTGTCAGGCAGAAAGGGGAGGGAGCGGAGGTCTTTCTTTTCTTACATCTCTCAAACCATAACGGTTTGAGAGATGGGAATAACAGAGGTAAGTATGTTTTGCTTATTCCTTGCATTTGTCTTAAAGTTTCTCAGGGGGGGTGTTACTATCCCTTTAATGCTGCTGGGCCATGCTTTGTTTCGGAAGGGACAGCTAGATGTTTTGCCTGCCAAGATGGAGGTCATTAGTCCTCTTTCAGTGATGGTTTGCAGTTTATATATTTTGCTAGTTATAATTTAAAATCTAAATTATGTTATAATTATCTATTATTCAGAGTCAATATGATCTCAATAATATATAATGCCCTGGTTCTCAGTCTTTTTAGTTCTAGGTACCCCTAACAGACAATCTGGAATTTTCAAGGCATCTCCTAACACTGTATAGGTCATTTCTTAAAGGGATAGTTACAATATATATAGTAAAATGTATATTGAAAGGTTTATCCTCGTGAGTACAACACAGGTACTCCCACTGCTGAGAGATGTTTTATTAAAAATTTTGACCAGCTCAAACTTTATTTTTTAGGTGCAATATCAAAATGGCCTTAAATTTTACAGTGGTGCTGTTGCTACATCATCCTATGGAAATTAATAGTTTACTGACCAGAAGTTTCCATAGGAGAATGTAGCAAGAGCGCCACTGAAAATATCAGGCCATTGAGATACTGCACTTAAAAAAATGAAGTTTGAGCTGCTAGAATATTTAAATAAAACACCTCTCCATAGTGGGAATGGACCGAAAAACCTTACAATATAAAAGTTATTATATAATAATTGTTACTATCCCTTTACGGACTTAATGGAGGGTACAAAATTTAAATATACAGTTATTCTTAGGACTCACAGTCCAAATGACAGCAAAGAGCAAATTGTGCATGATAATTTTCATAAATATACTTTAGAAACTCAATTTTGACATTTTTAATTTTAACATTAATAGACTTCTTGGAAAAAGTGAGGCACACTGAACTGGTGCCCACAGCTCACCAAAGTACCACAACATACTGATTGAGAACCACTGCTTTAACCCTTTGAGTGCCAGATGGGTACGCAGAGCAATGCGTTGCGTACCCCTCTGGCACTCAGTGGGTTAAGGGAACAGCAAAAGAACAAAACAAAAAGGGGTTTCCAGTTGTCTAGAGACATTCCCTCCATTTCCTCCTTTCTCCTATCAGATCAGAGAGACAAACATCAGAACTCTAATTAATTATAATTATTTACTGAAGTGCATATCTCTGTGATGGAGGTGGATAACCAGCAACCCCTACACCTATTGGAGGATTGCAAATGACAGCAATCTCAGTGAGTCAAAGGCCAGCTGAGGATAATAGAAATTGTAGTCCTAAACAGCGGGAGGGCTGCAGGTGTCTCACACCTTGTCTATGCTCAAGAAACTGTAATGCGTTCTGAATGCAAGACTGAGAACAAACTCTAGGAGAATAATTAAACCCTTTAAATGGATAGTAATGTTTCACAAAAAAGCAGCTTCGATTAATCTTTATACTTTTGGGCTACGAAGAGCGTTATTTCAATACTGTCAGAGTTGTAGTTCAAGAGTAATTGAATGATAAAGTATCCCCCTCCCGCGCCTTTTACCTAGTGTAAGCCACCTCCCCTCAGATGTGGAATCTGGTCTCTTGACCTGACAGGTCACAGCAAAGGACAATCTTCTTACTGTGAGCATAAGGAAAACCCTGCCCCCCTTGACAGGTTTTTCAGGTTAAGTTAATTTGATATAATTCTGTTTTTGTCACTTTTTAACAATAGCATTCTTCAAATCTTGGATGTCATGCTGTAGGTGTGTGAACAGTTCACTTGGCTCACATACCATATACCTAGGAACTGGGCAATTTCTGATTTATTCAAGGGTGTGAAAGGAGGAAAATGGAACGTGATGGGGTTCTGGCAATTTACTATCCAATGCATTGCAACTCAATGATTGGATAACTCTCTGGCACTCAGAGAGCTAACACCATTTCCATTCACACTCTATGTAGCAAATTCATTGCTTGCTGGCATTAAAGTCCTAACAATGGCAAAGATTGCCTTCCGGTTTGTGTACGTTCCGGTTTGCGTACAGTAATCATACTCTTTAGAGCTTACTGTGGGGTGCAGTCACTGGTGTTAGAGTAGGGTGACCACATTTCCCTGATTGCCCGGGACAGTTCCGGATTTTATATGTGTGTCCCTTGTCCTGGGCAGCCCCCTTCTGGGACAATAAAAAGTTCTGGAATAAAGACTCCAGAACACAGAGTTCTATACACTAGAAGTAGAACTACCCATTGACTACTGTGATCAGAAGTGATGCCTCTGCTGGGCTACAAGAAAATGGCTTCCAGACAGAGCTCAAAACACTAGAGAGATAACTGAGCCTTGATCCGGGCATCAATCGGGAGCTGCTGCTTAAGGCTTTGGGCTTGATGCATCTTTTCTTGCAGCCTACAACAGGCATTACTGTCTGACACAGCAATTAATGGACAGTTCTCCCTCTAGTGTTTAGAACTCTGCGGTGCACTCTTCTCTCCTCAGTATTCCTGAATATGTTTTCCAGTGTTATTAATGCCAGGTACCATCCAAATATTCAAAACTGGCCACTTGTTAGGGATTTATTTTAACCATATGAGTTGCAGTGTGTTGAATACATATTTGGCACTCAGAGGGATGACAAACCTGACTTTGAAAACTACAAAAGCAAAAAATTGTGTAAAATGATGTCTAATTATAAGGCATATGTCCTTATTTTTAACGACTTGAGCAAGAACTATAATGTCAGTTTTGTTATACGTTTTTTGCCTTATAGGTCCCACTATTTAAAAAAAAACATCCTTTTTGCACATTTGAGACTGATCCTTTCAAAAGATCACCCAAATTTGTTTTTTATTTGATCACTCAAGTAAATCCAAAGTGTTTATTTATTTTTAATGTTTGCATTGTGTTTGTTAAACTTTTGAAACACACACGGTGGCAGGATTGCCCACCTCTGCCTCCTAGATCACCATTTACCAACTGACCTATAAAGTAATATGCATAAGTACAGAAAGAGTTATAGACACATGGAACAGCCTCCCAGCAGAAGTGGTAGGGACAAATATTGTTAAGGAATTCAAAACTAGCAAGGAAAGGCATACATCTATTCTGTGCACTATTTGAAACTGATTTTAATTAGATAGGGAAATAGGCAGACTAGATGGGACAGATGGTTCATTTCTGTGATTAAAATCTATGACATTTATAAAAGCAAATTGGAGTTAATGTAGAGTAAACCAATTGCATAGTAGGGAACAAAAAAAAAATTCTGGTTAAATTAAATTGGGTTTTTAACTCTTGAATGCTAGACCATTGAAGACCTCTCTAGCATTCAAGGGGTTAAAAAAGCTCTATTCAAATGTATGGGAATGTAGTCATTTTTATTTGTGCTCTATGGTGCATTTGGTTTAGTCCAGAATAACGTCAATTTGCTTTAACCCTTTGAGTGCCAGAGTACGCAAAGCAATGCTTTCCAATGCGATGTGTACCCCTCTGGCACTCAAAGGGTTAATAAACATGGGCCTATGTTTCTGCAATCTCTGTTTACCACAAGCTGACCAGACCTCCCATTTAACCCTTTGAGTGCCAGAGGGGAACGCAACACATTGCTTGTACCCCTCTTGCACTCAACAGGTTAACCAGGGGTACATAGGAAATAGACATATTTTAGGACTGTGCTGAACACAAACCAGCCCTGCATTATGTATTTTTTATATGTGTCCCTGGTTGTAGGTGAGGTCTGGTCACCGGAATTTATGAAGTTACCTACACTTCATCCTCAGATTTTGTAACATCTACCTACAGCAGGGTTAGCCACCAACAGTGCATGTTATCAGGATATCCTTACATGGGCACTGGTGATTAATTCAAGAGTCTGAGCCACAAGTTATTCCCCCTGTGCTCCAGCTGGGATATCGTGTTGGTAGCTCTTGAAGATCAGGGCTGTCTACCACTGACCTACAGTAACAACACAAACACGAGATGAACTTACTGATGCTGAAGCACTATATATAGATGGAGTAATTATGGGAAAAACCAACTGAAACACAGTAGAGAAATAAAAAAAAAATGAACTAAATGGGGCATTTAAAACCTTAAATGCTAAAAAGGTATCCAACGCATTTTTTAGCATTCAATGGATTAAAAGCACCTCAAATTAAAGTAATAGTAATGTTTCACAAAAACAGCAGCTCCAATTAATCTTCATAGTATTTGAGCCATAGATAGTGTTATTTCATTACTGTGATCATTGTTATTCAAGAGTAAATGATGATAAAGTATCCACCTCTCACCCCTTTTACCTAGTGTAAGCTCCCACTCCTCAGATGTGGAATCCAGTCCATAAACCAGACAGCTCACATCAAGGGTCAATATTCTATTGCGAGAACAATGAAAACCCTGATCCCTTGACAGGTTTTTCAGCTTTTTCCCTTATCTTAAATGAAGATTGTCCCTCTCTGCAATCTATCTGGACATTCCCTGCTGCTCTGAGGTGAACAGTGTTACATCAGTAAAACGGGAGGGAGGGGGATACTTTGTCATTGAATTACTCTTGAAGTACAGCTCTAACAGAATTGAAATAACACTCTCCAAGGCGCAAATACTATGAAGATTAATTAGAGATGCTTTTATTATAAAATATTACTATCCTTTTAATGGGAATTTGGGGATTTTTTTGTCCCCCGTGGTGTAGTTGATTTGCTCCAGAATTGTTCCAGTACTTATTATATCAACCTTACAATGTCTCATTTGTACCCACCCAACCATTGCTCCCATTTCAGTGACATAACTAGTCATTGGAGGGCTCCAGTGCAAATATTTTTTGGGCCGCCTATCACAAAAATATGTAGTAACATAGAAACATAGTTGACAAGGTTGAAAAAAGACATGTGTCCATCAAGTCCAGCCCATGCCAAAACATCCCTGTTGATCCAGAGGAAGGCAAAAAAAAAACTATGAAGCCATTTCCAATTTATCCCCAAGTGGGTAAAAAAAAATTCCTTCTGTCTGATATTTCCCTGGATCAACAACCTATCTGCATTGAAGCCATCTGTCATAATTTTCAATATTGTTCTGTGCTAGATAGTCATCCATTGCTTTTTTGAAAGCAGTTAAAGTATCTGCAAGTACATCATCCCGAGGCATATAATTCCATAGCTTTACCTCCCTTACTGTAAAAAATCCCTGCCTTTGTTTTAGTTGAAAGCGCCTTTCCTCTAGTTTTAATGGATGACCTCACATTCTTAGCTTAGCTCTTAAATAATTCATTGGATAGTTAATTGTATTGACCTTGAATGTAATGTAATATACACAGAAACAAAGTTCGAAGCTTTTGGACCCTGAGGCAAATGGGGCCCCTTGGATGCTGGGCTCCAGTAGAACTGCACCCTCTCCACCTCCTGTTAGTTTGCCCCTGTTCCATTTGATTACAAAGTATCACATTCTGATCCTCCTGAGCTCTAGTGCTACAGTGCTTACCAATTATTGTTTCCTTTACCATTCAATCCCAGCTTTACCTGCTCACCTCTCATCCACCTACCTGTCATTGTGCTGTTTGCTTCTGTATGATTCAGATCATCTATATTGCTAAAATGACAACAATCAAACCTCTGGATGTATTTATAATAGGAGCTTCATAATCTCCTCCTCTTTAAATCAATGCAATTAAGAGGATTAACGTGAGGCTCACGTTACAAATATACATTGTTAACCCTTTGAGTGACAGAAGGTTGTGCAACACATTGTTTCACAATGAGTTGCACTTGCACACCCTTCCGGGACTCAGAAGGTTAAAAAGAAATGATGCCAGAAGAATGGGATTAAGCATTCCTGAAAGCAAGCTTTGAAATCTGATATCTGACTATATCGCTGCTTATGCCAATTCTAGTGTGTATGATATACTGTGGGGAATTATGAATCAACCAGCACAGTTTAGGTTTTGCTCTTATATGCTGGTATAAATATTGTGTACCTATACTCCAGGGTATAGATGATCATTTTAGTGTATACCAACACACACACTTTGCCCTTTAAAGGGATAGTAATACATCGATTAAATGAAATTAAATTCTGTAGATATAAAAAAAAAAAAATAATTTGCCCAGTCCGATCTCTCAAACCTCTTGCACTGATGTCAGCTTTCTATCTTACAGAAGGAGATCCTGGTCCGCAGACCATCCTGCGGCTCTTCAGCAGATTCAAAATCGTGCTAGTTAGAAAGAAATACTTCATTTGAATGGTCTACAACGTGTACCTGGTTTGCAAGCTCACATTGTAGACCGTTCAGATGAAGTATTTCTTTCTAACTAGCGCGATTTTGGATCCGCTGAAGAGCCGCAGGATGGTCTGCGGACTGGGATCTCCTTCGTTAAGATAGAAAGCTGATGTCAGTGCAAGGGGAGGGAAGGGGGGACTTCGTGAGCTTATATCTTTCAAACCATAAAGGTTTGAGAGATCAGACTGGGCGCAATTAATTTATTTTTTTTAATATCTACAGAATTAAATTTCATTTAATCAATGTATTACTATCACTTTAAAGACTTTAAGGTGATAGCATTATTTGCTGTTAAACCCTCTGGTTAACCCCACTGTTAGCCCCTCTGGCACTCAAAAGGTTAAATTTACTTTTTGTTCAATGCATAAAATGTACAGTAAAATTGTGTATACTTTATTATTTTTTTTTTTCATTGTCCTTACTGAGAGCTCTCTGGATGTGTTTACAGAGATCTTTCTGTCATGAAAAGAAAGCAGGGATAGTGGTAAAATATGAAGACAAAAGATTATGAGAAATAGAGCACTTAGGCCTCAATTCAATATGCCCCATTAAAACTGTCGATATAGCAAAACTGGATACCAACTGGTACACACACACTGTGTCACTGTCGATATTCAATATCCCTACAACAGAAACCACAAGTAATGTTTGGCCAAAGAACCTGACTTTTGGCCCAATGTCCAACCTTTGTTTTCTGTTCCCAAAACTAACTCTAAATAGTGTAAGAAATGGGAGCATCAAAGGAAAACAACTAATGCTCGGTGTGTGCTTGACACACTATCAAGCACCGAGCATGAACTCAACACACAGTCACCTTTTGGAATACTTTGGATGCACTGATATGGGGCTTACGGTCGCTTATCTATACATCCACTGGTCACTTAGGTGTTTTCCACTTTTTTTCCTCTTCAATTCCTGCGTTGGCAGATTAAAACATGAGTTAGGGGACACAGCGCCAAAAAAAGAGAAGGTTTAGATTTTTGGCAATAAAGTGGAAATCCACTCTTTTTAATAGCTTCAAATGGGTGCAAAATGTAGCGCCTGATGTGCTTTATGTTTCATGCAGTAATTTTTCACATTGCAGGTAATTGAATGGATTACTATGCTTGAAAAACTACCATTTGCTGTTTTTTTGTACCGGGGACAATTGAATTGAGGCCCTAGTTGCAGGGATATTGTAACATGGAACACGATCCATGGAACATTGTTTCTCTATCCCTGCTTTCACTGGGGAGAATGTATGCATTTGCCAGTGGAGCCACACTGGTATTATTCTCCAAAGCCAGTGGCTGCACTGAAGGTGATTTTCTACAGTGTATGAACGCAAGAGCGCATACTACTAGAGACATCCCTCCAATGCCTAACCTTAATGCCAGCAAGTTCATCATGCCACCCTCATAGCAATTGCACTAAAATGGAATATACTATTACTACCTAGAGCATTGGTCTACACAAGACATTGAGGAAAAGACATCCCTGACACGTCCACAGATGGCCCCGTTGTTCTCCCATTGGCACAAACAGTGATAATGAGAGGATTTTTATGAATTTAGCTTGGTTTGGTATTACATAATGCAGATTCCATGCAATGGTATCATCAGAGACAATGGAGCATGACCCGTCATTCAGCTTTGCAGAAACATTAACCCAGGAAGCTTCCTACCATGGGCATACAAGTGTAAACATAATAAAAAGTATGGGCAGTTTGACACTTCATTCCTTTACCACACAGAGTGCCAGAGGGGTACGTAATGTGCTGCATACCCCTTTGTCACTCAAAGGATTAAAACCAAACACATATGAAGAATGAACTCTGCATTATTCTTATGTGTTCAGTTTGAAAGAGATGACGTGGCTTTCCTTACTGAAAGTATATATTATGCATTTGCAGAATATGTAGTCATACTAAAATGTTGCTATCACTTTAATGAGAGAAAACCCGAAACACATCTCATAGAATGTGAAGCATAGCATTGGAGACTTCTGTAGCATTCAAGGGGTTATTACTCCATTTGCAGACTTAATTTCATTGCTACTATGCAGAATTTCTCCTGTTCTCTTGGACAGAAGTTCATCTATTGGATACCATTCTAGCATTCAAGGGGTTAAAAGCACAGTTTAAAACTGTAGTAATAATGGTCATTTTTATACATTCCCTAAGGTGCAGCTATTTTGCCCCAGAATTGCCTCTTTTTACTTTGTGAATATGGCCCATAGATCCATTACTGTTAGGATGTTGTCAGAGGCGTAACTAGAAGCCTCCAGGCCCTGGTGCAAGAAATGCCACGCCCCCGCCCACCACATTGGCCCTCCTCGACCACATTGACCCCCTCCACAATGCCCCCAAGTCTCCACAATGCCCCTATCTCCTACCTTCTAAATGGAGCTCCCACGCGGTCCTCTTAGTAATACAGAGCACTGGGATATGATGTCATCGCCCAGCGTTCTGCATTACTAGAGTGCCGGAGAGAAATTGCTGGCACCAGGTGGAGGGGTTGCAGGGGGCGGCCGGGTCCCTGGAATGTACGGGCCTGGTAGCAAGTGAGACCCCTGCGACCCCTATAGTTACACTATCATGTTGTCAAAGGAAAAGTCTGTCTCTATTTTGCAGTCAGGAAACAACTGATTGTCCCTTTGTAGGAAAATTGTGGATGGCATTAATGAGATGTTTTTGCCTTCAGCTGGATCAACAGAGATGAGTCAAAGTTTGAACCCAAAATACTTCTGTCTTTTTACAAAATCATCAAACATGATGTAAGCCTGTAAGTGAGCACAATAAAATGATCTGTTTTCTTTATTATGATGTAATGAACCTAGTCGGCAACCAGCCTAATAAAACAATAAAAAAGAGAGCAGGCGATGAAACCTAACAGGTCTTTATTAATGCGTCTCAAGAACCTGATACTCACATCTATAACACATTAGTATAATGAACATATCTCAAGTACCATGACAGACAAATTAATGTATTTTATGGCTTTTTTCCTGCTTAGTAAAACAGAGTTACTCCCACTGAGGAAAGCTGTGCCATTCAAAAGTGTTTAAAGTTCAATTTGTTATTTTTGTTTGCTTCTAAAGATATGATGGGCCAAGTCATCAGCATAGTCCCTAAAACTGCTAAGGCCTGTCATGTCCTTTGAAGAGGGACAGTGAAGGGTTAATTTAGGCATCTGGGATTTACCTGTGTGTAAGTGTTCGGTCACCTCTTTTAGTTCTCTGCTGTCAGATCTTGTGCAGTTTATGTTATCATCTCACAGCAACAACGCAACACGAGTGCTCAAACTTGTCCTCAAGCCCCTCTTCCCTCCAAAAAAAGTGCATGTTTCCAGATCCTTCTCGATTAAAGACAAGTGGAAGTTGTTAACTCAGGCAGATTCTTCAGAGAGAATGAACAATTGGTCAATTCACCAGTTGTTTTTTTTTTTAGGAGATCCAGAAATCATACACTGTTGGGAAGTCTAAGGGTAGGTTTGAACCCCCTGCACTTCCTGCACTGTATGACTGGAAGATATGCAAGTAACACGTCTGAGGTACAACAACTAATGTCAGTAGCAGTAGCAGCACTCCAAAATGGGAGTGGGGCAGAGTAGGACTTGATAATATTGTTGTAGATGTCCCAGGGAATAGGACTACATTTTTCCTCAGTAACAATAACACCCATGTCTCCTATTGCTATTGTAGAAATGTAAAAGCGTTGAGGAGAATTACTTTGAGACTGAGTTAGTTGAAAGTGAGAAGAGTCATACAGTCCTCGCAAGTGCCATTTGAGCAGGCACCACCACTAGCTATGTCAAAGCAATTAAGTTACACAGTTCTTCTATGTGCTGCTTCGTGCTTAGAAAATTCAAACTTGCAAGAATGTTGGCGGTTGATATGGTACCATATTTTTTGAAGAAAAGAGAGGTTTTAAATAACTGATATCATGTGTTGTACCCCTTTGGAATATCTCAAACCATGTTACTTTTCAAGAACATCTGTGCCACAGTTTTATAAGCAGGTGGCTATTCATGGGCAAGGCTGGAAACATCACAAAGCAAGAAGGTTCACGTGACCACAGACATGTTGACAAGAGGCCAGAGTACAGACTATAAACACACACACATCAAAACGAGTTAGGGTGACCACATGTCCCTGATTGCCCAGGAGAGACCCTAATTTTAATTGTTTTCCCATGTCCCTAGCAGTCCCCTTCAGAGACAATACAAAGTCCCAGAATGAAAACTCCAGAACACAGAGTTCTGAACACCAGAAGGAAAACTGCCCATTGCCTACTGTAACAGAAAGTGATGCCTCTGCTGTGTTACAAGAAAATGTCTTCCAAATAGAGCTCTAAACACTAGAGACAGACCCGAGCCTTGATCCCGACATCAACAGGATCTGCTGCAAAACTTTATTGTAGTGTAATTCAAGTTTAAGTCTTTGGGAGTTATGTGTATTTTCTTGTAGCCCACAACAGGCATCACTTTCTGTCACAGCAGTGTTTAGAACTCTATGGTATACCAGACAATAAGCAGGTTGCACCCTGATATCCAGTGATATATAATAACCTCTCCCGAATAGTTGCCCTAGAGCCGAGGACACTTATTCTGCTGCTTTCATCTACACAGTGTTTCTGAATGGCAGAATGGAAATGTGGTCACCCTATACTGAGTACTAAAATCTTGTAGCACTGTGGGAAGTTCTGGGTTGTTACAGTATTGCAGAGGGATCTCTAGTGGCCATAGAAATTATAGTGGAAATTGTCAGTTTCTTCCTGGAATTTCATTGAAGGTAGTGAATATCAGAAATTCTATTTGCAGGAATTTCCGTGAAATAGATAAATATTTTGTTTTTTGTCCCAGAAAATCCCACAAAATGAAAACAGGACTTTTTGCCCATCCCTATTATTCACCTCTAGTCATATACATAGGGTGATCATTAATAATGTGTGTCTTTCATCTGTAGTAAGACAATTGTCAGACAAATGTATATCCAGAGTATGACTTGAATTATATGGAAGGGTTTATGTAACATAGTAACATAATAAATTAGGTTGAAAAACACACAAGTCCATCAAGTTCAAGCTTTGCCTCATAACCCAGAGAAATGAATGTAATATAAGATTTCCTGCTAACAAATATGTTGGTCTTTCTATTTTGCCCATAAATACACAGTATAACTCTATATGATCCCTTTTTAAAGAAATGTATCTTCTCTTAATTATATCCATTGGATCTGTCATAACCACATCCTTGGGCAAGAAAATACACAATTTAACTGACCTTACTGTAAAAAAAACCCTTTCCTATGCTGAAGCTGAAACATTGTTTCCTCTAACCTCAAGGGGTGCCCCATGGTTATTTGATCAGGCCTTGGAATGAAAAGCTCTTCAGAGAGATCCTTGTATTGACCCCTCATATACGTGTATGTATGTGAATATGTGTGTGTGAGAAGGGAGAGGATGGAACGTAGTCACTAATCTTTGCTTAATTAAATGTTAATCCTCACAGTCTACCCCCTCCTCTGCAGTCTACCTGGGCACCTCCCTTCTGATCTGGCTGAACAGTGTTACATCAGTAAAAGGGGAGGGAGGGGGACACTTTGTCATTGAATTATAATAGAAAAAGCAGAAAAAAGAACCCTGCTGAAATAGCACTCAAAACATCTGAATGTTCCTCCACATCCCAAGCTCAGGACACTAATATAAAAAGAATTAAAATTCAGCTTTTATTGTATATTGATTAAAAGAAAATACTGAACTGAGAAAACTGGACTCTATCAAATTAACCACAAAACTACTTTAAAAACACATTTAGTGCAAGAAAAATTGTTCACCAAATTCTCCAAAGGTCCTGTGACGTCTCACTAGGATATTACAGACACTTGTGAACAAAAAATCACTAAGAGAGCTATGGTGATAAAGAACCTACTCTTGGTTCTAATAATGGAAAAAAATGGGAGACTGTTCTTAAGGAACTTAGAGATGCACTGTACAAACATACACGCAGCTGGCTAAGTAGATTAGTACATACCTAAAGGCTTACAATTTCCTGTTCTTCCCACTTATAGCTTCACAGATACTAGCTACAAGACAAGATGGGAAGAAGCTGCTAATAGGTGTTCTGGAGAGTTCCTTAATATTCTGATTGATTATGAGACTTTAATCATCACCAACTTAGATAGAGAAATTAAAGAACTGGAAGAACAAGTTAAACATTTTGAGACTGTGGATAAAGTGAAAAACTTAAAGGAGCAGTAAACTTTTTTTTTTTGAAAAAATATATATTGTAGGGATTTTCCTATTGAGTAAAATAAGGGTACTCCAACTGCTGAGAGATTTATATTTCCAGAGTTATTACAGTTTAAACCCATGTTTTTTTACATTAGTAGTGCCCTCTAGTGGTCAAATTCTAATTAGATTTCCTGTTAGATTCTAATGGAGAGGAAAGTCAGAAAAGTCAGAGACATACAGTTCTCCATAGAATGTGATAGAAACTGCCTGTCACTTCCAGTCAGTTAGAACAATCAGGAAGTAAAGACAGTAAATTCACTTTCTGGTTATTTGAACTGCTATAAATTTTGAATAAAACATCTGACAGCAGTGGGAGTGACCTTGTTTTACTCAGCAGGAAAAGCTCTATAAAATACGTCTTTTCATAAATAAAAGTTTACTGCTCCTTTAATAAAGACCTAGACAATTTTGAAATGGATCTCTTAGAAAAGAAAAAGAAGAAATTTGACAGAGATCAAGGTAACCATGAGAAAGGCATTATTTATTTCTGGAGTAAAAGGAGACCCAGATATACACAAATAATGCAGAATTAGACAAATATCTTAGTGAAACTTCTGCATCAGAATCAGGCCACTCTGATGTTGAACAAACACCTGACAGAACTCAGCCAATTCCTTTTTTAAGGGGAAAACGACGCCCGCGTCGAAAAAATCTAAGAAACCAATCAGACGGGGTCGTAAGAGAGCTGAGAAACAGGGACAAGTGGGCCTACAAAAGAACGGATCTCACATAGTTGATAATAACACTAAGATATCAGATCTGCAAATTATTAACCTCTCTGGTCACATTCTTACTGATTCACAAAAAAGAGTTCTTTCAATGGGTCTGAGTTTCTCTCCAACAGTCTCCCTTAATAAATTTGAGACCATTATAGATTTACAAATGTTCATGCGTAAATTATTCTTACACAGATTTTTCAAAGAAAGGGATAGATCTGAAAACACAGATAGTAACCCATTCTCCTCAGCTGAGTTGGATAATGATATGAATCTGGATAATCTTATCAGTCTTATTGATGAAAATCCTAGACACAAAATGCCCTTAGCTCCTAAACCAAAATCTACTTTTACACCGCCTGGCAATATCTACCCTGCAGCACAAATATTTAGTAATTTAGTTTCTGCAGAAATTTTGGATTTACCCTGTATTACTACTAACAGAAACTTGAGTAGAGAAGAAAATCAGGCTCTTTTAGATATTGGGATGATGTGGTAATTAAACCATCAGATAAAGGCGGCAATCTTATAATCTGGCCTATGGATATGTAGGAGGCAGAAGCAGCTAGACAGTTGAATGACCAAACATGTTATAAAAAACTTCTCAGTGATCCAACACAGGATCTGAAAGAGTAATATGATATAATTATCACTAAGGCACTTAGTCCCTTCTTACCAAGCAGGAACATAAAAAGTAACCTGTCCGAGAACTCCCACTTTATACCTTTTACCTAAAGTTCATAAGAATGATAAAGTACAGCCCGGTAGACCGATTATTTCAGGTAATAGTGGTTTGAATGAAAGTGCAAGTCAATACATTGATTACAATCTTAGACAATATGTGTATAGTCTTAGTTCATACATTAGAGATACTGGAGATATTATCTCCAAGACTGAATTGTTGCCAATATCATCAGAAACCTTATTAGTGACCTGTGACGTACAATCCTTATATACATCAGTAGATACTTCATTTGGTTTAAAGGCAGTCAAATATTTTTTAGACAAAGATAGCACACATAATGATCATAAAAAACAATTTCTTTTGGATTTATTGAAATGTATTCTCACAAAGAATTTCTTTGTTTTTAAAAACAGCTTTTTCCTGCAAACCCGAGGTACTGCCATGGGGAGTGCATGTGCTCCCACTTATGCTAATTTGTACCTCGGGTGGTGGGAGGAGATGGTTGTTTTTTCGGAATCTTTTGAACTATATACAGATCATGTCATGTTATGGTTACGGTATAAAGATGATTTGTTCATCCTGTGGGATGGGTCTCAAGAATTACTTGTTGATTTTGTTCAGAGACAAAATGAGAATGCCATGAACCTCAAACTTACTATGAACTGTAGTTAAAGTGCGGTTGACTTTTTAGATATTACAATAAAAAGAAATATCAGCAACTGCATTATTACAGATCTTTACAGAAAACCTACAGCCAGCAATACCCTGTGACATTACAGAAGTCATCACCCACAAATGATGAAAAGTAACATCCCTGTGGGAGAGTTTCTATGTATACGTCGTAATTGTAGTACTATAAAAGACTTTAAAATAAGAGCTGTTGATTTAACAGAGAGGTTCATACAGAGAGGATACAGAAAGACTGTGATCAAAAAAGCATATAAAAAGGCTTTGTATAGTTCACGCCCTTTTCTTTTGTATCATCATAAGAGAACCTCTGGTGAACAAACAATATGATTTGTATCTACATATAGTTGTCAATGGGAATAGCTTAGGAGGATTAGTGACAAACACTGGCATATCTTGATGAGTGATGAGGATTTAAAAATCATCCTAGGAGAGAAAGTCTCTATGTCTTGTAAAAGAGCACCCGATCTGCGTGATAAATTGGTACACAGCCATCTACAATATAAAAATAAATCTGTTGTCTCAGGAGCCCATCCTTGTGGTCATCGTGTTGCTTGCCAACATATGACCACCACAAAAGTGATTAAAGATAGGTTTGGGAAACAACATAATATTACTGATTTCATTACTTGTCAGACTAAGGCAGTTGTTTACTGCCTAGAATGTGCATGTGGAATGAAATATGTAGGAAAAACTACCAGAAAATTGAAAGTATGAATTAGAGAACACGCCAATAACATACTATGGACACCACAAGAATCAGCTATGGCTGGGAAACAACATCTGTAGCTAGACATTTTATGTCTTCTCATAATTCAAATCCTGCAGGTCTTAAAGCTTGTGGTTTGCAACAAGTTAAACTTGGTATACGGGGTGGTGATTATAATCATATTCTTCTCTAAAATGAGAATTGCTGGATATTCCTATTAAACAGTATGACGCCAGCAAGATTGAAGGAAGAATGGACCTTAAAGGGATAGTAATACTTTGTTTTATCTTTATTTTATTTTGTAGGCATTAAAAAAACATGAAGAACGATATAAGTCTTATCTCTCAAACCTTTATGGTTTAAGAGATATTCACAAGAAAAGTATCCCCCCCTCCTGTTCAGTCAGATCAGAAGGGAGGTGCCCAGGTAGACTGCAGAGAGGGACAATCTTCAATTAAGATAAGGGAAAAAGCTGAAAAACTTGTCAAGGGGGGAAGGGCTTTCATTGTTTTCATATACAGAAGATTGTCCCCTGCTGTTATCTATCTGGTCTTACAACCAGATTCACATCTGAGAAGAGATGGCTTACACTAGGTAAAAGGAGCGGGGAGGGGAAACTTTGCTTGTGAATAGCTCTTAAACCATAAAGGTTTGAGAGATAAGACTTATATCATTCTTCATGTTTTTTTAATGCCTACAAAATAAAATAAAGTTAAAATGAAGTATTACTATCCCTTTAAGTGTCCATCTTTAATAATGAAACCAAAGTGATTTTTTGTGACCTTGTCCCCCTTTTTTACAACCATATATATTTTTACGGCATCTCTAGTAGAATAAAATTATCCTTATTTATGAGGTATTTTTCTTCTCATACAGTAAATTTATCTCGTGGACTGAGATTTATGTCACATGAGACTAGATGCAAGTTGTCTTGTTGCACCTATGGCAAATTGTGAATGTTATTTGTGCCATCTACTATTTACATAGTATAATTAAATAAATTCTGTAAAATTATCTTGCTACTGTGAAATGCTATTTCTTATTATCATTTTTTAATTAATAATAAGATTTATGGTAAATGTATCACTGATTATTTGATGGGAGACTTTGATCATCATTAGTTGTATAGGTTTCCATCATCTTTTTTCATTTTTTCAGACTTTTTGGATGTTGGTTTAGCCAGTAAGATATCTCTCTGATATACAGGATGTACACATAGAACATAATTGGAATGAGAGATGCGGGATATTATTCCCATATAGAGGTATCTGAGATACATTGTTTCTTTTCCAGTCCGCACGAACTATATTGTAATCTTGTTCGTACGATGTTACATGAAAGGATACTTTGTTTCCTCAGCGATGCGCACTCTGGTTATTTCTGGTGTGCTAGCATATGTAATGGATAAAACACAAGATTGTATTTTCTTTTTGCTTTCTAAATATATTCCCTATTTTCTTAAAGGGATAGTAATACTTCGTTTTAACGTTATTTTATTTTGTAGGCATTAAAAAAACATGAAGAACGATATAAGTCTCATCTCTCAAACCTTTATGGTTCGAGAGATATTCACAAGCAAAGTTTCCCCCTCCCGCCCCTTTTACCTAGTGTAAGCCATCTCTTCTCAGATGTGGAATGCAGTCCATAGACCAGACAGATAACAACAGGGGACAATCTTCTTCCTATCAGAACAATGAAAGCCCTGCCCCCCTTGACAAGCTTTTCAGGTTTTTCCCTTATCTTAATTGAAGATTGTCCCTCTCTGCAATCTGCCTGGGCACCTCCCTTCTGCTCTGGCTGAAAAGTGTTACATCAGTAAAAGGGCAGGAGGGGGACACTTTGTCATTGAATTACTCTTGAACTACAACTCTGACAGAATTGAAATAACACTCTCCAAAGTCCAAATACTATGATGATTAATTAGAGCTGCTTTTATTATGAAACATTACTATGCCTTTAAGGATGATGCTTTTATTTTATTGAGCTTTAGTAGATATGTTATGTCACTTTCACGATTTTGATTGACACGTTCAATCACCATTTTAAATTATGTGTATGTCATCCTTTTACATTGATTGGCTCTTGTTTTTACCCAATCGCTATTTATTTGCACAGTACAAAAAAGAGGTAGGATCAGAGTCTTCTTGGTTTTGCAACGATACCCAGAAGAAGTTTGTTTGCCGACAAAACGTGCGTCGGTTCTTGTTGCTGATCCTTTATTACTTCCGTCTCTAGTCAGTCTTTGCTGGTATGTGGATGAAATCGGGGAGTTAAAACTTAGCAAGTTCTCTCCCCTTGTTTTTTCACCCTCTTTCCAGATCGCTCTGCTTGGTGACTCCGTGTGCAATTTTGATTGTAGCAATCATCTCATTGACTCACCTTATCATTCTTGCAGAGTGACTGACATACCATCGCAAATGTATAATGAGTTAGAGAACACGCCAATAACATACTATGGACACCACAAGAATCAGCTATGGCTGGGAAACAACATCTGTAGCTAGACATTTTATGTCTTCTCATAATTCAAATCCTGCAGGTCTTAAAGCTTGTGGTTTGCAACAAGTTAAACTTGGTATACGGGGTGGTGATTATAATCATATTCTTCTCTAAAATGAGAATTGCTGGATATTCCTACTAAACAGTATGACGCCAGCAAGATTGAAGGAAGAATGGACCTTAAAGGGATAGTAATACTTTGTTTTATCTTTATTTTATTTTGTAGGCATTAAAAAAACATGAAGAACGATATAAGTCTTATCTCTCAAACCTTTATGGTTTAAGAGATATTCACAAGAAAAGTATCCCCCCCTCCTGTTCAGTCAGATCAGAAGGGAGGTGCCCAGGTAGACTGCAGAGAGGGACAATCTTCAATTAAGATAAGGGAAAAAGCTGAAAAACTTGTCAAGGGGGGAAGGGCTTTCATTGTTTTCATATACAGAAGATTGTCCCCTGCTGTTATCTATCTGGTCTTACAACCAGATTCACATCTGAGAAGAGATGGCTTACACTAGGTAAAAGGAGCGGGGAGGGGAAACTTTGCTTGTGAATAGCTCTTAAACCATAAAGGTTTGAGAGATAAGACTTATATCATTCTTCATGTTTTTTTAATGCCTACAAAATAAAATAAAGTTAAAATGAAGTATTACTATCCCTTTAAGTGTCCATCTTTAATAATGAAACCAAAGTGATTTTTTGTGACCTTGTCCCCCTTTTTTACAACCATATATATTTTTACGGCATCTCTAGTAGAATAAAATTATCCTTATTTATGAGGTATTTTTCTTCTCATACAGTAAATTTATCTCGTGGACTGAGATTTATGTCACATGAGACTAGATGCAAGTTGTCTTGTTGCACCTATGGCAAATTGTGAATGTTATTTGTGCCATCTACTATTTACATAGTATAATTAAATAAATTCTGTAAAATTATCTTGCTACTGTGAAATGCTATTTCTTATTATCATTTTTTAATTAATAATAAGATTTATGGTAAATGTATCACTGATTATTTGATGGGAGACTTTGATCATCATTAGTTGTATAGGTTTCCATCATCTTTTTTCATTTTTTCAGACTTTTTGGATGTTGGTTTAGCCAGTAAGATATCTCTCTGATATACAGGATGTACACATAGAACATAATTGGAATGAGAGATGCGGGATATTATTCCCATATAGAGGTATCTGAGATACATTGTTTCTTTTCCAATCCGCACGAACTATATTGTAATCTTGTTCGTACGATGTTACATGAAAGGATACTTTGTTTCCTCAGCGATGCGCACTCTGGTTATTTCTGGTGTGCTAGCATATGTAATGGATAAAACACAAGATTGTATTTTCTTTTTGCTTTCTAAATATATTCCCTATTTTCTTAAAGGGATAGTAATACTTCGTTTTAACGTTATTTTATTTTGTAGGCATTAAAAAAACATGAAGAACGATATAAGTCTCATCTCTCAAACCTTTATGGTTCGAGAGATATTCACAAGCAAAGTTTCCCCCTCCCGCCCCTTTTACCTAGTGTAAGCCATCTCTTCTCAGATGTGGAATGCAGTCCATAGACCAGACAGATAACAACAGGGGACAATCTTCTTCCTATCAGAACAATGAAAGCCCTGCCCCCCTTGACAAGCTTTTCAGGTTTTTCCCTTATCTTAATTGAAGATTGTCCCTCTCTGCAATCTGCCTGGGCACCTCCCTTCTGCTCTGGCTGAAAAGTGTTACATCAGTAAAAGGGCAGGAGGGGGACACTTTGTCATTGAATTACTCTTGAACTACAACTCTGACAGAATTGAAATAACACTCTCCAAAGTCCAAATACTATGATGATTAATTAGAGCTGCTTTTATTATGAAACATTACTATGCCTTTAAGGATGATGCTTTTATTTTATTGAGCTTTAGTAGATATGTTATGTCACTTTCACGATTTTGATTGACACGTTCAATCACCATTTTAAATTATGTGTATGTCATCCTTTTACATTGATTGGCTCTTGTTTTTACCCAATCGCTATTTATTTGCACAGTACAAAAAAGAGGTAGGATCAGAGTCTTCTTGGTTTTGCAACGATACCCAGAAGAAGTTTGTTTGCCGACAAAACGTGCGTCGGTTCTTGTTGCTGATCCTTTATTACTTCCGTCTCTAGTCAGTCTTTGCTGGTATGTGGATGAAATCGGGGAGTTAAAACTTAGCAAGTTCTCTCCCCTTGTTTTTTCACCCTCTTTCCAGATCGCTCTGCTTGGTGACTCCGTGTGCAATTTTGATTGTAGCAATCATCTCATTGACTCACCTTATCATTCTTGCAGAGTGACTGACATACCATCGCAAATGTATAATGAGTTAGGTGTGTAGAGAGACTGGAAGTAATAGAGAGCTATTTATTTGTAGGGTTCTAATACTCTTTAATACTTCATATACACTGATTTAGAGATGATACTTAGAAGATTTATATCTCGTCACAGTAGTTAAGGCATATACTCTCCTGTGATTGTCATCACCATTTAAGAGCCTACTTATGTAGATGCGATTAATTAGTATTTGACCCATTTATATCAACGATAGAGCATATATTATATGTAGCGTTTCTTTGTATAGAAGCATTGCATACACTTATGTGATCACTTGTGTAACTACTTAAGTGATTTCTATTTGCTCATTATCTCTCATATATGTTATTTTATTGAGAGATTTGGTTCATAGGTCTCTTGGTGATTTTTTGTTCACAATTGTCTCTAATTAATATCCTAGTGGGATGTCACAGGACTCTTTGGAGAATTTGGTAAACAATTTTTCTTGCACTAAATGTGTTTTTAAAGTAGTTTTGTGGTAAATTTGATAGAGTCCAGTTTTCTCAGTTCAGTATTTTCTTTTAATCAATATACAATAAAAGCTGAATTTTAATTCTTTTTATATTAGTGTCCTGACCTTGGGATGCGGAGGAACATTCAGATGTTTTGAGTGCTATTTCAGCAGGGTTCTTTTTTCTGCTTTTTCTATTATATTACATGCTCCCCTGTAGCACCTGTACATTTTAATTCCTTATCGGTGTCCTTTTTGTGTCTTTTCTTGATTAGATCAGAGTGCATGGGTATTTGTGTATTTTGTCATTGAATTACTCTTGAACTACAAGTCTGACAGTATTGATATAACACTCTCCAAAGTCCAAATACTATGATGATTAATTAGAGCCGCTTTTATTATGAAACATTACTATCCCTTTAATAAATGAGAGCAATAAATGTATCTAATGCCTTGTAAAAGCCTGAAACATATGGTAAAGGTGAAATCATCTAGTTTCTTAGAAAGCTAAAGAATTAACAATACGTAACAGAGATGCTTCCTTCAAAGAAACAGGCTTAATGATTGAATATGCAAACATAGATACAATCCCACTTGCATTATTAATTATGGATGAAACATCTGTCTGAAACAATGAAGCACGTACTGAGACTGACTGGCAGTCTGAATTTTATTTCACTAAATATTCTCTTCTAAGCACCTAGCCCTTACCATGTGACCAACCTATCCGGACCACCCCCCACATCCCCGTCTTTTATACAGTGCTACTAATTAACACTACCAATTGCTCAAGTTTAATGCCTTTCCTACTACCTCTATATTGCAAACTGTCATGTGCAGGGCCTTTCTTCCACTGTTATCAGTCTGTAAAATGATTTCACATTGTCTGTAATTCTCCCTTTTTGTACTATGCAAATAAATAATTTGGCTCCTTATGAAAATATTACTGCTGCTGTTGCCTGTTACTACTACTACTACTACTACCACTGCTACTACTACTATTACTATTATTACTGCTACTGCTATTACTACTACAACTGCTACTACTACTATTACTGCTATTACTACTATAACTGCTACTACTACCACTGCTACTACTACTATTACTACTACTACTACCACTGCTACTACTACTACTACCACTGCTACTACTACTACTACTATTACTACTATTACTAATAATAATAACCAATAAAAGATTTGTCTTCAGATCATTACAGAACATGACTATGACCTGCAAATCAGGTCCCTTGGGAAAAATATATTTTTCTGCATTTTATGTTTTTTGATCTTAGTAATTTGGTAACATAGTAATTTAGGTTGAAAAAAGACTTGGGTCCATCTAGTTCAACCCAATCTTGTCAAATTCCCTGGGGAAACCAATTCAAGAAAAGGAAGTAATGATTATACAAATTGTGCAAAGTGAATTATTGGTGGAGTTTAAAGGAAAACCAACAATTTGTAATAATAATACTCTTCATTCTTTAATAGCCCCTGCCAGAAAGCTCTCTGCAAACAGATGTAGGGAAGTTAATGTGTGGGGCATAAATATTCGTAAAAAAATGGCTGATCTAACAATGCACTGATGTTTTAGAAATATTGATCATTGTATGCATGACTTATCAAATTTAATCTATTTAAACACCAGAAGGGGTGTGCAATATATTGTGAACCAATGTGTTGCAGTCCTCTGTTCCTTAAAGGGTTAACAGACTTGGATTTACATCCCAGGCTCCCCTAGGTAAAGCACTCCAGGTGCCTTTAGTTCCACCCATGGTTACACCCTCACTCCTCACATAACCTTGTCCCCTGTCCCATTCACTGTTTCCTGGCACAGAAAATACCCTTGTCATTTAACAAGCAAGAACAAAAAAATGCTTTAACCCCTTGTTTGCTAGAGAGATCTATGGCCACTGTGGGACAAGGCTAGGAGATCAGTATATGTGGTACTATGGCTTCCAGTGCACTGGAACAAGACTGGGGGTCAGTACGTGGAGATCTATGGCTACTGCAGTGGAGATTTCTTTAACATCCAAGGAGTTAAATAATAGCCTGTAAAGTGGTATAAAACTGGTAAAGGGACACTGAGATTTATATGACCACACCCACAATTTAGAATGTGGGTGTGGCCGGCACAACCCCTCTAAATTTAGAGCCCTAGGCAGTTGTCTACTCTGCCTATTGGGAAATCAGGCCCTGAGGGTTAAACTAATCACAGTTTTAGTTCTGCTACTTTAGATATGTTTGAATAGTTGAGAGGTCCCCAGTGCATTGAATACCTCTCTAGCAATCAAGGATTTAAAATCAGACCAGTTTCAATCACTGTGCATCTATACTCAATACTAATCATTCCATCAAGACGTTGTCCTGCTATACACATACTGCTGCGTCACCAGATCTAGATGTGCTGGTGACAATATCCAATTAAATGTAAGCTGCATCAGAATGACTGCATTAATCTATGGTGTTTCACAAGTCATAGTCACTAGCTCTTTTGAAAGGCAGAATTGCACAATGACAGAGGGTTCATTGAAGTGCATGTACAACATTATATGTCATTAAGACCTCTAATAATTATATCTGAGGTAGTGCCCCAATGATCCTAGTGACACGTGAAATTTACACCCAGGACTTGATGCATTAATTTGTATTAATCTTTCTGTGAATGAAATAAGTAAATATAATATGAGTTTTGTACACCAGGTAAAATGTACAAATCTGACAGTGCAGATCCTTTTCTGCAGTTGGACACAAGCATACAAAGAATGCACTTCAGGGTCTCCACTAAATCACATGATAGATTTAGTGCTCATCAGTGCACACACCCCTCCATCATTAAGAGAGTAATCTGAGCCAATTCCAGTTACTTGTGATAAGTGAAAACTTTCACCTCAAAAAGAGAAAAGTCCAAAAATGGAACCCAACCATAGAACCCAACATACTGACCTCTCAGCCTTGTTCCACTGCACTGGAAGCCATAGTACCACACATACTGACATGACAGCCTTGTCCCACAGTAGCCATAGATCCCCACATACTGACCTCCAGTCTTGTTCCAATGCACTAAAAGCCATAGTACCACATATACTGATCTCCCGGCCTTATCCCACAGTAGCCATAGATCCCCAAATAGTGACCCCCAGCCTTATTCCACTGCACTGAAAGCCATAGAACCAAACATAATAACCTCCAGCCTTATCCCACAGTAGCCATAGAGTCCCACATATTGACCCCAGTCTTGTTCCACTGTACTAGAATCCATAGTACCACACATACTAGCATGATAGCCTTGTCCCACAGCAGCCATAGATCTCCACATACTGACCCCAGTCTTGTTCCAATGCACTAGAAGCCATAGTACCACATACACTGATCTCCCAGCAGTGTCCCACAGTAGTCATAGAACCCCACATACTGACCCCCAGCCTTGTTGCACTGCACGGGAAGCCATAGATCCACACATAATGACCTCCAGCCTTATCTCACAGGAGCCATAGAGCCCCACATATTGACCTTCCAGCCCTGTCCAACTGCATTGGAAACCATGGGCAATGTGAGGTCCTCCATCTGCAACCAGACTACAACTCCCATCATTCCTCGCCGTCCATCTGCTGGATGGGACCTGGAAGGCCTCATAGTATTTTTTAGTCTGAAAATGTTTTTTTTTACTTTTCCTCTTACAGGATTTATAGAGCATTAACCACTAATTTGCTGCGGAGTCTCATTGTCACTTTAGTGCAGGAATTTATCTCAATGCTAAGTCTTCCTTCACTATGGCAACAACACTAGAATGTGACTCATAGTTTTCTACTATAAAGGCATTAATACTTATACTTTTGGAACTTTTCATATCACATTTTCAAAATAGCCTTCTCAGGAGGAAGATAATCATCATCATTTATTGCACCCGATAAATAATCTGTATAAAACAAGGGGTGTATATAAAAAGGTTATGTTTTTATTTAAACAGAAGCTAAATTGAAATGGTTTTAAGCAATTTCAAGGAAAAGTTCAGCTCTCATCATGTAATATATCTGTTCACGTGCTCCCTGTGCCTAATTCAATACGTGGGTCGTACTACACACCCCTTTAAGACAAGAATCAGGGAGCATGTGTATCAGATATCTAAAGATCATCAGACATCTGCAATTGCCAAGCACGTCTCTGAGGTGCACTTTGGAGACCTTTCCTGCCTTTCCTTTCAAGGTATTGAAAGGGTTAAGTTGCCTTGGAGAGGAGGTGATATGCTCTCTCTTATCAATCAGAGTGAAGCATATTGGATCTTTCAATTTTATATTCGTTATCCTGAGGGGTTAAACTATGAGTGGGACATAAGTCACACAGTTTAACATATGCAGTGATCATGCTTAAAGGGATAGTAATACTTCGTTTTAACTTTATTTTATTTTGTAGGCATTAAAAAAACATGAAGAATGATACAAGTCTTATCTCTCAAAACTTTATGGTTTAAGAGATATTCACAAGCAAAGTTTCCCCCTCCTGCCCCTTTTTCCTAGTGTAAGCCATCTCTTCTCAGATGTAAATCTGGTTGTAAGACCAGACAGATAACAGCAGGGGACACTCTTCTTTGTATGAAAACAATGAAAGCCCTTCCCCCCTTGACAAGTTTTTCAGCTTTTTCCCTTATCTTAATTGAAGATTGTCCCTCTCTGCAGTCTACCTGGGCACCTCCCTTCTGATCTGGCTGAACGGGGGGGGATACTTTGCTTGTGAATATCTCTTAAACCATAAAGGTTTGAGAAATAAGACTTATATCATTCTTCATGTTTTTTTAATGCCTACAAAATAAAATAAAGATAAAACGAAGTATTACTATCCCTTTAAAAGACCTTGGTAAAGGGGTAATTAAGAACAGACATTTATAATAAATAAATATAGATATAGATACACATATGTCTTGATCTGAGATATAAATATTGCAGTCGCTGTTTACTGAATTGATATGGGACTTATGGGTTCATGTAGGTAGTGATGTTATTAACGTGGCATTCTATCTGAATCTGTATTACTGCACCAGTTCAGCTCCGTCACACGAATGAGGGGTTAATCTGTACGTCCAACCGGTGTTGGGGCAGCAGACAAACCAATAATGAGTCAGCACAGGCAGGTTTTCTGATATTTTTTTTTTATTTTAAATCTATTTAATTGTTCGGTTTCACGTAACACTTTTTGTCTATGAGTAAGCGCCAACTGAGGTGTGAAACATGTTAGACGGTGTAACATCTGTCTATTTGTCACATTATCCACTGCTTCGATTCTTGTTCATGCCATTTTTATGCTTTTTTGAATAAAGTATTGGTTTAACTTTTATCTATCTATGCCTGTTTGATGGAAATGCCGCCTGAACTTTTCCTTGAAATTGCTTATGCACTACTAGGGACTGGAGTACCCGTTGTGGCTGAGCACCCGTTAATGTGGTGAGTCTTTCATCTTCTTATTGATATCATATACCATAAGACTGGTTTGATACAGCAGCCCTGATAGAGTTGTAGCACTAACCACTGTATCTGTTTGTAAAATGGTTTTAAGACAAGGACAGACCAATGTGTTTCTGGGGGTATACTCCTTTCATCATGATCTCAAAGTTATAATGAGATTATAAGTTTGAGACTCTGACTAAAAGGAGTATATCACTTTGGGACCATGATGAAAGGAGTATATCTACAGAAATGTGTTTGTCAGTCCTTCTCTTAAGACCATTTTAATTTCACTTTTGTTTAAATAAAACATAAGCTATTTATATATATACCCTTTATCATATACAGATTATTTATTGGGTCAACTATTCCAGAAGATAACTGTTCTGGTAGAGAGTCGAGTGCCTGAACAGGGACACAATGGCGCTAATTTATCCCTATGGATGTAAGTATTCAAATGCTCCCCCACTTCTGTCTTTCTTCTTCTGGTTTGCTTTTTCTTCTTTTGGAGGAATATTTCTGGGAAGCAGCTGTTTTGAAGATTATGTATGTTGTGAGTAGTAAAATATCCCCCACAGGGGTTTATAACCACTACTGAATATACTGGTGGCTATATAAAGTCCACATTTATGTTTTATGGTTTTCAACATCGTGCTGAGCACATCCCTAATTTTTTCTTCTTACCTAAAAGTTAAAAGGAAGGATCACCTTTTTATTCTTTAATTTTTAACTCTCCCTTCACCATTCACACCCAAACTCTCCACACCCCATCTTTTCATAGAACAACTGGGTACCACCCAATATTCCTAAATCAAGCAACTCCAACTCCCTATTTTTTCCAGTCTGCCTCTACACTAGCTAGCATGAAAAAAAAGCACTTTTCTCTATCTCTCGCTCGCTCCCAAGCACAGACTCACAACACATAGTAAACCAACACCAAGTTTTATACTGGCAAGTTAGCATGGTGGGAAAACATGGAGGACTCTCTTCATGTGTGGGGGGATTACATTATTATCATTGATTTCTTTGCAACAGAAAAAAATGGAAAAACAGGACATTTTGTCATTTTTCACAGAAGGCAGCTAGTGACATTTTCATATTTTTTCATGTGAAAACTTGCACCCATCCCTATAATCAGCCTCCAGGTGTTTTATTTTTGTATTTGTATGTAGGAGAGTGTAAAGTAATAATTAAGAACAACTTTATTATACATTACAAATAGTTAAAATTATTCATAGTTTCAGAATCATTTCACATTAGAAAATAAATAATCACCAAAAGCCTTCATAAAGCATGTCACTTGGGTGGTTCACTGGCTTGTCTGCTGTTTACAGATATCACCACTACTAAAACAATATTTTAATGGCAGATGAGTTCTAGTTGGCTCATGTAACATAGTCTAACCATTGTTCATCTACATAAAATATCCAGGCTTCAGTAGTTCTCAGGATAGAAACCTCTATAGGGGGCATTTTTCAATTCCCTTAACATAGTATACTACCACCAGTTCTGTGGAAACATTCTTCCATGAAGCTATCACCTTTTATGTAACATAGCACTCTGCACATTACCTCCAGAGCTTTGATATGTTTCAGGGTTTCTATCATTTCCCATTCCTCTCATACAAACTGTAAAAATAAAAGTCTTTGAGTCTATCCTGGTAAGTTTTAATATTAACAACTTACACCACCTTGAATTATCTTTGAACTGCCTCTAATATGTTAATGTCCTCCTGTAGATACAATCCAGGTAAGGTGTTATTGTGATCTATAAAGTGTCATTAATCTCTCTCTAACTGTTGCTAATTCATCTTTGATACAGCTTAGCACCCTGTTCTTTTTTCCCACTGCTTTACTGTATTGCTTGTCTACCTTCAAGTCATCTAAAAAAATTGCTCCCAACTCCTCCAACTTTCTGAAATCATTACGCAGTTGGCTTATTCACAGTGGAGTGTCATCCCTATTACAGATCTCTGTATAATATGCTAATAAGGCACACATTACCTTGAATACCATTAGTAATATCACTAATTAAGATATTAAAGAGAAAATGACCAAGCACTGACCACTGAGGCACCCCATTAGTAACTTGCGTCTCCTTCAAAAAGGAATTCCATTGACTTTGACACAGAGTCACAAGTCATTTAGTTAATTTCTTATCCAGTAATGCATTCTTGATTCCAATCCTAAACTTAAGAATCAAATTACTGTTTGAGACAGTATCAATAGATTTATTAGGATTCAAATAAGCTACATTTACTGTCCCACACTTGTCTAGAAGTACCATAGTACAAAAATAGATATATTTGTTTGGCAAGATCTTCCTTTCATGCTGCTATGGGGCCATTATAAACTCCAGCTAAAACGTTTTCCCAACCTGTCCTCTTTAGAATATCATAATGCTTCACCTATTACTTAAGTAATGACATGTCATCTACATAATATTTCATAGGAACAATTTTATTTTAACTCCTTTATAAGGACTGTATCACAGTTTCAGAAGAACACTCAGACAGTTAGGTAAGGTTTAAAAGCTTTATTGAAAATAAATAGTACAATCACCCTACTAAGGTGCAGATGAGGTCCTTAATAAGTACTTCCCAAATCTGACTCAGATAGGGATGTATGAATTTCTCAGTGGCAAACAATAGTAGTGCTCTGTAGGCTTGATCTGTGCACAACAGCCCCACACCGCAACTAGGCGAGATGGGGTGATGGGTGACTGCAGGGCAATTCCCTAGGAGGCTTGGGATAGTGGAGGCAACACAGGTAGGACTCTGGCAGTGACCTGACCCTAGAATGCTAGGGTTAACGGAGGCAACACAGACATGACTCTGGCAGTGACCTGACCCTAGAATGCTAGGGTTAACGGAGGCAACACAGACAGGACTCTGGCAGTGGTCTGACCCTAGAATACTAGGGTTAACGGAGGCAACACAGACAGGACTCTGGCAGTGACCTGACCCTAGAACGCTAGGGTTAACGGAGGCAACACAGACAGGACTCTGGCAGTGGTCTGACCCTAGAACGCTAGGGTTAACGGAGGCAACACAGACAGGACTCTGGCAGTGGTCTGACCCCAGAACGCTAGGGTTAACGGAGGCAACACAGACAGTACTCTGGCAGTGAACTGACCCTAGCACACTAGGGTTAACGGAGGCAACACAAAGAGGACTCTGGCAGTGATCTGACCCTAGAACGCTAGGGTTAACGGAGGCAACACAGACAGGACTCTGGCAGTGACCTGACCCTAGATTTGTCCACATACACTGGAAAGTGACCAGACTCCCACAGACCCCTGGAGACTACGGGGATAAACAGGTCACACAGGCACTGTGAAGTATAGCAAGTGGGAGTAGGTGGAATGAGATACAGGGTACGCGCCCTGACAGATCAGAAGCCAGCATTGCCCCAGACTGTACACATGGAGGTAGTCAGCCAGTCCAGTCAGAAACGGAACCGGATACACAGCCAGGTCGGCACACACAGAGTAGTCAGCCAGTCCTAGTCAGTAACGGAATCAGATACTCAGCCCAGCCAGGTCGGACACACAGAGTTAGTCAGTCAGTCCTAGTTGGTAACGGAATCAGATACTCAGCCAAGAAAGGTCGGTATACACGGAGTTAGTCAGCCAGTCCTAAGTCAGCAACGGAATAGGATCACAGGAGCGTCAGGAACCAGTAGCATAGTCAGGCAAGCCGGGTCATACACGGAAACAGGAACAAGCAGTAACAAACGCTAGGTATGGGTACACCACGAAAGGGCACCATAAAAATGACAGGAGGGAGTATATGAAGACAAACCTTGGGAGGAGCCACAGTCCCAAAGCCAATAAGAATAAGGCAATGGTAAACCCGGAAGTAACAATGTCACCCAGCAGCTGTAATCAAGGGCACCGTGATAGTCTGCAACATTTCTCAGACCTGCCGATGAGCATATTTCATTTTATTAAATGTAGATCGCAAAAGGTAAAACATTGCCCTATCTAGTGTTAACCATAAAGTAGAAAAACAGTGGCTCTAAATAAATCACTCACTTATTCCAAATTTATACATGGGTTATTCTCCAAATAAATACTTAAACCAATGAGAAAATGTATTAATACAAATCAACACTCCCAAAAGAAAGTACACAAGTCAATATGGCAATCCCCCTCCCCCATGTAGATCCATAAAAATGCAATTTTGAGGTTAAAACCAAGCCCTGTGACTCGGATACCTAACAACCCTAACAACCGGACAGATGTCTCAGCTGGTTAAGGCACCAGTTGTAAAATCTGCTAAGACCATAAGGATGCAGGTTCTAGTACCAGCAAGGTCAGCTCAGCCTTTCACCTTTCTAATGTAGATAAAATGAGTCCAGGACATACTTGAAAACGAGAAACAATCTCAATGTATTCTTCCTGGTAAAATACTTTCACACAAAAAAAAAAAAAATCATAATGAATATAACCCATGGTAATAACAGTGTGTAATGAGCACACACTGGGATGTGCTTTGGAACACCAGGTAAAGGTCGGAGGGATGAAACAAACAGAAGGTATTTAATTCTGTATTGTGTACATGTTCTAGTTCATTATTGTATCACATTGCTTCCCTGAAGAAGTATCTAACATTGATATAAAATGGGAGATACTTTGTGTAAAAGAATCAATAAAATGATTAAAAGTGATATGGGATTTGGAATCCATTTGCCTTGGATACACTGCAATTTTGGAGTTTGAGATTGCAGTTATTATTGTCTAAAGGCCTAATATTTAATAGAAGTTTGGAGAGTACCACAAATAGTGGAGGTGTATACACAATGACTACTGCAGGTCTATTCATAGATGGGTCTGCTCCCTGTTTCCTTTTTCTATGATCACAGTATAAATAGAGTGAGTGACTTCAACAAGCGGATGTTTATAATTGGAACATGAATGTATCAAGGAGTGATCATGAATATAAATGATGAATATTAATATGGTATCATGGCTTCTCTCTGAATGTAACAAAGTACAACAAAGTATGTTCCACTGATAGACATATATAGCATAAAGAAGCAAAATGTTACACTAAATCGACAAAAGGGAGCAAGTGTTACAAAGTTTAAAGCTTTCTGGTCAAAATATGATGAATGGATATAACAGGATTACCAGCATATCCAGCTATACGTAGCTGTTAGTAGCTTCAGTCATGATATCATTCAGTTAAATTCAGCAGTAATGTAGAGTAACATATCCAAGTATGAGCAGCCCACACAAATAGTAAGAACGCTTTACCTCACCAGCTGGCTTGACGTCTGAGGCAGAAGTTACGCAAATAAAAGATACATTGTATTGGTATAATCTGCTGAGTTTAAAGGGATAGTAATACTTTGTTTTATCTTTATTTTATTTTGTAGGCATTAAAAAAACACGAAGAATGATATAAGTCTTATCTCTTAAACCTTTATAGTTTGATAGATATTCACAAGCAAAGTTCCCCCCTCCCGCCCCTTTTACCTAGTGTAAGCCATCTCTTCTCAGATGTGGAATCCAGTCCATAGACCAGACAGATAACAGCAGGGGACAATCTTCTTCCTATGAGAACAATGAAAGCCCTGCCCCCCTTGACAAGGTTTTTCAGTTTTTTCTCCTATCTTAATTGAAGATTGTCCCTCTCTGCAATCTACCTGGGCACCTCCCTTCTGATCTGGCTGAGCAGTGTTATATCAGTAAAAGCGGCGGGAGGGGGATATTTTGTCATTGAATTATTCTTGAATTACAACTCTGACAGAATTGAAATAACACTCTCCAAAGTCCAAAGACTATGATGATCAATTAGAGCTGCTTTTATTATGAAACATTACTATCCCTTTAAGGGAGCAATATGGGAACTGTGAACTGGATTATCTGTAGGTAATCAAGATCAGCTCCAAACTGTGGAGTATAGCAGGATATTTCATAATGGAGGTAGTGTCACTGAGAGCCTGAGACATCACACACATTAGTGAGATCCATCTGAACTGTATGACGGTAAGGCTATTTGTGTGGGTTACTCTATATCATTGCTAAGTATAAGTGAAAAATATTATAATCACTTCATTATACATTCATGCTTCAATGACTAACATCTGCTTGTTTACATGACTCACTCAATGTATACAGGTTCTTCAGAATTAAACTGTGATCATATATATCACTATAACTATCTGTTATTACCAGAGGGTTATGCTAATTATGATAGTAGGTTAGGACTAATGATATATATTAGGTATCCAGGTGATAGGGTTTGATTTTAACCAAATGTTGTATTTTTATTAGCTATGGGGGAAGGGTTGGTATTGCTGTGTTGATTTGCGTACTTTCTTTTGGGAGTATTCATCTTTATGAATACATTTACTCTTTAATTAAGCATTTATTTTAAGACTGTTCCATCTTTAAATGGATAGTAATATTTCACAATAAAAGCAGCTCCCATTAATCTTCATAGTATTTGGGCCATGGAGAGTGTTATTTCAGCACTGTCAGAGTTGTAGTTCAAGAGTAATTGAATGATAAAGTATCCCCCTCCCGCCCCTTTTACTGATTTAACACTGCTCACCTCAGAGCAAGAAGACTGTCTGGATGGACCGCACAGAGGGACAATCTTCAGTGAGTATAAAGAAAAACCTGAAATACCTGTCAAGGGGGGCAGGGTTTTCATTGTTCTCACAGTAAGAAGATTGTCCCTTGCTGTGATCTGTCCAGTCAAGTGACCAGATTTCACATGTGAGGGGAGAAGGCTTACACTAGGTAAAAGGGGTGGGAGGGGGATACTTTATCATTCAATTACTCTTGAACTACAACTCTTACAGTACTGAAATATCCCTCTCCACGGCCCAAATACTATGAACATTAATTAGGGCTGCTGTTTTTGTGAAACATTACTATCCCTTTAAAGTTGGAAAAGCAGAGTGCTTTATTTGTATCCACTGTTTTTCTACTTTTTGGTTTTCAGTATTTTTGGATATTTTAGCACACTGTGTGTGTGTGTGTGTGTGTGTTGTTATTATAAGGTTTCTGTGCTAGATGTTTTGTATTGTTGACAATTTCTTATGCAGCATTAACCAGATGTAACTTTGAAACCTGTTCTCACGGGTGGGATTAAAATCTTTGAAAGAACAACTGGTAGTTAATGAAAATCATATTGGCTACATCGATTCACTGACATTGAACTTTTGTTGTGTAAACCCTGCCTTTATGACTGAAGAAGACTCATAATTTGATATGTGATCCTCATAGATTAGCATTCTCATTTATCATATCCTGCCAGCATCCTCATCTCACCCTCAGTAAATGCTCCATACATACCAGTTTGAACTTGTGCCCTGAAACCCTTTGGCATATGTTCAGGTGTCATTAATTGCTCTCTTGAGTGCACTACAGGTCATGTGATGATGAACTGTAACATAGTAACATAGTAAATTAGGTTGAAAAAAGACACAAGTCCATCAAGTTCAACCTTCGCCTCATACCCCAGTAACTGAGAATTATATAGCTTTTCCTGCTTCCAATTAAATTAGTCTTTATCAGACCTTCCTGCAGCCTACTGATAAACAGTATAACTCTGTATGTTCCCTTTTGACAAAGGGACAAAGGACAAATCAGCCTTTAACCCTTTGAGTGACAGAGGCATGTGCAAAGCAATGCTTTTGCAATGCTTTGAGTACTCCTCAGGCACTCAAAGGGTTAATTTACCATCCTGAGGCAACTGTTGGCCTAAATTACATTGCAGGTAATAAATGTTATCACTGGTTTTATTGCCCATATTCCTATTGAAGCATATAGGGACATTTGTACATAAAATCTGTGATAAAGTGATCAACTGCAAAGATATCCAGGCTGTAATTAGCAATAGACAGAACCTGATTTAAAGCAGCTCCAATTACATTTTCATAGTATTTGGGCTATGGAGAATTGTTATTTCAGTACTGTCAACCTGTAGTTCAAGAGTAATTGAATGATAAAGTAT
Organism: Rhinophrynus dorsalis; assembly: GCA_037306005.1. Taxonomy (NCBI): domain Eukaryota; kingdom Metazoa; phylum Chordata; class Amphibia; order Anura; family Rhinophrynidae; genus Rhinophrynus; species Rhinophrynus dorsalis. Next base: position 42,640,502 of record CM074727.1, read on the forward strand.
CCCCCCTCCCACCATTTTTACCTAGTGTAAGCCGCCTCCCCTCAGATGTGGAATCTGGTTTCTTGACTGGACAGGTCGCAATGAGGGATAATCTTCTTACTGTGAGCATCAGGAAAACCCTTCCCCCCTTTGTCAGGATTTTCAGGTTTTATCTTATGCTTACTGAAGATTGTCCCTCTCTGTGATCTATCCAGACAGTCTTGCTGCTCTGAGGTGAGCAGTGTTACAGCAGTAAAAGGGGCGGGAGGGGGATACTTTATCTTTCAATTACTCTTACAACTCGGACAGTATTGAAATAACGCTCTCCATGGCCCAAATGCTATGAAGATTAATTAAAGCTGCTTGTATTGTGAAACATTACTATCCCTTTAATATGACCTACAAAAATTCCAACACAAGCCAACCATACTACAGGAAAAAAATAAATATTCATTTTGACTTAAATGGGGCTTTGAATTGTTTTAATGTGAAAGAACTCTCTACCTCCCTAGCATTCAAAGGGTAAAATCCACATTTAACCCTTGAGAGGTATTCAATGGATTGCATTGCTGGAGCACCCTAAGTTCCCTCCCTACAGTCTTTTCCTTAGCAGGACTAGTTGTACTTTTCTCCACGCTCCCTGCTTTTCTGACCAGATATAGGGAGCAGGGCATCTGGAGGGAGAATCCCTGAACAGTTATATAAAAGTGTAAAAAAATTAGGTGAAGATTAGAAAAACATATAGGCAGTCAGATTATGCACTTATGAACTTAAAGCGGAACTTTCACCCACTATAAAGTCGCCCTCCAATAATTAGGCATATGGTGACTAGCTTCATAATAGTTCTATTATCTTTCATAAGTACCCGGTTCTGAGGTAATCCTTACTCTTCGCAGTCTGACGACCAGGCTTCTTGCTTTAGATTTGTCTGAGAACGTGCACCATCAGTCCCTTCCGGTGCCTTATGCACAGTGCAATGCCTCCTAGAGGAGACTGGGACTGACAGCGCAGGCGCACAGACATCTCTAAGACAAGATGTCTGCATGCAAGACTGGCCTCCGTTCTCCGAAGAATAAGGATTACTCCAGAACCAGGTACTTGTGTGAGATAATAGCACTATTATGAAGCTAGTTGCCATATGCCTAATTATTGGAGGATGACTTTATAGAGGGTGAAAGTTCCGCTTTAGAATAAGGTGAACCTGTCTCTTTAAATCTTGTATCAATTAACTCTGGGCCTTATGCAGAAAAGAAAAGATGAGCAAGTCTGTAGAATATCCTTTGAGCCAATTACCTGTCTTTTGGCACTGTTCTTTAACCCTCTGAGTGACAGAGGGGTAGGCAACACATTGCTTTGTAATACGTTGCCTACCCCTCTGGCACGCAAAGGGTTAAAAAAAAAAAAAAGTTGTGCTGTAATAACTTTAAGAGTTTGTAGTGTAATAACTTTTGGATAAATAGCCTTTGAGCAGTGGGAGTACCATTGTATTACATGTCAGGAAAACCCCCTTAACACCTTAAAGGGATAGTAATACTTAATAATTACTAACCCTTGTATTGAAGTCACATTAAAAAGAAATGTATTGCCCCCAGTGTCATCTCTCAGACCTTTATGGTCTGAGAGATAATCGCTCCTAAAGTTCCCCTTTCCCTTCCCCTTCCCCATAGTCAGCATTCTAGCTGACTGCAGGGGAAGCCTGTCGTATGACCGTCAGGCGGCTCTGCAGCACAGCCAAGATAGCTTTAATCAAAAAGAAATCTTTCACTGAAAGATTAGTGAAATATTTTTTTTTATTAATGCAATCTTGGCTCTGCTGCAGAGCCGCCTGATGATCGTCAGACCGGATTTCCCTTCAGTCAGCTACAACGCTGACTTCGGGGAAGGGGGAGGGAGGGGGAACTTTAGGAGCAATTACCTCTCAGACCACAAAGGTTTGAGAGATGACACTGGGGGCAATACATTTATTATTAATATGATTTTAATATAGGGATTAGTAATAATTAAGTATTACTATCCCTTTAAGGACCCATGATGGTCCTGGTCTGTCATGGCTTGTTATACATTTAAGGAACCATGATGGTCCTGGACCGTCTTGGAATTCCGGGCTCCCCACGTGGCTGCACGCTGGTCGGGGAGTCTGGAATCGGATTCCAAAAAAAAAATAAATAAATAGTCCCTGGTCCTTAAGTGCCGGCCACATGCGTGCGAGGCTGGTCCTTAAGGGGTTAACATTTTGTCAATAATAAAAGTTTAAGATTCTTTAACCCCTTAAGAACTGGGCCACACATTATCGTGGCAGGCACTTAAGGACCACGGGCCATTTTTTTACTTTTTTAGAGCATCCGATTCAGGGCTCCCTGAACATGCCTCCCCGCGGGAAGCCCTGAATTCCATGACGTGTCAGGCAAGTTTACCCATGACAGTCCTGCACTTCATGGGTTCTTAAGGGGTTAAAAAGCAATGCATTGGACACCCCTCTTGCACTCAGAAGGTTAATGGGGATGTTTACCCCTTCACAACTTTGCCTTAATCGTTTCATTATAAATGATAAATAATGAAAAGTGTATCCTTTTTTTAAAAAAAATCAGCTCGTTTGAAGAAATTAAAAGATTAAATGTAGCTCCGTAACTAATTCCGGCAGACCACGCTGACCAGATCCGTTCCATAGTCTGAGCTTCTATCCAGCCTCCTCCGATGATGGAGGCTGTTTGTCTCTAAGTTGGAGCGATCTCATTGTCCAGAAATCGATCTCTGCCAATGAGATCACTCCAGCTTAGAGACAGACAGCCTCCGTCATTGGAGGAGGCTGGATAGAAGCTCAGACTGCGGTACAGATCTGGTCAGCACGGTCTGCCAGAAGTAGGTACAGAGTTACATTTAAAGTGATAGTAATGTTTCATAATAAAAGCAGCTCTAATTAATTATCATAGTATTTGGGCCTTGGAGAGTGTTATTTCAATACTGTCAGAGTTGTAGTTCAAGAGTAATTGAATGATAAAGGATCACCCTCCCGCCCCATTTACTGATGTAACACTGCTCAGCGGGGAGGTGCCCAGGTAGACTGCAGAGAGGGACAATCTTCAATTAATATAAGGGAAAAAGCTGAAAAACCTGTCAAGGGGGACAGGGTTTTCATTGTTCTCACAGTACGAAGATTGTCTCCTGCTGTTATCTGTCTTGTCTTACACCCAGATTCCACATCTGAGGTGAGCAGTGTTACACTAGGTAAAAGGGGAGGGAGGGGGATACTTTATCATTCAATTACTCTTGAACTACAACTCTGACAGTATTGAAATAACACACTCCATGGCCCAAATATCATGGGGATTAATCAGAGCTACTTATATTTTGAAATATTACTATCCCTTTAATCTTTTAATTTCTCCAAACGGGCAGATTTTTTTTTTTTTAAAAAGGATACACTTTTCATTATTTATCATTTATAAGGAAATGATTTAGGCAAAGTTGTGAAGGGGGTAAACATCCCCTTTAACAAAGTATCTTTTGACACTCTGCATATCTCTGAAAATAGCTCAATATGTTGCTATTTCTTGATTCAAAAATGTAAATGCTGCCTTCTCTTAGTAAGCCAGATGTTCCGGTCTGACTGGATAAATAAATATGTGATCCATCTATAATCAAAGTTCAATTATGTCATGTCACTAACATCAAAGCTTTTATCTGCGAAATTTGGATTATGACACCACACCTGGACTTGGAAGATTAATTAAAAAGTTTAATGAATAAAATATACAATTGAATTTTGGATTAGTTTAGGAGTAGGAAACATTTGGGTCTCCAGGCCATGTGTTTAAAAAAAGAGTGGAGGGGTTTTGGGGAAACCATTATACAAGAGAACTAAAAACTCCTATTGATTTAAATGGGGATTTCATACCTCCCAACATTTCAAATTGCCAAAAAGGGACACTTCTGTTTTAGGGGGTATTGCTGGGGGTGTGGCTGTTGGGCGGGGCATTACCGAGCATTTTTAGGCTGTTTCATGACCTGTTGATACCTCCTTGTGTAACATAATAAATGACTTATAACAAGACCAAATTATTATATTTACACACACTAATTTATAAACACATATACTGATGTTTAAACAAACAATAATGTGAGATTTATTGCTGTAGAGTAATATGATAAACTTATATATATACACACCATGCAATCTGATCTCCTAAAAAGAGGGACATTAGGGTGGGAAAGAGGAACAGGGGGATTTGGGTCTAAAAGATGGACTGTCCCACCTAAAGAGGAAGACTTGGGAGGTGTGGGATTTTTCATAGTTTAAGAGTAATCTCGATCTAAAGTTTACACCTTCCGCCTCTTTTAGCTACGTCAGCGCTCTCTGACAGACTTGGATTCTGGTCTGCGGACCAGACACCTCGTCTGGAGAGATGAAATAGGAGTGGACACAAAGGAAATCTTCATGACAATGGTCTACAAAGTTGGCATGGTTTGAGGCAGTAGACCGTTCTCATGAAGATTTGCTTTGCATCCACTCCTATGTCAGGTCTCCAGATGAGCCATCCTGTCCGTAGACCAGAATCCAAGTCTGACAGATAGAGCTCTGACGTTGCTAAAAGGGGTGGAAGGAGTAAACTTTACATCAAGATAACTCAAGCTATGAAAGTTATTGCAAAAAGACATAGATGCTTTGGTTTATTTATTTAATATCTACAATATTATAGCTTACATAAGTGAAATATTACTATCTCTTTAAATCATGGGAATTTTTGGAATTTTTAGTTCTCTCCTATAGTGCAAATGGTTTGCCATAAAACGTCTCCACTATTCTTTTGAACGTATGATCCTACGTCTCCCATTATTCATCCACAACCAGGCAGTGGCTGGTTGCAGATCATGGGAGTTGTAGTTTTTAATAGGTGGAGGTCCACAATTTGACTACCCTGCCTTATACTGTGTGCTCATATTTGGCCTGACAGTCACAGAATCCCTTGAGGACCGGCTGACATGGCGTGTGGATGGCTGTTAAGGATCACGGCAATTTTTTTCCCTTTGTCTTAATGGATTCTGGGGTCTCTGAGGGGTGTGCAGGTGTGCAGCAACCCAGGAATTCCATAACCGTCACCAGTCCTTAAGTGGGAAGAACTGGTGTGACGGTCCTGGCATGTCAAGGGTCATTAAGAGGTTAAACATGTTTAACCCCTTATGGCCATGATATAGTTGATGTGTTTGATGGCCATGTAGTCATAGAGAGAAGTTGTTTTTGGATCTTAGTTCTCCCAGTATTATTTCCACCTTAGATATGTCTAAAGGTGCAAATGCATCATACAGTAAATATGGCCGATATTCAGGAAACCATGGTCCATGGTCAAACCATGGTCAAACCAACTGCACTGTAAGAAAGAATCAACAATTCTCTAAATCCCCATTGATTGATATGGGTCTTTAGCCATTTATCCCCATAAATGCTAGAGAGGAGACCCTCTGGCATTCAAGGGGTTAAAAGTCTGTATTAAATTAATTGATTTGCCCCAGATAGGCACCTGTTTAGCTTTAATAAGTGGGATAAAAGAAAAAGGACCCCCATATCATCACAAAGAAAGAGATTGACATGTAATGAAGTACCCTGTTTTAGGATGATCATTTGACTTCCCAGGATGGATGGACAAAAGTGGACTTCTAGGGGGAATTCCCAAGAAAAGTTTTTAAACTTTTTCCACCACTATACCCCTGTCTTGTCCCACTGCACTTGTAGCCACAAATATGACCACACATATAACCCCCTGTCTTATCACACTGTACCCGTAGAACCACACACACTGACCCCAGCAAGCATGCCGCACTGCACTGATAGTCACAGAACCACATATACTACCCCCAGCCTTGACCCAAAGTAGCCACAGAACCTCACAAACTAGCCCCCACCATTGTCACACTGCACTGATAGCACCAAAACCCCTCATACTGAACCCCAGCCTTGTTCCAAAGTTGACAAAGAATCACATAAACTAACCCCCGCCACTGTCACACTGCACTGAAAACAACAGGACCCCTAGTACTACCACCCCATTTTTGTTCCAAAGTAGTCACAAAAACACATAAACTAACCCCCACCATTGTCACATTGAACGTATAGCCACAGAACTCCTCATACTGACACCCACACTGCACCAAAAGACAAATAATTACTCATATTAACTCCCCCTATTCTTGTCCTATGATAGACACAGAACCACACATATTGACCCCCAGCCTTGTCCCACTGTAACCAATAGCCATAGAATTACACATACTAACTCCCCTATTATTTTCCCATGGTAACCACAGATCCATGTATACTGATTCCAAGCCTTGTCCTGCTTTACCAAAAGACATAGATCCACACATTGTGATCACCTAGTCTTGGCCAACTTCAATGTTTCTGGTGTCAGAATGGGCACTGGACAAAGTGAGGCCCTTTAGCTGCTGCCATACTACAGCTTTCATTATGCCTTGCCAGAACCTAACATAGCCCACCACTGTTTAATGATCCCCCCCACACAGTTTTGTCTTCACAGAACCACACTCATACCAAGCCTAACCTTGTCTCACTGCACTGGTAGCCATAGAAGTACACACTAAACCTCACAGCCTTGTCCCACAGTAGCCAAAGAACCACACATTTTGACTCCCCAGCCTTGTTCCCCTGGTAGCCATAGAACCACATATTGTACAGACTTCCAAATCCCTGCCTTATCCCACTGCACTGGTATAGCCAGACCATCTACAAATGGAATGTGGCCATCAAAAGATAGGGCGAGATGTTCAGAAAGTCGTGGTAACTGAATTGTCTGTAATCAGAATAAAAAAGTTCTTACACCATGATCCGTCAATTCTCAGACATAGTTCCGTCATTTTTTGCATCCAATTCCGCCACCTCCGTCAAAGGGAAAAGGCCGTCTTAAAAGTGGGTGTGGCTTAGTCTTCCGTCATAATGTAAGGTATTTTCAGAAAAATGTTTTCATTTGGACGTCATTTTCTTGTCAGATTAATGTCATTTTTTTCCGACATAATAAAAATGGTCTAAACGTGGAGAAGAAAAATTTGTTTCAAAGACAAAAAAAGTCTTTTGTTTCTTTGAAAATGTTCGTTTCAAAGACAAATTGAAAGAAAATTTTTAAACTCTTCTTACCGTCATTTTTAATTCTTTAGGCGAATTTTCAAACGTGACGGATTTACTTATGAAAATATCATCCTTCTTTTACCACCAACACACGATCCTACAAGTTTTTCATTATGAAGACTTTTTGAACATCTCACCCTAAGAGTTACAAATAACTCTGTTGCCTCACTGCTCAATACAGATGTGGTGCATGACTGGCCCTATAACTGTAGCACTAACCTAGAGGGCTTTGTATTGCAGTGTTTTGGATGGCTTAGCGTAGGATCTCTAAGTGGACACCTACTAGAGAGAAAGCAAACATTAACAGAGTTCAACAAGGAGACAACTGGATATTCTCCTCTGAACAGACCGCTTGCAGTTTTTATATAATCTAAAATAATCAGCTTTCTTTGCTTGTTTGACAGCTGCATTCACATTTCCCCATCCCTTCATCCAAAACTCTTCCACTGCTCATGAGAACTAATGTCATGTGTTAAATCCCTGTCTCCACCATGTACTTGCATTCATCAGCCACTACATTTCCATAAATCATTATTTAACCTCTAATCATTCTCTCTGTCCTGGCTCATCCTGCATATCAATCATTTCTTTCACAGTCTCTTTACTCACACCACCTACTCTCTCATACTCTCTGTTAGCATAACACAAGGCTCAGTCCTTAGACCTTTGTTGTTTTCTATGTACACTCTGGGCCAGATTTCCCAACAGGCAGAGCAAGCAACTGCCTAGAGTCCCATATTTTGAGAGGAGGCTAAGCTGTGATGACCACACCCACATTCTGAATGGTGGGAGTGGCCAGTTCAGTCTTATTGTTCCTACACCATTTTATACACCCATCTACTGACTATTATTTAACACATTGGATGCTGCAGAGATCTCCAATGAATTGCAAAACAAAGCTTTAGAGATCAATCTAGCAACCAAGGGGTTAAAGTTTTTTTCATTCTTGCTTATTAGAGGCCAAGGGTATTTTCTGTGCCACAAAACAGTAGATGGGATTGGAGGTGGGGTCATGTGAGGAGTGTGGGTTTGGCCAGCAGCTCCAATTAAGCTTCATAGTATTTGGGCCATGGAGAGTGTTATTTCAATACTATCAGAGTTGTAGTTCAAGAGTAATTGAATGCTAAAGTATCCCCCTCCCGCCCCTTTTACCTAGTGTAAGCCGCCTCCCCTCAGATGTGGAATCTGGTGTCTTGACTGGACAGCTTGCAGCAAAAGACAGTCTTCTTACTGTGCCCCTCTTGACAGGTTTTTCCTTATGCCAATTGAAGATTGTCCGTCTCTGCAATCCATCTGGACAGTCTTGTTGCTCTGAGGTAAGCAGTGTTACATCAGTAAAAGGGGCGGGAGGGGGATACTTTATCATTCAAGTACTCTTGAACTACAACTCTGAAAGTATTAACATAACACTCTCCATGGCCTTAATACTTTGAAGATTAAATGGTGCTGCTTTTATAGTGAAACATTACCATCCCTTTAAAATTAACAACTCCATTGTAATACCTGTTTGTTAGTGATGAGCGAGCACCCCAATGCTCGGGTGTTCGGGTGCTCTGACCGAGCACCCCCTGAGGCTCGAGTGCTCGGCCGAGCACCCGAGCCCCATTGAAGTCAATGGGAGGACTCGAGCATTACACCAGGCACCCCCTGCTCTGATGAGGGGAGGGTGCCTGGTCCATAGGAAAAGGGCAGAAAAGGATGGAAACACCACAGAAATGGTTCAGGGACAGCATAGGGAGGATGTCTGGATGCATCTTGGACTCCAACATCGCTGCTGGGAACGATCTTTCGCCCGTAGTACGCCATTTTTACAGACTGACCATAAAACACACAAAAAGGAAAATAAAAACGACTTTAGGCGAAAAATTGTTACCAAACAATATTTGCTGTATATTTACTTGTATATCATCTGCAAATTCTCCCAAAAATTTCCTTGATTTTCTGAAGTGAGGCCATGATTAAGAGGGAAACGTGCGCAGAGGCAAATTCTCCCAAAAATTTCCTTGATTTTCAGAACTGAGGCCATGATTAAGAGGGAAACGTGCGCAGAGGCAAATTCTCCCAAAAATGTCCTTGATTTTCAGAACTGAGGCCATGATTAAGAGGGAAACGTGCGCAGAGGCAAATTCTCCCAAAAATTTCCTTGATTTTCAGAACTGAGGCCATGATTAAGAGGGAAACGTGCGCTGAGCTGACCATCTAAAACATTATGGGTGAGGGTCTGCTGCAGAGCTGACCATCCTAAACATTATATGCGAAGGCCCGCTAGTGAGCTGACGCTATAAAACATTATATGAGAGGGCCCGCTAGAGAGCTGACCCAATAAAACATTATATGAGAAGGCCCGCTGGTGAGCTGACCTATATAAAAATTGTCAAACAGGGCCCGCTGGTGAGCTGGCCCTATATAAAAATTATATCACAGGGCCCGCTGGTGAGCTGGCCCTATATAAAAATTATATCCCAGGGCATATGGAAGAGGAGGAGGAGGATGAGAAGATTAAGAGTCAACCATATACCCGTTTTTTGGGTGGAAGGGGTGAATGGGAATACAGAGTATTCCCATCATTGTAAATAACATATATAAAGTGAGTTTATGTTCCCCCGCGGCTTTCCTCCAGTGGAGTGGAGAAGTCAGGGGAAATCCAGGCCTTGTTCATTTTTATAAGTGTCAACCTATCAGCATTGTCGGTGGAAAGGCGGATACGCTTATCTGTTATGATGCCACCAGCAGCACTAAATACCCGCTCAGACAGAACGCTGGCGGCAGGGCAGGCCAGCACCTCCAAGGCATAGAGTGCCAGTTCATACCACGTGTCCAGCTTGGACACCCAGTAGTTGTAAGGCACAGAGGGATCATTGAGGACGCTGACACGGTCTGCTACGTACTCCTTCACCATCTTCCAAAACTTTTCCCTCCTTGTGACACTAGGCTGCGCATCAGGGTGAGGGTGCTGGCGGGGTGTCATGAAGGTGTCCCACTCCTTGGAGAGTGTTGCCCTGCCTTTGTCGGAACTGCTGTGTGCTCCCCTTTTCTCCCCTTCTCGGTTGGCCAAGGTAGCACGTACTCTGCCGCCAGCGTTGTCAGATGGAAAATTTTGGAGCAATTTTTCAACAAGAACCTTCTGGTATTGCACCATTTTGCTTGTCCTCTCCACCGGAGGAATGAGAGATGAGAAATTCTCTTTGTAGCGGGGGTCCAGAAGGGTGAACACCCAGTAATCCGTGTTGTTTAAAATGCGTATAACGCGTGGGTCACGGGAAAGGCAGCCTAACATAAAGTCAGCCATGTGTGCCAGAGTACCAACAGTCAAGATTTCGCTGTCCTCACCAGGAGGATGACTCTCAATATCCTCATCCTCTTCCTCCTCTTCTGCCCACCCACGCTGAAGAGATGGAACTAAAGTTCCATGGCTACCCTCTGTAGCGGAGGCAACCGTGTCTTCCTCCTCCTCCTCCTCCTCCTCCTCCTCCAATTGTCGCTGAGAAGACGAAGTGAGGGTGCTCTGGCTATCACCTTGTGTAAGCTCTTCCTCCCCCATTTCCACCTCTTCCACATGCAAAGCGTCGGTTTTAATTGTGAGCAGCGAGCGTTTCAGTAGACACAGAAGTGGGATGGTTACACTGATAATAGCGTTATCGCCGCTCACCATCTGTGTCGATTCCTCAAAATTGCGTAAAACCTCGCAGAGGTCTGACATCCATTCCCACTCCTCACTTCTGATTACAGGAAGTTGAACGGAGAGGCGACGACCGTGTAACAGCTGGTACTCCACTACTGCCCTCTGCTGCTCACAAAGCCGGGCCAACATGTGGAAGGTGGAGTTCCAGCGCGTGCTCACGTCACACAGCAGCCGGTGAGCTGGCAATTGTAAGCGCTGCTGCAGCTTCAACAGGCCGGCCGAAGCTGTAGATGACTTACGGAAATGTGCACACACGCGGCGCACCTTGGTCAAGAGATCATGCACATTGGGGTAGGTTTTTAGAAATCGCTGAACCACTAAATTAAATACATGCGCTAGGCATGGTACGTGTGTGAGCTTGCCGAGCTCCAAAGCCGCCACCAAGTTACGCCCATTATCACACACAACCATGCCTGGTTGCAGGTTGAGTGGCGAGAGCCACTGCTCGGTCTGGTGACTAATCCCCTGCAACAGCTCTGAGGCCGTGTGCTGTTTGTCCCCAAGGCAGATCAGCTTCAGCACGGCCTGTTGACGCTTCCCCACTGCAGTGCTACACTGCTTCCAGCTACTGGCTGATGGGGGAGTGGCGCTGCGTGTAGAGAATTCGGAGGTGAAAACGGAGGAGGAGGAGCCAATAACGTAGGTGCTGGCGGAAACCCTGATGGAGGTAGGGCCCGCAATCCTCGGCGTGGGTAGCACCCGTGCCATCCCAGGGTCCGAGTCGCTCCCAGCCTCCACGACATTCACCCAGTGTGCCGTCAGGGAAATGTAGCGTCCCTGGCCACAAGCACTTGTCCATGTGTCAGTCGTTAAGTGGACCTTCCCAGTAACTGCGTTGGTCAGGGCACGGGTGATGTTACGGGACACATGGTGGTGTAATGCGGGGATGGCACACCGGGAAAAGAAGTGGCGGCTGGGGACCGCGTACCGAGGGACAGCTGCTGCCATCAGGCTGCGGAAGGACTCAGTGTCCACAAGCCTAAATGGCAGCATTTCGATGGCCAGTAATTTTGAAAGGTGTGAGGTTAGTGCTATGGCCTGTGGGTGGGTGGCTGGGTACTTTCTCTTGCGCTCAAATGCCTGGGGTAACAACATTTGGACGCTGCGCTGGGACAGGGAAGTGGATGTGGTCGCTGATGGTGCTTCAGATGGTACAGGTGCAGGGCGGGAGGTATGCGGGCCTGCGCCTTCGACAGGCGATTGGCCGGCACCGAAAAAAGGGGAAGAGGAGGCAGTGGTGTGGCCTGCAGACACAGATGGGCGATCCAGGCGTTCCTCCCACTTACTACGGTGCTTGGATGCCATGTGTCGGATCATGCTGGTGGTGGTGAGGTTTCTAGTGTTCATGCCTCGGCTCATTCTGGTGTGGCACAGGTTGCAAACTACAATTCTTTTGTCGTCCGCACTTTCCTTAAAAAAACGCCATACCGCGGAACACCTACCCTTTGGCAAGGTAGATTTACGCAAGGGGGTGCTCCGTGGAACATTTGCGGGCCGGTTTGGTGCGGTCCGCCTTCTTTCTGTAGCCACACCACTGCCTCTTCCAGCCTGTTGCGGTGCTGCAGATGGCTCACCCTCAGGACTGCTGTCATCGCTCGGCTGTACACCTTCCCAGGTGGGGTCAGTCACCTCATCGTCCACCAAGTCCTCCTCCACTTCCTCACTCTGATCATCCTCCTCAAGTCTTGATCCCACCACATACTCAGTCATTGACAACTGTATAACATTCTCCTCAACAAGGTCTTGAGACGGAAATAGTGGTTGATTTAATGGCAACTGTGTCTCATCATCATCATCATCATCCACTACTTCCTTTGACCTTAAATGCCGTTCACATCTGTCATCTTCTTGTGATTGGGTAGCCTCTAGAGGTTGTGAATCAGGGCACAAGATGTCATGTTCCTCTGCAAGCGTGCTTGGAGAGAGGGTCAAATGAAGGATTGGTGATGAGACGAGCTCCTCACTATATCCCAGTGTGGGATCACTTCTTTGACCAGACCGTGTATGGTGGGAGGAAGGATGATCAGAGTGAGGATTATGTTGACCAGACTCTTGGCTACTGAGAGTGGACTTGGTGGAAGACAGGGTGGTGCTTAACCGACTGGAAGCAGTATCAGCTGTCATCCAACCGACCACCTGTTCGCAGTGGTCGGACCTCGAGAGTGATGTCCTGCGACGCCCTGTAAAATTACACATGAAGCTAGGTATGGTGGATGTCTTTCTTTCTTGTGCTCTGGCACCAGGCACAGTTTCTCCGCGTCCTGACCCGCGCCCTGAACTATCAGGATCACGTCCACTTCCCCGTCCCTTTTTACCCGCCTTCTTCATCTTACACGATATATATGACTTTAATATATATGAGTTTGAAAACTTAACAGTATTTCTTCCTATTCTGCAACTGTGCAGAGTACACAGAATAGGCTGCTAAACTGCGGTGACACACACTGAATGGAATAAGTGACTTTAATATTTGAGTTTGAAAAATTAACAGTATTTCTAACTATTCTGCAACTCTGCAGAGTACACAGAATAGGCTGCTAAACTGCGGTGACACACACTGAATGGAATAAGTGACTTTAATATTTTAGTTTGAAAACTTAACAGTATTTCTTTCTATTCTGCAACTGTGCAGAGTACACAGAATAGGCTGCTAAACGGCGGTGACACACACTGAATGGAATAAGTGACTTTAATATTTGAGTTTGAAAACTTAACAGTATTTCTTACTATTCTGCAACTCTGCAGAGTACACAGAATAGGCTGCTAAACGGCGGTGACACACACTGAATGGAATAAGTGACTTTAATATTTGAGTTTGAAAACTTAACAGTATTTCTTACTATTCTGCAACTGTGCAGAGTACACAGAATAGGCTGCTAAACTGCGGTGACACACACTGAATGGAATAAGTGACTTTAATATTTTAGTTTGAAAACTTAACAGTATTTCTTACTATTCTGCAACTCTGCAGCGTACACAGAATAGGCTGCTAAACTGCGGTGACACACACTGAATGGAATAAGTGACTTTAATATTTGAGTTTGAAAACTTAACAGTATTTCTTTCTATTCTGCAACTGTGCAGAGTACACAGAATAGGCTGCTAAACGGCGGTGACACACACTGAATGGAATAAGTGACTTTAATATTTGAGTTTGAAAACTTAACAGTATTTCTTACTATTCTGCAACTGTGCAGAGTACACAGAATAGGCTGCTAAACAGCGGTGACACACACTGAATGGAATAAGTGACTTTAATATTTGAGTTTGAAAAATTAACAAAATTTCTTACTATTCTGCAACTCTGCAGAGTACACAGAATAGGCTGCTAAACGGCGGTGACACACACTGAATGGAATATGTGACTTTAATATTTGAGTTTGAAAACTTAACAGTATTTCTTCCTATTCTGCAACTGTGCAGAGTACACAGAATAGGCTGCTAAACTGCGGTGACACACACTGAATGGAATAAGTGACTTTAATATTTGAGTTTGAAAACTTAACAGTATTTCTTACTATTCTGCAACTCTGCAGAGTACACAGAATAGGCTGCTAAACTGCGGTGACACACACTGAATGGAATAAGTGACTTTAATATTTTAGTTTGAAAACTTAACAGTATTTCTTACTATTCTGCAACTGTGCAGAGTACACAGAATAGGCTGCTAAACGGCGGTGACACACACTGAATGGAATAAGTGACTTTAATATTTTAGTTTGAAAACTTAACAGTATTTCTTACTATTCTGCAACTGTGCAGAGTACACAGAATAGGCTGCTAAACGGCGGTGACACACACTGAATGGAATAAGTGACTTTAATATTTGAGTTTGAAAAATTAACAGTATTTCTTACTATTCTGCAACTCTGCAGAGTACACAGAATAGGCTGCTAAACTGCAGTGACACACACTGAATGGAATAAGTGACTTTAATATTTTAGTTTGAAAACTTAACAGAATTTCTTTCTATTCTGCAACTGTGCAGAGTACACAGAATAGGCTGCTAAACGGCGGTGACACACACTGAATGGAATAAGTGACTTTAATATTTGAGTTTGAAAACTTAACAGTATTTCTTACTATTCTGCAACTGTGCAGAGTACACAGAATAGGCTGCTAAACGGCGGTGACACACACTGAATGGAATAAGTGACTTTAATATTTGAGTTTGAAAAATTAACAGTATTTCTTACTATTCTGCAACTCTGCAGAGTACACAGAATAGGCTGCTAAACGGCGGTGACACACACTGAATGGAATATGTGACTTTAATATTTGAGTTTGAAAACTTAACAGTATTTCTTCCTATTCTGCAACTCTGCAGAGTACACAGAATAGGCTGCTAAACGGCGGTGACACACACTGAATGGAATAAGTGACTTTAATATTTGAGTTTGAAAAATTAACAGTATTTCTTACTATTCTGCAACTCTGCAGAGTACACAGAATAGGCTGCTAAACTGCGGTGACACACACTGAATGGAATAAGTGACTTTAATATTTTAGTTTGAAAACTTAACAGTATTTCTTACTATTCTGCAACTGTGCAGAGTACACAGAATAGGCTGCTAAACGGCGGTGACACACACTGAATGGAATAAGTGACTTTAATATTTGAGTTTGAAAAATTAACAGTATTTCTTACTATTCTGCAACTCTGCAGAGTACACAGAATAGGCTGCTAAACTGCGGTGACACACACTGAATGGAATAAGTGACTTTAATATTTTAGTTTGAAAACTTAACAGTATTTCTTTCTATTCTGCAACTGTGCAGAGTACACAGAATAGGCTGCTAAACGGCGGTGACACACACTGAATGGAATAAGTGACTTTAATATTTGAGTTTGAAAACTTAACAGTATTTCTTACTATTCTGCAACTGTGCAGAGTACACAGAATAGGCTGCTAAACGGCGGTGACACACACTGAATGGAATAAGTGACTTTAATATTTGAGTTTGAAAAATTAACAGTATTTCTTACTATTCTGCAACTCTGCAGAGTACACAGAATAGGCTGCTAAACGGCGGTGACACACACTGAATGGAATATGTGACTTTAATATTTGAGTTTGAAAACTTAACAGTATTTCTTCCTATTCTGCAACTGTGCAGAGTACACAGAATAGGCTGCTAAACTGCGGTGACACACACTGAATGGAATAAGTGACTTTAATATTTGAGTTTGAAAACTTAACAGTATTTCTTACTATTCTGCAACTCTGCAGAGTACACAGAATAGGCTGCTAAACTGCGGTGACACACACTGAATGGAATAAGTGACTTTAATATTTTAGTTTGAAAACTTAACAGTATTTCTTACTATTCTGCAACTGTGCAGAGTACACAGAATAGGCTGCTAAACGGCGGTGACACACACTGAATGGAATAAGTGACTTTAATATTTGAGTTTGAAAACTTAACAGTATTTCTTACTATTCTGCAACTGTGCAGAGTACACAGAATAGGCTGCTAAACGGCGGTGACACACACTGAATGGAATAAGTGACTTTAATATTTGAGTTTGAAAACTTAACAGTATTTCTTACTATTCTGCAACTGTGCAGAGTACACAGAATAGGCTGCTAAACGGCGGTGACACACACTGAATGGAATAAGTGACTTTAATATTTTAGTTTGAAAACTTAACAGTATTTCTTACTATTCTGCAACTCTGCACACTACACAGAATGTGCTGCTAAACTGCGGCGAAGCACACTGAATGGAATATGTGACTTTGATATTTTAGTTTGAAGACTTAACAGTATTTCTTCCTATTCTGCAACTCTGCACAGTACACAGAATGTGCTGCTAAACTGCGGCGAAGCACACTGAATGGAATATGTGACTTTGATATTTTAGTTTGAAGACTTAACAGTATTTCTTCCTATTCTGCAACTCTGCACAGTACACAGAATGTGCTGCTAAACTGCGGCGAAGCACACTGAATGGAATATGTGACTTTGATATTTTAGTTTGAAGACTTAACAGTATCTCTTCCTATTCTGCAACTCTGCACAGTACACAGAATGTGCTGCTAAACTGCGGCGACGCACACTGAATGGAATATGTGACTTTGATATTTTAGTTTGAAGACTTAACAGAATGTGCTCTAATCTGCAACTTTGCACACTAAACAGAATGTGCTCTAATCTGCAACTTTGCACACTAAACAGAATGTGCTCTAATCTGCAACTGTGCACACTAAACAGAATGTGCTCTAATCTGCAACTTTTCACACTAAACAGAATATTTTTTTTTTTGTTTGTTTTTTTCCCCCCACACAAAATAACCTGCTGCCCCCACACACAGTAGTCCTAAAAAGGACTTTTGGTTCTTTTTTTTAACAATTTTTGTTTTTTTCCTCCCTACACTGCCTTACCCTTCCTATCCTCAGCTCTCCCTGGCTAAGACTGAGCCGAACTCGATGGTCAGGTGCTATACAGCACCTGACCACGGGTTCTGGCCAGCCAATCAGTGTAATGCCAGCAGCCAACATGGCTGCTGGCATTACACCGATGTCAGAGCCTCCCTGCACGTTTATTGGCTGCGCAGCAGCCGCAAAACGTGCGGGGAGGAGACCCGAACATGGCGGGCGAGCACATGCGGTACTCGTACGAGTACCGCCATGTGCCGAGCAGAGCGATGCTCGAGCCGATCCGAGCATCGGCCGAGCATGCTCGCTCAACACTACTGTTTGTTACCTTTTATTTTGCTCTCTCATTCATTCCAGAAATCCAATCACTCACAAAATCCTGCCACTTTCATCTATGAAACCTCTCCAAAACATAACCTTACCTCCCAAAAGATGCCACTAAAACACTAAATCATCATTCCCTCATCATATCACGCCTTGACTGCCTCAACCCCGTACTAATTGGTCTTCTTCTTCCCAGAGACTGGCACCTCTTCAACCTAAAGTACATTGTATTCTGCTTCCAGGCTCATTATCTCATTAACTATTCTGTTGCTGCCAAGCCAAACAATGTTTCCTCATAGCCGCCAGGAACACATACAAACTACTAACTTTAACATATAAAGCCATTCAGAAATCTGCTCCTCCCTACATGTCCAACCTAATTTCCAAGTATTTGCCAACTCACACTTTATGGCCTGCCAACAATTCCCTACTCTCGTCCTCTCTTATAACTTCCTCTCAGTCAAACCTCCAAGACTTTATAAGATCTGCTCACTATCTCTGGAACTTGTTACCCTTCTCTCTCAGACTCTCACCCAGTTTCTCAACCTTCAAGCTCTCTGCAAAGGCATATATCTTTAGAGACACTTAACCCCATTGGACATAACATCTGCCTTACTGTCTTGTAATCTATCTCAGCTGTACCCCAACAAATTATATCCACCTAATCCTACCCTGAGGCTTACTTTCCTATTTATCTGAATGTATACAGTTACCAGCTACTTTTACTTCATGTTTCTCTTACTCTTGTATACCTCTAGAGTGTAAGCCTTCATGGCTAGGGCCCTCTCTCCACTTGTTTTAGTTTTTGCATGTTTGTTACATTGCTTTGTTTGTATACTTCCCTTTTGTATAGTGCCAAGGAATATTATGGTGCTTCATAACTAAACGATAATAAGAATATATTCACACTTATGGTTTACTGTCACTTTAACATAGAGTGCAATCGCACAATGTGTTGGATACTCTCTGGAACTCAATGGCTTAAAGAAATTGCATTTTAAGATTGAGCTAAAAAAGTTTGTTGTACGTTTTAAGGAACCTTCTTTAGGTCATTGCAGAAATAACATCGGGACTGATTAATAGATGATAGTAGAAACTCTGAGATGCTCAGCTAGGCTTGTGAGCTTGCAAGGGTATGCAAAAGCTCACTGAGACTAATTTTTCATTCTCAGGGTGCAATCTCTTTTAGCTCACAAAGCCATACACAGAGAAGAAATATTTTGAAGTGTATCATACAGGTACTGCCAAAATGACAGCCCAGTCACAACATGCCAGACAATTTCAACTTTCGTAAAGCACTGTGTACATGTATGGGGCTATATATATTAAGAAATAAAGATAGATACATACATACAATTCTTCTCTGAACAAGGGATGCAGCTAACCCCAGATATACACCTGAGCTTTGTTGGGCCTTATTGGTGAAGTGTAGCTGATCCCTCTACTCATTTGTGAGCAAAGGGTCCACCTCTGGATTCCCCCATTACCCTTAGGGTGACTAACCCTATGCACAATTTGCTTAAAAATAGAAGAAGTCAGAGATGCTCAACTAGGCTCATGAGCTTACAAGTGTATGCAAAAGCTCACTGGGACTAATTTTTTATGCCCAGGGTGCAATATCTTCCAGCTCACAAAAGCCATACACAGAGAAGAAATATTCTGAAGCATACCATACAAGTCCTGCCAAAACAACAGTCCAGACAATTTTTCTGTAAACAAGGAAAGCAGCTAATCCCAGATGTACATTTCAGCTTTGTTGGGCTGGCTGGCTGGCTGGCTGGCTGGCTCCATGTTTATAAATCTCCCCCAGTGTTCCTTATGTTACTTGATTTGGCACATCTTACATCTATTGCCATAACGTTTCTACATTCCTTTAAAGATAAATTCACCCAGAACACTTTATCAGAGAGTTTGGAATACATAAGAAAAATGCATAAGTTTGGTTTTAATGAACTTTATTTATAAAACAAGGATGAGCAACTCCAAACCACCTATGTATCCCTCTTCAGGAGTGACAGTCCCATACCTCTCAACATTTCAAATGGACAAAGAGGGACACTTTTTTAGGTGGTTTTGCTGGGAGCGTGGCTGGTGGGAGGGTCATTAACGAGAATGTTTACTTTATTTTTACTTTTATTTTATTTTTACTGATACCTCTTTGTGTAACTGACCAAGGTATTTTATTTACACAGACTAATTTATATAAACACATATACTGAAGGTTACACAAACATTAATATGACTTTTTTTTATACACACCACACAGTCTGAGTTCCTAAAAAGAGGAACACCAGGGTAGGAAAGAGGGACACAGGGATTTGGGTCTCAAAGAGGGACACTTGGGAGGTATGCAGTCCCTCTTTGAGATCCAAAGCCCTCTGTCCTTCTTTCCCTATCATGGCAGAAATACATGGGGGAACTCTCCATGTGTGTGGAATTACATTTTTAGCATTCAAGCCTGGACTGGGACAGGAAACTTGTAACGAAGTGGCCGTCTTTCAGAAAGTGAAAAACGGCCCAAATTCGTTTAAGGATTAATTTTTTTTTAAACGCCCGGCCTGGCCCACCAGGCCTGTTAGCATTCTTTTCAAAGCAATGGAAAAATCAGTACAAAGAGGAATTTCGTGGTTTTCATGGGTATTCCCACAGATGGTAGGAAGTACCATGTTTCCCATTTCTTATCTGAGGTAACCATTTTCACCCATCCCTTCTTACAAGCAGGGCCAGATTTCCCACTAGACAAAGTAGGCACCTGTCTAGAGCCCCAAATTTTGAGGGGCACCTCTGCTGTACTGGCCACACCCACATTCTGAATTATGGGTGTAGCCAGAGCAATTTTAATGTCCCTACACCAGTTACATTCCCCTTTACAGTCTGTTATTTAACCCCTTAAATACTAGAGAGATCTCCAATGAATAACATAGAACTTAGTGCATTGGCTCCATAAACTAAAGAATGGATCTCTAATTCTATGGAGCAAGTATATTACAATGTCTCCAAAATGGAATAAGAAGAAAACGGAGCAAAAAATGGAGCAAGAAGAATGTGGAGCAGGAAGAAAACGGAGCAAAAAATGGAGCAAGAAGAATATGGAACAAAAAGTGGAGCAAGAAGAAAACAGAGCAAGGAGAATGAAAGAAAGCAGAGCTTCAAGTCCTATGTTATTCTATGGAACCAATGCCCACAGATTTCTCCAACATTAGAGGTCTTAGTGCATTGGCTCCCTAGAGTGTAGGTGTCCAGGTTCAGTCCTCCAGGCTAACAGGACAGGATTTAAGACCTCTAATGTTGGAGAAATCTAGAGATTTTTTGCACCATTGTATTGCTCCATTTTTTGCACCGTTTTCTTGCTCAATTTCTGCTCTGTTTTGCAACATTATTGCTCCACTTTCTTGCTCTATTTTGGAGAAATCTTAATGCACTGGATCCATGGAAAACATAGGACTTTGGGTACATAGAGTAAAGAAAAGGTCTCCAAGTCCAATGTTATTCTATGGAGCCAATGTAGTAAGATTTTTCCAAAATGGAGCAAGAAAACAGAGCAAAGAATGGAGCAAGAAAATGGTACCAAAAACAGCGGTGCTCAAAGTCCTATGTTATTCTATGGAGCCAGAGCCTACAGCTTTAGAGGTGTGTGAATAAAGAGATAGCTGTACAAGAAAATTGAGCAACAAAAATAAAGCAAAAAAAGTCCAATGTTATTCTACAGTTAATTAAGATTTCTCCAAAATGGAACAAAAAAATAGAGCATTTTAATCCACTTCTGGAAAATTTCACATTACTGTGAAGAATAAATCTACAAATAGGTTTGGCCACAAAAGAGGGTGTGGTTAATAGTGAGACCAAGGAAGGGCTAAGGGCACCAGAGGGTGCTGTGCCTAGGGATGCTTGAGATGTAAATCTGGCCATGCTTATGAGGCTGTTCACATGGTTGAATTACTTAATGCATGTTGCATGGACATTACTTTGATCCATAGTGCACTGCAGCTGTCAAATTTGCTGTATATGTTTCAACAGGATCCATGGCCGGCCCTTACATGGGTCCCGGTGGGTCCATGGACCCAGGCAGCACTTTTTCAGGGGCGGCAATTTGCTGCCCCAAGGCATGCAGAGCCAGATCATAGGCACGGCAAGGCAGGGACACAACTTCTTCTTCCGACATACCAGCCCCTCCCGGACACACCGCCCCCTCCCAGACTCACCGACACCACACAGAACCCCCTCCCAGCCTCTCTGAGACCCCCACAGCATGGACACACAATCCCCCCTCTCACTTCGTGTCACAACTGCCTCTTTCCTCTCAGAAAATCTTTAACCCACAACAAGTCCGAGTGGCGCCCACACAAAACACGTGCACACGGGTGCCCCTTGCTGGCCACAAAGTGCTACGACACAGCAGTCCCATCCCGGTTGCAACAATAACATGGATGACACAGAGGTAAACTTTAAGTTGTAATGTAACAACTGAATGTACACTGCAATTCAATATAGTCCCCCAGCTACTCAGATGATGATCATATGACAGTCATAAGAAAAGCTGGTATGAGTGTGCCCTTACTTTCAATATGCCAAATGTAGGCAGATATTGGTACCCAAAAAGCCATGTAGTCTCACATGGGCTGTGTCAGACTACACGGCTTTCTGGGTATCATATCTGCTTACATCTGGC
This sequence comes from Rhinophrynus dorsalis, assembly GCA_037306005.1. Lineage (NCBI taxonomy): Eukaryota > Metazoa > Chordata > Amphibia > Anura > Rhinophrynidae > Rhinophrynus > Rhinophrynus dorsalis. The sequence continues at coordinate 42,662,670 of CM074727.1, forward strand.
ATATTGAAAGTAAGGGCACACTCATACCAGCCTCTCTTATGACTGTCATTTGTCATCTAAGTAGCTGCGGAACTATATTGGACTGTGATGTACCTGCAGTAGTTATGTTGCATGTTTACATTCATTCAATACTTGGACATATATCCATTCCACATATTGTGATTGCATTTACTCTGTACTGCATACTCTGTACTCCACACTTTAGGTATTCTCGTTGTAATAAAGCTTTGTGTTTTTTGCTATGATTACTACAATACCACCTTTATTGTACTTTCCTTTGTTCTGTATTTATGCTCTGTTTACACCCCCATGCACCCTTTTGTCTTTCTACACCCCAACCTGAACAAAAATTCTTATTTTATCTCCAGTGTATGCTCGGGGAGTCCCCCAGTCCATCTGATGCTCAGCTGTTGGATGATGGGCGTTTCAGTCCAACAGGAGGGGTATACCAAAGGGCTCTGTTATGGGGAGTAAAGGGTATCCCCATCTTCTTCTATCCATCTTTCTTTCTGTGCCGGCAAATAGTGCGTGTACAAGTGAACATATATGTGTATGAGTGAGTGTGTATTGGTGTAAGATTTTGTGTGTGAGATCGAGAGAGTGTTTGTGAATCTGCATGTATGTTTGTATACAATATTTATGGGAGTGGTTTGGGGGGGCAAGCATTTCATCCTTGGACCCAGACAGCACAATGTCTTGGGCCAGCACTGACAGGATCACAATGGAACTGTACTAATAATGCAAGTAGCAGAATTTTTAATGGCTATTTTCACTGACAACAAGTGATGCCAGGAGAAGAATAAACTCACTACCACTGGCATATAAATTGCATGTAAAGAGTGCTAAAATTGCATGAGATAAAGCAGCCAAAATTCATTCATACTGTTTCTTAGCTTCCATGTGAACCTAGACTCTCTCTTAACAACAGCACCAGAGGGGAAAATTTAAATTCCCTTATTCCCACGGATTTAAGCGGTGACTTGAACCCTTCAAATGCCTGATTGGTTTCTCTGCAATAATGATTCATTTATTGGCAGATGTAAGATGAAGTAGCTGACACGATTCCATGGTTATCAAGCTCCCTCCAGTGGACACAAGTGGTACAACAGTCAAACTGAAGATCCGAATGAAATAATCATGACATAATTCTATTTTAATATAAGTTTAATACGTCATTTTATATCATTATTTCATCATTCTGTCTGGAGAGTTCATGATTTTTTAAAATATAATATTGAATCTATCTAATAGGTTAACTCTTCACTGGACATATATATGCAACAAACAGCATTACATTTTAGTCTATACCAGATGTAGGCAACCTTTAGCTGTCCAGCTGATGATAACTACAACTCGCATCATCTCCAGTAAGTCAGTGGCTGATGGGGAATTATGGGAGTTGTAGTCACCAATAGTGATGAGGGACACGATTCTGCAATTTAGTATTTCATCTAAAAACAGGCTGTTTCCCAAGACCTGGAAATCACGTATGTTACAAAACAGTCGGGAACTTCTCTTCACTTCCCGCTACCCCCCCCCCAAAAAAAAAAACACACACACACAATTGATTTTGTCTTCTTCCTCATCCCAGACCTCTCATCTTTTCCCATAGTAGCACCCTGTTTAATTTCAATCTGCTGTGACCTACTTTAATCTCCTCCCCTTCCTTCCATCTGCCTCAACCAGCTCTCCTGTCTTCAATGTCCCGTGCCTGCTCCCAGCCTCCACTCACTCCCCTCCCTTCAGTCTGCTCCAATCCATTCTGTTCCCTTCAACCTTCTCTCTCTACTCCCATTCAGTCAATCTCCTCCGCTCGATCCAGGCACTCCCCCCATTCAATCACCTGAACCTACTCCACTTCATCAATCCACTATGTCTTTTCCCCTCCCTCAAACTTCTTCCAACCTGACCACTCCATTCTTCTCCTCTGGCATGCTCCCCTTCATTCAACCTTCTCTGCGATCTCCCTTCCATTCAATCTCCTTCAGCCTGTTCTCCACTTCCATATTCTCCAGTCTGCTCCCCTCCAATCAATTACCTCTGCCCTGTCCCCTCTTCCATCTCCTCCCACCTACTCCCCACTTATTAACATCTGTAGCATGCTTTCTTTGGCACAGAACTCACCCTCCACACTCTCCCATCCCATGTTCCCCTTCTCACGAACTCCCCATCCTCAACTCTTCCTGTCCCTCCATCAGAATCAGAAGGATCCAGAACTTTTCCCAGATGCCCAATTTGGTCCATGGAATGAATTACAGATGTCTCCCTTGTCCCTAGTCACCAATAGCTGGACAGTGAAAGGTTTACTCCTCTGGTGTATATAAGTTAACACTATCAGCAAACACTATTTGGTTGTATATATCCATGTCTGTCTGTTCTTCAAATTTGTATCATTCATTTTATCATCAGTTATGAGTTGTTTCTATTGTTTTACAACATAAAATTACATAACATAAGTTACATTCTTAGTGAAAGGACTATGTTAGGATTGTTACCTGCTTAATTTCATCCCTGAGGAAGATCTGAATGGGCTGTTTTTTTATGATTATAATACCGTTTTCCAGTGAGTTAATAAATATGTCTACACAAACTCAAGTTGCATTCCAGCAATTTTCCATCTGTATTAGGAGAGGTGCTCTGGGACATTAATGGGTTGGGTTTTTATGGTAATCAATACTGCTTTTTCACTGTGTGAATAGGAGTGTCTAGACAGGCTCATTTTATCCTATATAATAATTCACTAGGATGTTTGTCAGAAGCCGTCATGCGCAGTAGAGACTGTGCACATTTGGTCAGTCTCTACTGCGCATGATTGCATCGTGTGAGTGAGGTAACACAAGACTGCATCACATGGAGCACTGAGGTAGTGGCCTCTTAAACCTCTGAGTGCCAAAGAGGTACTCAACGTATTGCTAAGCAATGCTTTGCGTACCTCCTGGCACTCAAAGGGTTAACATTACACGGATCATGGCCTGTGTACATGGGCTTTTACACTAGTATAATAACAATAACCCTGAATAACCCTTCTGTGAAAAGGGTCTATTCAAGGTTATAGTAGCTTCACAAAATGCCGAGCTTACATTTAGAATATTGTGCAATGACAGCTACATTTAGCTTCCCAGAATATTGTGTAACAACATCTAAGTTTACCCAGGGCTAAGCCCTTATACCCATAGTAGTCTGATACAATACTTGGCTGCAAAATAATAGATGAGACATTCTGGAAGCCAACCACCTGCACCACAGAGGAGAAATAGAAATTCCCAAAGGCCCTTTTGTTTTAACTCCTTGGATTCAAGAGAGGTCATCACATCTTGCAAAATCCATTAAAGACATTGCTATCATTAAAAGAATTAAAAGCCCCATTTAATTCAATTTGAAGTTTAATTCACCCCCTATAGTGCAGTTAGTTTGCTTCCGAATTTCTATTATTTTTTTTTTTTTTTTTTAGCTAAAGGATCAGTGACTTGTAACATATCTTCACTCAATGTTAAGTTTGCACATCTGGCTGCAGACTGCATTGTGTGCCTCATCTCATGAGAGTATAGAGTATAGAGCATATAGAGTGTTAGTGAGCAACCTGAGGCCCCCAGCTGTTCAGAACTACAGTTACCATCATCCACTGGCTGACTGAAGATGAAGGGAATTGTAGACCTAAACAGCTGGAGGGCCTCAGGTTTCCCAGCCCTGATACAGAGGGTCTCAAACTGTGGTGAATAACAGATTGAGACAGATGCCCCTTCCACCACTGAGCAGTTACCCACTTTATCCTGTTGGTAAAACTGCCTTTTGCATTGTCACTGTGTACTGAATGGTTATAAAGAGAACCAATCACATCCTCATGTGTCATTTATTTAATTGTATATAATGATAAAATATATACATTATTATAATTGTGCCTACATGAGTACAGACAAATATGTTTCCATGTGACATGCCATTTGAGATTCCATAGCTATGACGTGACTAAACCTTTCAGCAGCAAATTCATTTACGGTAACCCTTTCAGTGCAAGGTGGTATCCAAATCCAATGCATTGGCACAAGGGTTAAGACATATAGATAGATAGATATTAACCCTTTAAAGGTACACAAACACCTCCTAATAATATCTCCCAACTTACCTTACTATGTCCAGAGAATCATAAGGGCCCTTATGAATGCTGGCCTTGTGCCATTTTTCAAGCAATAATATCTTCAATTAGCATTGGATGAAGTGACCATGGAGGCGGACATGACATTTGCTAGCAATTTTTGTTCAGTCTGAAGTAGGCAGAAGGCATGAGCCTACTCATGACTGGGCATTTAACCTTTTCAGTGCTAGCAATGTGTTGGAGACAACTACAGTAGGAATCAGGAAAACATCTGTGATTAGATGGATTGGGGAGACCTGGGGAAAATTAATTTTCCAAACTAATCGTAATATATTCCAGTAACTAAGAGAGGGTGGTAGTTATAGCCTCCTGGTGGAGGAGAAGTGAAAGAGAGAGGTGAGGTCAGGGGAATCAGCAGAAAGTTTTTGGGTGGGGGGACAAATCCATAATATGACCCTCAGACCAGGCACCACATTTATGGAGAGGTAAGTGTGTGTGCGTGGCGGGGGAGTGCCAAACTCATTGGACACCCACAGGTGTGGGAGAATGCTGGAGTGGGAGGTTGAAGAGCAGAAGATTATGATGGAAGCATGGAAAAGAGAGGGACTGGAGCACAACAGGGAGAGGGGGACTGGGCCGGAAGCATAGAAGAAAGAGTTGGTGACTGGGAATGGACCCAGGAGAACAGAAGATATGAAAGAAGGAGAATGATGGGGGGAGAGCTTGTGGGGGAAGCAGAAACATAGGGCCGGAATCACATCCCAGGATCCCCTAGGCAAGGCACCTTAGGCGCATACTTTCAAACATTTCAAAGGGCCACAGACGAACATTTGTGTTTTAGGTGGCGTTGCTTAGGGTGTCACTTTTTAAGTTACTTCATGACCTATTGAAAGCTATGTAATTAAAGAGATGATTTGGAACAAGACCAAATAATTTTATTTACATGGACTAATGTATAAACACACATATACCGAAGTTTAAACAAACATCATTGTGAGTTTTATTGCTGTGGAGTAAGAGATAGACTTATGTACACACCACACAGTCTGATCTCCTAAAAAGAGGGACACCAGGGTGGCACAAAGGGACAGAGGGATTTGAATATAACATTAATATTTTTTTTTCTGAGATGAATAAATGTGCAGATGATTGAATTGCTTTCCTGTAGAAACTGGCTGATGAAGTGATCCATAAATAAAAGTTACAGAAAAATATCATTTTCTTTCTTTCTTTCTTTCGTGCACAGGAGGGGAATAATGAAGATAAATGTCCTCTATTAGGACCGGTAGTAAAACAAAAACTAACACCTTCATGCAATTGAAAAGTGAAAAAAAGTATAAATGCATTCACATCTAAGCCCCATATGAATGCATCCAAGTTACCAAGAAAGTGAAACCAAACAATAAATAATCCTTTGAGTGCCAGAGGGGTATGCAACATGTGGCAAAGAATTGCATACTTCTCTGACACTCAAAAGATTAATCCCCCCTAAAGCTAACACTATCCTATGTCCCATTTCCCATTCCCAGCAGCCTTAACATTTTCCTTGAAATAGGAGGTCCAGAGGGGTCTTAAGCAACCTGGTCTTTCTCTGGGTAATTTTTCTTCCTGAATGCGACGGCAGCATTAAAAGGGGGGTGGGGGGTAATTTAATTAATTGCTCTTGTTTTTTTAATAGCCTTCAAAAACATTTAAAGAAGAAGAAAAAATATTTAAAGAAGAAGAAAGAAGACTTACAGAAGAAGAAGAAGTAAGAAGTAAAAAAGAACACAGAGGAAGACCAGGGTGCAGAAGACCCCGCTGGACCTCCGACTTCAAGGTAATAGTTACAGCTATGGGGTATGGATCATGGGATAGTGTTAGGGCTAATATTTTTTATTTGTATTGTTAATTTTAGGTGCATTATAGGACCAGAGGGGGTACTTTTAGGGTAAGTGTTTAGGAGGCTGGGGGGAGGTTGACTGTGTGTGACACATTGTCAAACATTGAGTGTTGGCTAGTTTCCTTTGATGTTCCCATTATTTAGCATGAGTTGTGTGAACACAGAGCTGCAACAAGTGTTAGGCCGCAACATGAGTTTTTAAGATCCAACACTTGTTGCTGTGAATGGCGGTCAAGGAATAGAATTCCAACGGTACCACCTGGAACTCCATTTGAGCCTAACAATGGATTTAGTGGCACTAATAGAACTGAGCCCCCAGAGCAGCATATTTTAATGATCGTAGATGTCCTATATAAAAAATATTATTATATGTCCCTGTGGAAGTATTTGGTTTGAAAGTGAAATGCATATTGTTATTCTGTTGATCAACCCCAACCCCAGCCATCTAAGATGCACTTCAGTCCAATTCTGAGTCTATTTTGTCTTTCTCTTTCTAAAGAGCATTCTGGATTCACAGTAGAGACTTTGGACCTTATTTACCAAGATCAAGAGGTGAAATTCTGGAATCACACCAGAGTTGTAACAAGAAACCACCGAGCCATGGTGTGAAAATTGCCATGGGGCCCCCCAACCACATTTCCCTCATTGTCCACCTCCACACTGTCCACCTCCACATTGCCCCCATTGGCCACCTCCACATTAGCCCCCATTGTCTATCTCCACATTAGCCCCCATTGGCTAACTTCACATTAGCCCCATTGGCCATCTCCACATTAGCCCCCATTGGCTACCTCCACATTAGCCCCGATTATCCATCTCCACATTAGCCACCTCCACATTAGCCCCCATTGTCTATCTCCACATTAGCCACCTCCACATTAGCCCCCATTGTCCATCTCTACATTAGCCAACTCCATTTTAGCCCCCCATTGGCCACCTCCACATTGCCCTCATTGGGCACCTCCACATTGCCCCCATTGTCCATCTGCACATTAGCCCCCATTGTCTACCTCCACATTAGCCTGACCTCCACATTTCTCCCACTTTCCATACTCCCATTGTATTCACCTCCATAATGCCCACCAATGTCCACTTTCACATTTTTCACCCATTCCCTATTCCCACCTCAGCAGACAGCATTCGCCCGTCAGCCAGCCAGAAATACGGATTCTGCAAGGAGATGGAAAGAGCAGTGCAGCACCACAGGGTATAAACAGAATGATCTTTGATGTAACTAGAGCTTTTTAATCCCTTAAATGCTGCAGAGGTTTCCAGTACACTACAAAATGTTTATTTGCTTGTCATGGAGCAGTTATTTACTCCAGAATTGGTCCACTTTTCTACAGCGCATCTGTCTCAGTATGTATTGACCTGCATTTGTGATGATATATTATTTAGCATTATTATTTGTCTCTTAGTGAATAAACGTGCTAACTTCCAACTATGGACTTGGGACAATCCTAGGTACAGTACGTCAGTGCATTTCAGTATCTGAATACACGTGTCCAAGGTATAATTATCCAGAGTGTGTTCAGTGACAATGTATATTATTATCATGCAGCAATCCATGTCTGGGAATGTGCTGATGAGTAGGGGCATACACAGAAATGCAGACAAGAAACAATCCGGGCACAAAATAACTGTATCAAACAGTATATGTCTTAAACCTTAAGCAATGTTTTGCATACCCTCTGACTCAAAGGGTTTATATAAAACTAGTTGAACAGCCTGTTAGACGGGCCACAGTGCCACTGCCACCCGGTCGTGGGGCAATCACGCACAGTGGAGACTTCCCGCACCGCGGCTGATACAGAGCTGGACGCTCCTTTGGAGCGCCCAGCTCTGTATCAGCCATGCCGCGGCCAGGCTCTACTGCGCATGACTGCAGCATGCGCAGCAGTGTGTACTGCGCATGTCGCGCGTTACACACGATTTAGCGAATTATTATATAGGATGGTGCATTTGTTTTCCCATTGAAATAATTCATAATTTGCCTCAATACACATGAACCAAAGCATTGGAAATGTTTTTATCATGAAAGGGGTTAAGGTGGGGTCGTTTTACATCCCAGACACATAACTAGGAACTATCCGGATCTGCCCTGAAGACTTCAGTTTTCAAACTGAACTACCGGGTCTTCAGGGACAGAGGCTGTTTCTCTATCAGTGATGAGTTTCTTCTCCTTCCCACCCTGTTCCTCCCACTTCCCACCCACTTCCTGCCCTCTGTATGTCACATGATTAAGCCCAACCAATCTTGTTGAGCCCCACCCTTTTATAATGTAAATTGTGTCATTGAATTCCTCTTGACGAAAGCATGTGAGTCCTCTCTGGGGGCTCAAGATGAGCAAGTTCTCAGGCATGCCCAGGCACCCCTAGGCAAGGCACTCTAAGTGATCTTAGCTCCATCCACAGCCACACCCCCATTTCTCACATAAGCCCACCCCCCAGTCCCATCCACCTTTTTCTGGCACAAAAAATACCCCTGGCCTATAACAAGCAAGAACAAAAGAAGCCTTAAAGGGATAGTAATGTTTCATAATAAAAGCAGCTCTAATTAATCATCATAGTATTTGGACCTTGGAGAGTGTTATTTCAGTTCTGTCAGAGTTGTATTTCAAGAGTAATTCAATGACAAAGTATCCCCCTCCCACCCTTTTACTGATGTAATGCTTCTCAGCCAGATCAGAAGGGAGGTGCCCAGGTAGACTGCAGAGAGGGACAATCTTCAATTAAGATAAGAGAAAAACCTGAAAAACTTGTCAAGGGGGGCAGGGCTTTCATTGTTCTCATAGAAAGAAGATTGCCCCCTGCTGTTATCTGTCTGGTGTAGCAACCAGATTCCACATATGAGAAGATATGGCTTACACTAGGTAAAAGGGGCGGGAGGGGGATACTTTATCACTCAGTTACCCTTGAACTACAACTCTGACTGTATTGAAATAACACTCTCCATGGCCCAAATATTATGAAGATTAATTGGAGCTGCTGTTTTTGTGAAACATTACTATCACTTTAACCTCTTGGTTGCTAGAGAGATATCCAATGCATTTTGGATGCCAAAGCAATGTATTGCAAATTAATGTCCTGCTCATCTTGTTGACAATTAAAAGATTAAGAAAGATGAATGCTATGGTAAGCACGTTATTCCTGTTGTACAAAATGCAATTCTGGGGCAATCCAACTGCACCACAGGAGAGAAAAATTCACTGCGATTTAACCTTTTGCGTGCCAGAGGTTTTTCCAAGGCATTGACATGAAGGGTTTAATGGGTTATCTTTTATTTTAAAGTGGAACTTTCACTCAAATTAAAGTTCCCCCCAAATCATTGTGCACATAGCGATACACATATCAATATTAGTATTATCCTGAATAAGTCCGGCATTATTGAGAAATCCATCTTGTTCCAAAACCCACAAGCAGGCATCTTGCTGTAGAAGCATCTGTGCGTGTGCGCTGTCAGTGTCTTCCTGTACCTTAAGGTACAATGCAACTCCTCGTCACCAATCCTAGAAGAGACAGGACGGACAGCACAGACGTACATATGTGTCTTCGGCAATATGTCTGCACTGATGCCTGCCTGTGCATCTCGGAACAAGTTGGATTTCTCAATAACACCGGACTTATTCAGGATAATACTAGTATTGATATGCGTATTGCTATCTGCATAATTATTTGGGTGGCACTTTAATTTCAGTGAAAGTTCTGCTTTAACCCCTAAAATGCAGGACAAGTCTTCAATATCCTAAAAGTGTTAAGAGATATATGTAAACCAATGCAACATTTTGTAAATTGCTTTGCTCCTTATGTAGCAGTTGGTTTGCCCCAGAATTGCTCATCTTTTTGTTATGTGCATATGACATATGAGTTCAAGCAAATGACAGATTTCCCATAGGGTGTAACTATTAAATTCCTTAAAGGGATAGTAATACTTCATTTTATCTTTATTTTATTTTGTAGGCATTAAAAACACACGAAGAATGATATAAGTCTTATCTCTCAAACTTTTATGGTTTGAGAGATATTCACAAGCAAAGTTTCCCCTCCCGCCCCTTTTACCTAGTGTAAGCCATCTCTTCTCAGATGAGGAATCCAGTCCATAGACCAGACAGATAACAGCAGGGGACAATCTTCTTCCTATGAGAACAATTAAAGCCCTGCCCCCCTTGACAAGTTTTTCAGGTTTTTCCCTTATCTTAATTGAAGATTGTCCCTCTCTGCACTCTACCTGGGCACCTCCCTTCTGCTCTGGCTGAGCAGTGTTACATCAGTAAAAGGGGCAGGAGGGGGATACTTTGTCATTGAATTACTCTTGAACTACAACTCTGACCGAATTGAAATAACACTCTCCAAGGTCCAAATGCTATGATGATTAATTAGAGCTGCTTTTATTATGAAACATTACTATCCCTTTAAACATACGGCTCTTCATTCACACAACACTAGGGGGAGCTCTGTGCTTAGTACAAATGAGAGTGATTGCTATTTTCTCATTGTTGCTGACTGAAAATTCTGTTCATGAAACCTCTATGACTCATACACCTTCTAGAGCATAATTACTCATCCTGTTCAATTACATGTGTCCCCAGAGTTCTACGGTAAATTCTTATGTACTCAAACATTCATGTACCTTTAACCCTTTGAGTGCCAGAGGGGTTCACAATGCATTGCAAAGCATCGACATGCAGAGGGTTAATTTATTATTTACAACCTGATCAAAACCCAATCACAGTGGTGTAAAAAGACCAAAACGGATATTATCCCAGATATGACCAAAAAAAAAGAAAGCAGCAAATAGTGAAATACCTTCAAACAATATTGAAGAAAAAACGTGGAGAACGTAATCACATTGTATAGTGGTCAGACAGCTGATATCAAACGGTCCCCAACCCGTCTCCATTCAGGTAACTTTCACTGAAGCAATACACCAGTTCAGACTCAGTCGGGGACTTTCAGGATTAAACAATACAAATTAATTGCAAAACTTACTAACATTACTCCTAAGCAGGGCCGGATTTGCCATTAGGCAAAGTAGGCACCTGCCTACAGGCGCATGCCAACGAGGGGCGCCTGCCATTTGTATTTTTTTTTTAAATATTCTTTTTTTAAAAAAAAAAGAGAAAACTAGCCACTTCGCTGGCTGCGCCGGCAGCACCCACTCACCTTGCCCGTACCACCAGTCTTGTACCTGATGGAGCTCCCTCTTCGCCTCTTTAGGAATGCAGAGCGCTGGGAGATGACATCATCTACCAGCGCTCTGCATTCCTGAATAGGAGACTGCGCGGGAGCTCCATCAGGTACAAGACTGTGCCAAAGGAGGCACATACAAATCTCCTACCAGGGAGGTAGGAAACGGAGAACAGGGGGAGGCAATGTGGAGCTAATGGGGGGCAATGTGGAGCTAATGGGGGGCAAGTTGTAGCCAATGGGGGGCAATGTGGAGATGGTGGGGCAAGTTGGAACTGATGGGGTGGGGGGCAATGTGAGGGCAATGTGGAGCTGATGGGGGCATTGTGAGGGCAATGTGGAGCTGATGGGGCAATATGGAGCTAATGAGGGGCATTGTGAGGGCAATATGGAGCTGATGGGGGGCAATGTGGAGCTGATGGGGGCAATGTGAGGGCAATATGGTATATGGAGATGATGGGGGCAATGTGTGGGCGATATATGAGATGATGGTGGCAAGCTGGAGCTAATGGGGGGCAATGTGGCGATGATGGGGGCAATGTGAGGGCAATATGGAGATGATGGGGGGGCAACGTGGAGATTAGGAGCATTGTGGAGGTATCCAGTGCAGATGGCCCACAGTGGGGGGGGGGGCTTCAAATGTCAGTGCCTACAGGCTCCTGAGATGTAATTCCAGCCCTGCTCCTAAGTCGAAGGACCAAACAATAATTAAATGGGAAAAGGATTTAGGTTGTACATTTCCACCTCAAGACTGGTTGGAAGCTTACACATTAATCCAAAAAGTTTCACATAGTCTTTACATGAAGTGTTTTATAAATTAGTTTGTAGTACTTAAAACCAATTATGACAAATACATTTTCATCAACTTCTTCAAAAATATGCTGGAATTGTAGGAAGGAGGAATGAACCTTACTCCACATGTGGTGATCTTGTCCAACCCTTAAACCCATTATAGATAAAGTTGTTCATGTTTTGAATGAAACATGTCCCTTTGTTTTGAAGCTGACTCCTCAATTATTTTTGTTTCACTTGGGGATTCCAGATTTTAATAAGGAAATTAAATAGCTAACGACGTATATCTTTTTGGCCACAAAATTATGTATTGCTAGAGAATGGAAAACTATAGACTCATTACAATGGGTAGACATTCTCACCAAATTGATTATTAATGCCAAATGGAAGAAGGAATCTATAGAGCAAAGTGCCAGTATAATGTATATCAGAATATTTGGTCTCGGTGGATAGATAAACTGGACTATGATGTATTAAACCTTCAAGGAAGGCTGATAACTTTGGAATACTGAAATGGGTTTTGGATTATCGACGTCTGATTCCCACATGGGACCACCCCATACCTGACCACACTTAGATATAAGTTAAGATAATAAAATAAATAGATTACAAATTGTTTCTTGGTCCAGAGAAGTCCCGAGGTGAGAGTGAAATTTTCTTGTATGTTTGTTAAATGGCATTTTTAACACGTTATATGAAGATGGATCTGTATTAAAGGGATAGTAGTGTTTCACAAAAACAGCAGCTCCAATTAATCTTCATAGTATTTGAGCCATAGAGTGTGTTTTTTCAATACTGTCAGAGTTGTAGTTCAAGAGTAATTGAATGATAAAGTATCCCCCTCCCGTCCCTTTTTACCTAGTCTAACACTGCTCACCTCAGATGTGGAATCTGGTTGCAGACCGATAACAGCAAGGAACAATCTTCTTACTGTGAGAACAATGAAAACCCTGCCCCCCTTGACATGTGTTTCAGATTTTTCCCTTATCTTAATTGAAGATTGTCCCTCTCTGCAATCTACCTGGGCACCTCCCTTCTGCACTGAGCTGATCAGTGTTACATCAGTAAAAGGGGCGGGAGGGGGATACTTTATCATTCAATTACTCTTGAACTACAACTCTGACAAAATAGAAATAGCACTCTCCAAGGCCCAAATACTATGAAGATTAATTAGATATGTTTTTATTATTAAACATTAATATCCCTTTAAATTCATAAGTCATATATACTGTATTTATTTTGATATTTTATGTATTGGATTATGTACCTGAAAGTCTAAGTCATTATATAATGTTATATGACATTTTTCTAAGTAAAAGCTAAAAAAAACAAAAAAAAACAAAAAAACAACACTATAAATGTATTTAAACAATTATGTTAAAACTCTATAATGTTGGTGCTTTCTTCTTTTTGATCATATTTGGGATCTTTGTGCCGTTTTGAAGGAGTGGCGAGTGGCGTAACTATAGGGGTCGCACCTGCGACCGGGCCCGTGCACTGCAGGTGCCCGGCCTCCCCCTGCGACCCCTCCGCCTGGCGCCTGCAATCTCCCGCCGGCGCTCTAGTAATGCAGAGCACTGGGAGATGACATAATCTCCCAGCACTTTGCAGTACTAAGAGGACCGCGTGGGAGCTCCAGGTAGGAGAAGGGGGCATTGTGGAGGGGGTCAATCTGGTCAGGGTGGCCCGTGGCACTTCTTGTACCAGGGCCCGGAGGCTTCTAGTTACGCCACTGAGGAGTGGTATAGGGAGCAGTCGTTCATAATTCAACCTTGGTGTTGCAATACTGCATCTGAGGGCAGCTGTGTATTCCTCAGTCTCTTTATATGTTGGCAGTGGTGTATGCCATATTCCAACAAGTCCACCTGTGAGTATGCTCCCAGAGCGTGATGGTGGTGATCCAGTGTTAAGCCGTAATGGATACATACAGGGGTGCCCCCTGTTTTTTGCTCTCATTTCCTTTCTTCCTTACAAAACAGATACTATGGCAATCTGTGCTATTGAGACAGAAATACTCTTGCTCGCAGATACATACTCTCATATCTCTGAACACCCACATAAAGAAAACGTTTATTTTAATATTTTTTAACAGATATGATTTCAAACAGCTGTTCTTATGATGTTATCTCTCTTTATTGGTTTAAATGAAATGCAAGAATGTCAACTCTTTTTGGAGGGGGTGAGGGATAGGAGAACAAAGGCATTAGCTTGCTTCATTCTCATTATGAAATAATTTGGTTAACACTCACACAGACATACCTTTGAGTAGTTGCTTAAAGGGATAGTAATACTTCATTTTAACTTTATTTTATTTTGTAGGCATTAAAAAAACATGAAGAATGATATAAGTCTTATCTCTCAAACCTTTATGGTTTAAAAGCTATTCACAAGCAAAGTGTCCCCCTCCCGGCCCTTTTACTGATGTAACGCTGTTCAGCCAGATCAGAAGGGAGCTGCCCAGGTAGACTGCAGAGAAGGACAATCTTCAATTATGATAAGGGAAAAACCTGAAAAGCTTGTCAAGGGGGCAGGGCTTTCATTGTTTTCATAGGAATAAGAGTGTCCCCTTCTGTTATCTGTCCAGTCTATGGACTGTATTCCACATCTGAGAAGAGATTGTTTACAGTAGGTAAAAGGGGCGGGAGGGGGAAACTTTGCTTGTGAATATCTCATAAACCATAAAGGTTTGAGAGATAAGACTTATATCATTCTTCATGTTTTTTAAATGCCTAAAAAATAAAATAAAGTTAAAATGAAGTATTACTATCCCTTTAAGGTTTATTAATCCAGAGGACATACTCACAGTACAGACATACTTGGCAGTCCCTCACCAACATTATGCAAGCACAGTCCGGAAACTTGCATACTTTTGTTAATGACCAGCCCAGAATCTCTACACCGAGGACAGGTCCTCACTTTGAGAAGTACCCCACCCACGCACACATGCATCTTTATCCAAAGTATTCCCAGGGAAATTAGTTGTATATGTTGAAAAACACTGTTCAACAGATAGAGAGCAGCATGGGAAAAACTTTGCAAATGGTTGTTAAAATAGATGAACAGGGACAGAGCAAAATGAGGTTTAAGTTACACAGAGATATGACAATCAGTATTGGACGATTAGGGCTAAGTTGTAAGTGTACAGCATGATTAAAGGGATGGTATCCCTGTATTTTTGACTTTATGTATTCTGAAGTCACATATGCAATTTTGTACTGCTTCTTTTTTATAGCTCAACTAGTGTAAAAGCCTGTGTACATGGGCCAAGGTCCGGGTAATGCTAAGAGGCCGCTACCTCACTGCTCCACGCGATGCATTCTTGCATTACCTCACTCACACAATGCAATCATGTGCAGTAGAGACTGCCCGAACATGGGCACTGCACACGACTGCATCATGACAAACATCCTAGCAAATTTTTATATAGGAGGATTTTTGGAGCAGCTGAACATGCTGGTGAATTTTAGTGAAGCAAATTTTTACAGAATCCCATTTTCTCAATCCTATATAATAATTTGCTAGGATGTTTGTCAGAAGCCGTCATGCGTAGCAGAGACTGCCCGAATGCACAGAATGTTGGTATTTGTAGGAATGCTAGGAGCACAGAATGTTGGGAGGTGTAGGAATGCTGGGAGCACAGAATGCTGGGAGCAAGGAATGCTGGGAGTTCTGTGCTGGGAGCATTCTATGCTTTCGGGCAGTCTCTACACTGCATGACTGCGTCGGCAGCAGGACACAGAGCAGGACCTGCCTCTTAACCCTTTGAGTGCCAGAGGGGTACTCAACGCATTGCAAAGCAATGCGTTGCGTACCCCTCTGACACTCAAAGGGTTAACATCAACTGAACCTTGGCCTGTGTACACGGGCTTTTACACTAGGATAAACATAAGTGACTAGCAGTGTGGGATGGTGTTACCCGTCTGTTTGTTTTTTAAGCCATGTTTAACACCTTGGCTGGCAGAGGGGTATGCAGTGTATTGCAATGCATTGCATACCCCTGTGGCACTCAAAGGGTTAATGTGAGCCTGTCTATCTTACATAGTTTGAGACACAGGAGACGAGAAACACACATACCCTCTCTCTTACATAGTTTGACAGAGACACACATTCAGTCACACACTCTCTCTCTTAGGGCCGCATGTTCAAAAGGATAACGACAAAAAATTGTGGTATGAAAGATAAAAATAAGTAATTGTGTGCATGAACGACATATTTTCTATAGAGTATATGACAAAAAAACTAGTAATGTCCGTTGTGTACGACACAACTACAGAATTTCCGGGCAAAGGGGCGGGGCAAGGGCAGGGCTAAACTATTCTTCAGTGTCGTATAGAGGAAAAGAAAATTTGTTCTAACTAACGACAAAAAATGGCTTTCAAAAGGCAAAATTTGTACATTAAGAAAAAAGTGGAGGGAATGTGAAGTTCTGAATGTGAGAATTTTTGTAGTTAAGACATTTTATGTCGTTACATACGACAATTTCAGTCAGGACAAGAGACATATTTCCGATCACAACTGACACTTTCTGAAAATATTAATGATCCCAACGACACTGTACTCTGAAAAGTCTTACAAATGACAAAAGCTGTTTCATTACTTCTTTGAACATATGGCCCTTAGTTTGCTCGATTCCTGTGATTTTATGTGATGACATGGGAGAAATAATGAGACAAAGGGGAGAGCGAGTCCTAAAGCCCAAATGGTTTGCACCAGAACTCCACTTTTCATTTGAAAATACAGCTGTTTAATATGCATAACTGGGATCTCTCTGGATCTGCCCTGGAGACTCCAGTTTTTAAAGTTAATCACCAGGTCTCCGGGGGCCGAGCATGATTCTCCGGCATTGACGAGTTTCCTGTGAAACTCTTCCCACTTTTCCTCCTTCTCACCCTGCTCCTCCTACTTCCCCCCATTTCTCCTCCTTCTCACCCTGTTCCTCCCACTTCCCCCCATTTCTTCTCTTTCCCACCCTGTTCCTCCCACTTCCTGCCCACTTCTCTTCCTTCCCACCCTGTTCCTCCCACTTCCTGCCTACTTCTCTTCCTTCCCACCCTGTTCCTCCCACTTCCTGCCCACTTCTCCTCCTTCTCACCCTGTTCCTCCCACTCTCCCCATTTCTCCTCCTTCCCACCCTGTTCCTCCCACTTCCTGCCCAATTCTCCTCCTTCTCACCCTGTTCCTCCCAATTAACCCCATTTCTCCTCCTTCCCACCCTGTTCCCCCTACTTCCTGCCCACTTCTTGGAATCATTTTAGAGGATTTGGAATCATTTTAGGGGACTCATTGCTACAGAAAGACCTGGGTATCCTTGTCAACTACAAACTTGGAAACAGTGACCAGTGTCAAATAGCAGTAGCAAAGGCAAACAAAATTCTGTCTTGCATAAAAAGAGGTATCGAAGGAAGCGTGGATAACATTATTTTTCCATTATACATATCATAGATAAGACCTCATCTTGAGTATACAGTGCAATGCTGGGCACCGGTTCTGAAAAAGAATATACTAGAACTAGAGAGGGTACAGCGGAGAGCAACAAAATTAATTAAGGGAATGGAGAACTTGACATATGAGGAACGACTAAACAAACTTGGTTTATTTACTCTAGAGAAAAGACGACTAAGAGGAGACCTTATCACATTGTACAAGTTTATGAGAGGTCAATACAAGGATCTCTGCACTGAGCTATTTATTCCAAGGCCTGATCATGTGACCAGGGGACACCCCTTGAGATCAGAGGAAAGGAGGTTTAGACTTCAGCAGAGGAAGGGTTTTTTTACGGTAAGGTCCGTTAAATTGTTGAATTCATTGCCAAGGAGGTGGTTATGTCAGATATAATGGATATATTTAAGAGAAGATTAGATACATTTCTTTCAAAAGGGAGCATACAGAGTTATACTGTTTATCAGTAGGCATATCAGGAAGGTCTGATAAAGACTAATTTAATTGGTAGCAGGAAAGCTATATAATTCTCAGTTACTGGGGTATGAGGAGAAGGTTGAACTTGATGGACTTGCGTTTTTATTCAACCTAATTTATTATGTTACTATGTTACTATGTTTCTCCTCCTTCCCACCCTGTTCCTCCCACTTCCTGCCCTCTTATACTCCTTCTCACCCTGTTTCTCCCACTTCCTTCCCACTTCTCCTCCTTCTCACCCTGTTCCTCCCACTTCCTGCCAACTTCTCCTCCTTTCCACCCTGTTCCTCCCACTTCCTGCCCTCTTATCCTCCTTCTTACCCTGTTCCTCCTACTTCCTGCCCACTTCTCCTCCTTCTCACCCTTTACCTCCCACTTTCCACCCACTTTTCATCCTTCCCACCCCTTTCTGCCGTTTTCCCTCCTTCCCATCATTTTCCACCCACTTTATGACAAAATAATGATAAACCCAACCCAATCCCCTTTATTATGTGGATTGCGTCATTTACAAATCCATGGTCCCAGCACATAAGAGGGCTCAGGACTATGAATTTCCCAGCTAGGTTAATGTGGCTATATCTGTAAAAGTGGACCTAACACTTTTAGTTTATTTACAGAGAATTACTATCTGTCTCTAGGTTGTACTAGCCATTTTTTGTAAAATAGTTTTTAAGAAATAAACCTTTAGAGTTCAGTGGCACTGTTTGACACATATGCCTAATTACCTAAACAGTATGTTAATTATATTCCAGGTCAAAAATGTCAGTGTCCTCAGTATGTAGGCTCTGCCTAGATTCATTCATAGTGTTCAGTAATATTGCTTGATCCTGCGCATAGACTAATTAGCCTAAAGTACCACATTGTGCAACAAACAAACCTTAATATCTATCTATCTATCTATCTATCTATCTATCTATCTATCTATCTATCTATCTATCTACCAGTAGATAGGGCAGCCCTCTTACTTAAACAGAGACAATCTGGGTGCTGAAGTTGAGTGCAATCCTCATAAGTGTACTAGAAAGATGAAATCAAGCAACACTCGCAGAGTTAAGTTAAAATAAAGCAGTGTTTAGTGTGGTGTGTCAACGTTTCAGTGCAGCCATGAGCACTTTCATCAAGACCTGACGACAGCGCACATGGCTGCACCGAAACACTGACAAACCACATTAAACACTGCTTTATTTGAACTTAAAGGGATAGTAATGTTTCATAATAAAAGTAGCTCTAATTAATCATCATAGTATTTGGACTTTGGAGAGTGTTATTTCTATTCTGTCAGAGTTGTCGTTCAAGAATAATTCAATGACAAAGTATCCCCCTCCCACCCCTTTTACTGATGTCACACTGTTCAGCCAGATCAGAAGGGAGGTGCCCAGGTAGATTTCAGAGAGGGACAATCTTCAATTAAGAAAAGAGAAAAACCTGAAAATCTTGTCAAGGGGGGCAGGGCTTTCATTGTTCTTAAAGGAAGAAGATTGTCCCCTGCTGTTATCTGTCTGGTCTATGGACTGGATGCCACATCTGAGAAGAGATGGCTTACACTAGGTAAAAGGGGCGGGAGGGGAAACTTTGCTTCTGAATATATCTCATAAACCATAAAGGTTTGAGAGATAAGACTTATATCATTCTTAATGTTTTTTTAATGCCTACAAAATAAAATAAAGTTAAAACGAAGTATTACTATCCCTTTAACCCTGTGAGTGCTACTTGATTTCATCTTTTTGATAGCTATATATTTATATATATGCATACATAAAAATGCACACACACACATATACATTAATCAAATGGTCACAGCTAAATGTCAATGTTTTAAATTATATTTAAATTAACTAAACTTATCCTGAGGATTAGGCCCACTTTAAAATTAACTAATATTTTTTTAGCTTTAGATCAATTATTTTTTCTTTTACAAGCTAGTTAGTAAAATTGAAATGCTATCAATGTGATGCTTGTTGAGTTTAGAAGTTCATCCTCTCATCTCAAATAGCTTTATCATGTTTAATTCTAAACTCTCTCATATACTAGTTGATCAAACACATAACTCATCATAAAAACCCGGTTTCAGTGTCTAAATAATCATAGTTATTCACTCAGTTAAAGGGATAGTAAATCCCCCAAAAAACTGTTGGCGAATTGATAGGACTAATAAAAAAACATGTAATGCTCTTATTCCCATTTCTCAAACTATTATGGTTTGAGAGATGTAAGAAAAGAAAGACCTCCGCTCCCTCCCGTTTCGGCCTGACGAGCTGTAAAGCTGTCAGAGGCAGAATCCGGTCGCCCGACTGTAGGCGGCTCTTCAGGAGCGCTGTCATCAGGATATCTAACTATAATTACTTCATCGGTATGGTCTACAACGTGTGCCTGGCTTGCAAGCACATGTTGTAGACCATTCCGATGAAGTAATCGCAGTTAGATATCTCTATGACAGCGCTCCTGAAGAGCTGCAGTCTGATCCCGGAAGCAGGATCTCATGACGTCCGCTATATAGCAGACACATGAGAAGGGGGTGGGAGCGGAGGTCTTTATTTTCTTACATCTCTCAAACCATAATAGTTTGAGAAATGGGAATAAGGGCATCACATGTTTTTTTATTAGTCCTATCAATTCACCAACAGTTTTTTGGGGGGTTTACTAACCCTTTAATCTGAATAATTCCAGTCTGACGGCCTGCTTTCTTTATTTCTTTACCATCTGGAGCATGAAATTAAGGTAATATTTCTGTTGTGCTTTCAGATGCACACTAAACGCTGATTTACTTTTCACATCTCCCAATGTAATTATATAAATGTTAAGTAAATAATCAGTAGGTTGTCCTCTCCACAACTTAACAAAATGCCCAGCCCCAACATTGTTATACACTTAAAATTTCAACAGATTAAAGCCCTTAATTGTTTTATCTGATTGAAAATAACTAACTACACCTCTGTAGGCTGCACGTGGCCACTAGCAGGCAAAGTTTTCATCATGTCTGCTCTTGCTTAAAGGGATAGTAATGTTTCTCAATGAAAGCAGATCCACTTAATCCACTTAAATTGATTCTTCTTTTCCACCTGCTGCTTGACTACATTTTTACTGCAACAACAGCTGCAGCATCACATGTTGCTCATTCCTGGTCTATGCTCAAGGATCGCACTGGCTTTTCCATACAGAATTACACAAAACAAGTTCTAGGTTTTGCTCTCAAATACACGATAATCATCAAATATGTTCCTCTGTTGTTACTAGGCTTACTTTAGTTTTTGGAAACCACTCTCTTAAATTATGTGCTTGCTTCTGTTTGAGATAAAGGTAAGATACACTCTCCATCGCTCTGAGGGCATTGACATTGGATTAAAAGGGTCTTGAATTGACCCTGTACTGTCACTTTAAAGGGAAAGTAATGTTTCACAAAAAAAGCAGCTCCAAGTAATCTTCATAGTATTTGGGCCATGGAGAGTGTTATTTCAATACTGTCAGAGTTGTATTTCAAGAGGAATTGAATGATAAAGTATCCCCCTCCCGTCCCTTTTGTTGATGTATCACTGCTCACCTCAGAGCAGCAAGACTGTCAGGATGGATCACAGAGAGGGATGATCTTCAGTGAGCATAAGGAAAAACCTGAAAAACCTATCAAAAGGGGAAGGGTTTTCCTTATGTTTACAGTAAGAAGATTGTCCCTTGCTGTTATCTGTCTGGTCAAGAGACCAGATTCCACATCTGAGGTGAGGTGGCTTACACTAGGTAAAAGGGGCAGTAGAGGGATACTTTATCATTCAATTACTCTTGTACTATAACTGACAGATTTTGTATCTTCTGCCCTCACTCCAGTCTATCTGCATGACTGCGTCGCTCACATGGTGCGTGACAGACAGGAAAACATTAGACTTCAGTAGCGCTTGAGGATTCCTGGGAAAGATAGCGGTGGGTGCACCAGCATCCAGCCCAGGAGAGTGAAGTCTGAATTAGAGGAAGGGAAAGGTTCTGTCTCTGTGCTGAGATAGATGGCTGCTGATGTCGTTGTGCAGTGCAATCATTTTTGCAGAAATCGCAGCTGGCCTGGCTGGCACCTACCTGGCAGCCGGGCGCGGCTGTCACAAATGAACCCTTTGAGTGCCAGGGGGTACGCAATGCATTGCTTTGCAATGCTTTGTGTACCCCGCTGTCACTCAAAGGGTTGTAGTCCTGAACAGCTGGAGACCGCTCCGATCTCCACCCCTCTTAGATGTCTCTCAACCAGATCTCTCTGCCCCATTCATTTTGGTTGCATATTCTCTCTTCTGTCCAGTTTTATTTCTTGCCTGACAGAGTTATATACTGAGATGAACCGATAAAGAGGGATTTGGGTCTCAAAAGGGGGGGGGGCTTCAGATTCCTGTGCCTACAGGCTGCTCAGATGTAAATCCGGCCCTGAATGCCAAATATTAGGAAAATCCAGTCAGTAAAAACAAAATGATTAACTTTCACATCTGGATAAATTACTTTGCTAGGAAATCATAATTAAATGTGAGATATATTAAACGTTTGTGAAATTGAATCAGTCTATAGCAGTAGATTGTTGACTACATTTGTATTTGCATCTTCAATGTTCTTATTGCAGCATTTTGCATGTTGCAGATCATCTTTTCAGCACCCCTAGAATATTTGGGGCACGCCTAACATTTTGTAACACCTGTCGAGCACATAATGATGTGTACAAATACGTAAATATATAGTTATTTTAGATCTCACAATCAAAATATCAAAATAATGTTCATAAATATACATTTAAAACTCAGTCTTAAGAGAATGGGGATGTCCACAATGTGCCAAAGTGACACAGGACCGCACCCTGGTTGAGAACCACAGATTTATAGTATACTGGATGCAATTTTTATTAAGGGAATGGATTACTGTTTCGGATAATGTGAGATCTCTTGTGAAATTGTAAATTATAACTATATATTAAAATGTTTCACAACAGTGAATTATGTGTATACTATGTCTGTTTGTAGCAGTTATTAAGTACCTACATAGCATCACGTGCATTTACTTTACATTCTGAAACGACACAATATGAAATTAAACCTCCGTTCAATAAAAAAAGTTTGTTAATCATTTTGCTGAAACCCCGATAAAGATCACAATAACATTTACTTCTTCATGACAAAGAAACAGTTAATTCAAAACAATATGGTCCATGACGATGAAGCAACATGCACTGATTACTGTAACCTTTGGAATGCTGGAGGGGCAATATGTTGCTCATCCCTCTGGCATTCAAAGGAATAAACTTTATTTATTGATCCACTTTGTAAACATTTTTTTCAAAAAAGTCAAAATAATATAAAACTTTACTAGCAGTCAGCTAAAAAGAACATGACAGGAAACAGAATACTTAGCTATGTAACATGCTGTCTGCCTAGATACCACAAGATGAACTGTAGAGGTATAGTAGTCAGGGCAGCTGGTTTTTGAGCACAACATGGCTGAAAACGCTGAGGTGGTGGTAGAAAAGCAGGGAAAGACAAGGAATTATGATACAGTTGAAAACTCAAGTAAAGGATTAAGGGATGTTCTACGCATCTTGAAAATTGTTGCACAGATTATCATAATATACCTCAGAATTTCAAAGTAAATAAACACTTGCCATCACCTTTCAAAATGGAAAAAATGTCAGTCTTTCTGTTCACGTGATAGTCCAGCAATGTCAGAGAATAAGAGAAAAGAGGGAAGTATACCAAACCTACATGACTGTACAAAAAGAGGGATTGCTTATCATGTGTCAGGGGAAGTTGTAGAGGATGAAGAATCTCCAGTATCAAGCCAAGAAGGTCCAATGGGCCCAAGTGCAAGATCACCAAGACACTCATCATCTACTGTTGATCACCAAGACTGCTCATCGTCTTCCAAGTTGAAAAGTATGAATATTTACTATATCGCCATAAGTATATTAATTTTCCTCCTGTTGTCCTGATCATGCCATTGTTCTGCACAGCAAACTTTACTGAATCAATGATATATATAATAATGCTCAGGACTGATGAAGGCCTCTACTTCCCATTAGTCCCTCCCTATGGCTTGGATGTGTCCATTATGATGAGTGAATAAAGACCAAATCCTCTGTGAGAATACCAACTAATCCCAGGCATGAGTTTCAACATATTTTGGGCCTCATCACTGATGTTTAGTTGGTTTCCAGTGGCAATGATAGCAAGGTATTGTTGTCTAAATAAGCCTTCACCCTTAGCGGGACACTAAAGAGTTTTCAAAATCATGACAAAGTATCTGAGAGGCTCATTATGCACGAACAAAAGCAAATATTGTTTTTTTCTACTGCTAGTAAATATTCACATGACATTATATCCCTGTTACTGGGAGGAAATTTCCGTGTAAATATCAGACTAATCCCACCCAAATGGGCAGTCCAGGTACAAAACAACAGGAAAGTCCCCTCTACACAAGAATAACAGGTAACCCTAGAGACATTTCCTTGACCATATCAGACTAATCCCACCCAAAAGGGCAGTCCAGTCCTTGCTTTAGGTTAATATGGAAACCCGCTGTATCTGACTAACAAGGCCTGAACTAGGCTGAAATGTTCATTTGGGGGTAGCTAGTATATCATATAGAGGAGACCTGCCTGTGGGTTTTGAAGTGGATGGCCCTTTTAGGCACAATTAGTTTGATATGCACATGGAAATGAGGCTTCTGAATATTTATTAGTCGTGGAACAAGCAATATTTGGTTTTGTTCATCCTCAGTAAGCCTCTCCCATACTTTGGCTTGAGACACTCTTATTAGTATTTCTCGCTAGGCATATTTTAAAGAAGCTGTTCTAGACCAGTGTACTAAGAAGGAATGGAACAGTTCTGGAGCAAACCAACTGCACCATTGGGGACCATTACAAATGTAAATAATTCCCATTGATTTAAAGGGTGCTTTATTCCCTTAAGGACCGCTTTGACCCTTGCTGACACACCAGTACAAGTGACCTGTTATTTGTACCAACGCGCTGAGCGCGGGTCTGAGAGAGACTGCTCCAGTCTTGGAGCTGTCAGTTACAGACACCTCTGGGAGAGCTGTAAGTAAAATGTACGTGACATTCCAGGGCCGGTCATTATGGGAAAAGAATGGTGACAGTCCTGGCACATCACATGATCCTTAAAGGGATAGTAATACTTTGTTTTTTCTTTATTTTATCTTGTAGGCATTAAAAAAACATGAAAAACGATATAAGTCTTATCTCTCAAACCTTTATGGTTTGAGAGATATTCACAAGCAAAATTTCCCCCTTCCGCCCTTTTTACCTAGTGTAAGCCATCTCTTCTCAGATGTGGAATCTAGTTGTAAGACCAGACAGATAACAGAAGGGGACAATTTTCTTTCTATTAGAACTATGAAAGCCCTGCCGCCTTGACAAGTTTTTCAGGTTTTTCCCTTATCTTAATTGAAGATTGTCCCTCTCTGCAATCTACGTGGGCACCTCCCTTCTGCTCTGGCTGAGCAGTGTTACATAAGTAAAAGGGGCAGGAGGGGGATACTTTGTCATTGAATTACTCTTGAACTACAACTCTGACAGAATTGAAATAACACTCTCCAAAGTCCAAATACTATGATGATTAATTAGAGCTGCTTTTATTATGAAACATTACTATCCCTTTAAGGGGTTAGTGCTGTAGAGTTCTTCAACGCGTTGCTTCACAATACTTTGGAGAGTAATGCTTTTAAGTAATAATCCCATGAACCCCTTTTTCCCCTCGTCCCCCCAATGTCCATATGTGATTTTCTCTGAATCCTTAGAACCAATCCACAAAACTAATTGCGGATGTTTTACTCATCTCTAACCACCAACACATTGTAAAGCAATACTGGAAACCCTTTTAACATTCAACCAGCTAAAACTCCATTTCATTCAATATGAGCTTTTAGTTCACCCCTATGAGTTTGATTTTGAACATAGGGTTCTTTATATTCAAACGGATTATCTGCAAAACCTAACACCTTCTAAGAATAACCCCCCACACACACACACATACGCACACATACACAGTGTAACGGACCCTAGGTCGTTACTTGGTGGCGAGTAACAGGACTATGAAAGCCCTCCACCTAAGGGACATTGTGGCATCCAGTGGACCAGTGTCTGGCAGTTTGTTTGGGGGTTACATGAAGAACGGCTCCTCCAAAAAGACTGAAATACACAGACTATAAAACCTGCCGTAGGCTGGCTGCCCTACGGGGCAACCTATTCAACAAGCCCCATAGACTTTACTTGGGAAAGTAGGCGGCTTCCTGATTGGCCAGTCTGAGTTAAAGGGACTCCATTGACTTTGCATGAGAAAATTAGGCGCCCCTCGGATTGGTTGCTTGTTTGCCCGCCTACTAGTTCTGATTGGCTGAGATGGCCATGATGATCTTGGCCAGGATTGGCCATCGGATTCCAGGCTCCTGATTGGCCAGGGGTTGAAGCGGAATATTCAAAGATGCTTCAGCCCCCTTGTCATTGTGTAAAGATGTGTATTCAAGTCCCTCAGCCTTTTGTCCCAGTGTTTACCCCTCATCAGTCCCTTTGTATGAATAATGAAATCATGTCTGGCCCTTTGTGTTATGTTTACATCATCTGTCACTGTCCTTTGTCTAGTATTGTATCTTGATGTGGTTCAACATGTATAAAAGAGTTGAAGCTTGTGCAATAAAGTGTGTTACAGTTTGGACTTGAACTGGCTTCTGTCTCTCTGTTGCTGGATGGTATCAAGGGTCTTCTACTGACCCCCATCCTAGGAAGAAAAGCTGCTTGAGTAACCGGTGGAGCTTCCTACTTGTAGCTGACCTCTGGAGGGAGAAACCTGGAACGATGGCCTGAGTCCAACCCAAGGACTCGGGTATCCGTTACACACACACAAACATACATATACACATACATACATACACACACACATACACATACACACACACACATGCACATACACATACACATACACACATACACACACATACACACACACACACACACACACACACATTCTCACACACACGCACACACTCAACTTACTGTGACCAGAGCATCCTAATGTCCACATAAATGTTGTCCTTGTGAGTTTGTTCAAGAGATAAAATCTTCCAATCAGTCCTGTATGTCATGTCCATGGAGGCGGACATAACAGTTGCTGGCAGTTTTTTCTGAAGAAGGAAGGATGCATGAGTGCATGTCACTCTGATCCATAAAGAGAAAGTAATGTTTAGTTACGAAAGTACAACTGAGTCTTCTTTATACATTTTTATAACAATGTGTAGCAGTATAACCTTCTAAAACTTTGCCATTTTACCTTTATTCTATAAAAAGTTCCCCCTCCCGCACCTTTTACTTATCTCAATCAGCCTCAGCAAGCTGGATAACAATGAGGGACAATATTCTAAAAGAAAAACCTGCCCTTCTTCATCACGGGGTCAGGGTTTTCATTATACTGAAGTAAAGTAGATTGTCCCTCACTGCGATCTGTCCAGTCCCGGGACCAGAATTCCAGATCTGAGGAGAGGAGGCTTGAGGTAAGTAAAAGGGGAGGGATGGGGGAAACTTTATTATAGAATAAAGGTAAAATGGCAAGGTTTTCAAAGGTTTTACTGCTACACATTGTTATAAAAATGTAAAAAGAAGACTCTGGTGTACTTTAGTAACTGAATGTTACTATCTCATTAAAGGGTTATGGTTACCATGTACAGAGGGCAGAGTTTGTTCATGTGGTCCTGCTAGCAACTATCATGTCTGCCTCCATGGACATGACATCAAAGACTGATTGAACATTTTATCTTTTGAGCAAAGGCAAGAAGGCAAAATTAATTAAGGTAGTTTGGATTTTCTGATCATAGTAAGGTAAATTATTGGTTATTATTAGGAGGAATTACTTCATCTTTACGATAAGTGGGTACTTATTATTAAGCTGTATAATTATTCTTTGGAGATAAGGTTCTGTTTAGTGGTTGGTTGCTCTTAGAAAATCATTTTAGCATCTTAAACAATTAACATTCCAGTTCCAAATGTACAATGAAGTATATACACATTTAACTATGAGGCATCATTACAATATGTTATTTTCTGACTCAGTATTGCATCTAGATTTTAATCCAATCACTCATTATGTATTGTCTCAGATACTGTTACAGTATGTCCTCCATGATGATATCCAAAGTACCTATCAGTCCACACTACAGAACACACAGCAGAGAGCTGTTAGACTCATCCATCTGTCACCATACCTCATGTGGAAGTCTACTGTGCAAATACTTCACTGGAATTCTATGTAATTTATATAGAAGTTAGAAATGTAGAAGTTTTAGCACATACCAACTACACCATAGGGGTCATATACATATGTACAAATTCCCATTCCATTCACCTGGCCATTAACTCCTCAGATGTTAGTGTGGTTTCCAGAGGAGTTCATTCTCATGCACTGGAGCCTTCACTAGCATTCAAAGGGGGAGATTCACTAAGCGGTGTCTTCTCCACTTTATCAGTTCTCCAATTCCTATGTTATTCTATGGAGCCTATGGATTAAGATTTCTTCAACTTTGGAAATCTTAGTGCATAGGCTCCATATAATAACATAGGAACTGGAGAGGTCATCTCCACTTTATCTACATGGTATCACCTCTTCATCACTGCTTAGTGAATCTCCCCCAACTAGTTAAAACCTTAATTTAAGGGATAGTAATGTTTCACAATAAAAGCTGCTCCAATTAATCTTCATAGTATTTGGGCAGTGGAGAGTGTTATTTTGATATTGTCAGAGTTGTAATTCAAGAGTAATTGAATGATAAGTATCCCCCTCCCACTCCTTTTACTGATGTAACACTGCTCACCTCAGAGCAGCAAGAATGTCCGGATGGATTGCAGAGAGGGACAATCTTCAGTGAGCATAAGGAAAAACCTGAAAAACCCATCAAGAGGGGCAGGGGTTTCCGTATGTTCACAGTAAGAAGATTGTCGCTTGCTGTGATCTGTCTGGTCAATAGACCAGATTCTGAGGGGAGGCGGCTTACACTAGGTAAAAGGGACTGGAGGGGGATACTTTATCATTCAGTTTTCAGTTCTTACTAAATTAGCCTCACTGTATCAGTTTCCTAATGTTGCTCCCACCTATCCCATATTAATCCTTATACAGTACTAAACCCCTCACATCCCAGTTTTCCTAACCCTGCCTCCACCATTCATTATCACTCCTCACTTTCACAAATGCAAATTTTCAAAAAAGCAGCACAAATCTGGAGCAAACCAGCTGCTCCACAGGGAACTAATAATAATCCCTAAATTCCCACTGTATCTGTGTTAGCACCTTTCTATCTCTGCCAATGCTATCTATCTGCTTCTATGTATTTCTTTCTTGGTCTTAGGGACTGTGGTGACCCTCCCTTGGGACTCACCATAGGTTCATATTCAGAGCTATAAAATTACTCCAGATCAGGCTGATATTCAAGTAACATGGACTTATTGAAGCACATAATATAGCATGGAGAATTGGCGTATGAAGGGAGCTCATATTAACCAACTCCACCAAACACAACAACTTCACACCCTCACCTATCCAACTTAATTATTTATATATAGCACAATTATCTTTGCACAATTAGTATCACTGTAACTTTATTTTTGTTTTTCACACATTGCCTTTAAGAGCAGGCTTTAGGCCTTCTCTAGCTTAAATGCTCCTAGTTTGGAATCAGCTATTCCTCACATGACCTGTGGGGGCTGATATAAAGGTCACATGATTATAGAGTGAGCAGTTGGATCCACAGCTCCCTCATATTCTTACAGTGTAGATCCATTGAGGTCTTTTTGTACTGGGTAAGTCCATATATACATCTTTTTATTAGAATGTATGTCTTCTGTTTTTAATTGCACCACACTGGGACCCAGAAGCAAGAAAGAGAGCACATTCAAAGGGTCCCTTGCTCCTCCAACGCGTTTATAATAACATCTCCTCAGGGTAATTTTAAGTTTTATTTTAATTTTTAGATAGGGCATTATAGATGTATAGAGTAGGACTTGCCGTACAGTGAGAAACCTTGGCGGGGTTGGCAAGCTTACCCGCAACTTGGCCAATTTGTGAAAACTAATATCTCACTTATTTTATTCATTTAGAAATATTATTATATATGCTAAACACAGGGCACATATTCACTTTATACACAGAGAAGCGCCGGATTGTTGTTGTTTGTTTGTCTATACTTTGGGTTTTGGCCTGAAGTTTGGGGGTCCGGAGAGCCCTTATTCCTGGCTGCTATCTGTGTATACACTTTATATTCACATTCAAATATTATAACTTATTGTATGTATTGGTTATGGTGAGTTGGCGCTGGGAGTTCTTTTCCTTTTGTCTTTCGACTTGTATGTCTCCATTACTCCTTCAAGCAGCCTCCTCACCTATCCAGCTTAATTATTTATATATAGCACAATTATCTTTGCACAATTAGTATCACTGTAACTTTATTTTTGTTTTTCACACATTGCCTTTAAGAGCAGGCTTTAGGCCTTCTCTAGCTTAAATGCTCCTAGTTTGGAATCAGCTATTCCTCACATGACCTGTGGGGGCTGATATAAAGGTCACATGATTATAGAGTGAGCAGTTGGATCCACAGCTCCCTCATATTCTTACAGTGTAGATCCATTGAGGTCTTTTTGTATTGGGTAAGTCCATATATACATCTTTTTATTAGAATGTATGTCTTCTGTTTTTAATTGCACCACACTGGGACCCAGAAGCAAGAAAGAGAGCACATTCAAAGGGTCCCTTGCTCCTCCAACGCGTTTATAATAACATCTCCTCAGGGTAATTTTAAGTTTTATTTTAATTTTTAGATAGGGCATTATAGATGTATAGAGTAGGACTTGCCGTACAGTGAGAAACCTTGGCGGGGTTGGCAAGCTTACCCGCAACTTGGCCAATTTGTGAAAACTAATATCTCACTTATTTTATTCATTTAGAAATATTATTATATATGCTAAACACAGGGCACATATTCACTTTATACACAGAGAAGCGCCGGATTGTTGTTGTTTGTTTAACTTCACACCCTGCCTTGTATATATGTCCATTGTGTGCTGATTTCCCTGCTCATCCCCCTTGAAAGTCAGATGGCCAGTCTGGGAGTGAGCTAAACCACTGAAGATTTGAATCAGCCAGTGAGGGGACTGCCAGAAGAACTCAGGGTTTGAAACAACCCAGTGAGAGTTTCACCAACAATCTCCATGGAAACAAAGGCTAATCCTATTTCCCCCTTCCCCAATGTGTATTCTAGGCAATCCCTTCAGCACTGATGAACCCCAGAAGTGGGGCCATTGTCCTGAAGGTTAGTGCATGTGCCCAGAGATAATAGTATAAATAAAGCGTACGTGCAGACATCATGGCACCTTACATACAATACTGTCCTGGGATCCCTGTGACTGTTTAGCCCCATCTCTATCACTGACCATGGTGCTGAATCTGAAGTCACCACTTTTGGACATTATGGTAAGCATGTTTGGGGGAAACCTGCTAGTGTCTGTTCTGAGCTG
This sequence comes from Rhinophrynus dorsalis, assembly GCA_037306005.1. Taxonomy (NCBI): domain Eukaryota; kingdom Metazoa; phylum Chordata; class Amphibia; order Anura; family Rhinophrynidae; genus Rhinophrynus; species Rhinophrynus dorsalis. The sequence continues at coordinate 42,694,058 of CM074727.1, forward strand.
GGGCTAATGATAGGGCACAGGGTCTTTCATGGGATCTGGTAATGGAGAGCAGCTCTCTGGGTTGAGCCTATGGAACACGCACCCTGATCTCCTCCTACTGCTTTCAGCAGGGTCAGGACAAGGTTGTGTATTCAGAAGAATATTGGAAAAATTCTGGGGCAAACCATTTGGGCTACTAAAATGGTGACTGGTTTACAGGAAAAGAAATATCAGGATAGGCTAAGGGATCTGAACATGTATAGCTTGGAGGAGAGGAGAGAGAGAGGGGATATGACTGAAACATTCAAATACATGAAGGGATTCAACAAAGTGCAGGATGGAAGTACATTTTAAAGGAGTAAAAATGTTAGGATAAGAGGTCATAATCTAAAACTAGAGGGACACAGGTTTAGATGTAATGTAAGAAAGTTTTACTTCACTGAGAGGGTAGTAGATAAGTGGAATAGCCTACCAGCAGAAGTGGTAGAAGTTAATACAGTGACAGAATTTAAAGGGATAGTAATACTTAAAATGTAAAAAAAAAATATGTTGTAGGGTTTATCCCCCTGAGTAAAACAAGAGTACTCCCACTCCATCCTATGGAGATTTATGGTCCCGGGATCAGAGCTGTCCATATGATCGTGTAGCAACAGCGCCACTGTACAATTTCAGGCCACTGTGATATTGCACCTAAAAAATTCAACTTTGAAAATTAATAACTTTTGAATTAAACACCTTTCAGCAGTGGGAGTACTCTTGTTTTACTCAGGGGGATAAACCCTACAACATATTTTTTTTTACATTTTAAGTATTACTATCCCTTTAAGCATGCATGGGATAGGCATAAAGCTGTCCTTTGTCATTGAATTATTCTGGAACTACAGCTCTGACAGAATTGATATAACACTCTCCGAAGTCCAAATACTATGATGATTAATTAGAGCTGCTTTTATTATGAAACATTACTATCCCTTTAAGGGGAAAGGGTTTTTTAAACATTTGAATGCAGAAGAGATCTCATATACCATCTTCATATAAATCAATTGGAATTTTTATTTGTCTCATAAGTTCAGTTGGTTTACTCCAGAATTTAGGGCTCGATCCAAATGTTGGCATCGGCAGAAAAAACTGGCGACGGTGGTTTTTTAAGTCAAGTATGCGATGCAAATCTTCCCACAAGTAAGAAATAACGGCAGTTTTGAAAACACGACACTGGTGGCCAAAATATCAAAATATCACCCATTGAGGACAATGTAAAAGCTAACCCCAAAGCTATTCAAATGTTGGAGTTAGGGATAACGTGAGTTAAATTGCAACATTTACCAACAGAAATCTAACACCTACTTTTTTAGGCGAAACATCATACAACTCAGAGTAGAAAACCAAAAGCTGTGTCGGTTATTTTGGGTTTTCTGACTGAACTTGATACTTTGGGGTGCTGTGATTGGCTGTGGTTCTAGGTAACATTTTTTTTATTGTGTTTTTAGGTAAGATTTTCTATGCAACACAGGTTTGAGGTGAACGTGTATTTTGTTGGTCATCGCTCGTTAGCCTTTCTGGGTAAGGAAGATTTGAATCTCACGTTACCCGGTCTTGGTTAACTCGCAAAGGCAGTTTTTTTCTTCACGTTGGTTTTAACTCCAACATTTGGATTGAGCCCTTACTTTGGTTTTTATTGGTTGTACTTTGTATATCAGTCTGTATGGACATTTCATATAGGAGCAATTTTGCAACAAAGAACCAAACAGAACAAGAAACACTCAAGATTCCCTTTCTTTTAAATGGGATATGTCGACACTTGAATATTGGAAAGGTCGTCTTTTATTTTACACAGTAGAAAAATGCATAATCCTAAATTCACAAAAATAAGTATTTTCAGAGTTGGAGTTACATCACAGGCTCTCCTAGACAAGGCACTTTAGGTGCCTTTAGCTCCATCCATGGTCACACTCCCAGTCCTCACATGACCCAGTCCCCAGTCCCGTCCACTGTCTCCTGGTACAGAAAATACTCTTGTCTTATAATGAGGAAGAACAGTAAAATGAAAAAAAAAGCTTTAACCCCTTGACTGCTAGGGAGATCTACAATGTATTGATCCACAATGCACTGGAAATCTCACTAGCATCCAAGGGAGTTAAAGGGATAGTAATGTCAGAAAAAAAGTATTAACTATATGGCAGATACAATTAAAAGAGAGTACTTGCACTTATTTGTGTCTCCCAAACAGGTATAGTTTGAGAGATATAGGAAAATAAAGTTCTCCACTTCCTCCCCTTCTTGCTTGATGAGCTGTAAAGCTGTCAGAAGCATATTCTGGTCACTTGATCAGATGTGTTGCTTAAGCAGTGCCAACATAATGACATCTAAAGATAAATACTTCATTGGAATGATCTACAATGTGTGCTTGCAAACCAGGCACACATTGTAGACCGTTCCAATTAAGTATTTATATCACAGCGCCCGTGATCTGGGCGACATTCTGTCCATCACGCTGATACTGTTCTCCTATTGACTGCCTGTACTGCTCCTCCTAGTGACAGCCTTTTTATACCCTGGGCTGTCACTCTGCGAGTGCCCTTTCGTGGTGTACCTGATGTCTGGCACTAGTTATCGTTATTCTGATAAAGTGTATGACCCCGGACTGCCTGACCACTCTATTGTCTCGTTCCTGCTGCTGTGTACTGATTCGGATTGGCTGACATTCCTGCTTCCTGTTCTGACCCGGCCCGGCTGACATTCCTGCTCCGTGTACTGACCCTGCGAGATTGACGACCCAGCTCTGTGTACCGACCCGGCGCTTCTGAGGATTCTGCTCCGTATACTGACTTGGCTTGGCTAACGTTCCTGATCTCCCTATCACCTCATCCTGGCGAGGTTCCTGTTCTGCTGTTCCAGTTGGCTGATCCGTGTTGCTGTTGCCTGCCTCCCAGTTGGGCACCAATCCTGTGTACTGGTCCTAGTAGCTGTGCTCCATTGCTCGTACTCTAAGACCCGTGGTCACAGTCTCACTGCTACCATTCCATGTTGCACTCACTTGGTCTGTGTTGGTTCAGTAGGGCGCCTCCGGTGATTTCCGTTGTACAGACCACAGCGCCATTAACCCCTTCAGGGGAAGGGGCCTCGCTTATCACTACCATTTTGGGTTCCATTGAGCTGTATTGTTTGGGCTTGTTATTCCCTTGATGAGTAGGGCGCTTCCGGTTGCCATCCATATATACCATTGCCCATTAACCCTTTCAGGTAGTACGTGCACACGGTGCTGGGTTGCTTAGGTAGGGCCTCCGTATAAGCACGGGTTCTGACCATTCCGTTAGTCGTTGGTGGGCGTCCACCATTGGTCACATTCACAGACGTCCAGAGTCTGATTTGCAGTCCGTTCCTCTGGCCTCGTATTACCATCAGGCAACATTCAGCCTGTATTGTGCTACGACCAGCACTTCACTAGTTAAGTGGGTTTCATACACTGTATCAGTTACATTTACCTGACCTGTGTCAGTATTGTGTGTTCACTTTACTGGACCCGTGTGGGTTAACCATTTGTAACCTGTCTTGTGTCAGTTTGTGCTATACTGGACCCGTGAGGGTTACACTGTTCATTGTGTGTCTCAGTAAAGCTGTGTTTTTACCTATACCTCCGTGTCTGAGTGTACTGAACCGTAACAGTACGAAAGGGCTATGACCTCAGACGGTAACGGTAAAGGTGATGCACAGAGTATCCATTGGAGAATGGACCTCCAAGAACAACGTTTAGACCAGTTGGCATTGGCTGTTCAAACGATCCTTGAACGCACTGCACACATGAACAAACCAGTACCAGCCCCGGTGGCCCCTCCTGTTTTGACACCGGAGGCTCAGTCGAGTACTCTCACTAACGTTAATAAAGGGCTGATGGCTACCGCTCCATTACCTCTCGGGTACAATGGCGAACCTAACCTGTGTAGGGGGTTTATTAACCAATTGGAGATTTTCCTGGAATTAACCCCTCATGCGTTTCCCACTGATCGCAGTAAAGTGGGGTTTATGATCTCCTTGCTCACAGGGAATGCCCTGGCTTGGGCGAATCCGCTATGGGAGTCCGCTAAACCATGTACTCAGAACTTCTCTGAGTTTGTAAGGGCGTTTCGTAAAGTATTTGAGGTTCCTGGTAAAGCCGCCTCTGCTGCTAAAAAATTTATGGAAATCCAACAAGGGTCTCGCACAGTGGCGGATTATGCAATAGAATTCCGTACCTTCGCAGCAGAGGTGGGCTGGAACAATGAGGCGTTGGTAGCGGCATTTGCACAGGGTCTCAGTGATCTATTAAAGGATGAGACGGCCGCAAGAGAATTACCAACTGACCTTGATGATCTTATCTATTTCACTATACTAATGGATTCCCGTATCAGGGAACGGATGGCAACTAAAGACCGCAAGCAAAGGGCGAGAGAAATGGGGGCTGTAAGATCGAATTTCCCACCCATGCCTCCCTCACTTCCCTTACCTCCAACTCCTGCTGGCGAAAGTGGGGAACCTATGCAACTGGGGTTCACTAGACTGTCTAAGTAGGAGAGGGTGCATCGCCGCAGACAAGGGCTATGTTTGTATTGTGGCCAGGCGGGCCATCTGTTGCGTTCTTGCCCGACCCGGCCGGGAAACGAACGCATCTAGGGTACCTTCGGGGACAGGCCCTAGGTGGTGTTCAGCAGTCCCTGGACCCAACCAGTCAAAAGCCTACCATACAGGTGGTAGTTTCCTGGGCAGACTTAGCTGTGAAAACCTTGGCACTTGCTGACTCCGGCACGGCCGGATATTTCATGGATGAAACTTTTGCAGTCTCACACAATGTTCCTTTGGTGGCAAAGGAGGCTCCGTTAACTATTGAAGCTATCGATGGGAGGTCATTGGTACCTGCCCAGATTACCATGGAGACTATTCCCCTGAGGTTGAGCATTGGGGCATTACATTCCGAAGTTCAACATTTTCAGATCATCCATTCTCAGCACCATGCTCTCATTTTGGGGTTTCAGCGGCTGCATATGCACAACCCTAGGTTTAACTGGCAAACTTGTGAGATTACGGCATGGTCTGAGTTTTGCGACAAAAACTGCATTTCCCACCCTACAAGGATAATGTGTGCCTCCCCTTCAGTGCCAGCTGAATATGAGCAATTCAGAGACGTATTTAGTAAAGGGGAGGCAAGTGCCTTGCCGCCTCATAGGGCATGCGATTGTGTGATTGATCTGCCTCTGGGTGCTGTTCCTCCTTGGGGTCGTGCATACCCGTTGTCTTGCGAGGAGAATCAGGCAATGGAGGATTATATTGCAGATGCCCTGCAGAGGGGCATTATTAGAAAGTCTTCCTCGTCCGCGGGGACAGGATTGTTCTTTGTTAAAAAGAAAAGTGGGGAGCTGCGCCCCTGTATTGATTACAGGGGTTTGAATAAATTTATGCCTAAAAATGCTTACCCCATACCACTCATCACTGAGCTATTTGATCGTCTAAAGGGCTCCTCCATCTTTACTAAACTTGACCTATGTGCCACCTATAATTTGGTCAGGATAAGAGCCGGTGATGAGTGGAAAACGGCATTCAATACCAGGTCGGGGCACTATGAATACCTGGGAAAGCCATTTGGTCTATGTAACGCTCAAGGCCATTCAACGCTTTCTCGGTTTTGCCAATTATTAGAGGTAATTTATAAAGAATTTCTCGACCATAGTCAAACCTCTGTCTGACTTAACTCACCTCCGTGTCTGAGTGTACTGAACCGTAACAATTTATTTTTAGATATCACTATATCGGCGCTGCTGAAGAGCCGCAGTCTGATCCAGGAACCAGAATCTGCTTCTGACAGCTTCACAGCTCGTCAAGCAGAAAGGGGAGTTTGGGAGATACAAATAAGTGCAAGTACTCTCTTTTAATTGTATCTACCATATAGTTAATACTTTTTCTCTGACATTAATATCCTTTTAAATAACAGTCTGTAAAAAACTGTTGCTGGGACATTGCGATTGCTCTGGCCATACCCACAATTCAGAATGTGGGTTTGACCAGCATATTTCAGGCACCCCTCAAAATCTGGAGCTCTAGGCACTTGCCTATTCTACCTATTGGGAATTCCAGGTTTGACTTTTCCTTTTAACTGCAAATGTGGGTGTGGCCAGCACAGTAGAGGCACTGCCCCTCAAAATGTGGAGATCTGGGCAGTTGTCTACTATGCCTAATGGTTATATTGTTCCACATTTTATTTAGCTTTTTGGTCCTCTATCAGATGAATTTGGGAGAAACTCTGTACTTTTAATTTAATTACATTGAAGTTTGTATATATAACAATATTTGTCTAGGGATAAAGCAAAAACATGGCATGTTATTCACAGTGAACACTGAGTTCAAGACATATTGACGAAAAGGAGCAAATCAACTGCTCAATTAAAGGTAAAATAAGAGAGTGACCCGAAAAAACTCAGTCACATTAGAAAAAACAAAGCTTCAGCATCCAATGAAAAACCTTTGACTGCTGTTTTGCATATGCAGCTGTTGTTGAGCTGCAACATCCATTATTCATAGGCAGCTACCCAAGGATGATGGGAAATGTAGTCCAACAATAGCAGGAGAGCTGCAGGTTGGTCGCCAACCATAGCATATGTTCAGGTAACTGTAATTGCCCTTGAATACAGAATTATACAAATTCTAGCCATTATTATTGTATAGGTATATTCATTTTTGGAAACCCCTATGTAGAAGTCATGTGTTTGCCCCTGACCACAGAAGACCAATTAAAAAGTCCTTAGATCCTCATTTATTCTTTGCAGATTTTATTGGCTTAAATATCATAAGTAAATTAGTGAGAAATTGTATTTGTCTGTATTTACTGATTTGTCTTATAACAGTTGTGCTTAGCACATTGACCTCTTTAAATTCCACAGGGATATCTTGTTAGACTTGTTAATCTACTAAAGGTGTCAGAACACACTAATGGCTCTATGGTTTTTCCTCTATATCCTAATATTGAATGATCTGTTTCGTATTAGATTGTGTGTCTGTGTGTTTGGGGGGTGGGGGGAGCAGGGTTCTAGGGCCAGAGCTGTTACATACTTTAGATCAGGGCTACTTAACCCTGGTCCTCAAGAGCTACCAATAGTCCTTGTTTTCAGTATATCCCTAACAGCTCCTGTGGACTAATTATTGGCTCAGTCATTTTAACCAGTCCACCTGTGGTCTTGCTGGTATATGCTAAAAACATGCAGTTTTGGTAGCTCTTGAAGATCAGTGTTGGTTACACCTGATTTAGCACCTATGACTAAGGACTGGTTCAGTCCGAAACGCGTCAGGGAGTACCTGGGGTGATCCATCTGTGATTCCTTTTACGTGTCTCTAAGATTTTAATGAAGTAATAAAAGTTTATTTCATTTTATATTGAGAATATCAGTCGTTGTGCAGACACTTTGTTGTTATTGCATCGTATATGGGAGAATGAGAGGACCCCTTATCCAGCACCGACAGACCAGCTGTGTATGGTGTCTTGTAGAACTTGGTGGAATATATACCCGTGTAGGAGTTACAAAAGTGAAGTAAGGAGTGAAGATATCAGTATTAATTACAATTCAGTTACTGTTAATTTTACAAGTGACATTTAAGACATACGCTGTAATACCTGAGCGGTTATTTGCTTGTTAAACCTGCTTTACATCCTAGTGGCCTAATTCATTAAGCTAAATGGGCATGATTCTGGAGCAAACCAACTGCACTGTAGGGATGAATTCAAAATTATGTAGATTTCCATTGCTTTAAAGGTAGATTTTATGCTCTTGAATGTTATTTAGGTCTCCAATGAAGTGGTTCTTAATGCATTGAAGACATTTAAATTAATAAAACATATTTTCTCCATATGGATCAGTAGGTTTGGTCAGGAACCGGTAATTTTTGCTTTGTGCACTCTCCCAATCTGTCCCCTACATTTTCCCCATTTCCCTGACTCTGTCTTATTCCTCATGTCTGTTCCCTTTCCCTTCTTTTTCTTCCAACCCTATCTCAACGGCCTTTTCTTTTTTCCCCTCATTCTCTTTTGTTTTCCTCTTCCCCTGTCTCTATCACTTATTTCTCTTCTTCCCCCTGTCTCTATCATTTCCTTTTCCCCTAACTCCATTTTTGTTTTTCCTCTCCTTCTATCTCTATCCTTTCTTTTTACTCTTCACCTCTCTATCTCTATTTTTTCCTCTCCCGTCTCTACCCCTCTCCATGTTCTTCTCTGTTTCTATCCATTATTTTTCTTCAACTCCTCCTCTCTATCCATTATTTTTTCATTTCTCCATGCATTTTCTCTTCTTTTTCCCCTCCCCTTGTTTCTAGCCTCTCTTTTTCCTCTCCATCTCTATCCTTTCTTTTTTTTCTCTCCCTTCTATCTTTCTTGTTCCTCTTCCCTTCATCTACCTCTCTTTCTCCCTTTCCTCATGTGTGTCCTTTTTTCCCCTCTCCCTTTTACTCTATCCCTTTTTTCTCCAGCTATTTCTTTATTTTCTTTTACCTCTCCCTTGTCTCTTTTTCCTCTCCCTTGTCTCTATCCTTTCTTTTTCCTCTCCCTTGTTTCTATCCATTCTTTTTCTTCTCCCTTGTTTCTATCCTTTCTTTTTCTTCTCTCTTGCCTCTATCATTTCTTTTTCCTCTCCCTTGTCGCTATCTCTTCTTTTTCCTCTCTCTTGCCTCTATCATTTCTTTTCCCTCTCCCTTGTCGCTATCTCTTCTTTTTCCTCTCTCTTGCCTCTATCATTTCTTTTGCTCTCCCCCTCTGTTTGTTCCTTCCTTGTCTCTGTCCTTTATTTTTCCTATTTTTCCATTTCCTGTTTCTATCCCTTCTTTTTCCTTTACCTGTCTCTTGCCTTTCTTTTTCCACTCACGCTGTATCTTATCCTTCTTTTTCCTTTACCTGTCTCCATCCCTTCTTTCTCCTCTCCCCTTGTTTCTATCTTTTCTTATTCATCTTCCCATCTGTACTTGTCTCTATGTTCCTCTTCTCCTGTTTTCATTTCCCCCCTCCCTCTGTCTTTATCCCTTCCTTTTCTATTCCTTATTCCACTCCCACTATCTATATCCCTTCTTGTTCCTTTCCCTGTTAAAATCCCTTCTTTTTCCTCTCCTCTTATTTGTATCCTTTATTTTTCCTCTCCTCTTGACGCTATCATTTTTTTTCTTCTCCTTTTGTCTGTCATTTCTTTTTTCCCCTCCTCCTGTTTCCATCCTTTTTCCCTCTCCTTGCTTCTGTTTTTTCTTGTTCCACTGTCTTTTCTTGTTCCTTTTTGCTCTCCCTTGTCTCTGTCCTTTCTTTTTTTCTCCTGCAATGTCTCAATCCCTTCTTTTTCCTTTCCCAGTTCTAGCCCTTCTTTTTCCTCTCTCCATCTCTACCCTTTATTTTCCTCTCTCCTTGTCTCTGTCTGTTCTTGCTCCTCTTCCCCTGCCACTATCCTTTTTTCCCTCTCCCCTTGTCGCTACCCATCTCTTTGCTCCTCTCCTCTTGTCTGTCCTTTATTTTTCCTTCATATTCCTGTTTATATCCCTACTTTTCCTCTACCCCTGTCTCTGTCCCTTCTTTTTCTTCGCCAGTGACTCTATCTCTTTTCTTTCCTCTCCCCTTGTCTCCATACCCTATATTTCCTCTCCCAATGCCTCTATCCCTTCTTTTTAATTTCCCTGTTTATATGCCTTCTGTTTCTTCTCTTCATCTCTATCCTTTCTTTTTCCTCTCCCCTTGTCTCTCTTTATTCCTCTTCCCCTACCTCTAACTTCTTTGTCCCTCTCCTTCTGTCACATCGCTATCCCTTCTTTTTTCTCTCTTCTTATTTCTAGACCTTCTTTTTCCTCTCCTCTTGTCTCTATGTATTGTTTTCTTTACCGTCCCATCCTTTTTCTCTCTTACAACCCCTTTCTTTGTTACCCTCTAACTCTCTTCCATTCCATACACCGTCGCATTCCCCTTACCTCACCATTTAGTTGTATTTCTTTTCGCACCTCACTATTTTCCTGTCTTTATTTCCCTGAACTCAGGTTACCCTGTCTTACAGCAATGCCAACTACACATGAGGAATGCTGTATTACTAACACTTCTATACTGAGAACAAGTGATGCAATTCTGTTGTAAACAAGTTTAAAGGTAATAAATAAGAATTTCAAAAATTCCCTTTTTTTAAATGGGACTTTTAACCCGTTGAATGTCTCCACTGGACACCTCTCCAGCATTCAAGAGTTTAGAAGCCCCATTTAAATCAATGGGAAGTTTTACTTGTTCCAAATGGTGTAGTTGAGTTGAACCAGAATGTACTACTCTTATTTAGTACATGAGACTCTACACAAATCTTTAGTAACGCCTCGTCTGGAATATGGAGCACAGTTTTAGGCACCGGATCATAAAACAGATATTATTGAACTGGAATAAGTGCAGAGACGTGCAACAAAACTGATAAAGGGATTGGAGGATTTGAGTTATAAAGAGAGACTAGCCAAACTGGGTTTCTTTAGAGACGATACATATATGGGGGTGATATGATTTTCATTTACCTATGCACTACTGTTCAAAAGTTTGGGGTCACTTCAGAAATTACCTTGTTTTCCATGAAAACATACATCAAATAAGTTGCAAAATGAACTGAAAATACGTTCAAGACATTGACAAGGCTAGGAATAATGATTTTTAATTTAAATAATAATTGCGTCCTTCAAACTTTGCTTTTGTCGAAGAATTTGAAGCAAATGTAGATATTCCATTAAAAAACAGTCATTTCCAGCTACAGCAGTCATTTACAACAGTAACAATGTTTGCAACATATTTCTGCTCAATTGTATGCTATTTTAATGGACATGATTTGCTTTTCTTTCAAAAACAAGGACATTTCTAAGTGACACCAAACTTTTGAATGGTATTGTATATTCGAGGTCAATACAAAGACCTCTTTACTCAAAGATTTGAGTAAAAAAACAAGAGGTCCCCTATTAACACTAGAGAAAAGGTGCGTTTGACTAAAACAAAAGCAGGGATTTTTTTGCAGTAAGGGCAGTAAATTTATGGAATTCGTTGCTGTGCTATGCTTGCAGATACTGTAATTGCTTTCAAAAAAGTAATGGGTACTTTCCTAGCTCAGAACAATATTGATAATTGTGCCAGTTAGTTTCACAGCAGATGCTGATCTAGTGAAATATTGGACTGCCATGTGGAGTCAGGACGTAATTTCTTACACGCTTGAGGCTTAATTTTCAATGGCTTTAATGTTTTTTTTCTTCCACTGGATCAACAGGATGATATGGTATGGGCTGAACTTGATGGATGCATATAATTTTTTTAGCCTCATCAACTATTTTACTATGTTACTATGTCATTGTCCAATCATGATAATCATACGTCTGTTCAATCAGTATAGCTGGGTGGCAGCCAACAGTTTATAGATGTGGATAACTTTATTAGCAGAGCTTCAGTCAGTATCAGTGCTACTTACCCTGACATACAGACACTATGGGGTCAGTTAAATAGATTAGTGCTATGCCAGAGCTGTGCAAACTTTCTGCACTTTACTTAACTCTTTATGGACCAACCCTGCTGCAACGCATATGGTGATTAACCACCACGTAGCATTTTTTATTTTTTTTGTAGCCCAGTACAGACATCACTTCCTGTTGCAGTTTAGAGACATTTTCTGTAGCCTAGCAGAGACATCACTTCCTGTTACAGTAAACAATGGGAAGTCCTCCTTCTAGGGATTAGAACTCTGTGCTGTGGAGTCTTCATTCCGGGACTCTGTATTGTCCCAGAAGGGGGCTGCCCGGGACATGGGACACACAGTTAAAATCCAGGACTGTCCCAGCCAATCTGGCACACGTCGTCACCCTAACCCTAATGGGTCCTTTTGGCAAGTTCGCCCATGACGGTCCTGGCACATCATGGATCCTTAAGGGGTTAACAACTGATTACAGCCAACACTTAAACACTATGCAGAGAAAATGTCCTAATGCCTCTCATACCTTCAGACCTGTAGTAGTGCCTGTTTCTTGTTCTTGCAGCCAAACATCAAGTTGTTACATCCAGCCATGAGAGTAACTACTAGATTATAGGCTGCAAGAACAAGAAGCAGTAATTATTTAGGTCTGAACATAAGAGATCCACAGTAACCACCCTTTGCAATGGCTATAAGTGCCAGTGTTAACTATTATTAAATAGACCTAAAAGTCAGTTTGCACAGATCTGGCATAGTGCTAATATATTAAAAAAAAAAAATACCCGTCACCTTAATTTTTTTTACATATTTGAACACTTCATTCAAAACTGCCTATGTGTCATGTTAACCAAAATTCCAGCAGATTTATAGTTTAGGAGATATTCAAACTTTTATTTCTGAAAAAGCGAAAGTCTCCAGGTGCGGCACAGAACTTCATTAACCTATGGAAACATCAATGAAAATGCCATTAGCATAGGAACACAAAAGAAAAAAAGGGGCGTTTCTAGTGAAATACAGTAATAGTCTTGAACCACTACCGCTACACCACCGTACTCACGATAAATATGGACAATTGGGCATATGAGGGATTCAAAACAGCCCTCATGCTGTTACTCCTCCATTGGGGACATTAAACTCACTCCTGTGTGTGAGTTTAATGTTTAAGCTTTATTTTATACTTTGGCATTATATTCATTCTTTGAAACAATTATTGGGTCCTGATGAAGAAGCTTTGATGCTTCGAAATGCGTAGACCTACATCGAATTGTTATAATTGCCATTTCTTTTTATTAAACTTTATATATTTGAATAATCAGTGGTATATTGAATTTTATCTGGTGGAGTGCAGTCCGAATCGTGACAGATCTTTAAATCCCCGTTCGTTGAGGATGCAACTGACAGATCTCTACTGAGTGAGCTCTTGGTGATGGCGAGAAAGGTGGTGGCCTTGAACTGGATGTCAAACAGGGTTCCCAATTGTAGAGCATGGATAAACCTGGTTTTACAGTGTATTCCACATTATAAATTGGTTTACTTACACCGGGGTACCCCGACTAAGTTCGACAAGATCTGGGGAAGATGGCAGACCTGGTGGACGAATAGAGCAGATAATACAGTGGCAACTGATGATGTGCATCTTACTGGTGATGATTGATTGAGGTCATATCTGCTTGCTGTGTGGATGGTTGTGACGTATAATTGATGCATAACATTGTGTATGAACCTTGTATATACCGGGATCTTGTGAAACTGCTGGCTGGTGGGCGGAGGGGGGGGGCTGCGGGCTCGGAAGAGAGAGGACTTGGGGTCGGGGGGTATAGTAAAAGTTAAGTTAGGTTAGATTTTAGGAGTTTGGGTTATTGAAGGTTGAAATAATAATAAAAACCTCAGGTTGACTCTGTACGCCCTACTGATCTGCATATGTTCTTTTCATTGTTACAAATATCTACATACTTTGTTGTACTTGAACGATTTTACATGTATCCCTTTTTTTTGTATTTAAGATGTGTATGGAGCAATCTGATAATAAAATATATTTAAAAAAAAAAAATCCCCGTTCGTTATTACCGGTTGTATTCTATAACCGGTATTCAATTGGAGGTGTGAGTATTCATCATAGAAGTTATATACAGATGTTCCATTGTGGTTTGTGCCCTTTCTGGTGTTTTGTCTATTATCATAGGAAACATCTCTGAAAAAACATCATTCGCATATTAAACTTAATTAGCATATAAACATCACTGAAACACTTATTGCCATATGACATGTCACTGGTACCACATGGGTGCCGCAATTAGCATACAGTACCAAGTATGAATATCTCCTTAACTTAACACTTGTTGGTCTTTTGGCTAACATGACACATAAGCAGTTTATGATTAAGTTCAAATATGCAAACTTCAGTCATGGTAACAGGTTCACTTTGAAGTGACAATAATGTTTCACAAAAAAAGCAGTTCCTATTATCTTCATTGCATTTGGGCCAAGAAGAGTGTTATTTCAATACTGTCAGAGTTGTAGTTCAAGAGGAATTGAATGATAAAGTATCCCCCTCCTGCCCCTTTTACTGATGTAACACTGTTCACCTCAGAGCAGCAAGACTGTCTGGATGGATCGCAGAGAGGGACAATCTTCAGTGAGCATAAGGAAAAACCTGTCAAGGAGAGCAGGGTTTTCCTTATGCTCACTGTAAGAAAATTGTCCCTTACTGTGAGCTGTCTGGTCCACATCTGAGGGGAGGTGGCTTACACTAGGTAAAAGGGACGGGAGGGGGATACTTTATCATTTAATTTCTCTTGAACTACAACTCTGACAGTATTGAATTTACACTCTCCATGGCTAAAATACTATGAAGATTAAATGGAGCTGCTTTTATTGTGAAACATCACTGTCCCTTTAACACAAAAATGTAAGTGACTGAGCCTCTCTGTTTAAGCAAAATATGTTTTTTAATAAACAGGATAGTTCAAATTTACAGGTAGTTTTTAATCTTTTCACCATTTTCCGACTAGCTCTGTGGCCTCTATATTAAGATGGTTGCTTCTTAATTCTGCTATTTTTTTTGCTTTGAAAGATGTCCCTATAACCTGACAACATGACGAGATACATAATGCAGCCTGCTAAAGTTTTTTTGGGGGGGACTCCATACACCAGATGGAGCCCCCTGGTGTAACACAACAGCCACCATGTTTCTGAAAAAACATGATCTCAGATGTGCAGCTTCTTCCAATAGTAAGTCCATAGTCAAGCATAGGTCCCACAGAAGCCCTCCATGAGTTATGGAAATGGAGAAGCCAAAGTTCTGTCAAACTAGAGAAGTTTGTTGCTACTTTGGGATTCAGTGGGATTCTAGAATGAGGCTCGATCATTTGTATATAACTGACAGTGTCCCTGTAAACATCACTCTGTCAAGGAAACTCCACTGAAAGCGATAGTAATGTTTCACAAAAACAGCATCTCCAATTAATCGTCATAGTATTTGGGCCATGGAGAGTGTTATTTCATTACTGTCAGAGTTGTAGTTCAAGAGTAATTGAATGATAAAGTATCCCCCTCCCTCCCCTTTTAACTAGTGTAACGCTGCTCACCTCAGATGTGGAATCTGGTCTCTTGACCAGACAGATCACAGGGAGGGACAATCTTCTTACTGTGAGTATAAGGAGAACCCTGCCCCCCCTTGACAGGTTTTTCCTTATGATCACTGAAGATCGTCCCTCTCTGCAATCCATCTGGACAGTCTTGCTGTTCTGAGGTCAGCAGTGTCACATCAGTAAAAGGGGTGGGGATACTTTATCATTCAACTACAACTCGAACTGTATTGAACTAACACTCTCCATGGCCCATTTATTATGAAGATTAATTGGAGCTGCTATTATTGTGAAACATTGCTATCCCTTAAAGGAGGTTCCAAGGAGTTCCATGAGCTGAGGTGGCTGGGTGGGATTTAATCAGCTGACATCACCAGAAAAGAAAAAAAATGAGAGTGAAACCTCTCCTTGTTGCTATAGGAACAAACACAGAGCTTGCTAAACTGAATTTGATATTGTTGACTAAAATAAGAGACATGAAGACAAAAATCAAAACGAAGATCTGATTTATCCCCCCACCCGCCCAATTAAGTACTACTGTACCAATATGTTGGATACTTCCCTGGCACTCAAAGGGTTAATCATTTTGTCCTAGGAATCACTATACCTTCTAGAACCTGACCATATCAAGCTGTCATCTTTGAGGTTTATCAATACGGCTTATGCGTCTCTTAATATATAATTAGATCACCTCGACTGTGACGCCACCCTTTTAAAACCTCATATAAAATTCATAACTTTAAGAATCTGTGACAAGCTGTTAAACAGTTAGAGAAAAAGAAATAGGGCAACAGGGTATTAATTTGAATCCATTCCAAGAGATTGTAAGATAAAAATGATTTAGGCAATTGTTTAAAATTAAACACATGCTTCAAGCCACAGGTGTAATATTTAATTAAAGGTGTGCATGACTATTTCCTTAACATGCATCACATTCTTATGTCAAGTGAAAGGACGCATGGTTTTTGCAGGAATCTTCACTTTGGCATGTCCGTTTTTAATGTAAGGGATACTCCAGGAAGACACATTCCAATGTAAGCATTAAGGCATGTCCTATTCACCGGTAATAAAACAGTCACAGGAATTTTAATAGTAAGAGCAGCTAAGCTAGGATACAAATAATGGTTGATTCACTTCTATCTAGTAGTTTGTCTGAGTCTTACATACACAACACAGCAGAGAGAAGGAACATCAAATCACCATGGATGGTAAGTTCCTTTGTCTTACTGAACTTTGCAAATATTTAACAAATATATACCAACTGGAATTCAATAAGAAAAATGTGAGTAAATTAACTGTATCACAAATAAAAACTCCCATTCATTTAAATTGGTCTTTTAATATTCCTGCTGTGGAAAGAGCAACATCTTGTTTCATAAGACATTGCCTACTACTTTGGCACTCAAAAGATTTAATCTCTTAAATGTTACACACATTGGGGGAGATTCACCAAGAGGCGATGAAGAGGTGATAGAGGGAAGATGACTTCTCAGGTTTATCACTTCTTGAGTTCCTATGTTAGTCTATAGAGCCTATTCACTAAGATCTCCAAAAGTTGAGGAAACCTTAGTGCATAGGCTCTATAGAATAACATAGAAATTGGATAAACTGAGGAAGTCATCTCCACTATATCACCTCTTTATCACCGCTTATTGAATCTCCCTGATTGTGAATTAAGGTGTTAAAAGATCAACTTAAATCAATGTTATTTGGGTGTTTTTTGTTTATCTCTTAAGGTGAGCTCTAAATATTTAATGAGCCTCTAAATGTTTACTGGCAACACATTCTATATAAATGACTCTTTGCCTCTAACTACATTGTGATCAGATAACTAAATAGCAATATTATTTTTATTGTCATTTATTTATAACAGATCTTATAGCACTGTATAGATATATCAAATATAAAAATAGTATCATTATTTAAGGAGCTTGTGTAATTTATAATAAAATGTTTTTGCAATCAATTTAGTAAGTCACAATCGATTCTAGTTCAAATCAGGACTTCTAAAGCTGTTGAAATTTAACGACTATCATATTTTTAATGACTGTGTGTAATTCAAGGTCACTTAGTAACATAGTAAATTAGGTTGAATAAAGACACAAGTCCATCAAGTTCAACCTTCCCCTCATACCCCAGTAACTGATAATTTTATAGCTTTCCTGCTACCAATTAAATTAGTCTTTATCAGACCTTCCTGATCAGCCTACTGATAAACAGTGTAACTCTGTATGTTCCCTTTTGAAAGAAATGTATCTAATCTTCTCTTAAATGTATCCATTGTATCTGCCATAGCCACCTCCCTGGACAATGAATTCCACAATTTAATGGACCTTACCGTAAAAAAATCCTTCCTCTGCTGAAGTTTAAACCTCCTTTCCTCTAATCTCAAGGGGGTGTCCCCCGGTCACCTGATCAGGATTGGAATGAATAGCTCATTGCTGAGATCCTTGTATTGACCTCTCATATACTTGTACAGTGTGATAAGGTCTCCTCTTAACTGAACATTAAAAAAATGGGCAAATCTAAAAAAATCTCATCCAGTGTTCTGAAAGAACAATTTACACATTTTAAACTATCATTGTTAAACTAATTTAAAGGCTCTAAATTGAAAAAAAAAAACAAAAAACAGTTCTTTATCAGATATGTCTGATTGTTTTTGCTTTTATTCCTTCTGATTTTCAATTGCAAGAAATACCGTAGGTAGTTCGATTAAATAACCAAAAAAATAGAACTGTCAGAAGTGATATTAATGTAACAAAAAATGAGCAAAGACTCCACTCTTCATATTAGTTTAACACGTTTTGAGCCAAAGAGGTTCCCAGCACATTGCAACACAATGTGTTGGATACCTCTCTGGCAGTTCAAGGGTTAACTTTCTAAAGAGTGCATCTAATATAAATATAAATATATATATATATATATATATATATATATATATATATATATATATATTCAAGGGGCATTGTTAAACTGAAAAAAGTGCAACAAAACTGATAATGGGATTGGAGGGTCTGATTTATGAAGAAAGAGTAGCCAAACTGGATTTGTTTACATTAGAGAAGAGATGTCTAAGGGGTGATATGATTACCATTTACTAATGTATTCAAGATTAATACAAATAAGTCTCCAATTAATTATTTACTCAAAGATCTGAGCTAAGAAATTAGGTCATCCATTAAGACCAGAGGAAAGGGGCTTCTGACTACAACAAAGGCAGGGATTTTTTAGAGCAAGGGAGGTAAAGATATAGAATTCTTAGCCTCTGGATGTTGTATTTTCAGAATCTGTAATTGCTTTCAAAAAAGCAATGGATGAATTTTGCCATAAAGCCCTATAGCATTTGGAAAACAATGGCGTAAAGTTATGCTAATTTCCTCTGTAACTTGCTAGAACATCACATGCTATAAGGGACAAAGGAAAGGCCCCAAACACCCATAATGTGCCCTATTGCCTTCTTCTTCTCGCTTGACCAGACGCGGATTATCAGCAGCGCCGATATAACAATATCTAAAGAGAAGTACTTCATCAGAATGGTCTGCATCATGTGCTTGCAAACCAGGCACACATTGTAGACCGTTCCGATTAAATATTTATTTTTAGGTATCGCTATGTCGGCTCTGCTGAAGATCCACCATCTGATCCAGGAACCAGAATCTGCTTCTGACAACTTTACAGCTCGTCAAGCAGAAAGGGGAGGGAGTGGAGAACTTTATTTTCCTATATCTCTCAAACCATAACAGTTTCAGAGATACGAATAAGTGCAAGTACTCTCTTTTAATTGTATCTACCATATAGTTAATACTTTTTTTCTGACATTACTATCTTTTTAATGTCAAGGGAGGCAACAAACATCCTTGTAGTCCAACAACAGCTGAAGTCCTGCTGGTTATCTACCACTGAACTATATGCACATGCAGCTGGGATGATTATTTTATGTAGAATTCCACAAATCAAATTCTAGATATTGTTCCTGCATACTTTTTATTTTTTTTTGGAAACCCATCACTGACAATGTTGGTTGTGCCTTTGTAGGACCATAATTGTATATTGTAAATTATGTTTGGATGTTGTATTTGCAGTGTCCACCCTGAAATTGTCCTAGATGTCTTTTACCATCAATTAGTTAAAATGCATCATCTTTGGCGCCTACACTTCCTAATAATAACCTCTCATTTACCTTATGATAGCCAGAAAATATTTATAATCCCTACGAATGTTGTCCTTGTGTCTTTGTTTGAGAGGTAACGCTTTCAAACAGTCCTAGGTGTAGTGTCCGTGGAGGCAGACATGACAGTTTCCTCAAACTCTGCTCTATGTACAAGGAAATCTTAACCCCGTGAGTGCCAGAGGGGTGTGTTTCAAAAAGGTGTGTCTTTTAAAGACCAGAGTATTTAATGGGTTAATTAAGCTCATACAGTCTGCCTGCTTCAATTTAAAATAACTGCCAGGAACTATCATGTCTGCCTCCTTGAACATGATGACATCTTAGACTTATTGGGGGTTATGCGATAAGGCAGGGCTGTGCAAGATCAGTCCTCAAGGGCCACCAACAAGCCAGGCTTTAAGGATTTCCCTGATTAAGTATTGGTGAGTTATTAGTAATGTGTTGATTTTTATTGACCCACCTGTGCTCAAACACAGACGTCCTTAAATCCTGGATTGCTGGAGGTCCTTGAGGTCCGAACTTGGACATCCCTACACTTAGGCATCATAAAGTAGAGATGGCTTCTCCATTGATACTACTTCCCAATTCGTATGATTTTCTATAGATCCTATGCACTAAGATTTCCAAAGGATGGAGATTCACTAAGCATTGATTAAAAGGGGATAAAGTAGAGATGACTTCTCCAGTTTTCACTTCTCCAGTTCCTATGTTCTTTTATGGAGCCTATGCACTAAGATGTCTTCTACTTTGGAGATCTTAGTGAATAGGCTCCATAGAATAACATAGGAACTGGAGAAGTGATAAACGGGAGAAGTCATCTCCACTTTATCACCTCGTTATCACACCTTAGTGCATCTCCCCATTGGATATGTTATCTCATGAACAAAGGCACAAGGGCAAATTTCATACAGGTCATTAGGATGTTTTGGTCAAAGTAAGGCAAGTGCAGTGGTTATTATTAATAGGTGTTAGTTTTCCTTTAAGGTCTGCTCACCGACATGTGCCCAGATGCACTGGGGGACTCCTCCCTTCTCAAACTGACATTCTGTGATAATGACTATGTATGTGATTGATAATCTGCTATGTGGAGGCATGTACTGGACACATGCCATCAGTCGCATAAATCTCACAAATGATACAGTCAAATAAGCACAGAGTTATTAACAGGATGTTCTCATTTAGGTCACTATGCAAGCTAAGGTTTGTTAAAAGCAATACACTCACATTTTCACTGCCAGTGCATTCCTCCCATCTCTAAGGAGTTCAACATCACATGAGTCATCGGGGATTATGGAGAAAGACAAAATGGAACAATACTAACTGCCTCGTTGGGTCAAATTAAAATTCCCAGAACTACCATTCATTTAAAAGGATTTTTAACCCTTTGAGTGCCAGAGGCACTCAAAGGGTTAAGCACCTCTGTGCTAGAAAGATCTCCTTTGCATAGCAAAGCAACATTTTGGAGACCTCTCTAGTATTCAATGGGTTAATTTAAATTAAGGGAATTTTTTTAGTGCAGATAGATAACCCCAAAACTGCTGCAGTTCATCTTAGCGCCCATTATCCTAAATCATGAACTGGATAATAAAGTTATATAGGATTGGGAAAAAAGGTTTGTGGTGCCTCTTTGGCAGATAGAGGGGGTTATGCACTAAGGAGTGATAAAGAGGTGATAAAGTGGAGATAACTTCTCCAGTGATATCTCTTCTCCAGTTCCTATCTTATTCCTATCTTATTCTATGGAGCCAATGCACAATCTTCAGTGAGCATAAGGAAAAATCTGAAAAATCCTGTCAAGGGGGCAGGGTTTTCCTTATGCTCACAGTAAGAAGATTGTCCTTTGCTGCGACCTGTCAGGTCAAGCGACCAGATTCCATATCTGAGGGGAGGGCGGCTTACACTAGATAAAAAGGGTGAGAGGGGGATACTTTATCATTCAATTACTCTTGAACTACAACTCTGACAGTATTGAAATAACTCTCTCCACTGCCCAGATAAAGATTAATCAGAGTTGATTTTATTGTAAAACATTGCTGTCTTTTTAATGCATAAACTTAGAAATGTACCTGGTATTTAGAAAGGTACAATAACTGAAATTGCTAAAAATATTCTATTAAGTTTGCTAATATATGATTCTAAAACCAGTATCAAATTTGAGAGTGAGCTCAATGAGTAAAAATGTGAAATCTTATGAATTGTTTATTCTGTGCTTTGTTAATACAGTTATGGCCTCTACCTGAGTAAGGCAATTCATTAGTTTGAGTTCTTTAACAGTACAAATTATGCAACAGGCAGGAGTGTCTCATAAAAAATGTCATGTATAAAACTGCAATTAAGTAAATTCACACCTTACATGTCACATAGCCTTGTAATATATGTAATTTTATTGAAGTAAGTAAAAAACACTTTGATAGCTTGACTCTGCATTTCTTTTGTTATTTCCTGCAACTTGTATGCTGTATAAAGTACTTCATGGGTTACACAGTATATCATAAAAATAGGCCTTCTTCAAGAATCTGTGGAGGAAGAATTCTGTAGCATACGATTTGAACCATATGGGACTAATATACACTAGCATTCAAAAGTTTGGGGTCACTTAGAAATGTCCTTGTTTCTGTTAATGGAGCAGCTTGACCATATGTTAAGTAAGAAGTGACCATCAAGCCAATCCAAACTGTGCGAGGTGCGTCAGGAAGCATGAGGTGAACTCTCTTCACATTACCACAACAAATTGACAACTAGAATGCCAAATGTCTGCACGGCTGTAATTGCTGCAAATGAAGGATTTTTCGGCCAAAGCAAAGTCTGAAGGACACAATTATTATCTGAATTAATAATTTCTAACCTTGTCAACATCTTGACTGTATTTCTTATTCATTGTGCAACTCAATTCCTGGAAAGCAAGGACATTTCTAAGTGACCCCAAACTTTTGAACGGTAGTGTATGTTCCAAAATCTCAGAGCAATGTATTCCGTACCCCTCTGGCACTCAAAAGGTTAAAATGCTCCTTTGAATCAATGAGGAATATATTGATTCCACCCCCAACCCAAGTTGCAATTGGATTTTTCCGGAATTGCTCATCTTTCATGTTCCTAAATACAGGCCAAGAAGAAAAATTATTACTTCAAAAAATATCCAAGATAAGGTTTTGATTTAATAAGAACAACTAGATCAACTAACTGAACCAAAGGTAATAAATAACAATTCATTGGTTTAAATGGACCTAATAACCTTTCAATGGTGGAGAGCTCTCTAACGCATCTCAATATTATGCTTTGTTGGCCTCCCTAGCTTTCAAGAGCTTAAAGGGATAGTAATGTTTTAAAATAAAAGCAGCTCCAATTAATCTTCATAGTACTTGGGCCATGGAGAGTGTTATTTCAATACTGTCAGAGTAAATGAATGATAACGTTTCCCGCTCCAGCTCCTTTTACCTAGTAAGCCACTTCCCCTCAGATGTGGAATCTGGTCTTAAGACCAGACAGCCCACAGCAAAGGACAATCTTCTTACTGTGAGAACAATAAAAACTGTGCCCCCCCCAGGTTTTTCCCTTATGCTGAATGAAGATTGTCCCTTTCTGTGATCCATCCAGACAGTCTTACTGCTCTGAGATGAGCCGTGTTACATCAGTAAAAAGGGAGGGAGGGGGATACTTTATCATTCAATTACTCTTGAACCACAACTCACTCAGTTTTGAAATAACACTCTCCATGGCCCAAATTATATGAAGATTAATTGGAGCTGCTTTTATTTTGAAACATTACTATCCCTTTGAAGGGATAGTAATATTTCACTTTAAACGCAGCTCAGGTCATTCAACATAATGAAAAGTACTGCTGCCTGATGCCCTTACGTATCAAAACTGTTTAGTTACAATGTAATTAGATGGTAAAGTAGATCTCTCATGCTCCTTTTGCCAATCCTAAGCCACCTCCCCTCAGATCTTAAGACCGGACAGATCACAACGAAGAACAATTTTCCCTCAGTAAGTATAAGGAAAAACGTGTCCTCTTTGATAATGGAGTGCAGGTTTTCCCTAACACTAACTGAAGATTATCCCTTGTTGTGATCTGTTGTTGGATCTCAGACTGAAATGCTTACTTCGGCAAAAAGGGCTGTGGGGGATCAGCTTCAGCATATAATTACATCTGAAGTGTAAGAGCATTAGGCAGCAGTACTTTGCATTATGTTGAACGTGACAAGCCACGAGCGCACGCGGCCGGCACTTAACGCCCGCCGAACATTTTTTTTCATTTTTTAAACGACTTCCAGGACATACATGTACGTCCTCTGTCCACCTGGAACATCCGCTCGGGACGTACATGTACATTCTCGAGCTGTAAGGGGTTAAAGTGAATATTACTATCCCCTTATTAGCCCCATTAAAATCAAAGAGGGATTTTATTTTTCCCCATGAAGTAGTTGGCTTGTTCCAGAATTCACCCAGTTCTTCTTAGAAGATCATCTTCTTTGGAGGTAGATAATCTGAAGGAGAAGAAAGGTCATCAGGTTTCTCATCTGTAGTGGAGATAACACATAGGGCAAGAAAATATTTGTGAGGATTGTGGTTATTAGTGTATCAAAAGAAAATGAGGAAGGTGCTTGACCAGCAAATAATGATTATTTATTTTTTACAGAATCAGAATCCAACAAAAAAGCTCATCACACAGACATGTATCACAACTCTAACCTGGTACTACGGAGAGGGCAGTCTTATTGGATGACTATGGAATTTGACGAGGCTCTCCTAGAATGGGAAAGCTTTGTATTTACCGCTCAGACAGGTAACTTCTCACTAATCTCTCATTCATTAAACCAATCGCCCTCTACATCACTCATTTCTCCTTTCTATTACATATACATGCGTACAGGGCTGGTTTTATATCCCAGGAGCCCCTAGGCAAGACATGCTAGGTGCCCTTAGCTCCGCCCCAAGGCTACACTCCCACTCCTCACATGACCCTACCCCCTGTCCCATCCCAGCCTATAACAAGCAAGGCTAAAAAAAAGTTTTAACCCCATGGTTAATAGAGAGAAAGAGAGACATCTCCAAAAATTTCCTTCACAAGGCGTTGAAGATCTTTCTAGCATTTAAGGGGTTAAATAATAGCCTGTAAAGGGGTATATAAATTGGTGCAGGGACACTGAGGTAGCTTTGGCCACACCCATAATGTCAAATGTGGGTGTGACCAGTGATCTGACCTCAAATCTTGGAGCTCTACTCAATTTTTTACTCTGCTTATAGGGAAATCCAGACTTGTGAGTGGAGCTGAAATAGGCACCTATTGGCACTACATCTGCTACAGACTACAACTCCCATCATAAACAACCACCTGGTTGGGGATGATGGGAACTTTAGTCTCCATCTGCTGGGGGATATGCACAACTGTATGATAAAAAGGTTATTAAAAAAAAAAAAAAAAGTTCCCCAGTGTTACAAATTCTCCAAATCCTTTCTATGGAGCTTATGTACGAACGGAGTGATTCTCCACTCCATTCCTTGAGGCACACCAATAGGTAAGGCTTTTTGGGACATCCTAAAAGGGATAGTAATGTTTCTCAAAAACAGCAACTCAAATTAACCTTCATAGTATTTGGGCCATGGAGAGTGTTATTTCAATACTGTCAGAGTTGTAGTTCAAGAGTAATTGAATGATAAAGTATCCCCACCCCTTTAACTGATGTAACACACTGCTCACCTCAGAGCAGCAGGGTGGTGTTCAAGTGCATTACAGAGAGGGACAATCTTCAGTGAGCATAAGAAAAAACCTGAAAAACCTGTTGGGGGGTGCAGGGTTTTCCTTAGGTTCACAGTAAGAAGACTGTTCCTTGCTGTGACCTGTCTGGTCAAGAGACCAGATTCCACATCTGAGGGGAGGCAGCTTTACACTGAGTAAAAAGGGCGGGAGGGGATAATTTATCATTTAATTACTCTTGAATTAAAACTCTGACAGTAATGAAATAACACTCTCCATGGCCCAAATACTATGAAGATTAATTGGAGCTGCTGTTTTTGTGAAACATTACTATCCATTTAATTAAACACAGGTAGATTAATTAAAATGAATTAGCCACTGATTAGTCACCAGAGATTAAGCAGGGTAATCACAAATAGCTGACCTTGAAGGTTTATCACTGGTTTTATCCAATAGATTCCTACTGAAAACTTGAAGATAAACCCCTTGATGAACTCATCAGCTTCAATGGAATACATGTCTAAATATGTTACTTCCTCTTTATCACACCTTAATGCATCACCCCTGAGGTTGTCCACTCCGATGGACTAAAATGAATTTGGAGCAATTCTAGAAGAAACCACCTTGCCATAGGGCCAGGGAGCTCAACTCTGTCCTCAGCCACCCACCCACAGGGTTTTAGAATATCCTCACATAAGCAATCATTTTGAGAGAGATATGCCTGAGTTAATGTCATTCACTTGTGTTTAATGTAGGAGAGCCTGAGAACCTGCACTTTTGGAGAGCTTTGAGGGAAGTTTTGAGCTCCCCTCCATAGAACACAATTAATCATTTCCATTGATTTAGATGGCATTGCACTGCACTGCACTGAGGAGCTCTATAACATTTAAGGATTTAAGAACCCCACTTAAATAAATGAAATTATAGGATACCTCCATTCCAGCAGCTGGTGAGATGGATCAGTTGGTTAAAGCACCAGCTGTAGAAGCTCTTGAAACCTTAAGGTCACAGGTTCTAGTCCCATCAGGGTCAGCACAGCCTTTCATCCTTCCAATGTAGATAAAACGTGTACCATTAAAGTGTTAGTAATGTCCAAAAAAAAGTTTTTTTGCATTTAAGAAGAGCTTAAAAAGCTGCGCTAAATGCAAAAAACCGTATCCCTCAAACTGCTATGGTTTAAGAGATACAGGCGTTTGAAGTTCGCTGTTTCCTACTGACAGCTGTAAAGCTGTCAGCAGGAGATCCGTGTCGGTCGACACAGAGGCGCTTGAGCAGAGCCGTGATCTCGTTATTTACCACAAATCCCTTCATTGGAATGGTCTAAAACGAGTGCCACATTTTAGACCATTCCAGTGAAGGGTTTCCTTGTAAGTAACAAGATCGCGGCTCTGCTCAAGCACCTCCGTGTCGACCGACACGGATCTCCTGCTGACAGCTTTACAGCTGTCAGTAGGAAACAGCGAACTTTAAACGCCCGTATCTCTTAAACCATAGCGGTTTGAGGGATATGGTTTTTTGCATTTAGCTCAGCTTTTTAAGCTCTTGTAAATGCAAAAAAACTTTTTTTTGCACATTACTAACACTTTAAACTGGATAATAATATCTATACCCCCAGGACATACTTAAAAACAAGAGACAACCTCAATGTATCCTTCTTGGTAAAATGCATTGATATTATTCTACGGATCCTATAACATGTCTACCAGTACTGCTAGAGACATGTTAGTGATTAGGCTCGGTCCTGGGTGAGTGCTGCATTGTGCATGCTACTCCCGCCGAGGTCCAGGTGATGTTAAACCTTAGAGTGCCAGGGGTCAAGAGGCCGGTCCTGCTCTGTGTACTGCCACCGCCAGAGCACGCGATGCAGTCATGGCAGTTCAGGCAGTCTCTACTGCACATGACAGCTTCTGACAAACATCCTAGAGAATTATAATATTCAATTATTTAACCCCTTGGATGCTAGAGAGATCTCCAAAATGCTTTAAAAAATGAAGAATCTCTTTGAAAAAGGAGTAAACTTGTTTTATGCAGCATAAATATCCCTGCAATATAGATATTTTCATATCAAACTAATATACAGACTATATTACACTTATCTCATCTATTCACACAGCCCTCTTCATGCCTCTTTTACATACAACATTTACACATTTTCTTTAATTCATTTTCTTTAAACCACAATGTCTGACCTTAAAACATGTGTCTTCTAAAGGCCCCCCGAATTCAAATGCTCAGAACACCAATGTAAAGTTTGCTCTGATGAACTCATGGAGTAGTGGCACGTGGAGCGCGGTACTGGAATCCAGGCCTGGCAATTCTCTGAGAATCATCATCTCTACTCCAGCTAATGCAGTGATAGGCCGCTACAACCTTTCTGTCCAGATCACAATTATGGGAAATACTGCTACATATTCACTTGGAAAATTCATTCTGCTTTTTAATCCCTGGTGCATAGGTAATACTGAGAAACAAATATGAGTGTTTTATTAACATTTTAAACAATGCATGGATACACATCTGGTAAGCAGAACATTAAGGACCAGAGGGGTGTGCACTTTCTTAAAGGGATAGTAATGTCAGAAAAAACGTATTAATTATATGGTAGATACAATTAAAAGAGAGTACTTGCACTTATTCGTATCTCTCAAACCATTATAGTTTGAGAGATATAGAAAAATAAAGTTCTCTGGTCCCTCCCCTTTCTGCTTGACGAGCTATAAAGCTGTCAGAAGCAGATTCTGGTCGCTTGACCAGATGCGGCTCTTCAGCAGAGCAGATATAACAATATCTAAAGACAAATACTTCATTTAGAACAGTCTACAAAGTGTGCCCGGTTTGCAAGAACACTTTGTAGACCGTTCCAATTAAATATTTATTTCTAAATAGAGTGATTTCAGCTCTGCTGAAGAGCCTCTGTCTGGTTAAATGACCGGAATCTGCAGCTGTCAGCTAGATGGCAGACTTGAGTAAAACAGCCAGGAAAAGGTAACTTTAGCAAGTTATATCTCTCAAACCATAAAGGTTTGAGAGATAAGACTTACATCGATGTTAACCTTTTTTAATGTTTGCAATATTAAATCAACTTAAAATTAACCATTACTATCCCTTTAAAGGGTGAATTATAGCAGCGATATACTTATTCTCCTGTGTGCTGTCTAACAATGTATGTAGGACAGTACAAGATATCTAAGGACAGTGTACTCAGTTCTTGATCAGTAATATAGCAAAATATTGGTCAATATTTTGATCCTTCAATACAATATTTCTTATGAAAGGTTCAGTAACTAAAAGTTATACACATAGGCAGGGCAAAAGGGTGGGATGGTTGTTGAATCTTCACTTTAAGGACTGTCAGATTGTTATTTGATATGAGTGCATAAATTGAGGTTTCAAAAAGAAGGAAAAGAAGATGTATTGCTTAATATGGTATTATATATATTGGGTCAATTAACTTAGAATAATAGTGCTATACTCTAGAAAATATGTCTGATACCAGCTATACAGTGATCAGGAGGAGGTAGGAGTAGACAGCATTAGGATAGGTAGCACAACTTATAAATATTTACTAGCCTTTGAAAGACCAGAAGAGTATGATATGCATTGCCTCATAATGTGTTGCACACAGTGTTGGTTCTTAAAGGGATAAAGATAACTAATTATTAAGATTATGCTTCAGTTGAATGGATTCCACTGAAACAATTGGCCAGAAAAAGGGGGAGGGGATGAATAAAGAAACGTCACATGCAGACATATGTCCATGTTTAAGGATGCTCAAGTGAGACAAATGATTGGTTCCCCTGAAGAAACAGACTTCACAGAAGAAATGCATAGGGCCAGAACCACATTTTATCTAGCCCATGTTTTTAATAAATACTTCTTATTTTGTTAACTCATAATCAGTGTTCCCTCAAGCAGCAACTTTCCCCTTCCCACCCTTTGTATTAGTTTAGTGAGGTCACAATTGATTCAGAACAAGTACAAGAATGATCTGGGATATAATCACGATCTATAACCAGACGGCATAAGGCCAACAGGATTGTGGACCGGAAGGGTGAATGGTGAGGGGGAATAAAGTAGAGGAGGGAGACAACAAAGAACCAGACTGTGGGTTAGCCAGTAATTCTAACAAACTCTGAGGCTAGTTTCATCACTAGGACATGTGAGTACCCTATGTATAGAGAGTTTGTTTGATAAGAAGGAAAATAGCTGCATTTAGATACCCTTTACTCTGTCTAGTTTTCTTTACTTATTATTAAATAAACAAGCTACGGATCACATGATGTTATTTATAATTTTTTTTTTATATAGATGATGATGTGTACATGGAAAATGAGGATGAAAGGAATGAATACGTTTTAAATGACCATGGCATCATCTTCATGGGGAACGAGAAGCATGTAACTAGTCTAGGATGGAACTTTGGTCAGGTAATCCATCTGCATGAGGATAACCATAAAAATGTATTATTATCTCTAATTATACAGTAGCACTCTATTATAAAATTTACTGTGAGTCAAGAATTCCCATGACTTGCTATTACTGGATAGATTCCACAAATGCCTCAGATTCAGTGAGTGAGGGGCCCATTGGTCTAAAAGGTGCCAATGAAGTTAATTTCAGTAGACCACTGTGAACAGGGAGCTCATTACGAAGGCTATTGCACTAAGAAGAACTGTAACAATTCTGGGATAAATCAACTATACCATAAAGGACAAATACATATTGTAATTGATTTAATTGGTTCTATACTATCATGAATGCTAGCAAGGTCTTCAATGCATTCAAGAGTTTAAAAGCACCATTTAAATCATATGGAATCTGGGAAATATTTACGTGTCTCCAGTGGTGGAATACATTTTGTCCAGTTTTCCTATAGCAGCCTCACCGAGAATGAAAATCTTTAAGTATGAACATTGCCTTAAATAAATATGTTTTATTGTACACTTTATTTAAAACATAAATAACTCATTCTAGGAAAAATCAGGACTGTTTCTAGGCAATATAGTTCTCCCATGAAAAACTAGAAAACTGTACCCTGTCCTATCACATCCACAAACATCCACAAAAATGAAATGTTCACAAAGTAAGCCTCAAGACAAAGCAGGATAAACTAGAGCAGTGGTCCCCAACCCTATCCTCTATGATCCCTAAGAGACCATGTCTTTAGGATTTCCCTGCTTGTGTACAGGTGAGTCAATTAAATTATTAAGCCTCTGATTGACCCGACCGTACTGAAACAGAGTAGTCCTAAACACAAGGGGCTAGATTGTATTGCAGGTGTTAAATGTTAACACCCGCTTTATCAAACATTTTCCTGTTGAAGTCTATGGGAAACCTGGAGATAAAAGCAGAAATAAAATTAGCACCTGCAATAGAATCTTGCCCAAGGTCGGTTAGGGAACATATGGTGAGGACCCATTGGACTACAACAATTGTTCTTTAACTTTCTGCTGTGATGATCCCTTTAGCATAAAACTGTATTTATTGAAAACTTAACAATCCAACCCTTTAACCCAATGGGTGTTATAGAGGTTTTCAACACAATACTTCTAGATGCACTGAAGACCTCTTTAGTATCCGAGGGGTTATCATAGTATGCATATTTAAAAACTAGCTGGTGCCAAGAACGTAAAGCATGGGACACATGAGAAGATGCTACAATTGTGCAGGGAGCATTATTGTAGTAAAGAGAGCTGGATGTTAATATTCAAAGCTCCACAGAGCCTCTGAAATCTTTGCTAAAAGGTGCCCTGAATACCTTGAGCTCCTACGGCTTTTCAGAAGAGCGGAAACTGGCACCACCGGGTGGAGACCAGTGCAATCTAAAATGGCCCTGGAAACAATGACAAGAGGCACATAGAATCCTTCTCAAGAGCGCCTCAAATCTCAGATGATTCACTTACAATTAGAAGCTAAAATTCTAAATAATCTTAAATTGCAAGTATGAAAATTATTCTGTTGTAGTAATTTCTGTATACTAAAGGGTTTCATATAGACATTTTGATTGAAATCCTTCATTGCACTTTATTTGGCCAGTTTGAAGAGAGCATTCTGGATATCTGCATGGACATCTTGGACAGAAGCCTGGAACATCAAAGAAATCCAGTTGGGGATTGCTCTCTGAGAAACAGCCCTATATATGTCGGAAGAGTTGTCAGTGCTATGGTAAACAACAACATTCATCTTCTAAGAACTTTCCTGTGGTCTCACATTAGCCTAATAAATTAGATCTTAAACCAACATTAATGGGGAGATTTTTGTTATTTATTGTAATGCTCTGTAAAGTACTAAAATATCGGACTGATGTCAGTAACACTCCTTAATACTCATTAGTTTCAGAGTTATGTAGCTTTTCAAATCATTCTTCCTCCCCTTTATTTGACATCAATATTTTCCACTGGTAAGGGGGGCTGGAGGATTTGATCAAGTAGATGCCATGGTAACCCACCTGCCAATGACTCAAACAGAGATATTTGTCTCTGTGTGAGTATACAAAGCATCCTCTGCACTGACTGAACTTTATACAGTGCTGAGGATGCATTAAAATTGCTCACACAGAGACAAATATCCCCAAATGAGTAAACTGTCAGGTGGTTTTGCCATGACAACTGGCCAGCTGATCATTAACAGGTAATCAGGAGAAATGGTTGAAATGAGGGAAAAGGGAGAGGGAATTTTAGACGGTAAATAACATGGAAATTAAGAGTGAAATTATCGTCACTCACACTCTTTAATGCCTTACAATGCATTACAATAAAGAAAATCAAATAAACCATCACTATGTTTTTTAAAGGAACACAAATACCTCCTAATAATAGATCCTCCAGTTAACTTCATGTGGGCAAAAAAAAAAAATGGCCACTATGAATCAATTATCTGTGGATTACTGTTCCCAAATTCCTCTTTAATTAGCACTGGATATCATGTCCATGGAGGCAAGTATGGATTTCTGGAGCCCAAACTCCTCCCACTAAAGAGTTTCTAAAAACACTTCACTTAGAGAAGTTTTCCTGAGTTCTAGAGACCTGAAAAAAGAATCATGTCTGTCTCCATGGATATAATATCAGGTATTTAAAATGTGTTGTGGAGAACCAATGTGTACAATATTGATTCATAGTGAAAATTAGGATTGTCCACCCATACTAAGGTAAATGAGTGTTAGTGTTCCTTTAACTTCTATGACATCTGACCAAAACGTTACCTTGTGGATTGATTACATGCTAGTGAAATCTTAAATTCAGGGCAATGTATACATATTTAACATTTCATAAAGAGGGAAATTAAAATTCAAAATGTATAGTTATTGTTACAATCTGTACTCAATAGGTAAACAGCAATGATGAATTTGGAGTTCTAGAAGGAAAGTGGGAAAAAGATTTTTCTGGTGGTGTTGACCCAAACAGTTGGAATGGGAGTGTGGAAATCCTCTGGAAGTGGCAAAAAGAAAATTATCAGCCAGTCAAGTATGGCCAGTGTTGGGTCTTCGCAGCAGTGATGTGCACAGGTGTGTTATGTTACAGTAAACACATGGGGGGGCCGGACTTACATCCCACTCTCCTCTAGGCAAGGCATTCTAGGTGCCCTTAGCTCCGCCCATGGCCACACCTCCACTCCAGTCCTATCCACCGTTTCCTAGCACAGAAAATTTCTTTGGCCTACAAATAAAGACAAGAAAAAAAAAAAGATGGAACCCTTTGTTTGCTACAGAGATCTCCAACACATTGATTTGCAAAGCACTGGTGATATTGTAGCATTCAAGTATTAAATAACAGCCTGTAAGAAGGTATACAACTGGTGCAGTGTCATTGAGTTTGCTTTGGCCACACCTACAGTTAAAATATGGGTGTGGCCAGCAAAGCAGAGGCTCATAATTTGGAATTACTGAAGAGATGACCGCGTGGGAGGCACAGACCTCTCCTGCCATGCCGCTGGACCACCAGGGAGATAGGAGGCTGGGAGCAGTGTGGAGTTTGTGGGCAATGTGGAGATTGGGGGCAATGGGGGGACAATGTGGAGATTGAGGGGCAATGTGGAGATTGAGAGCAATGTGGAGATTGAGGGGCAATGTGGAGATGGAGAGCAATGTGGAGATTGGGGGCAATAGGGGGGCAATGCAGTCAGGGGGCCCCATGGCAATTTCTGCACCTGGGCCTGGTGGCTTCTAGTTACACCTCTGGCTG
Organism: Rhinophrynus dorsalis; assembly: GCA_037306005.1. Lineage (NCBI taxonomy): Eukaryota > Metazoa > Chordata > Amphibia > Anura > Rhinophrynidae > Rhinophrynus > Rhinophrynus dorsalis. The sequence continues at coordinate 42,727,126 of CM074727.1, forward strand.
GGCACCCCTCTGGCACTCAAAGGGTTCATGCAAAGCAATTTCATTCAAGGGTAACTTGTGGAATTTTCACATCCCCCCCATACAGTGCAGTTGGTTTGCTCCAGGATTGCGTGAGGAATAAGACCCTCCAGTCATCTAGTGGTTAAATCACTTTAAACAAGCACCTAACTAAAACATGCAATTAATGCCAAAATTATATAGCAGACACAGATTAGAATTTCGTAACGCCAATAACTATAATTTAAATGTATTCTCTTACTGCAGTGAGTGTAAGACTATTATAATCTCCACCCTTGGTGAAAATGATCAAGGTCTAATTACCTGTCTTCCTTGGATTCTCTCCTTAGTACTCAGATGCCTGGGCATTCCAACCAGACTGATCACAAATTTCAACTCCGCCCACAACACAGACACAAACCTGAATGTGGACCTCCACTACGACCCAGAAGGGAAATTCCTGGAGATCTCTGATGATAGCATCTGGTAGGCCCACATTAATAGATAACAAGAATACAGTATATAAAACTGGGGTCTTAAAATGATGAATGCATCTTTTTGGGTTAATCCATTCATACTCAGCAGAGGTATATATATGAATGTACTTTCATTCAAAGTTACAATATTTAAAGGGATAGTAACTTAAAATGTAAAAAAAATATATATATAATATAGGGTTTATCCTCCTGAGTAAAACAATAGTACTCCCACTACTGAGAGTTCTATTCAAAAGTTATTACAGTTCAAACTATTTTTTTAAGTGCAGTATCACAGTGGTCTAAAATTGTACAGTGGTGCTGTTGCTACACCATCCTACAGAGATTTATGGTCAACTGACCAGAGCTGTCCATAGGATGCTGTAGCAGCAGTGCCACTGTACATTTTCAGTTCACTGTGATATTGCACCTAAAAATCTAACGTTTGATCTGTATAACTTCTCAGTAAAACACATTTCAGCAGTGGGAGTATCCTTGCTTTTCTGAAAAGGATAAACACTACAATATATATTTTTTTACATATAAAGTTTTACTATCCCTTAAAGGAGAACAAAAACCTAATATTAATCCCCTCCCCACTTAACTTACTATGCCCAGAAAATCCTAACAACCCCTATGAATTTTGACTTGTGCCTTTGTTTATGAGATAGTATTTTCAATCAGTCCATTGAGGTGGATCTGACAGATGGTTGCAGTGTTTTGAATCAGGCCGAATACAGCAGCCTTCCTAACACTTTATGCACAAGTGGAATGCTCAAGGCATTGAGAATTAATGTGTCACACACCCTTCAGGTACTTTAAGGATTAAGAATACCATGTGCAGTGATCAGAATGTTTTATCCTCTGTTCCTGCCAGCAACTATCATGTTTATCTCAATGAACATGACATCCAGAGCTAATTGAAGATTTTCAATGTACAAATGTGCTAGTGCAGCCACATGGTGCTAGTCTGTAATGCCAGTGGCTATACTGACAGGTATGTACAACAGCTTATAATCATTGTAGTGGATACCGGCAGACACATTCTGAGCATTAGACTTAAGAACTATATGGTCCAGAGGTGGGCGGCACTAGAGGACAACAAAATTTTTTTCATTATTTATTTATTTATTTATTTTTACGGATGTATTCTGGGATGACAGCGTGGCATGTAGTCGAGCTGCCATCCCAGAATTCCATGACGTGCCAGGACCATCATTGGTCCTTAATGCATATCCACAGGTGACAGTCCTGGCATGTTAAGGGGTTAATATCATAAAGCCCTGTAACATGCTTAGGAAAACTGACAAGTGTCAGAGCCAGAGTTGTCTATGCCTTGTTAATATATGAGGCAAATATAGACAAGCTGATACCTTTATTGGCAACTAAGTAGATTTCGGATGCAAGCTTTTAAGACCTCTTAGGTCTCTTCCTCAGGCATGTTATAGAGACCTAAGAGGTCTTCATAGCTTGCATCCTAAATCTGATTAGTTAGCCAATAAAGATATCAAGTTGTCTAAATTTGCCTCCTGTATATATACAGCTAACAAGGTATAATTTGTTAATATATGGCATAGACGTTGGTGCTGACTTGAGGAATGCCCCAAAATGCCAACAGACTGCATTATTTTCCTCCTCTTGGAGCAAGTGGCCCTAACAGAGGCTTTATCGCATACATATCTTAGTAAATTGGCATAAAGCAAGCGTAGGGACATTGCATTAATTCTAGTTCCTGATTAAAGGGATAGTAATGCTTGAAAATAATTTTATTTTATATTGTAGTCCTTAAAAAAACATGAAAAATGATATAAGTCTTATCTCCCAAACCTTTATGGTTTGGGAGATATTCACATGTAAAATATAGTAAAATGCTCTTTTCCTAGCTGTTTCAGCCAAGTCTGCCATCTAGTGGACAGATTTGGAATTCGGTCCACAGAGCAATCGGCAGCTCTTTAGCAGTGCCGAGATTACGATCTTTGAAAAGAACTACTTAATTGGAACTATCTACAAAGTGTGCCTGGCTTGAAAGCACACTTTGTAGACCATTCCAATTAAGAAATTATTTTTAAAGATGGTGATCTCAGCACTTCTGGAGAGGCACAGCCGGTCCCAGGACGGATTCCAAATCTGCAGGGTGGAGCAATGACATCACTCCAGGGGAAACTTTATTTCTGAATATCTCCCAAACCATAAAGGTTTGGGAGATAAGACATATCATTTTTCAAGATTTTTTAAGGGCTACAATATACAATAAACTTATTTTCAAGTCATACTTTCTTCTCTTTATCTGCTGAATCAAGGAGCAAGGGATAAAGTCAAAGGGGCCGTTAGGATATTCTGGCCATGGTAGGGTTAGTGGTGGGGTTATTCTTAATAGGTGATAGTTCTCCTTTAAGGAGAATAGGAAAAGACACAAAATGGACAACAAATAGTTTGATTAAATAACCAAAAGAAAGGAAACGTTAGAAGTAAGATATTAAAGTAACAAAAAATCGGACTGCCAACACTTCATCTTCATATAATGTCATAAAACTGGAAGGCATATATTCTAAATTAAAGGTAAATAAAGTCACAGATCAGGAAATTAGCATTTACTTGACAAACTGCCTTCTATTTATGTATCATCTGAAAATATGAATCACTGGCAGCATCCACTATGCACTGACTACTAGCTGAAGTAGCTGCCAGTAAGAAACATATTCAATACTGCATCTACCAAGTAATAATTAAACATGAGACAATATCATATTGGCTGGTAATTAAAGGGACGCTAGCACCTAAAAATAGCTTAGGCAATTTTGAATGAGCTTTCAAAATCACCTTTTTTGTTCTATTAGTCATTTAATATTCCGAAAACTAATTTTTTAGCTATTACATATTTAGATTATGGTCACTAAGGTATGCTATGCAGTCACGTCATGAATTAACTCTACATTACCTCCGCCACTCATTGACACTTACCCATAGCTATGCACTGCGTACATCTCCTAGCAGTGAGCAATGCAGTGCGTACCTCTCCTAGCACTGGAAGAGTTAAACAGTTAAGACAGGAAGTGCATGCATAGCATGCCTTAATTAGCATACACTATACATTTAAAGGAGCAGTAAGCTTTTTTTATGAAAACATATTATATAGAGAACTTCCTGCTGAATAAAACAACGGTAATCCCATCGCTGTCAGATGTTTTATTCAAAATTTATAGCAGTTTAAATAATCAGGAAGTGAATTTACTGTGTTTACTTCCTGATAGTTCTAACTGACAGGAAATGACAGGCAATTTCTATCACATTCTATGGAGAACTGTATGACTCTGACTTTTCTGACTTTCCTCTACATTAGAACCTAACAGGAAATCTAAATGTTACTCAGTAGGAAAATCCCTACAGTGTATATTTTTTTCATTAAAAAAAGTTTACTGCTCCTTTAAATAAGCCAAATGTTACTTTTCAAAATAAAAAATGACTAACATGACATACATGTGATTTGGTAAGATGTTTCAAAATGACCTAAGTTGTTTTTAGGTGATAGACTCCCTTTAACCCTTTGAATGCCAGAGAGATGCGCAAAGCATTGCAAAGCAATGCGTTGCATAACCCCTCTTACACTAAAAGGGTTAACGCTTCAATGATTTGAGACTGTTTAAATTCTTCAAAAGCTGTTCTAATAACAAGGAAAAGTTATAACAATTTCAGAGCATGTTAACAAAAAAAAAATATTCTGCTTGTAAATCAGTCAATAAATAACTGAATAAATATTGCAACACAAGTAAATTCCAAAGCCCTGGGCAGACTTTATCAAGGTTCTTTTACAAATGAGGGGAAAAGAAAGTACAACATTTACACTGTAGAGGGCATCCTCTGAACAGGAAGTGAGTAGTGCAGAGGAAAAATGTTTCCCCCAGTCTGTCGCAAAAGACAGGATTGGCAAATTCAGATTTCTTACTTGCAATCAGTTAGTAGAAAATGTGTAATTTAGGGGAAAAATACAAATTCTTAATTTCCCATGCACTGAATAGAGCTTTTTAACCCCGTGAATGTTAGCGAGGTCTCCAGTGCATAGCTTTGCAATGCATTGGAGATCTCGTTAAGATTCAAGGGGTTAAAAGCTTAAAGGAGCAGTAAACTTTTTTTTATGAAAATACATATTTTATAGAGCATTTCCTGCTGAATAAAACAAGGTCACTCCCATCGTTGTCAGATGTTTTATTCAAAATTTATAGCAGTTTAAATAACCAGGTAGTGAATTTACTGTGTTTACTTCCTGATAGTTCTAACTGACAGGAAGTGACAGGCAGTTTCTATCACATTCTATGGAGAACTGTATGTCTCTGACTTTTCTGACTTTCCTCTCCATTAGAATCTAACAGGAAATCTAATTAGAATTTGACCACTAGAGGGCACTGCTAATGTAAAAAAAGCATGGGTTTAAACTGTAATAACTCTGGAAATATAAATCTCTTGGCAGTGGGAGTACCCTTATTTTACTCAATAGGAAAATCCCTACAATATATATTTTTTCATAAAAAAAGTTTACTGATCCTTTAATTTAATTAACAGGAATTTTTATTTGTCCCCTATGGTGCAGTTGGTTTAGTCAATAATAACTCCAGTCTGCGTTTATAAATATGGTTAAAGGGATAGTAATGATTCACAATAAAAGCAGATCCGATTAATCTTCCTAGTATTTGGGCCATGGAGAGTGTTATTTCAATACTCTCAGAGTTGTAGTTCAACATTATGCCTAAAGGAGAGACCTACATTTTCTTGAAAGCTTGCATCCCAGAGCCGCTCAGCTAATAAAGATATAATTTTATCCTACCAGTCTCCTGAATTATAATTATGGGCCAAGATTCCTGTAATGAAAAGGTGTTTAAACGAGCAGTAAACTTTTTTTATGAAAGCTTATTTGTTATAGAGATTTTCCTGCTGAGTAAAACTGGGTCACTCCCACTGCTGTCAGTTGTTTTATTCAAACTTTATAACAGGTCACATAACCAGGAAGTGAATTTACTGTGTTTACTTCCTGATAGTTCTAACTGACAGGAAGTGACAGGCAGTTTTTATCACATTCTATGGAGATCTGTAAGTCACTGACTTTCTTCTCCATTAGAGTGTAACAGAATAACTAATTGTAATTTGACCACTAGAGGGTACTGCTAATGTAAAAAACACAGGTTCAAAGAATAATAACTCTGGAAATATGCATCTATCAGAAGTGGCAGGACCCTTATTTTACTCAAGAGGAAACACCCTAAAATATTTTTTTTCCATTAAAAAAAGTTTACTGCTCCTTTAAGGAACATATCGCAAACAGTCATAACACAGAACTCTTTATTCACTGTAAACATTATGGAACAGTATCAAAAGACTATTAGATTTCACAGTACACATATTTTTTCAATACAGGAATTTCCACGTCTGGAATGAATCCTGGTTTGTCCGCAAAGACCTGGGTAGTTCCTACGATGGTTGGCAAGTTCTCGATTCAACTCCTCAAGAGCAGAGTCTGGGTAAGAATAGTATGAAAATGAGATTGACATTGATATTCAGGGCTGTTTTATTTGATTGAAATGTTTTAAAGCGGAACTTTCACTCAGATTAATGTGCCCCCAAAATCAAAATCAATTATTTTCGTAGAACCACAATTACAGATATGTAACTAACTCCAGACCTGTTATGATAACTAAAGGTACACCAACTCTTGAATTTAAAATTCTAGAGATATTCAGGTCGAGTACATCATTATTTCTTTCAAGTCACTACTTGTATCTTTCTCAAAAATACTTGACAATGATAATGTTGAAGATAGATGGATTAATCTCACCAACGACTGCAACATCCACTAGGTACCCCTTCTCAGGTCCGAATCTGTGGACTGGAACAATTCCGGTTTACCATTTGTCAGTCGCATCCTTCGGTTAATCCGTTATTATAAACGATGTATAAACGATGTATAAAGAGGACTCTTTAGTCTATACAGCAAATCCAAGAGGTCTGGAGTCAGGGAGCCACATAAAGGGTGTTGATATGAACATGTTTTAATTATAAATAATAAATATATTTTTATGTGGTTCCCCTTCTCCAGACCTCTTGGATTTGCTGTATAGTAGAGTGTTATTTCAATTCTGTCAGAGCTGTAGTTCAAGAGTAATTGAATGATAAAGTATCCCCCTCCCGCCCCTTTTACTGATGTAACACTGCTCAGCTTAGAGCAGCAGGGAGTGTCCAGGGAGATTGCAGAGAGGGACAATCTTCAATTAAGATAAGGGAAAAAGCTGAAAAACCTGTCAAGGGGGGCAAGGTTTTCATTGTTCTCACAGTAGAATATTGACCCTTGATGTGAGCTGTCTGGTGTATGGACTGGATTCCACATCTGAGGGGTCGGGGCTTACACTAGGTAAAAGGGGCAGGAAGGGGAAACTTTATCGTTCAATTACTCTTGAACTACAACTCTGACCGTATTGAAATAACACTCTCTATGGCTCAATTGCTATGAAGATTAATTGGAGCTGCTGTTTTTGTAAAACATTACTATCCCTTAAAGAAATATCTCAAAATAACTACATAAATATAATATATAATATAGTATAGAATAAGTATAATATTGCTGATTCTATTTGTGCACATCAATTTAACAAAATGAATAGTATCTTAAATAAAAATTAAAACACTGAACACCTTGATTAACTCATTGACGATCAGATGGGATGTGGGGCGCGTTACAAAGCAATGCATTGCTCACTCCTCCGGTCATCATGAGATTAATATACTGTCTTTTCCCCTAGCACATTCTATGTTCCTCTGCCTATACAATGTATAAGACGCTTACTAAACGCTTGTTTCAGGAAATGTGACTTGCGACTTATGAATACAACCTATCAGAATCTCTGATTATAGGCACTAAGACTGGATTACAACAAGGTTCCAACATAATTCAAAAGCTAATAGCAAAAAAATATAACACCCATATCAAATTAATTCCTATAAAGTCAAATTCACTCATCTCGTCTAAGGAGTCTTCTGCCGCTTATGGGTTCCACCCATCAATGAATGCATGAACTAATAAAGCTACATAGGGATAATCTTCATAATAAAAGGAACAACATTAATTTAAAGCTTAATTACAAACACAGGTTATAGAGCATTACAAAGAAAGGTTCATGGTTGCCATAATCCGCTGACGCGTTTAGCACTATATTAGTGTTTAGTCATTGATGATCAGACACTAAGCACTACTAGCGTGAAATGTATCAGATGTATGGTGACACCATAGGCTTTTACTCTGTTGTCTAAGCCACATGTTTAAGCTTTGAATAAAGTTTGTTGTTTTTACCATAAAGTTTATCTCCATGTTTGGCTTTATTGGTTTGTACATCTTTGATTTTAAATAATGTTTTGAACAACTTACAGTGTTTTTCCATAAAAAGTATCTGTCAAAGGAATTATAGCTGCTTGATACATTTTCACCAATGCTTTCTGCATGGAAGTAGTACTGACACCTCTGAAATGTAATCTTTCCCTGTAGATGAATGAGGCTGAAGTACTAAGAACTACAGTAATTCTGTAGTAAAACAACTGGACCATCACCTGCAAGAAGTAAATATGGTCATTGATTTAAATGGGGTGTCTAACCCCTTGAATATTAAAGTGGTCTCCAACACTTAGTGTTGCAATGCATTGGAAACCTTTCTAGCATTTGACGGGTTAAAATCCCCATTTGAAATAAGAGGATTTGGGAAATTTTTATTTGACCCCTATGGTGCAGTTGGATTGCTCCAGAATTACTCAAGAGGGGTCGTGCATTAAGGTGTGATAAAGATGTGAAAAGTAGCAATAACTTCCTTACTGATATCACGTCTCCAAGTCCTATGTTATTCTATGCAGCCTATGCACTAGGGTCTCTCAAGTTGGAGAAATCTCAAGTCGGAGAACTCTTAGTACATTGGCTCCATAGTATTAAATATGATTTGGAGAAGTGATAACACTGGATAAGGTATCTCTGCTTTATCACCTCTTTATCAAACTGTATTTCCCCCAGTTCATTGTAACATACACAGTAAAAAAAGATGTGCGTCCATCAAGTTCAGCCCATTCCAAATCACCCCTGTTGATCCAGGGGATGGCAAGACAAATCCCGTTGAAGCCATTTCCAGTTAATTCCCAGTTCTTCTTAATATATCAGTCTCAATGAAGAGTGATTACTAGTGATGAGCGAGCACCCCAATGCTCGGGTGTTCGGGTGCTCTGACCGAGCACCCCCTGAGGCTCGAGTGCTCGGCCGAGCACCCGAGCCCCATTGAAGTCAATGGGAGGACTCGAGCATTACACCAGGCACCCCCTGCTCTGATGAGGGGAGGGTGCCTGGTCCATAGGAAAAGGGCAGAAAAGGATGGAAACACCACAGAAATGGTTCAGGGACAGCATAGGGAGGATGTCTGGATGCATCTTGGACTCCAACATCGCTGCTGGGAACGATCTTTCGCCCGTAGTACGCCATTTTTACACACTGACCATAAAACACACAAAAAGGAAAATAAAAACGACTTTAGGCGAAAAATTGTTACCAAACAGTATTTGCTGTATATTTACTTGTATATCATCTGCAAATTCTCCCAAAAATTTCCTCGATTTTTCTGAACTGAGGCCATGATTAAGAGGGAAACGTGCACAGAAGCAAATTCTCCCAAAAATTTCCTTGATTTTCAGAACTGAGGCCATGATTAAGAGGGAAACGTGCGCAGAGGCAAATTCTCCCAAAAATTTCCTTGATTTTCAGAATTGAGGCCATGATTAAGAGGGAAACGTGCGCAGAGGCAAATTCTCCCAAAAATTTCCTTGATTTTCAGAATTGAGGCCATGATTAAGAGGGAAACGTGCGCAGAGGCAAATTCTCCCAAAAATTTCCTTGATTTTCAGAATTGAGGCCATGATTAAGAGGGAAACGTGCGCAGAGGCAAATTCTCCCAAAAATTTCCTTGATTTTATTGAACTGAGGCCATGATTAAGAGGGAAACGTGCGCTGAGCTGACCATCTAAAACATTATGGGTGAGGGTCTGCTGCAGAGCTGACCATCCTAAACATTATATGCGAAGGCCCGCTAGTGAGCTGACGCTATAAAACATTATATGAGAGGGCCCGCTAGAGAGCTGACCCAATAAAACATTATATGAGAAGGCCCGCTGGTGAGCTGACCTATATAAAAATTGTCAAACAGGGCCCGCTGGTGAGCTGGCCCTATATAAAAATTATATCACAGGGCCCGCTGGTGAGCTGGCCCTATATAAAAATTATATCCCAGGGCATATGGAAGAGGAGGAGGAGGATGAGAAGATTAAGAGTCAACCATATACCCGTTTTTTGGGTGGAAGGGGTGAATGGGAATACAGAGTATTCCCATCATTGTAAATAACATATATAAAGTGAGTTTATGTTCCCCCGGGGCTTTCCTCCAGTGGAGTGGAGAAGTCAGGGGAAATCCAGGCCTTGTTCATTTTTATAAGTGTCAACCTATCAGCATTGTCGGTGGAAAGGCGGATACGCTTATCTGTTATGATGCCACCAGCAGCACTAAATACCCGCTCAGACAGAACGCTGGCGGCAGGGCAGGCCAGCACCTCCAAGGCGTAGAGTGCCAGTTCATACCACGTGTCCAGCTTGGACACCCAGTAGTTGTAAGGCACAGAGGGATCATTGAGGACGCTGACACGGTCTGCTACGTACTCCTTCACCATCTTCCAAAACTTTTCCCTCCTTGTGACACTAGGCTGCGCATCAGGGTGAGGGTGCTGGCGGGGTGTCATGAAGGTGTCCCACGCCTTGGAGAGTGTTGCCCTGCCTTTCTCGGAACTGCTGTGTGCTCCCCTTTTCTCCCCTTCTCTGTTGGCCAAGGTAGCACGTACTCTGCCGCCAGCGTTGTCAGATGGAAAATTTTGGAGCAATTTTTCAACAAGAACCTTCTGGTATTGCACCATTTTGCTTGTCCTCTCCACCGGAGGAATGAGAGATGAGAAATTCTCTTTGTAGCGGGGGTCCAGAAGGGTGAACACCCAGTAATCCGTGTTGTTTAAAATGCGTATAACGCGTGGGTCACGGGAAAGGCAGCCTAACATAAAGTCAGCCATGTGTGCCAGAGTACCAACAGTCAAGATTTCGCTGTCCTCACCAGGAGGATGACTCTCAATATCCTCATCCTCTTCCTCCTCTTCTGCCCACCCACGCTGAAGAGATGGAACTAAAGTTCCATGGCTACCCTCTGTAGCGGAGGCAACCGTGTCTTCCTCCTCCTCCTCCTCCTCCTCCGCCTCCTCCAATTGTCGCTGAGAAGACGAAGTGAGGGTGCTCTGGCTATCACCTTGTGTAAGCTCTTCCTCCCCCATTTCCACCTCTTCCACATGCAAAGCGTCGGTTTTAATTGTGAGCAGCGAGCGTTTCAGTAGACACAGAAGTGGGATGGTTACACTGATAATAGCGTTATCGCCGCTCACCATCTGTGTCGATTCCTCAAAATTGCGTAAAACCTCGCAGAGGTCTGACATCCATTCCCACTCCTCACTTCTGATTACAGGAAGTTGAACGGAGAGGCGACGACCGTGTAACAGCTGGTACTCCACTACTGCCCTCTGCTGCTCACAAAGCCGGGCCAACATGTGGAAGGTGGAGTTCCAGCGCGTGCTCACGTCACACAGCAGCCGGTGAGCTGGCAATTGTAAGCGCTGCTGCAGCTTCAACAGGCCGGCCGAAGCTGTAGATGACTTACGGAAATGTGCACACACGCGGCGCACCTTGGTCAAGAGATCATGCACATTGGGGTAGGTTTTTAGAAATCGCTGCACCACTAAATTAAATACATGCGCTAGGCATGGTACGTGTGTGAGCTTGCCGAGCTCCAAAGCCGCCACCAAGTTACGCCCATTATCACACACAACCATGCCTGCTTGCAGGTTGAGTGGCGAGAGCCACTGCTCGGTCTGGTGACTAATCCCCTGCAACAGCTCTGAGGCCGTGTGCTGTTTGTCCCCAAGGCAGATCAGCTTCAGCACGGCCTGTTGACGCTTCCCCACTGCAGTGCTACACTGCTTCCAGCTACTGGCTGATGGGGGAGTGGCGCTGCGTGTAGAGAATTCGGAGGTGGAAACGGAGGAGGAGGAGCCAATAACGTAGGTGCTGGTGGAAACCCTGATGGAGGTAGGGCCCGCAATCCTCGGCGTGGGTAGCACCCGTGCCATCCCAGGGTCCGAGTCGCTCCCAGCCTCCACGACATTCACCCAGTGTGCCGTCAGGGAAATGTAGCGTCCCTGGCCACAAGCACTTGTCCATGTGTCAGTCGTTAAGTGGACCTTCCCAGTAACTGCGTTGGTCAGGGCACGGGTGATGTTACGGGACACATGGTGGTGTAATGCGGGGATGGCACACCGGGAAAAGTAGTGGCGGCTGGGGACCGCGTACCGAGGGACAGCTGCTGCCATCAGGCTGCGGAAGGACTCAGTGTCCACAAGCCTAAATGGCAGCATTTCGATGGCCAGTAATTTTGAAAGGTGTGAGGTTAGTGCTATGGCCTGTGGGTGGGTGGCTGGGTACTTTCTCTTGCGCTCAAATGCCTGGGGTAACGACATTTGGACGCTGTGCTGGGACAGGGAAGTGGATGTGGTCGCTGATGGTGCTTCAGATGGTACAGGTGCAGGGCGGGAGGTATGCGGGCCTGCGCCTTCGACAGGCGATTGGCCGGCACCGAAAACAGGGGAAGAGGAGGCAGTGGTGTGGCCTGCAGACACAGATGGGCGATCCAGGCGTTCCTCCCACTTACTACGGTGCTTGGATGCCATGTGTCGGATCATGCTGGTGGTGGTGAGGTTTCTAGTGTTCATGCCTCGGCTCATTCTGGTGTGGCACAGGTTGCAAACTACATTTCTTTTGTCGTCCGCACTTTCCTTAAAAAAACGCCATACCGCGGAACACCTACCCTTTGGCAAGGTAGATTTACGCAAGGGGGTGCTCCGTGGAACATTTGCAGGCCGGTTTGGTGCGGTCCGCCTTCTTTCTGTAGCCACACCACTGCCTCTTCCAGCCTGTTGCGGTGCTGCAGATGGCTCACCCTCAGGACTGCTGTCATCGCTCGGCTCTACACCTTCCCAGGTGGGGTCAGTCACCTCATCGTCCACCAAGTCCTCCTCCACTTCCTCACTCTGATCATCCTCCTCAAGTCTTGATCCCACCACATACTCAGTCATTGACAACTGTATAACATTCTCCTCAACAAGGTCTTGAGACGGAAATAGTGGTTGATTTAATGGCAACTGTGTCTCATCATCATCATCATCATCCACTACTTCCTTTGACCTTAAATGCCGTTCACATCTGTCATCTTCTTGTGATTGGGTAGCCTCTAGAGGTTGTGAATCAGGGCACAAGACGTCATGTTCCTCTGCAAGCGTGCTTGGAGAGAGGGTCAAATGAAGGATTGGTGATGAGACGAGCTCCTCACTATATCCCAGTGTGGGATCACTTCTTTGACCAGACCGTGTATGGTGGGAGGAAGGATGATCAGAGTGAGGATTATGTTGACCAGACTCTTGGCTACTGAGAGTGGACTTGGTGGAAGACAGGGTGGTGCTTAACCGACTGGAAGCAGTATCAGCTGTCATCCAACCGACCACCTGTTCGCAGTGGTCGGACCTCGAGAGTGATGTCCTGCGACGCCCTGTAAAATTAGACATGAAGTTAGGTATGGTGGATGTCTTTCTTTCTTGTGCTCTGGCACCAGGCACAGTTTCTCCGCGTCCTGACCCGCGCCCTGAACTATCAGGATCACGTCCACTTCCCCGTCCCTTTTTACCCGCCTTCTTCATCTTACACGGAATATGTGACTTTAATATTTGAGTTTGAAAACTTAACAGTATTTCTTCCTATTCTGCAACTGTGCAGAGTACACAGAATAGGCTGCTAAACGGCGGTGACACACACTGAATGGAATATGTGACTTTAATATTTGAGTTTGAAAACTTAACAGTATTTCTTCCTATTCTGCAACTGTGCAGAGTACACAGAATAGGCTGCTAAACGGCGGTGACACACACTGAATGGAAAATGTGACTTTAATATTTGAGTTTGAAAACTTAACAGTATTTCTTCCTAGTCTGCAACTGTGCAGAGTACACAGAATAGGCTGCTAAACTGCGGTGACACACACTGAATGGAATATGTGACTTTAATATTTGAGTTTGAAAACTTAACAGTATTTCTTCCTAGTGTGCAACTGTGCAGAGTACACAGAATAGGCTGCTAAACGGCGGTGACACACACTGAATGGAAAATGTGACTTTAATATTTGAGTTTGAAAACTTAACAGTATTTCTTCCTAGTCTGCAACTGTGCAGAGTACACAGAATAGGCTGCTAAACGGCGGTGACACACACTGAATGGAAAATGTGACTTTAATATTTGAGTTTGAAAACTTAACAGTATTTCTTCCTAGTCTGCAACTGTGCAGAGTACACAGAATAGGCTGCTAAACGGCGGTGACACACACTGAATGGAAAACGTGACTTTAATATTTGAGTTTGAAAACTTAACAGTATTTCTTCCTAGTCTGCAACTGTGCAGAGTACACAGAATAGGCTGCTAAACGGCGGTGACACACACTGAATGGAAAACGTGACTTTAATATTTGAGTTTGAAAACTTAACAGTATTTCTTCCTAGTCTGCAACTGTGCAGAGTACACAGAATAGGCTGCTAAACGGCGGTGACACACACTGAATGGAAAATGTGACTTTAATATTTGAGTTTGAAAACTTAACAGTATTTCTTCCTAGTCTGCAACTGTGCAGAGTACACAGAATAGGCTGCTAAACGGCGGTGACACACACTGAATGGAAAATGTGACTTTAATATTTGAGTTTGAAAACTTAACAGTATTTCTTCCTAGTCTGCAACTGTGCAGAGTACACAGAATAGGCTGCTAAACGGCGGTGACACACACTGAATGGAAAATGTGACTTTAATATTTGAGTTTGAAAACTTAACAGTATTTCTTCCTAGTCTGCAACTGTGCAGAGTACACAGAATAGGCTGCTAAACGGCGGTGACACACACTGAATGGAAAATGTGACTTTAATATTTGAGTTTGAAAACTTAACAGTATTTCTTCCTAGTCTGCAACTGTGCAGAGTACACATAATAGGCTGCTAAACGGCGGTGACACACACTGAATGGAAAATGTGACTTTAATATTTGAGTTTGAAAACTTAACAGTATTTCTTCCTAGTCTGCAACTGTGCAGAGTACACATAATAGGCTGCTAAACGGCGGTGACACACACTGAATGGAAAATGTGACTTTAATATTTGAGTTTGAAAACTTAACAGTATTTCTTCCTAGTCTGCAACTGTGCAGAGTACACAGAATAGGCTGCTAAACGGCGGTGACACACACTGAATGGAAAATGTGACTTTAATATTTGAGTTTGAAAACTTAACAGTATTTCTTCCTAGTCTGCAACTGTGCAGAGTACACAGAATAGGCTGCTAAACGGCGGTGACACACACTGAATGGAATATGTGACTTCAATATTTGAGTTTGAAGACTTAACAGTATTTCTTCCTATTCTGCAACTCTGCACACTACACAGAATGTGCTGCTAAACTGCGGCGAAGCACACTGAATGGAATATGTGACTTTGATATTTTAGTTTGAAGACTTAACAGTATTTCTTCCTATTCTGCAACTCTGCACAGTACACAGAATGTGCTACTAAACTGCGGCGAAGCACACTGAATGGAATATGTGACTTTGATATTTTAGTTTGAAGACTTAACAGTATTTCTTCCTATTCTGCAACTCTGCACACTACACAGAATGTGCTGCTAAACTGCGGCGAAGCACACTGAATGGAATATGTGACTTTGATATTTTAGTTTGAAGACTTAACAGTATTTCTTCCTATTCTGCAACTCTGCACAGTACACAGAATGTGCTGCTAAACTGCGGCGAAGCACACTGAATGGAATATGTGACTTTGATATTTTAGTTTGAAGACTTAACAGTATTTCTTCCTATTCTGCAACTCTGCACAGTACACAGAATGTGCTGCTAAACTGCGGCGACGCACACTGAATGGAATATTTGACTTTGATATTTTAGTTTGAAGACTTAACAGAATGTGCTCTAATCTGCAACTTTGCACACTAAACAGAATGTGCTCTAATCTGCAACTTTGCACACTAAACAGAATGTGCTCTAATCTGCAACTTTGCACACTAAACAGAATGTGCTCTAATCTGCAACTGTGCACACTAAACAGAATGTGCTCTAATCTGCAACTTTTCACACTAAACAGAATATTTTTTATTTTTTTTTTTTTTTCCCCCCCACACAAAATAACCTGCTGCCCCCACACACAGTAGTCCTAAAAAGGACTTTTGGTTCTTTTTTTTCACAATTTTGGTTTTTTTCCTCCCTACACTGCCTTTCCCTTCCTATCCTCAGCTCTCCCTGGCTAAGACTGAGCCGAACTCGATGGTCAGGTGCTATACAGCACCCGACCACGGGTTCTGGCCAGCCAATCAGTGTAATGCCAGCAGCCAACATGGCTGCTGGCATTACACCGATGTCAGAGCCTCCCTGCACGTTTATTGGCTGCGCAGCAGCCGCAAAACGTGCGGGGAGGAGACCCGAACATGGCGGGCGAGCACATGCGGTACTCGTACGAGTACCGCCATGTGCCGAGCAGATCGATGCTCGAGCCGATCCGAGCATCGGCCGAGCATGCTCGCTCAACACTAGTGATTACTACTTCAGTGATAAATCTGTTGATTGTCAAACTTCTAGTAGCTGGACTGCAGATCTTGATATCCCATTGCAAGTCTACAAAGTAGTATTTCATGTGTCAGGTTCTGGAAATGTACAATCCTTGATAAATGTGGCTCAGTATGTTTTAAAAGGTTTTGGATGTTCATGACACGCTATAGATATCTTCAGTGCATTGTGTCCCAATGCTGTGGTGACATCTCTAGCATCCAAGAAGTCAGATGTGGGAACTACAAGATCAATGGCAGTTGAATATTATTTACGATCTACAGAGATATCTTTATCTGATAGGTTTAGAGTTACATTATTTTATTTTATTCCTCAGGCATCTATCGCTGTGGTCCCACCTCTGTGATTGCTGTGAAAGAAGGAGATGTTTCCTTGGGCTATGATACTCCATTTGTGTTTTGTGAGGTCAATTCTGATCGTGTTGCCTGGATATGCCATGAGGATGGCAGAAAGGAAATAGCTCACAGTGATACAAAATCTGTTGGCAAGTCCATTAGTACCAAGGCTGTGGGTAGTAATGCCCGTGTGGATGTCACGCACAATTACAAATATCCAGAAGGTACAAAATCTTATTTTCAAAGTGCTTAACCCTTTAAGGACAAGTGAGGTGAGCAAGGCATTGTTTTGCAATACCTTGTGCATCATCAGGTCCTGAAAGCATAGATAGCAGACCTCTATTAAGATAAGCTTAGCTAATTTTAAAGGGGATCTCTCACCCCTTTATAAGTTATGCTCATTAGTTAGAGCATTTAGCGAAATAGGTTAAAACTTCATTATTTTAAAAAAAAACTTATTTGCGCAAAATTGAAGGTTTAAAGGGTACCCTGCACCCAATTTACAGGCAGACTGCTCTTGCTGCAGTCTGTCACTTTTCCTCCGCTCCCCTCCCTCTACCCAGCAATGACAGAGGCTTCTGTTTCTAAGCTGGGGTGATCTCATTGGCAGAGATCGATATCTAGACAATGAGACCACTCCAGCTTAGAGACAGAAGCTTCCATCATCAGAGGATG
Organism: Rhinophrynus dorsalis; assembly: GCA_037306005.1. Classification (NCBI taxonomy): domain Eukaryota; kingdom Metazoa; phylum Chordata; class Amphibia; order Anura; family Rhinophrynidae; genus Rhinophrynus; species Rhinophrynus dorsalis. The sequence continues at coordinate 42,744,422 of CM074727.1, forward strand.
CTGGGTAGAGGGTGGGGAGATTAGACAGAGTGGCAAACTGAGGCAAGAGCAGTCTGCCCGGAAGAGGGCTTTAAACCCTTCACGTCCAGTGACGTGTCAGGATCATCACGGCTGTCCGGCACTTAAGGACCAGTGATAGTCCTGGCACGTCACGTACTTTTTATTCATAGCACTCCTGCAGAAGCGCTGTGAGTAATAGCAGGGACTGAAATTGATCACTCCAAGACAGGAGTGATTTCTTTCAGTCCCCCATTCGGTGTGCCGGCACACGTGATCAGTCACGTGGGATGGCACGTCAAACTTTCCTATCTGGTCCTTAAAGGACCACACACCCATGGACCGCTGATCCTTAAGGGGTTAAATTTTGTGCAAATAACATTTTTTTGTTAAATAATTAAGTTTTAACCTATTTCGCTAAATGCTGTAACTAATAAGCATAACTTGTAAAGGGGTGAGAGATCCCCTTTAAAGTTAATTAAAAACTACTTATGTGATGAGCTAGACATTTGTTTGTATTATAAATAGCATTTGAGAAAGTAACCATTGTTTTTCTTGGCACAGTCTGGCACTTTATGCTAATCTGTTTTTTTTCTAGGCCAATATTACCACACACTATGCCAAGGGTCTCCAACAAATATCTTGTGAGCTACTAGCAGCTCTTCAGCTAATGAGTAGCCCTCTCCCCTCCAATCAGGTACCAAGCTATTTGGTCAGCCAGGAAAAGATCCAGTGATTGAAATCTGCTCCATGATTGGTTACAGCCAATCTGGACACATCTTTCATTTGCAGTATCCAGCAGTGGCCAACTAGAAAGCTGATAGTAATGCTAAAAGAGTGCCTCACTACATTTTCATGCTATCATAATAGCATCTTGAATAAGCACCTGCTCACAGATTAATCTGCTTTTTTTGTCAAGATGACATATAGTAAGTGTTATGGACAGTATGTGGTATCACAGGGGGTGAGAAAAACGGGGCCACAGAGCCACTTACCCATTATAACAAACGGTATCAACGTTCTGCCATATTTGATAAATGGTTTAGTGAACTTCTCTATAAATGGTAAACAGGCACTATCATTCAGAAAATCTGTGGCTCGCTGGACAGCCACATGTTTTGTCTTTTGTAGTGAATTTCGACTTCTGCTATTAATTATACATCTTGTAACATAATTTTATCACCCTGAGGTATTAAGGAGGTCACTTGTTTCTTGTGCAGAACTTTGTTACTAGAAAGTGTAGGAAGAAATTAAGAGTTGTTAAAGGGATAGTAATACTTTGTTTTAACTTCATTTTATTTTGTAGTCATTAAAAAAACATGAAGAATGATATAAGTCTTATCTCTCAAACCTTTATGGTTTAAGAGATATTCGCATGCAAAGTTTCCCCCTCTGCCCCATTTTACCTAGTGTAAGCCATCTCTTCTCAGATGTGGAATCCAGTCCATAGACCAGACAGATAACAGAAGGGGACACTCTTATTCCTATGAAAACAATGAAATCCCTGCCCCCCTTGACAAGCTTTTCAGGTTTTTCCCTTAACTTAATTGAAGATTGTCCCTCTCTGCAGTTTACCTGGGCACCTCCCTTCTGCTCTGGCTGAACAGTGTTACATCAGTAAGAGGGGCGGGAGGGGGATACTTTGACATTGAATTACTCTTGAACTACAACTCTGACAGAATTGAAATAACACTCTCCAAAGTCCAAATACTATTATGATTAATTAGATCTGCTTTTATTATGAAACATTACTATCCCTTTAAGAATAGCTTTGGATATGGTTTAATATGTACAGTCATGAATTCACATATATTCAATATATGATTTAGAGTAGTCCAGTGCATGATTAAAAGCAGTTCCCGTTAATGAAAAGGTTGGTGATTCCTGCACTATGCATTGAATGAATCAAGGCAGAACCTGCACATTGGAGGCAATAACACAGAGAAGGATATGTTTGGCCGCAAACAGAATCAATTAGCACTGTGTAGGGAATTAGCATGAAGTGCTAGACTGTGTCACCAAAACAAAAAAGTAAATTTCTCAAAAACTATTAATTTTAAAGGAAAATAACTAATACAATATATAGGCAGATTTCAATTATCTGTAAAACACTTGTCTCATGTTGACAAGTCCAGTAACATGTGAAGTTTGCTTCCTGTAACAGACAATCCAACATACGTAATTGTTTTTCTGAACAGGTTCACAAAAGGAAAGAGAAGTGTTTGAGAAAGCCAGCAAAATGGTTTCATACTACAGAACACCTGTGGAGAGTGCAAGTGATAACCCCAATGATACAGATAGTAGACTGAGGAATGAGACGTCAGTGGAATCTGCAGAAAATAATTTACCTTCAAGGACTGAAGCAAATGCATCTTCAGAAAGATCTTCAGAAAATGAATTGCCGTCAAGAACTACGGCAAATGCATTAATATCAAGACGTTCATCAAGTGCATCTCCATCAAGATCTTCAAGAAATGCATCTCCATCAAGATCTTCAGAAAATGAATTGCCATCAAGACCTACAGAAAATGCATTACCATCGAGACGTTCAGCAAGTTCATCTCCATCAAGACGTTTAGCAAATACATCTCCATCAAGATCTTCAGCAAATGCATCTCCATCAAGACGTTCAGAAAATGAATTGCCCTCAAGACCTCCAGCAAATGCATCATCAGCAAGACCTTCAGCAAATGAAAGGCCATCAAGACCTTCAGCAAATGAATTGCCACCGAGACGTCCAGCAAATGTATCACCATCAAGACCTTCAGCAAATGAAAGGCCATCAAGACCTTCAGCAAATGAATTGTCACCAAGACGTCCAGCAAATGCATCACCATCAAGACCTTCAAGACCCACAGCTAATGCATTACCTGCAATACCAGAAGCAGGTGCATTACCGCCTAGACCTACCTCTGATGAATTACCATCAAGTCCACGACCTCCAAGATCACCACGATATGCAGTACCTACAAGTACAGCAGTAAATTCATTGCCTGATGAAAATGCTTATGGGAGACCAGTAATTTCCGGGAAGTTCAAGATCAATGGACCTCTCATGGTGGGAGAAGACATTAATCTTGTCCTGGTTCTAAAGAACCTAGCTACCTACAACAAACGAGTAAGAGTAATCCTGAGCGCTTCATGCATTCTGTACACAGGGAGACGGGTTAATGACATCTTTTCAGGAAAAACATCATTGATTATCAGTCCAAGTCAAGGTAATCTATAAAATAATGTTTTAAGATTCACATGTGGTTTAGTTTCAGGTATCTAAAATAGACCACTAACAATGTTTAGTAGATATAAGGAGTACTAAAGGAACAGAAAGTATATTATTACCTGTCGGTATTATTAAGTAAAAAAAAAAATTAGACTTATGCAAAGGAAAAAAATAATTTTGTCTGAATGATTAGGATATATTTTTTAGCCATTTGTATTAAATAAATTGTATTAAATAAATGTCATTGACTCCCCCCACCCATTTGAGCAGTCAGAGTGATAACACTTACTTTGATGTCGGTGGTCCAGTTATTGCCACAAACCATATCTCTCAAACTGCTATGGTTTGAGAGATATAGGGATTCAAAGTTATCCCCTCCCTCCCCTTCTTCTGATGTCAGCGTCTAGCTGACAGCAGGAGATCCCGGTCCGGGGACCAGCAGGCGGCTCTGCAGCAGAGCCGGAATTTCGTTATTTAAAAATAATTCATTAATTGGAAAGGTCTACAAAGTGTGCTTGCAAACCAGGCACACTTTGTAGACCTTTCCAACGAATGAATTATTTTGCAATAACGCAATTTCGGCTCTGCTGAAGAGCCTCCTCGAGTCGTACGACTCAAATCTCCTGCTGTCAGCTTTACAGCTGACATCAGGAGAAGGGGAGGGAGGGGATAACTTTGAATCCCTATATCTCTCAAACCATAGCAGTTTGAGAGATAGGGTTTGTGGCAATTAGTTTATTTTTTCAACCTCTACCTAACTCTAAATATTTTTATGGGACATTACTGTCCTTTGAAATCTGGCCACTTGATGCTCTGTTAATGTAAGAAAAACACAAAAACATTTTTAACCCCTTAAGGACCGGAGGTTATGGGACATTTCTGTCCCATAACGACCGCATAGGGGCACTTTGACGTGCCGGTACACGTGACCTGTCACGTGTATCGGCGCATCACTATGGGGCTTGAAAGAGATCGCTCCGATCTTGGAGCGGTCTATTTCATGCCCTATTTTTACTTACAGCGCTCCTGGTAGAGCGTTGAAAGTAAAAAGTACGTGACGTACCATGACCGTCATCGGTCCTTGAGTAGTTCAAGGACCGTGACGGTCCTGGTACGTCAAGGGTCCCTAAGGGGTTAACTGAAAGAGTACCCCTTGTTTTATTCAACCCTACAATATACATTGATTCATAAAAGATGTTTACTTCTCATCTAAAAAAATGATCTACTGTATAGGGATTGTGTCATAGTAACCATTTATTCTGACTTCACATATTCTGCAAGTACCTCATTGCATCTTTTATGCACTGTATTAATACATCATCTTTCACAGTCCCTGACAGAAATCTCTCCGAAAACCGATCCAGGGAGATCAATGTCAGGAACATAAACAAAGATGAAAAAAAATTAAAAAGTAAAAAACATAGGCATTCTGATATTACGTATTATTTACTTTTCACGTATATGAAGTCACAATAACAGATTACTACGCCTTTCAGGCCCCTATGCATGAAAAAAGTTGGAAGAATTTTGGATCACACTAACTACACCATAGGGGGCAAATGCAAATTACCACTGAATAAGATAGGGCATTTAACTCCTTGAGTACTAAAGAGGTCTCCTGTGCAATGTGAAGCTTAGCTATACATTGGAGACTGTTTTAGCATTCACTGATTCAACCCTTTGAGTCCCAGAGGGGTGCACAACGCATGCAAAATAATGTGTTGGGCTCCCTTCTGGCACTCAAAGGGTTAAAGTGGATTTTTCTTTCTCCCCTTTCATTCAGCTGGTTTGCTTCAGAATTCCTCTGCTTTTATTGTGCATATGGCCTTAACCCTTTGAGTGCCAGAGTCTCTCTGGCACTCATACTGTTGAATATGGTTGAGGACATCTGTGCTGAATTGACCAGTTATCAAACAGATAATATTTTAGACTGATACAGGAAGGAACAACTGCTAATGGTAACCCGTAACTTACCTTTCTATGAGCAGAAAATCCTAATAGCCCCTCAAATTATTTTCCTTGTTCCATGATTCAGAATATAACATTGTCAAGTCCCGGATGTCATGTTTATGGGGGAAGACAAGACAAAAGCTAGCAGGACCCCCACTCAGTCACAAACTCCCACTGTACATGTACATCTAAAACATTTAATGACCACTGGATCCTTAAAGTGTTAAATACGCTTATGCACTCTGCGTGCTTTTACTCTTTAAGTGCCAGGGAGGTATCCAAACTCTCTGGCACACAAAGGGTTGATTTCGGGGGCGGGGGGAATGCTATTTGCCTCCATGGACATGACATTCAAGAAGAAGGAGCTCTTGAACAAAGGCACAAGGATTTAAACTATGAGGGTTATCTGGAATTTTAGGCCCTATTAAGGTAAATGGGGGGGGGGGTATTATTAAAAGGTGTTACTTGCCCTTTAGGTCCCAAGAACTATACTCTGGAGTAAAATAAGAAATGGAGAGTTTTTGCTGACTGAAAAGTTAGCTGCCTTGGATGACCACCAGGGGGTGTACTTATTATGTTAATTCCGAAAAAAAACATATATTGGCTTAATGTCAACGCAAGCATGATAATATAATACTACTAAAATATTAAAAAATACACATGATATGAAAAAAAGGAGGCATTGCTATTTTGATATAATTGCTTTTGGTTGTTTTCATATACCTTTATTTTTTTAGTATATATATATATATATATATATATATATATATATATATATATACTAGTTTAAGAGCCCTTTACACGGGCCACAATGCCACTGGAAGCTGGTCGCGGGGCAGTCAAGTGCAGTAGAGACTGCCCGCGCCACGGCGTATACAGAGCGTGATGCTCCTTCGGAGCTCCCCGCTCTGTATCAGCCGCTGCAGTGGCAGTCTCTACTGTGCATGACTGCAGCGTTACGCACATTTTAGCGAATTATTATATAGGATATATATATATATATGTTTATGTTTAATTCCAGATGCACATATAGCCATACGGATCCCTTACTCAGACTACGGGGAATTTATAACTGTTGGAAACATGATCCAAGTGGTGGCTTTGTGTGAATTACCATTTAGTGAGAAAGTGCTTATAACTAAAGACCTAGTGATGGACAACCCACCTATTATCATCAAGGTAAGTGTGTGTGTGTCTCTGCACCTGTGTGTGCAGGTCTATATTAATCTGTTTATGTGTCTGCGTGTGTGTGTGTGTCTGTCTGTCTGTATGTGTGTTTGTGTCTATATGTATGTGTCTATATTAGGGTGAACACACACTATATGTATGTGTGTGTATGCTTGTGCATGTCTGTATGTATATATCAGTGTGTATTTGTATGTGTGTATATATATATGTGTGTCAGTTCCTCCTACTAAAGAATCAGCAATCTTGTGTTATAGAATTATCTATATTATGGTGCTTTTCCTGCTAAGTGAAACCGGGGCACTCTCTCTGAGTGGAGATTTTTCAAAATATATTACAGCTCAAACTTTTTTAATTAAACTGCAATTTTCTCTTCTGGTCACCAGCTGGAGCTGTTCCTATTGCTTGCTATGGAGATCAATAGCCAGTAACTCAAATCTTTCTCATAGAGTAAATCATAGCAAAATTTTCCTTCTGGACACTCATTTCTCCCACTGATTCATTTTAATTATACATTTTACTGAAACCTCTGATGGCAATGGGAGTCCCCCTGTTTTAATAATAACAATAACCTGCTTCTTTAACACCATTTCTTATGGGTTAATCAGAGGCCTTTTACAAATTATATGGCATAGGCTATTAAAGTGATAGCAATGTTTCACAAAAACAGCAGTTCCAATTAATCTTCATAGTATTTGGGCCGTAGAGAGTGTTGTTTCAATATTGTCTGAGTTGTAGTTCAAGAGAAATTGAATTATAAAGTTTCCCCCTCCTGCCCTTTTACCTAGTGTAAGCCCCCACTCCTCAGATGTGGAATCCAGTCAATAGACCAGACAGCTCACAGCAGGGAACAATCGTCTACTTTGAGAACAATGAAAATCCTGCCCCCTTTGACAGGTTTTTCAGAGTTTTTCTTTATCTTAATTGAAGATTCTCTCTCTCTGCAATCTACTTGGACACTCCCTTCTGCTTTAAGCTGAACAGTGTTACATCAGTAAAAGGGGAAGAGGGGGATACTTTATCATTCAATTACTCTTGAACTACAACTCTGACAGAATTGAAATAACACTCTCCATGGCCCAAAAACTATGAAGATTAATTAGAGCTGCTTTTATTATGAAATATTACTATCCCTTTAAGCATTAGTAGACACCTCAGATTTCACGAATAACCAGCAGAATTGTACAGCTCTAAACAAATATATTTTCTTATGAAAGAATGTTGGCTTATTACTCAATTATCCCAGTTTTACTCAAGGAACTAAGTAGAAAGTAGACAACAGAAATTGATTTATCATTACTCAACAGTTAGGGGTAGCCCTGCCTTCTCACACTAGTAACAAACACTTAGTAAAATAATTAATGTATTGATAGTAAAAATGTACTTTTCTAGACACAATTATTCAAATAATTTTTATATCATTTATTCCCTACTAACGTTATATCTGATATTTATGTTTTTCCCAACAGCCCCTTGGGAAGCCAACGCTTTACAAGACACTGACTGTAGATGTCCGGTTTACAAACCCTCTCTCAGTGCCCGTGAATGATTGTGTGCTGATGGTAGAAGGTGCTGGACTGGTTGGAAGACAACTCACAGCAGTGTGAGTAGAAATACTAATGTTACATAAAACTACTAATAACACCCCCTATTAACTATGGCCAGAAAATCCTAGTGGCCCCTAAGAATTTTGCACCTCTGCCTTTTGTTCAAGGGATAATCAGTCATTTACGGATGTCTATGGAGAAGGACAATAGTCATATGACAATGTTGCTGGAGTTTTTTTTACAAACTGAAGAAGGAAGAGTACGTAAGTCTACTTATTGCTTTAACCCTTTGAGAGTTAGAGGGGTGCCCAACTCATTGCTTCACAATGTATTGGGCATCCTTCTGGCACTCAAAGGGCTAAAGGGATAGTAATGTTTAAATTTAAGTTTCTTTAATATTGTAGGCATTAAAAAAAAATAAGTACAACAATGTAAGTCTTAACTTCATCAGAACCAAAATCTTGCTGTTTAAAAAGAAATACTTCATTGGAACAGTCTACAAAGTGTGCTTGCAAACTAGGCGCACTTTTTAGACCGAACCAATGAAGTATTTCTTTCTAAACAAGGGTAAAAGCCTGTGTACACAGACCAAAGTGCATAAACGACAGGTGTACTAGTGCAGAACTACACCTCCCAACATTCTGTGCATTAGGGCAGTGTCTACTGTGCATGACTGCATCAGCCTACATTGGGGAAGTCTCTACTGCACATGACTGTATTGGACAAACATACATCTGGCCTTTTATATTATAGGATAGCGCGATTTCGGCTCTGCTGAAGAGAAGCGGTCCGGTCAAATAACCCGAATCTTCTGCTGTCCCATAGAGCGATGAAACAGCCTGGTGGGGGGAACTTTAGGCAATTATATCTCTCAAACCATAATGATTTGAGAGATAAGACTTACATCGTTGTACTTATTTTTTTAATGCCTTCAATATTAAACTTAAATTTAAACATTACTATCCCTTTAAGAACTTGAAGAGTATGCAATACATTGTACACCACTCTGGTTCTTAAACGGACAGTAATACTTAAATATTACTAATCCCCATATTATAGCTATGGTAAAAAGAACTGAATTGTCCCCAGGTTCATCTCTCAATTCTCAAACCTTTATGGTTTGAGAGATAACCAAACTCAAAGTTCCCCCATCCCTGAAGTCAGCTTTGTACTGACTGCAGGGATATCCGGTCTTATTTGCATCAGGTGGCTCTGCAGCTGAGCCAAGATCGAATCAGTAAAAAATAACTATTTCACTGAAACAGTCTTCTACATGTGCTTGCAAACCAAGCACATGTAGAAGACAGTTTCAGTGAAATAATTATTTTTTACTAACACAATCTCGGCTCTGCTGCAGAGGCGCCTGATGAAAATAAGACCAGATATCCCTGCAGTCAGTACAAAGCTGATTTCAGAGAAGGGGGAGGGAGGGGGAACTTAGCATTCGGTTATCACTCAAACCATAAAGGTTTGAGAGATGAACCTGGGGACAATTCAATTCTTTTTACTATAGATACAATATGAGTATTAGTAATATTTAAGTATTACTATCCCTTTAAGGAGTTAAGATGACTGTGTGCAGTGAGCAGAGTTGCATTAACAACTGTCATGTCTTACTACATGAGCATGGCATCCAGGACTGATTAGACAAAGAAGAACGGGAAAATTATTAGGGATCTTTTTGAATTTTCTGGTCATTGTGAGGTAAGTGGGGGTTGTTATTCCTTGGTGTGGTTCGCCTTTAAGGAACATCTGTGGCATACTATTCTTATTAGTGATTGTGAAGCAGGGACTGGCTAACTGTCCCGAGTACCAAGAGATCAACTTTCTTTCAAGCATGATGAGAGTTAAAAGTCAATTATCACTTTTTCCCTTCGTCTTCTCTCATGGGAACAGATGTAGCAAAAAATATTGGGCTCAATGTGTGGCTCCAACATAGTGCCAAGACATTAAATATGCAGGTTTAATTTATGTTACATTTTCCTTAATACTTTGGGAGCCCCAGAGAGTTGTCCACATCTTCCTTAGTCCTCTGGACCACATGTTCTTCTTGGTATTTTACCAAGCTCCAGCTTTAAAGGGATAGTGATGTTTCAAAATAAAAGTAGCTCCAATTAATCTTCATAGTATTTGGGCCATGGAGAGTGTTACTTCAATATTGTGAGAGTTGTAGTTCAAGAGTAATTGACTGATAAATATCCCTCTCCCGCCCCTTTTATTGATGTAACACTGCTCACCTCAGGACAGAAAGGTGTTGTCCATATGGCTTGCAGAGAGGGACAATCTTCAATTAGCATAAAGGAAAAACCTGAAAAACCTGTCAAGGGGGGCAGGGTTTTCCTTATGATCACAGTAAGAAGGTTGTCCCTTGCTGCGACCTGTTTGGTCTTAAGACCAGATTCCACATCTGTGGGGAGGTGGCTTACAATAGGTAAAAGAGGAGGGAGGGGGAAACTTTATCATTCAATTACTCTTGAACTACAACTCTGACAGTATTGAAATAAAACTCTCCATGGCCCAAATACTATGAAGATTAATTGGAGCTGATTTTATTTAGAAACATTACTATCCCTTTAAAGCAAGCATGCAGGTTTGTGGTTACTTACATAATTTAGAATGCTGGATTAGCTATTTCTGCCCACTTGTTTCTTCTTCCTCCGGCCCACTTATTCCCAGTATTTTACCTTGATCCAGAGGGAATGGGTGTTGAGCAAATGCCAGTGCTGCACAGATGCCTCCAATTGTTGCAATAATGGAAAAGTGTCTGTTAATACGCCCCGTCCACCAGAAATAGCTCCATCGGAAGTAGGACACACTTATACACTCTCTAGTTTGTAGAAAGATCAGAGGCATCTGCACAGCACAAGGCGGAGATGAACTAAAGTGTAATAAAGAGATGATAAAGTGAAGATGACTTCTCCAGTAGTCTAAATTCTCCAGGTTCTATGTTATTCTATGGCACCAATGCACTAAAATTTCTCCAGCTTTAGATATATTAGTGCATTGGCTCCATAGAATAACATAGGAATTGCAGACTGATATCACCTGAGAAATCATCTCCACTTTATCCCCCCTTTATTACTCCTTAATGAATAACCCCCGATATGTATGTGTAGGAGTGTGTGAGTATGCATGTGTCTGTGTGTGCATAAACCCCCAGGACTTGCTTTAACACCAGTTCACTCTGGATAATGGTCAAATATGAGGAACATGTGGGTCAGATGAAGAAGAAATATGTGACCAGGATAAACAGTTAAGTGGATCCTACAATGTTCTGAATACTATAAAAAACATGTAATAACTGCACTTGCAAATTTACACCACCATTAATGATCCTGGTAGTTTGATGGGACCTAGAGCTGTGTGTAACAGCTGGGTCAGAGCACCCCCCAGCATACACAGGAGCACGCTGGAGCTACTGAACGCATCTTGGTCATCGAGTCCTATTTTTTTTCTCTTGTAAAATATGAGATTTGAGTTGTTAAGGGGTTTCAAATGTATGAACAATTTTTGATATTATCACCATTTTCTGAATTAATATGGGTCCGTTAAATTCATCTAGTCTCCTCCTCTTGCCACTTTCTTTCTCTAACCTTCCCACTGATGACATCATAGTTAAGTCCACTGAAGGAAACTTAAAGGATCAGCTTCAGCTGAGACTGAGGGTAGAGTTTTACCACCTGACATTAGCAGAAGAGGGATTGTCTCTTGTTTTCAAAAAAATAAGACGCTTGTCTAACAATTTTTAAATATTTTTATGTAAATAATACACCAGAAATATTGTGAAAATACTGTAAAATCTCAGATATAATACGCACCTGTGTATAATACGCAGGTGTAAATTTAACCCAAAATTTAAAGGGAGAACAAAAGTGGCTATGTATAATACGCACCCTGGTTTTCCCTCCCTCTACCCACCAAAAAAACATTTGTAGTTCCAATTAGGGTTGCCACCTTTCCTTCAAAAAAATACCGGCCATGGCATTCCCTCCATAGACTTAACATTGGACAGAAGCCAAGATTTTACCGGCCTGTCGGTAACATACCGGCTGGGTGGCAACCATAGATCCAATGCATAGACCACTGTGCATTGAAAATACGGTAGTGCCCTGTGAGGACCTTCAGGACCTCAAAGGGCACTACCTTTATCTCAAATTAACATAGGTCCTCACAGGGGGATACAGGAAGTGCTACAAATGCAAGCATGCCACCTTCTGCGCAGACATCCCAGATGCCTCTGGAGGGAGTGAGCCAAGGTAGGGGATGGTGGCAGCATATTGAAGTGGGTGGAGGAAGGGAAGCAGACATGAGGAGATATATATATATATATATATATATATATATATATATTTTTTTTTTTTTTTTTTTTTTTTTTTTCTTGTGTATAATACACACCCTGCACTTCACAAAAGGTCAAAAGTGGCAAAATTGTGTGTATTAGATGTGAGATTTTACAGTAATCATTTTTTTCCCCTTATGGAGGACCTGTAACCCTACGTCAAGGTAACTTTGTTTCACAGAGAATTAAAGTCTGCCTATGCGTTTTACTAGCCATTTTTCTGTAAAATAAATAGTTTTTTTGGAAGTTACATTATGATTTAGTAGCGCAGTCTGACATATTATGTCCTGTACAGTATGCCAAAAATGCATGTTTCTGCTGTTAACACAGTAGATATTCTCTGATGTTGTGTCTTCTACTTCTTATAGGGTGCCATTCCTCAAACCGAAACAGAAGATAAGATTCACCGTGGAATTAACTCCTTACCGAAGCGGATTCAGGCAGCTTCTAGTGCACGCCAGATCAAAATATTTTTCTATCAAAGGATTCAAACAGCTTTTTGTGTCTTACTAATAGCTTCCCAGAAGCACAAAGAATAAAAGTAACATTTCCTAATAATAATCCCGACAAACAGTCACTTACCTTAATTGGCCAGAAAATCCTAATGACCCCTATGGATTTTGTCCTCATGCCTTGGTTCAAGAGATAACAGTTCTGGATATCATGTCTATGCAGGAAGACATGACAGTTCCTGCAGTTCCGCTCAGATGTGGAATCTGGTCACTTGACCGGACAGGTCGCAGCAAGGGACAATCTTCTTACTGTGAGCATAAAGAAAACCCTGCCCCATTGACAGGTTTTTCCTTATGCTCACTGAAGATTGTACCTCTTTGCGATCCAGACAGTTTTACTGCTCTGAGGAGAACAGTGTTACATCAGAAAAAGGGGCTACAACTCGAACAGTGTTGAAATAACACTCTCCATGGCCCAAATACCATGATGATTAATTGGAGCTACATTTATTGTGAAACATTAATATCCCTTTAAGGACCAGAAGGGTATTCAACAAGTATCTTGTGCAATGGATGGAGATTGTGACTTTGGGTCCTGTTAGCAACTGTTATGTCTGCCCACTTGGTTATGACATCGAGTAATTGAACATGTTATCTCTTGAACAAAAGCACAAGGGCAACATTTGAATAATGTCGTTATGAATAGTAAAGTAAGTAGAGATTATTATTAGGAGTTATTATTTATCTTTAAAGAGGACCTGTCACCTTTCCAAATCCACCCCTCAGTAGGAGATTCCATCTGGAAAAGATGTTTGTGATTCTTACCCATTACTTTATTTTAGGCATCACATAGAAACTGCAGTCTTAGAAGTTGGAGATATTTCCTGGATATGCAAATAATTAATTACACAGTTTTAGCTAACCAAGTCAGAGAACAAAGCTCTGCTGAGATTAGGTTCCCCAGTTCCTAAATGAAAAATCTCTAAAACTGTTAACCTGTTTGAAAGTAGATACATTTATTAAAACCAAAATCTGTATAGGTAATAGGTCCGCTTTAAATATCTAAAAATATATAGGGGCAACTTTTTTGGGCTCTGTTTCGTTAGATACAAAGTACTTTACGTATTGTGTAGTGTTATGTAGCAAACATTAAGACTGATGTTCTAAGAAGAAGTGGAGAAGATGTGATAATGTGTGATAATTATGAGATAAACTCTCCAGTGTTATAAACTCTCTGGCTCCTGTTACTCTATGGAACCTATGCACTAAGACAGTGATTCTCAATTTTCTTTCACTCAAGACACACCTAACATGCTATCTGGAATTTTCAGGGCACCCTTCACATTTTATAGTTAATTTCCAAAGGGTTAAATGAAGAGAACAAAATATTTAAAAGTATAGCTATTCTTTGGTCTCACAATCATAATGAGAACAAAGAACATGTTGTGTATTATAATTTCCATAAATGCATTAGTGACTCAACTTTAGCCCCTTAAGAAACGTTTGTGCGCCAACGTGACCGGCACTTAAAGGGATACTAATACTTTGTTTTATCTTTATTTTATTTTGTAGACATTAAAAAAACATGAAGAACGATATGTCTTATCTCTCAAACCTTAATGTTCGAGAGATATTCACAAGCAAAGTTTCCCATCATTGACCAAAATGGTCAAGTCTGCCATCTAGCTGTCAGATTTGGAATCCAGTCCACGGATCAGCGTGTGGCTCTGCAGCAGAGCTGAGATTGCGAGATATAAGAAGAACTACTTCATTCGAATAGTCTACAAAATGTGCCTTGTTTGTGATTTCGGCTCTGCTGAAGAGCCAGCGGTTGATCTGCGGACCAGATTCCAAATCTGACAGCTAGATGGCAGACTTCACCGTTTCCGTCAGCGAGGGGAAACTTTGTTTGTGAATATCTCTCAAACCATAAAGGTTTGAGAGATAAGACTTACAGCATTCTTCATGTTTTTTAATGCCTACAAAATAAAATAAAGATAAAACAAAGTATTACTATCCCTTTAAGTATCATGGACTTTTTTTGCGATCCTGTTCAGGAGCAGCATGCAGCCACGTGGGGAGCCCTGAAATCCATGACATCATGGGTCCTTATGGCTCGCAAACCCATGACATGCCAGGATAATCATTGGCCCTTGGGGGTTAACCCCTTAAGGATCCATGATGTGCCAGGACTGACATGTGTAAACTTGCGTTAAGGACCCATGACATCCTGGCGTGACAGGACCCCTGAATCCATTTTGCAAAAAAAAAACTAAAAAAAAACCCTGTGGCCCTGAACTGCCGGCCGTGTAGCCCTTTAAGTTCTAGAGAGGTACCCAACGCATTCCAAAGAAATACGTTAGATTCCTCTCTAGCACTAAAAAGGGTTAACAATTTTGTCAACATCTTCATGGAAAAAGAGGGGCACCCTGAGCTGGTTCCCATGGCACCTCAAAAGTGCCACGACACCCTGGCTGTGAAACACTGCACTGAGGTGTCTCAATTCCCATTTATTTAAATTATTTTTAACCCTCTGAGTGTCAGAGGAGTACGCAAACGCATTGCAGAGCAATGCATTGTGTGCCCCTCTGGCACTCAATGGGTTAAGCCCGTGATTGTTAAGGAGCTCTCCAGTGCATTGCATTCCACCCTTCGGACACTCAAAGAGTTAAAAGTCCAATTTACATTTCTGGGAATTTACATAGTTTTAACTCCCCCCACTTAGGGTACAGTTGATTTGCTTCAGAACTGTACATTTTTATTTTGATACATAAGGTTGTTAGTGCATACGTTCCATAGAATAAGAAAGGAATTAGAAAGTGAGATAGTGGGGGGTTATGTACTAAGGCTTCATACACAGGTGATAAAGAGGAGGTGACTTCTCCAGTGCTCTAAACTCTTATATGTTATTCTATGGAACCAATGCACTAAGATATCTCTGACTTCAGAGTTTAGAACATTGGAAAAGTAATCTCTTCTCTATCTCACCTCAGTGCATCAGCGTCCATGTTTTTTCAGTCATGGATCACATGATAGAAAAAGGGATAGTATTGCCAAGTTTTAACAAAAGCTGATCTTGTAGGCCTTAAAAAATTAAACTAAATGCCCCCAGTCCTATCTCTTAAAGGGACAGTAATACTTAAAATGTAAAAAAATATATGTTGTAGGGTTTATCCCCCTGAGTAAAACAAGAGTGCTCCCACTGCTGAAAGGTGTTCCATTCAAAAGTTATTAATTTTCAAAGCTGAATTTTTTAGGTGCAATATCACAGTGGCCTGAAATTGTGCAGTGGCTCTGTTGCTACACGATTCTATTGACAGCTCTGGTCCCAGGACCATAAATCTCCATAGAATGGTGTAGCAACAGCGCCACTGTACAATTTCAGGCCATTTTGATATTGCACCTAAAAAATTCAACTTTGAAAATTAATAACTTTTGAATGAAACACCTTTCAGCAGTGGGAGTACTCTTGTTTTACTCAGGGGGATAAACCCTACAACATATTTATTTTTACATTTTAAGTATTACTATCCCTTTAAACCTTTATGGTTTGAGAGATATTCGGCAGTAATGTTCCCCTCTCCCTCCCCTTTCCCTGATGTCAGCGTTCTAGCTGACTGCAGGGTAATCTGGTCCCGGGACCGTTGGAGGCTCTTCAGCAGAGCCAAGATCACGTTCTTGAAAAAGAGATACTTCATTGGAACGGTCTACAAAGTGTGTTTGGTTTGCAAGCACACTTTGTAGACCGTTTCAGTGAAGGATTTCTTTCTCAATAACGCGATCTCGGCACTGCTGAAGAGCCTCCGCTTGTCCAGGGACCAGATTCCCCTTCAGTCAGCTTGAGCGCTTACATCAGGGAAAGGGGAGGGAGGGGGGAACTTTGGTCCTGAATATCTCTCAAACCATAAAGGTTTGAGAGATGGGACTGGGGACATTTAGTTTTATTTTTTAATGCCTACAAAAATAGCTTTTGTTAAAACTTGGCAATACTATCCCTTTAAGTGCGAGGGCTACAATACTTTTTTTATTGATAACAATGGTGAATTTTAGCCTGTGGGCTATTCACATATATTGGTTTATTTATTAATTGATCATGTCAATGACAACACTGATATTTAACCATTCGAAGTGCCAGGGGGGTACTTAACCCCTTAAGGACCAGCGCGAACCCGTGCAGCCGGCACTTGCGGACCACGGGGCATTTTTTTTTCTATTATGGCTTCCGGTTCAGGGTTTCCGGAGCGGCGTGCAGCCATGCCAGGAGCCCTGAACTCCATGCCGTGCCAGGACCGTCATTGGTCCTTAAGTGCCGGACCGCCGTGACGGTCCTGGCAAGGCAATGGTCCTTAAGGGGTTAAAGGGTTAACAGACATCTGAACTGTACAGTTATGGCAAGCATGGGATTATCTCTTACTGGCCTACTAGTTCACTTGTGCTAGTTAAAGGGATAGTAATGAATGGAAATACAAGTAGCTCCAATTAATGCTCCTATATTATGGGTCATGTAGCACTGTATATAAGTAGTGTGTGACTTGTAGCTCAAAAAGTAAATCAATTTTAAAGTATTCCACTCCCGCCCTTTTTACCTCTTTAATTCGCCTCCCTGCAGATGTGTAATCCGGTCGCTTGACTGGACAGCTCACAGCGAGGGACAATCTTCTTGCTGTGTGCATGATAAAAACCCTGCCACCATCGATGGACAGCAGGATTTTCATTACGCTCACTGATGATTGTCCCTCTCTGTCCTTTGTCTGAACCAGCTTGGGGAGTGCATCCAAGAGGTAAAAAGGGAGGGAGGGGGATACTTTAAAATTGATTTACTTTTGAACTACAAGTCACACATAACTTATATAGGGCGCTACATGACCCATAATATAGGAGCATTAAAGGGATAGTAATACTTAAATTTTACTACCCTCCATTTGTAGCCCTTAAAAAACGAAATTAAATGAACCCAGTGGCATCTCTCAAACCTTTATGATTTGAGAGATACCCGCTTACACAGTTTTGTTTTTTTCCCCTCTCCCCTGACGTCAGCATTCTATCTGACAGCAGGGGAATCCGGTCCCTGTGCAAGCGGAGGCTCTTCAGCAGAGTTGAGATCGCTTTACGGAAGATGAAATCCTTCACTGAAATGGTCTTCAATGTCTGCTTGGTTTGCAAGCACACGTAGATGACCATTTCAGTGAAGGATTTCTTCTTCCATAATGCCATCTCTGCTCTGCTGAAGAGCCTCTGCTGGTGCCGGGTCCGGATTCCCCTGCTGTCAGCTAGAACTCTGCCGTCAGGGAAGAGGGGAAAAAAACAAAACTTTGAAAGCGGATATCTCTCAAATCATAAAGGTTTGAGAGATGCCGCTGGGCTCATTTAATTCAGTGTTTTAAAGGGATAGTAATACTTCCTTTTAACTTTATTTTATTTTGTAGGCATTAAAAAAACATGAAGAATGATTTAAGTCTTATCTCTCAAACCTTTATGGTTTAAGAGATATTCACAAGCAAAGTTTCCCCCTCCCGCCCCTTTTACCTAGTGTAAGCCATTTCTTCTCAGATGTGGAATGCAGTCCATAGACCAGACAGATAACAGAAGGGGACAATCTTCTTTCTTTGAGAACAATGAAAGCCCTGCCCTTTGACAGGTTTTTCAGGTTTTTCCCTTATCTTAATTGAAGATTGTCCCTCTCTGCAATCTACCTGGGCACCTCCCTTCTGCTCTGGCTGAGCAGTGTTATCTCAGTAAAAGGGGCGAGAGGGGGACATTTTGTCATTGAATTACTCTTGAACTATAACTCTGAAAGAATTGAAATAATCTCCAAAGTCCAAATACTATGATGATTAATTAGAGCTGCTTTTATTATGAAACATTACTATCCCTTTAAGGGCTACAAGATGGGGGATAGTAAAATTTAAGCATTACTATCATTTTAATCGGAGCTTCCATCCATTACTATCCCTTTATTAGGTATAAGAAAATTATTTTAAAAATCTCAGGCGGGCCACACACCCTGGAGTAAGGCAGGCTGCATTTGGCCCACGGACCACACGTTTGAAGCCCCTGCCTTAGTGCATAACCCCCTATGAAGCTGATGTACTAAGATGAACTGGATTAATTCTGGGGCAAACCAGCTACCCAATGCGGGCAACTAAAAATTTACACAATTCATATTGATTTAAAAAGCGCCTTTTCATCCACTGCGTGCGAGATAAATCTTCACTCCATTGTGAAGAAATTTATGGAGATTCTCTAGGATTCAAGGGGTTAAATCATGCACAATTTAAAATCAATATAATTTTTTCCTTTGTTCTCTGCGGTGCAGATGGGTTGCCCCAGAATTGGCTACAGTTCGTCTTAGTACATCGGAGTCATTCGCTCACTCGACAGATCCTCCAAGATTCTCAGATGCAAGTCTAGCACTAATTTATTTATTAACTTCTTAATAAGCAAACATTAAAAAAAGCTAATAGCAAGAATGTCTTCTATATTTATTTAAAATGATATGTTTTATAATGCAATAAATAAAATCAGACACAAATTAAATTTGAACAGAATGGTTTCATTTACTATTTTTATATGGATATTCTTTTTTAAACTAGTTGAACAGCCCGTTACACGGGCCACAGTGCCTCTGGCAGCCAGTCGCGGGGCGGTCACGCGCAGTAGAGACTGCCCGCGTCACTGCTGATACAGAGCTGGATGCTCCTTCGGAGCGCCCAGCTCTGTATCAGCTGCGGCGCGGGCAGTCTCTACTGCGCATGACTGCCGCACGCACAGCAGTGTCTACTGCTCATGTCGGGCGTTACATATGATTTAGCGAATTCTTATATAGGATGGAAACTAAACCATCATAGATATTAGTCCAAGTTCTGAGCTCGACGAAACCTAACAGGCCATGTCTTCAGGATTTCCCTGCTTGACTAAAATGGAGGCTCAGTCAGGAAATCCTAAAGACATAAGGGTGAATGCACCAAATCAATTCCATGCTAATTCAAACACAGTAATCGATTATCAGCCCCATATATCTGCCTAACATCAATATGCTAAGATATGTATTCCACTTTCACCCCCCTTAATGCCACTTGTACCAAGGGGGTACAATGGGGTAGTCTGTGGTCATTAACATAGAAACATAGAAACATAGAATTTGACGGCAGATAAGAACCATTCGGCCCTCTAGTCTGCCCAACCTCAAACCTTTTTTGGTCCTTGGTCTTTTCTTATGTTAAGGACCGCCTTATGCCTATCCCATGCATGCTTAAATTCTGTCACTGTATTGACATCTACCACTTCTGCTGGTAGGCTATTCCACTTGTCTACTACCCTCTTCTATGCCTTGTTTACCGACTTACTGCTATGCATTAACACTTTGAATACCAGAGTGGTGAGCAATGCATCCCTCTCTGGAAGTCAAATGGTTAAACAAGGCTTAAAGGAGATGGTGTAACTTTACTTTACTCCCCTGCATATGCTATGGGGTAATAAGGGGCTTGCTGGCATCAAAATGTAATTAATCACTTCAGATGTAGACAAAGTTGGGACCGTGAACTCTGAAAGCAGAGGCAGCTACTGGATCCTAGTGCAAGTGATGAACACTTACATCAGCATATAAGCAGACTCACATGAATATGATAATGGCTCAATATCCTGCATTTACATAAGGAAATGACATATTATGCTGTATTTCCAAATGGAAATAGGCCACTCTAAATATGAAAATTCGTAAACCTGCCGAAGACATGTCAGATTGATACAGATGTAGGCAGATTAATGTCAGATTGACAGTGATATGATGTAAAAGACACGTTAGCACACACTGTCGATGTGCCTTCGACATTCATCCGACAGGACATTGCACTCTTTGACCTTTAGTGCACCTCCCCCATGGCTCAGGAGTGCAACATTATGTGGCAGAGTTCCAAGAGAATAAATAGTTAAATGGGTCTTAATAAACCATGACTTCCATTTTCTCACTTAAATTTGGTGTTGTGTATTTATTTCAAGGTTTGAATTAAACAAGTTAAAGGTTCTCCTGCTAAGGCAGAAGGTGTTTGGTAATGGCTTCAATGGCCTAAAAGGATAGTAATGATTCACAATAAAAGCAGCTCCAATTAACCCTTTGAGTGCCAGAGGGGTACGCAACGCATTGCTCTGCAATGCGGTGCGTACCGCTCTGGCACTCAAAGGGTTAAGCGTCACAGTATTTCAGTCATGGAGAGTGTTATTTCAATATTGTCAGAGTTGTAGTTTAAGTGTAATTGAATGATAAAGTATCCCCCTCCCACCCCTTTTACTGATGTAACACTGCTCACCTCAGAGCAGCAAGACTGTCCAGATGGATAGCAGAGAGGGACAATTTTCAATGAGCAAAAGGAAAAACCTGTCAAGGGGGGTTTCCTTATACTCACAGTAAGAAGATTGTCCCTTACCGTGAGATGTCTGGTCTCAAGACCAGATTCCACATCTGAGGGGAGGTGGCTTACACTAGGTAAAAGGGGCAGGAGGGGGATACTTTATCTATCAATCAATAACTCTTGAACTACAGCTCTGACAGTATTGAAAAAGCATTCACTATGGCTCTAATACTATGAAGATTAATTAGAACTGCTGTTTTTGGGAAACATTAGTATCCCTTTAAGTTAGGAATATACGCATATAATCTAGTAAACTGATTTTAGGCAAGAGTAGAATCCAAGCATAATTCCAGAACATGATTTAATGTTGAATCAATGTTGTACATTCACCATCAAGTCTCTTGCACTCAAAGGGTTAAATAGCAAACAGATCATTATTTTGTTGACTAGTAAACTGGTTTCTATTAAAGCTTGAAATGTTGGGTGTGTTTGCTGGATGTTTCATATGGATAGATTCTTATTTTATCCTGTTTGTTGCTGATTTATCTGTCCAATGATCCATGATTCTCCAAACGCACAGATATTCATGTTCACAACATTCTGATTAAATAAACAAAAACAAGATCTGAATGATTCCTTATGACTAGAATATGCAAAAGGTTTCTTTAGAAACAAACTTGGATAGACCGATATGTATTTATGCAAATTAAAACTTTAACCTCTTGAGTGCCAGAAGGGTGTGCAATGCATTGGTTACCTCTCTGGTACTCAAACAATTAAGGGCCAGAGGGGATAGTAATGCATTGTGACAAAATGGAGGAGATGCACTAAGGTGTGAGAAATTGGTGATTAAGAGGAGATGACTTCTCCAGTGATATCACTTCTCCAGTTCCTATGTTATTCTATAGAGCCTATGCACTACGATTTCTCCAACTTTGGAGATCTTAGTGCATAGACTCTATAGAATAACATAGGAACTGGAGAAGTGATATCACTGGAGAAGTCATCTTAGTGCATAACTCCAATATGTTGAATTAAAATGCATATACTTTTAATATTCAGGAAAATGAAATCTGAATTTCTGTTTCATGTGCGTTTTCCATGAAAATAATGATAGTGATATGATGAAACACTATCTTTGCAGCAGTCATTGTTCTGGCGGCAAGATTTTCTGCTGCAAGGATAGTGTTACATTGTATTACTATCCATACTAATACAATTTCTGACAGAAAGCTCTCTGGAAACAAATTTTAGTTGGCTCGCTGACAGGGACATTACATTTAAAAATCAACATGAATATACAATATGTATATATATATATATATATATATATATATATATATATATATATATATATATATATATATATATATATATATATATCTTGAGGAAGGCTCAGGAACGGGGCTGAAACGTTGACAATTAAGGTTTCATTATTTCTTAAAGGGATAGTAATACTTAAAATGTAAAAAAAAAATATGTTGTAGGGTTTATCCCCCTGAGTAAAATAAGGATACTCCTGCTACTGAAAGGTATTTTATTCAAAAGTTATTACAGCTCAAATTTGAAAATTTTAGGTGCAATATCAAAGTGGCCTGAAATTGTACAGTGGCACTGTTGCTACACCATCCTATGGACTGCTAGGGTCCCAGGGCCATAAATCTCCATAGGATGCTGTAGCAACAGTGCCACTGTACAATTTCAGGCCACTGTGATACTACACCTAAAAAATGCAACTTAGAGTTGTAATAACTTTTGAATAAAGCACCTTTCAGCAGCGGGAGTACCCTTGTTTTACTCAGGGGGATAAACCCTAAATCACATTTCTTTTTACATTTTAAGTATTACTATCCCTTTAAGAAATAATGAAACCTTAATTGTCAACGTTTCAGCCCCGTTCCTGAGCCTTCCTCAAGATATATATATCTTGAGTATTACTATCCCTTCCAGTGCAAAAAGAAAAATTAACCCCTTAACGCATTTTTTTTCTCATTGCATTCTGGGATCTCTGTGCTTCGTGCAGACACATGGCAACCCCGGAATTCCATGACGTGCCTTCAAAATTGGGCACTTCCGCATTCTGTGGGACTGTATGTCCCCACATGACACCTCAGGACTTCCCAGCTGCCCTAGGGAGTGCGTATCTAGCGTGCGCTCAGCCCAGGATCACTTGTAAAATGGACATATAAAACTATTTCTGCCTGATGGGGAGTGACGTGGATTTATTTACTAACAAGTCTGAACATAATGAAGTTGCCACCCAATTAAATTGGAGCTCTGCTGTGCCTATGGGAGGAGATCATGCCCCTATGGCTTTATTTGTCTTGCAGAGTTAGCTAATAAAATGTGCTATTTTTGGCTTTTGTCCTTCAATTTATGATTTCGTATGGATTATATTACCAGTTTGGCAGGTTTGTTGGGTTCCAGGTATGTCTGACTAGAACTTGAACTAATGTAATGTGTTCTGAATCATGCCCACAAGAAACCCAAAGGGCGCTTCCCTTTTGTGTTAAAGAGGAACTATCACCTGAAATCAAAGTTTTACCATGGGTTTTAAAGGGATAGTAATGTTTCATAATAAAAGCAGCTCTAATTAATCATCATAGTATTTGGACTTTGGAGAGTGTTATTTCAATTCTGTCAGAGTTGTAGTTCAAGAGTAATTCAATGACAAAGTATCCCCCTCCCTCCCATTTTACTGATGTCACACTGTTCAGCCGGATCAGAAGGGAGGTGCCCAGGTAGACTGCAGAGAGGGACAATCTTCAATTAAGATAAGGGAAAAACCTGAAAAACTTGTCAAGGGGGGCAGGGCTTTCATTGTTCTCATAGGAAGAAGATTGTCCCCTGCTGTCATCTGTCTGGTCTATGGACTGCATTCCACATCTGAGAAGAGATGGCTTACACTAGGTAAAATGGGCGGTAGGGGAAACTTTGCTTGTGAATATCTCTCAAACCATAAAGGTTTGAGAGAAAAGACTTACGTCGTTCTTCATGTTTTTTTTTATTGCCTACCAAATAAAATAAAGATAAAAAGAAGTATTACTATCCCTTTAATCTTTATCCCAACATTAGAGCTGTGTGTTTTTTTGTTTTTTTTTAATTGCCTAGTAATGGAGATATTAGCCCTTCAAAATTGGGCACTTCCGCGTTCTTTGGGACTGTATGTCCCCGCATGATGCCTCAGGACTCCCCAGCTG
Source organism: Rhinophrynus dorsalis (assembly GCA_037306005.1). NCBI lineage: Eukaryota > Metazoa > Chordata > Amphibia > Anura > Rhinophrynidae > Rhinophrynus > Rhinophrynus dorsalis. Next base: position 42,768,660 of record CM074727.1, read on the forward strand.
CCCCAGGGTGTGCATTCACGCTCCCCTTCATAGGTGGATTTCTGTGGTGTAGCGTTATAGCAACCTCCGTTTACACTGCTACTGAGGTTGCAACTTCAGTAGCATTGTGAACAGAGGTTGCTATAACGCTACACCTAGGGTTGCCACCCAGCCGGTATTTTACCGGCAGGCCGGTAAAAAATTGGCTTTTGTCCAATGTTAAGTCTATGGAGAAAATGCCATGGCCGGTATTTTGTTGAAGAAAAGGTGACAACCCTAGCTACACCACAGAAATTCAGATATGAAGGGGAGTGTGAATGCACTCCCTGGGGCAGCTGGGAAGTCCTGAGTCATCATGAGGGGACATACAGTCCCACAGAAGGCTGAAGTGCCTGATTTTGAAGGGCTAATATCTCCATTACTAGGCAATTAAAAAAAACACACACAGCTCTAATGTTGGGATAAAGATTAAAACCCATGGTAAAACTTTGATTTTAGGTGATAGTTCCACTTTAACACAAAAGGGAAGCTCCCTTTGGGTTTCTTGTGGGCATGATTCAGAACATATTACATTATTTCAAGTTCTAGTCAGACATACCTGGAACCCAACAAACCTGCCAAACTGGTAATATAATCCATACGAAATCATAAACTGAAGGACAAAAGCCAAAAATAGCACATTTTATTAGCTAACCCTGCAAGACAAATAGAGCCATAGGGGCATGATCTCCTCCCATAGGCACAGCAGAGATCCAATTTAATTGGGTGGCAATTTCAGTATGTTCAGACTTGTTAGTAAATAAATCCAAGTCACTCCCCATCAGGCAGAAATAGTTTTATATCCCCATTTTACAACTGATCCCGGGCTGAGCGCACACTAGATATCGAAGATCATGGAAGGTTAGTAAAATGTGGCAATTTGCTGCGAGGGGCTGATCGCTTTCTTTCTTGTGACTGATTCACCTGCTCATGAAGTGAGCTTGGTCATTGTTATTACAGATTCCTATGTGTTAATCCTGTGAATGCCAGAGGGACATGCAATGCATTGCAAAGTAAAACACCTCTCCGGCACACAAAGTGTTAAGGGCTGTGACAAAGTTGACAGCATACAGCAATTATTTAGATTAATCCTTGAGTGCCAGACGGGTGCATAATGCACTGCTGCACAATTTGTTGCATATCCCTCTGGCATTCAAAGGATTAAAGAGAGTCTATCACCAAAAAAAAACAACTTTAGAGATTTTGAAACAGCTTTCAAAATTAGATATTTTTAGTAAACTTGTTTTTGATTCCTTTAGACTTATACATTATGCTAATTAACACTTCGAGTGCCACAGATGTATCCAAAGCAGTGCAATGCAGTTCGTTGGATACCTCTCTTGCACTCAAAGGGTTAAATTATCCCATGCAAGCATCTCCTGTCTTAGCTCTGCATTACCTCTAATACTCTACGCCAGTTAACTCTTTCAGTGCAACAGGAAGTGAAAGCGTTAAATGTCAGTTAGTGGGGGTGGCAATGTAGGGCTAAGACAGGAAGTGACAGAATTACATGCTGTAATTATCATAATTTATACACAGAAATAACAGAAAAGCTAATTAACAAAATAAAATTCCCCTATGGCATTCATAGGTGTCACAGTTTTTAGATGAACACTCAGACAGGATGGTAAGGTTAAAAGACTTTATTGAAAAAGAGCATACATGGAATAAGACCCAGGGGACCACAAAGCAGATCACACAGTGATAAATGATACACGGTAGCAGTAGGAATGCTGTACTGGAATAAATAGACTGGCACAGTGGGTACACAGCTTGTAGAGAGGTGCTGACAAGACAAGTGAGGTTGGAGAGCTGACCAGGTGAGCGTACCCCGGAGGAGTACTTGAAATGGAACTGGCACTGCCCAGACGCCTGGGCACCGGACCCTGAGGAACGAGGCAACTCTGACCCAGACTGTATGGAGTGGCAACAAGGCAATTCCTACCCCAGGCTGTAAGGTATGGCAACGAGGCAACTAGAACCAGATGCGGTCTCCAAATACCGGGCAACTGTGGAATGGCAGCACTACCCTCAGGAAGGGTAATAGAGACCAAGGTAGCTGCTAGATACAGACCCTAGAACGCTAGGGGTGGATCGAGGCAACAATAGGCAACTGTAACACAGCAAATGACCACTTAACCTGCAGGATGGAATGTATAACACTGTCTCTAGCACGAGTACTGCCCAGAGCAGTGTAAGCCCTTTCCTGGACATTCCAGGTATACACAGGGTTAATGGTAACGCCAGGTCACCAGGCTAAAAAGCGCAATGTGACAATCACATTGTGCTTTTCAGCCAGGCGATCTACTGAAAAAGTTGAATGGTGGCAAGCTCTTCTGCGTGAAACCATTCAAAAGTGAACCAACTTACCCAGAAGTATGAACATGTGTGCTAACGGCTTTGTTGAATGAGGCACAATCCCTAGTTCTCTTTTAAAATTGTGGACAGTTTAGACATGCCCACATTTTTAAATGAATTTGCTAAAAAGAAACAAAACTTTCACTGACTGATAAAAACCATTCACAATCAGGGCCGGATTTACATCTCAGGAGCCTGTAGGCACAGAAATCTGAAGCGCCCCCGCCCCATTGGCCATCTCCACTGGACACCTCCACAATGCTCCTAATCTCCACATTGCCCCCATCGAATCCATATTGCCCCATCATCTCCATATTACCCTCAAATTGCCCCCGATCAGCTCCATATTGCTCCATCAGCTCCAACTTGCCCTCCATCATCTCCATATTACCCTCAAATTGCCCCCGATCAGCTCCATATTGCTCCATCAGCTCCAACTTGCCCCCCATCAGCTCCATATTGCCCTCACATTGCCCCTGTCATCTCCATATTGCCCTCACATTGCCCCCATCATCTCTATATTGCCCTCACATTGCCCCCGTCAGCTCCATATTGACCCCATCAGCTCCATTTTACCCTCATATTGCCACCCCCCCCCCGTGTCCGTTTACTACCTCCTCCCTGGTGGTCCAGCGGCAGGAGAGGTCTGTTCCTCCTTCTGCATAGACCTGTAGCTGCTGGAGCTCTCTCTCGGTCTTCTATTTAGTAATGCAGAGCGCTGGGAGATAATGTCATCTCCCAGCGCTCTGCATTATTAAAGATCCACAGGAGCTCAGCAGCTACAGGTCTGTGCCAAACAAAGCACAGACCTCACTATGTTGCAGCGCCGGCGACAATCCCAATGACAGGCGCCCCTCTGTGCTGTGCGCCTGTAGGCAGATGCCTACTCTGCCTAATTATAAATCAGGCCCTGTTCACAATTCAGCAACATTGTAAATAGTAAATGCACACATCTATTGCATTCTGCCCTTAGTGGACTTCTACTGAGACCTGTCAGAGAAATACAACCTAGCACAGTTCTATATATGCATATATTCCATGCATATGCCATGATTGCTGGTGACATTTGTGGCTTATTGGATTGGTTTGGAGTACGATTAAGGACTTGTAGCCCTTACACTCATCCTTCTTTCCAGGCCAGCCCATATTATAGATGTTTATAATATATATTTATTGAAGATAATAAAAAAAAAAAAACTTTGGACACTGGGCTTCCTCTGGCAGCCCCTTCTGTATGGCGAGCAGCGCAATTGCACTTGTTGAACATCTCTAAAATAGATCTTGCCTCATAGGCATCTCTTTCCCAAAGTCAACATACCTAAATTTTCTTCATAAATCAAATTCCTTTGGATGCTAGCTATATATATTAGTAACCCATATAGCCTCATAAAAATATTCCCTCCAATTTGATATTCATACTTCTGTGTCTTTATGGGAGAGGCCATGGGTTGTTAAAAGGAGTAGTGATGAGCGAGCACCCCAATGCTCGGGTGTTCGGGTGCTCTGACCGAGCACCCCCTGAGGCTCGAGTGCTCGGCCGAGCACCCGAGCCCCATTGAAGTCAATGGGAGGACTCGAGCATTACACCAGGCACCCCCTGCTCTGATGAGGGGAGGGTGCCTGGTCCATAGGAAAAGGGCAGAAAAAGATGGAAACACTACAGAAATGGTTCAGGGACAGCATAGGGAGGACGTCTGGATGCACCTTGGACTCCAACATCGCTGCTGGGAACGATCTTTCGCCCGTAGTACGCCATTTTTACAGACTGACCATAAAACACACAAAAAGGAAAATAAAAACGACTTTAGGCGAAAAATTGTTACCAAACAATATTTGCTGTATATTTACTTGTATATCATCTGCAAATTCTCCCAAAAATTTCCTTGATTTTCAGAACTGAGGCCATGATTAAGAGGGAAACGTGCGCAGAGGCAAATTCTCCCAAAAATTTCCTTGATTTTCAGAACTGAGGCCATGATTAAGAGGGAAACGTGCGCAGAGGCAAATTCTCCCAAAAATGTCCTTGATTTTCAGAACTGAGGCCATGATTAAGAGGGAAACGTGCGCAGATGCAAATTCTCCCAAAAATTTCCTTGATTTTCAGAACTGAGGCCATGATTAAGAGGGAAACGTGCGCAGAGGCAAATTCTCCCAAAAATTTCCTTGATTTTCAGAACTGAGGCCATGATTAAGATGGAAACGTGCGCTGAGCTGACCATCTAAAACATTATGGGTGAGGGTCTGCTGCAGAGCTGACCATCCTAAACATTATATGCGAAGGCCCGCTGGTGAGCTGACCTATATAAAAATTGTCAAACAGGGCCCGCTGGTGAGCTGACCCTATATAAAAATTATATCACAGGGCCCGCTGGTGAGCTGGCCCTATATAAAAATTATATCACAGGGCCCGCTGGTGAGCTGGCCCTATATAAAAATTATATCCCAGGGCATATGGAAGAGGAGGAGGAGGATGAGAAGATTAAGAGTCAACCATATACCCGTTTTTTGGGTGGAAGGGGTGAATGGGAATACAGAGTATTCCCATCACTGTAAATAACATATATAAAGTGAGTTTATGTTCCCCCGGGGCTTTCCTCCAGTGGAGTGGAGAAGTCAGGGGAAATCCAGGCCTTGTTCATTTTTATAAGTGTCAACCTATCAGCATTGTCGGTGGAAAGGCGGATACGCTTATCTGTTATGATGCCACCAGCAGCACTAAATACCCGCTCAGACAGAACGCTGGCGGCAGGGCAGGCCAGCACCTCCAAGGCGTAGAGTGCCAGTTCATACCACGTGTCCAGCTTGGACACCCAGTAGTTGTAAGGCACAGAGGGATCATTGAGGACGCTGACACGGTCTGCTACGTACTCCTTCACCATCTTCCAAAACTTTTCCCTCCTTGTGACACTAGGCTGCGCATCAGGGTGAGGGTGCTGGCGGGGTGTCATGAAGGTGTCCCACGCCTTGGAGTGTGTTGCCCTGCCTTTCTCGGAACTGCTGTGTGCTCCCCTTTTCTCCCCTTCTCGGTTGGCCAAGGTAGCACGTACTCTGCCGCCAGCGTTGTCAGATGGAAAATTTTGGAGCAATTTTTCGACAAGAACCTTCTGGTATTGCAACATTTTGCTTGTCCTCTCCACCGGAGGAATGAGAGATGAGAAATTCTCTTTGTAGCGGGGGTCCAGAAGGGTGAACACCCAGTAATCCGTGTTGTCTAAAATGCGTACAACGCGTGGGTCACGGGAAAGGCAGCCTAACATAAAGTCAGCCATGTGTGCCAGAGTACCAACAGTCAAGATTTCGCTGTCCTCACCAGGAGGATGACTCTCAATATCCTCATCCTCTTCCTCCTCTTCTGCCCACCCACGCTGAAGAGATGGAACTAAAGTTCCATGGCTACCCTCTGTAGCGGAGGCAACCGTGTCTTCCTCCTCCTCCTCCTCCTCCTCCGCCTCCTCCAATTGTCGCTGAGAAGACGAAGTGAGGGTGCTCTGGCTATCACCTTGTGTAAGCTCTTCCTCCCCCATTTCCACCTCTTCCACATGCAAAGCGTCGGTTTTAATTGTGAGCAGCGAGCGTTTCAGTAGACACAGAAGTGGGATGGTTACACTGATAATAGCGTTATCGCCGCTCACCATCTGTGTCGATTCCTCAAAATTGCGTAAAACCTCACAGAGGTCTGACATCCATTCCCACTCCTCACTTCTGATTACAGGAAGTTGAACGGAGAGGCGACGACCGTGTAACAGCTGGTACTCCACTACTGCCCTCTGCTGCTCACAAAGCCGGGCCAACATGTGGAAGGTGGAGTTCCAGCGCGTGCTCACGTCACAAAGCAGCCGGTGAGCTGGCAATTGTAAGCGCTGCTGCAGCTTCAACAGGCCGGCTGAAGCTGTTGATGACTTACGGAAATGTGCACACACGCGGCGCACCTTGGTCAAGAGATCATGCACATTGGGGTAGGTTTTTAGAAATCGCTGCACCACTAAATTAAATACATGCGCTAGGCATGGTACGTGTGTGAGCTTGCCGAGCTCCAAAGCCGCCACCAAGTTACGCCCATTATCACACACAACCATGCCTGCTTGCAGGTTGAGTGGCGAGAGCCACTGCTCGGTCTGGAGACTAATCCCCTGCAACAGCTCTGAGGCCGTGTGCTGTTTGTCCCCAAGGCAGATCAGCTTCAGCACGGCCTGTTGACGCTTCCCCACTGCAGTGCTACACTGCTTCCAGCTACTGGCTGATGGGGGAGTGGCGCTGTGTGTAGAGAATTCGGAGGAGGAAACGGAGGAGGAGGAGCCAATAACGTAGGTGCTGGTGGAAACCCTGATGGAGGTAGGGCCCGCAATCCTCGGCGTGGGTAGCACCCGTGCCATCCCAGGGTCCGAGTCGCTCCCAGCCTCCACGACATTCACCCAGTGTGCCGTCAGGGAAATGTAGCGTCCCTGGCCACAAGCACTTGTCCATGTGTCAGTCGTTAAGTGGACCTTCCCAGTAACTGCGTTGGTCAGGGCACGGGTGATGTTACGGGACACATGGTGGTGTAATGCGGGGATGGCACACCGGGAAAAGTAGTGGCGGCTGGGGACCGCGTACCGAGGGACAGCTGCTGCCATCAGGCTGCGGAAGGACTCAGTGTCCACAAGCCTAAATGGCAGCATTTCGATGGCCAGTAATTTGGAAAGGTGTGAGGTTAGTGCTATGGCCTGTGGGTGGGTGGCTGGGTACTTTCTCTTGCGCTCAAATGCCTGGGGTAACGACATTTGGACGCTGTGCTGGGACAGGGAAGTGGATGTGGTCGCTGATGGTGCTTCAGATGCTACAGGTGCAGGGCGGGAGGTATGCGGGCCTGCGCCTTCGACAGGCGATTGGCCGGCACCGAAAACAGGGGAAGAGGAGGCAGTGGTGTGGCCTGCAGACACAGATGGGCGATCCAGGCGTTCCTCCCACTTACTACGGTGCTTGGATGCCATGTGTCGGATCATGCTGGTGGTGGTGAGGTTTCTAGTGTTCATGCCTCGGCTCATTCTGGTGTGGCACAGGTTGCAAACTACAATTCTTTTGTCGTCCGCACTTTCCTTAAAAAAACGCCATACCGCGGAACACCTACCCCTTGGCAAGGTAGATTTACGCAAGGGGGTGCTCCGTGGAACATTTGCGGGCCGGTTTGGTGCGGTCCGCCTTCTTTCTGTAGCCACACCACTGCCTCTTCCAGCCTGTTGCGGTGCTGCAGATGGCTCACCCTCAGGACTGCTGTCATCGCTCGGCTCTACACCTTCCCAGGTGGGGTCAGTCACCTCATCGTCCACCAAGTCCTCCTCCACTTCCTCACTCTGATCATCCTCCTCAAGTCTTGATCCCACCACATACTCAGTCATTGACAACTGTATAACATTCTCCTCAACAAGGTCTTGAGACGGAAATAGTGGTTGATTTAATGGCAACTGTGTCTCATCATCATCATCATCATCCACTACTTCCTTTGACCTTAAATGCCGTTCACATCTGTCATCTTCTTGTGATTGGGTAGCCTCTAGAGGTTGTGAATCAGGGCACAAAATGTCATGTTCCTCTGCAAGCGTGCTTGGAGAGAGGGTCAAATGAAGGATTGGTGATGAGACGAGCTCCTCACTATATCCCAGTGTGGGATCACTTCTTTGACCAGACCGTGTATGGTGGGAGGAAGGATGATCAGAGTGAGGATTATGTTGACCAGACTCTTGGCTACTGAGAGTGGACTTGGTGGAAGACAGGGTGGTGCTTAACCGACTGGAAGCAGTATCAGCTGTCATCCAACCGACCACCTGTTCGCAGTGGTCGGACCTCGAGAGTGATGTCCTGCGACGCCCTGTAAAATTACACATGAAGCTAGGTATGGTGGATGTCTTTCTTTCTTGTGCTCTGGCACCAGGCACAGTTTCTCCGCGTCCTGACCCGCGCCCTGAACTTTCAGGATCACGTCCACTTCCCCGTCCCTTTTTACCCGCCTTCTTCATCTTACACAGAATATGTGACTTTAATATTTGAGTTTGAAAACTTAACAGTATTTCTTCCTATTCTGCAACTCTGCAGAGTACACAGAATAGGCTGCTAAACGGCGGTGAAACACACTGAATGGAATATGTGACTTTAATATTTGAGTTTGAAAACTTAACAGTATTTCTTATTATTCTGCAACTGTACAGAGTACACAGAATAGGCTGCTAAACGGCGGTGATACACACTGAATGGAATATGTGACTTTAATATTTGAGTTTGAAAACTTAACAGTATTTCTTCCTATTCTGCAACTCTGCAGAGTACACAGAATAGGCTGCTAAACGGCGGTGAAACACACTGAATGGAATATGTGACTTTAATATTTGAGTTTGAAAACTTAACAGTATTTCTTATTATTCTGCAACTCTGCACAGTACACAGAATAGGCTGCTAAACGGCGGTGATACACACTGAATGGAATATGTGACTTTAATATTTGAGTTTGAAAACTTAACAGTATTTCTTCCTATTCTGCAACTCTGCAGAGTACACAGAATAGGCTGCTAAACGGCGGTGAAACACACTGAATGGAATATGTGACTTTAATATTTGAGTTTGAAAACTTAACAGTATTTCTTATTATTCTGCAACTGTACAGAGTACACAGAATAGGCTGCTAAACGGCGGTGAAACACACTGAATGGAATATGTGACTTTAATATTTGAGTTTGAAAACTTAACAGTATTTCTTATTATTCTGCAACTGTACAGAGTACACAGAATAGGCTGCTAAACGGCGGTGAAACACACTGAATGGAATATGTGACTTTAATATTTGAGTTTGAAAACTTAACAGTATTTCTTATTATTCTGCAACTCTGCACAGTACACAGAATAGGCTGCTAAACGGCGGTGAAACACACTGAATGGAATATGTGACTTTGATATTTTAGTTTGAAAACTTAACAGTATTTCTTATTATTCTGCAACTCTGCACAGTACACAGAATAGGCTGCTAAACGGCGGTGAAACACACTGAATGGAATATGTGACTTTAATATTTGAGTTTGAAAACTTAACAGTATTTCTTATTATTCTGCAACTCTGCACAGTACACAGAATAGGCTGCTAAACGGCGGTGAAACACACTGAATGGAATATGTGACTTTGATATTTTAGTTTGAAAACTTAACAGTATTTCTTATTATTCTGCAACTCTGCACAGTACACAGAATAGGCTGCTAAACGGCGGTGAAACACACTGAATGGAATATGTGACTTTAATATTTGAGTTTGAAAACTTAACAGTATTTCTTATTATTCTGCAACTCTGCACAGTACACAGAATAGGCTGCTAAACGGCAGTGAAACACACTGAATGGAATATGTGACTTTGATATTTTAGTTTGAAAACTTAACAGTATTTCTTATTATTCTGCAACTCTGCACAGTACACAGAATAGGCTGCTAAACGGCGGTGAAACACACTGAATGGAATATGTGACTTTGATATTTTAGTTTGAAAACTTAACAGTATTTCTTCCTATTCTGCAACTCTGCACAGTACACAGAATGTGCTGCTAAACTGCGGCGACGCACACTGAATGGAATATGTGACTTTGATATTTTAGTTTGAAGATTTAACAGTATTTCTTCCTATTCTGCAACTCTGCACAGTACACAGAATGTGCTGCTAAACTGCGGCGACGCACACTGAATGGAATATGTGACTTTGATATTTTAGTTTGAAGACTTAACAGAATGTGCTCTAATCTGCAACTTTGCACACTAAACAGAATGTGCTCTAATCTGCAACTTTGCACACTAAACAGAATGTGCTCTAATCTGCAACTTTGCACACTAAACAGAATGTGCTCTAATCTGCAACTGTGCACACTAAACAGAATGTGCTCTAATCTGCAACTTTTCACACTAAACAGAATATTTTTTTTTTTTTTTTTTTTTGTTTTTTTCCCTCCACACAAAATAACCTGCTGCCCCCACACACAGTAGTCCTAAAAAGGACTTTTGGTTCTTTTTTTTCACAATTTTTTTTTTCCTCCCTACACTGCCTTTCCCTTCCTATCCTCAGCTCTCCCTGGCTCAGACTGAGCCGAACTCGATGGTCAGGTGCTATACAGCACCCGACCACGGGTTCTGGCCAGCCAATCAGTGTAATGCCAGCAGCCAACATGGCTGCTGGCATTACACCGATGTCAGAGCCTCCCTGCACGTTTATTGGCTGCGCAGCAGCCGCAAAACGTGCGGGGAGGAGACCCGAACATGGCGGGCGAGCACATGCGGTACTCGTACGAGTACCGCCATGTGCCGAGCAGAGCGATGCTCGAGCCGATCCGAGCATCGGCCGAGCATGCTCGCTCAACACTAAAAAGGAGGGATAAAGTGAGGCCGTGGCTGTGTATGGGGGTTAGTAGATGCACCTGAGTGAGCCTAGGGCATCAGAAAGCCTAAATACATTACTGCATGCATGCACATATTCATACGCACATACTCACATGCAAAAAAGTACACATTCAAAAGAGATGTGGCTCTCAGGCCAAAATAATTGCCCACACCAACCTCGGACGTCTCCAATACATTGCTTCCACATCCTATATAATAATTCGCTACAAAGTTTGTGAAGATACAGTCATGCACAGTAGAGACTTCCTGTGACGAGGCTGATACAGAGCTGGGCACTCCGAAGTCAGACCGGAGGTCTGACTTCAGAGCGTCCAACTCTGTATCAGCCGGGCGTGGGCAGTCTCTACTCGGCATGACTGCACCATGACCTCCCGCCACTGTGGCCCGTGTACACGGGCTCTTCTACTAGTTATAAATATTTAAACATTTATCATAAACATTATGTACAACAGCTTGTTTTACACACAGGTTTATGAGGCAAAGGTTGAACTTGATGGACTTGTGTCTTTTTGCAACCTAATTTACTATGTTATGTTACTTAAAGCGGAACTACCACCGCACAACATCTTTAGCTTAATTAAGTCCCCATCTGGCAACTAGATGCTTAGTAGCACTAGTCGCCAGAATTATTACCTTATTTAATAGATTTAAGCTTTCTTCCATGGGTGACAGGCAGGACGGAGAGCAAACATCTTGCCATAGCGACGTCCGCACGCCTGCGCTGTCAGTCCCAGCCGGGTCTAGGAGGCATTGCTAGGAGCCGGACGGCTCCAAAAGGGACTGACAGTGCAGGCACGTGGACGTCACTATGACAAGATGTCCGCGCTCCGTGCTACTGTCAGCTATGGAAGAAAGTATAGATCTATTAAATAAGGTAATAATTCTGGCGACTAGAGCTACTAAGCAGCTAGTCGCCAGATGGGAAGTTATTTAAGCTAAAGATGTTGTACGGTGGTAGTTCTGCTTTAAAAATCTGAATTCCATACCCTATTCAGTCACTAGCATGATGGTCTTATTCAATTACTTATTGCTCTCCTGCCATTGTGTGTGTGGATCACCAGTGCGTGTGTGTGGTAGGTGGATCCATTATGTTTGTGTGGATAAATGTGATGGGCCATTATGTTTATATCAGCAAGTGCGTTTGTAGGGCCAATGGCGTAACAATAGGGGTCGCAGGGGTCACACCTGCGACCGGGCCCGTCACTCCAGGGGCCCGGCTGCCCCCCGCGACCCCCTCGTCTGCAGCAACTCCCACTATGGCCGCCGGTTCTAGTAATACAGAGCGCTGAGAGATGACATCATCTCCCAGCCTCTGCATTACAAGAGCGGCGTGCAGGAGCTTTAGTTATAGAGATCTGTGCCGAAGGAGGCACAGATCTGTCAAGCCACGCCACTAGACCACCAGGGACTGGAGGTAGGGGCATTGTGGAGATGAAGGGGGCATTGTGGAAGAGGTAATGTGGAGATAAAGGGGGCATTGTGGAAGGGGCAATGTGGAGATGAAGGGGCATTGTGGAAGGGGCAATGTGAAGATGAACGGGGCATTGTGGAAGGGGCAATTTGGAGATTGGGGGGCATTGTGGAGATGAAGGGGGCATTGTGGAGATGAAGGGGCATTGTGCAAGGGGCACTGAGGACATGAAGGGGACATTGTGGAGTTGAAGGGGGCATTGTGGAAGGGGCAATTTGGAGATATGGGGGCATTGTGGAGATGGGGGCAATGTGGAGATGAAGGGGCAATTTGGAGATTGGGGGGCAATGTGGAGGTGGCCAATGTGGTCGGGGGGGCCATGGCAATTCTAGTTACGCCTCTGTGTAGGGCTAATGTCAGTGTGTGGATTACTGTATTTGGAGCATGTAGGTGAGTACATGTGGGGGCCAATGTCAGTGTGGGTGTCTGTGTGGGTCCACTGACAATATTTATGTGTACTATATATGTGTGTGTATATATGTGCACCAGCCCTGGTTGACTTTTTCATTGGTTTCTTTTAAGCATCAACTCAACAACTGATTGATTGGACAGTGAATTTTATCCTGTATATTGTTGCTTTGACTATAATATAATCCAATAAGGGGCTAATCTATTTAATATGTTTGTCAAAATTCCCTTTTTTGATTTTTCCAACAATATATTTAATTCAAAGCTTTAACCTTAAAGTCGTTCAGTATGGAAGAAGCTTCAAATATGGAGGCACACCGGACTAACTACTACAACAGCAGAGCCCTCACAGTAAGAAGAGGACAAGAATTTTCATTATCACTGAATTTTAACAGGCCCTATCAGAAAAAAGACAAATTGGAGTTCATTGCAGCAACAGGTAATGCAGAAAGCACAGTAGTATTATAGTGACCAGTCTTTCTCTTTAAAGTTGACCTGTCTACTTAAATTTAAATTTGCATATTTAAAAATTTATATGTGTTATATAAGACGTACATGTCCAACCATCCCTTCTTCCCACAAAACTTAACCCATAACCAATCTGCATTGCAGAAATTACCATATACCTTCAGTCATAGCAAGATAACTTTTAACAGCCTGCATATGAAACCTTCAGCTAAATACACAACACAAAATGTAGGTGAGAAAATGGAAGTCATCATTTTCTAGCCTGTTTAACTATTTGCTCCGTTGAAATCTTTCCACATAAAGTGGCACGCCTGAGCCATGTGTGCTGGTATGGGAAGGGAACAACCTGCAAAACCCCAGCATGGGAAGCTACCTCATTGAGGGGCCTTTTAGTAAACATATCTTGCCTAACCCCCCAACTTTAATGGTGGCTCACCTCTCTATGCCAACTGGTGTTGTGAATGGCATAATCCTTTGCCCTGCAGAACACATAGTCGCAGAACCAGTGAGTGCCCAGAACTAATCTGATTCTTCATGCATGCCACACTGGCACAATGCCTAAGAGAGCCCCATGGACAGTACAACTCCCTCCACTGGTTCCAACTAATTGTAAAGAACAGACCAATCTCTTTTGTTTCATGGTCCCTCACAACCAAGATGAAGAAGGCAGGAGAGCCCTCAATCTTTTCTTATTTAACTTTAGGTGAATTGGCCACTGCCATCTTTAGCCAAAACCCAGATGTACAGATCAGGAGATATTAATACTTTTATTAATGACAAAGTGAAAGTCTCTCTCTGGGTGGGAAAGAGGGACAGAGTGATATGGGACTATCCCGACAAAGAGGGAAACTTGGGAGGTATACCGAAACACCATATGGAACATATTAAAAAACAAACCAATTTCCACTGATTTAACCCTCTGGGTTCCAGACAGGTATCCTACAAAGCAATAGATTGGATACCTATCTGGCAACCAAAGGGTTAAATAGGCCATTACCCCCCCAGAGAACTTTCCTTTGCAATGCTTCGGAACTCACTTTTGCATTCAAGATATTTAAAGGGATAGTAATACTTAATATGTAAAAAAATATATATTGTAGTGTTTATCGCCCTGAGTAAAACCAGTGTACTCCCACAGCTGAAACTGATTAATTCAAGAGTTATTACAGCTCAAACGCAAAACATTTTATTAACCCCTTAGTGACAGCCGTGTGCGTACGCGACTGTCACCTTAACACCCGTGGTACTTTTTTTTTTTTTTTCAAACGAGTCCGGAGTCCCCGAGCGGCGTGCAGCCGCATGGAGACCCGGATTCCAGGACTTACCAGGCACGTCCTCTGTCAATAAGTGACAGTTTCTGTGTGACGTACCTGGTAAGTCATTTGTCGTTAAGGGGTTAACACTGTAATATTTGGCGGCCTTGTACAGAAAGGACAAGATGAGTAATTGTAGAACAAATCATCTGCACCAGAAGGGGAAAGCGAAAATACCCATTGATTTAGATAGGGCTTTAAAGGGATAGTAATACTTAAAATGTTAAAATATATATGTTGTAAGGTTTATCCTCCTGAGTAAAACAAGGGTACTCCCACTGATGAAAGGTGTTTTATTCAAAAAATATTGCAGCTCAAACTTGAATTTTTTAAGTTCAGTATCACAGTGGCCTGAAATTACACAGTGGCACTATTGCTGCACCATCCTATGGACGGCTCTGGTCAGTTGTTCATAAAGCTCCATAGGATGGTGTAGCAAGAAATCCTCAGGGAATATTTTTAGTTTAGATAGGGTTAATTTTGTGTCAGATAGGCCTGATTTTGGGGTACCATGACCTGTGGGCAAGCTTAAAGGGGATGTATCACCTCTACATAACTTAGGCTAAATAGTTAGTTTATATAGAGAATCTGACTAAAAGTGTGTTAATTTTTTAAGCTTTATTTTGTCTAAATTGAAGTTATAAAGAATGGGCTGCAGCTACTTCCGGATAGACTGAGGTCATTGATATCTAGCCAATGAGAGCACTCCAGCTTACAGACAGAAGCTTCCATCTTTGGAGGAGGCTGGATAGAGGGAGGGGAGCAGAGACAGAGTGAAGGAGTGTGGGTACAGAGCAGGTAACCGCAGTCTATTCGGAAGTAGCTGCAGCCCAGACTTTTTAACTTCAATTTAGACAAAAAAGAGGATTTTAGTGTTGCCTGTTAAAACCTTTTCTCTTAGTCCATACAGGTTACTGGTAACTTTGGGTAGGCGATCTGCCCTTTTAATTGTAGGCAGGAACAATTCTAGAATTGTATGCAAGGGGTGGAGCCTACCTTCCCTCCTTGGCAGCAGCTAGCCAACCAGCTCCAGAAAGATTTGAGATACTAACTATTGACTAGATAGTGGAAGGGAAAGAAGATCCCACAGAGGAGCGTGATTCTTGAAGGCAGGACGAGTATGAGCAACGCCCTGGAAGAAAACCTTGACATCAGGAAGGATGGCAATGCGCCTCTGAAAGAAAACAGAGAAAGCAGAAGTCTGAACCTTAAGGGAACTCAAACTGAGGCCCTTATCCACGCCGTCCTGCAAAAAGGCCAGGACCGTAGGCAGATCAAATTCCTGAGACAGGTCCTTGTCAGCACACCAAGATAGAAAGGTCGACCAAACACGATGGTAGATCTTGGAAGAAACAGGTTAGCAGGCACTGAGCTTAGTAGCCACCACCCCAGAAAAAAAAACCTTTCTACTTCAATATTGAGCATTCAATTTCCATGCCGTCAAAGCTAGCCAATGAACATCATCCTTCCACAGGTAACCCTGTAGAAGAAGATCCAGATGATAAGGGAGCCGGAATGGTTCCACAACTGACAGATCCAGCAACTCTGGAAACCAAGCTTGGTAAGGCCAGTACGGAGCAATCAGAATGACTGGACAGCGTTCCAGTCGCAATTTCTGTAACACCCTGTGCAACATTGGGAGTGCAGGAAAGATATAGGCTAGAGAAAACAACCAAGGAATGGACATTGCATCCACCGCCAGAGCTAGAGGGCCCCTCCACCAAGTGCAGAACCTCTGAACCTTCCTGTTGTGTCTTGTCGCCATCAGGTCGATGTAAGGAAGACCCCACTTCGGAACAATGAGGGTGAACACCTCGGGGTGCAGTTCCCACTCTCCTCTGTCTACTGTGTGTTGACTGAGGAAGTCCACCATGACGTTGTCTACTCCAGGAATGTGCACTGCGGATATGGCAGGAACGTGTTCTTCTGCCCAGGACAAAATAGCATTGACCTCTAACCAAGCGGCGACTTCTTGTTCCGCCCTGCTTGTTGATGTAAGCCACGGCCGTGGCTTTGTCGGACTGTACCCGGACTGGACAGTCTTGCAGCTGAGATGTCCAGTGATGAAGGGCATGAAATATCGTCTGAAGCTCCAACACGCTGATGGGAAGGAGAGATTCCTTAGGAGACCACTGACCCTGAGCACTCAGGCGACCCAGGACCGCTTCCCAGACGGAAAGGCTGCCATCCGTCTTTGCCGTGGTCCAGAAGGATACCAGGAAGGACTTGCCCTTCAGCAGATTGGAGAGGTCGAGCCACCACAACAAATTCAGTTCCACATGAAGAGGGAGTGACACTGACATCTTCATAAGGTCCGACTGACCCCTGCACACCTGTATCACAAACCACTGGCGTTCCCTGGCGTGTGCCATGGCAAACGGAACCACTTCTATGGTGAAGATGAATTTCCCCACTAGAGAGGACAGCTTCTTGGCTGGAACTGGATCTTGAGCCAGAACCACAGAAACTCTGTGGGTGATCTGTTGAGCTACCTTGTCTGTGAGAAACACCATGCTCTTCTGAGTGTCGAAGAGAAGGCACAGGAAGACCAGACGTAGGGATGGGACAAGATCTGACTTGTCCATATTGATGATCCACCCGTGATGGGTGAGAGCGTGAATGCATAGCTGAAACTGCTGATGAAAAAGTTCCGCAGAGGGGGCTTTCAGAAGCAGGTTGTCCATGTATGGAGTAACTCTGATGCCGTCCCGGTGGAGGACAGACACTAAGGCTCCCAGGACATGGTTGAAAACTTGAGGAGCTGTAGTCAGACCAAAGGGAAGAGCTGAAAACTGAAAGTGCCCTTGGTCACAGGCAAATCTGAGATACTGCTGACTCGCTGGATGAATGGCAATGTGTAAATACACGTCCTGAAGATCCAGGGAAGCAAGGAATTCCCCCGGGGACATAGCAGCAATCACCGTCCGTAGAGACTCCTGGAGATAATGAGTCTGGATCACAAAGGAATTGAGATCCTACAAATCCAAAATAGGGTGACAACCGCCGTTCTTTTTGGAGACCACAAAGTGGTTCGAGTAAAAGCCCATACCTCTGTCCTGAACTGGAACCGGCTCTAGAACATCCTTGTCCAGAAGAGTCTGAATAGCGCCGTTGAACAGCCGGCATTTCTCCACACACTGAGACGTATGAGAAGGAAAGAAACGAAAGGGAGGAAGAGAGATGAAAGGGATCCTGTATCCTTCCGTCACCACCTGGAAAACCCATAGGTCTGCCACTGAATCCTCCCAGACGCTGTGGTAGTGACGCAGATGGCCACCCACAGCAGAGTGGGGACCTGGGTTCGGTGAGTCATGCCGAAGAAGGCTTGGAGAAGACCTTGGGCTTCCATTGCTGTTTGGGCTTGGAAGAGGCATGTGGAGCTGAGGGAACCGTCTGATTCGCCGGACGTGTCTCAGTCTGAAAGGAACGAAAATATCGATTACGCTTAAGCGGCGTTTTCTTCCTGGAGAAGGGTACTCTTACCCCCAGTGGCCTCACTGATCAGATCTTTAAGATATGGCCCAAACAAAAAAGTAACTTGAAAAGGTAAAGAGAGCAATGCTTTCTTGGAAGCAGTGTCAGCAGACCAGATCTTGAGCCAAAGAGACCATCTGGCAACCACAGACATTGTGGAAACCCTGGCCACCAAACGGATGGCATCAAATAAGGCAGAAGAAACATAGTGCTGTGCCTCAGAAATGTTGGCAAGAAGGCGCAACATATCTGAAGTAGGCGCACCTTGACGAACAGCCAGGGTGAGCTGTTTAGTCCAGACCGCAATGGCCCGGTTCACCCATGCTGCACCAAATGCTGGACGCATGGCAGTACCAGAAGTGGCAAAAATGGACTTGAGGGAGACCTCAAGTTTCTTGTCAGTCCATTCCTTCAGAGCGGACGCATCAGAAACTGGCAAGGCAGTAGACTTAGATAGCCTGGAGATAGGAGCATCCACCTTGGGAGGATGAACCCACTGAGCAACCGCTGTCTCAGAGAAGGGATAAAGCTTGGCAAATTTCTTGGATGCAGAAGGTTTCCTGTCAGGGGATTTCCACTCTTCAAACACAAGGTGGTCAAGAGTGGGGTTAGGTGGAAAGAAAGTAAGGGGCATTTTAGGCTCTTGAAACACATCAGAGGGATCAGAAGGAACCTCCTGAACTAAAGGAATGTTTAGGGTAGTCAAAACAGCCCTGATCAGGCCCTCAGCCGAGGGCTCAGGATCAGCCTCAAAGGGATCCCAAAAAATTGAGAGGATCCCACAGCAGAACATTCCTCAACATCTGAATCCACCAACAGTTCCTCCTCAGAGGAATCTGATACGTCAGGAACTCCCTGTGGTTTTGGCAGAGAAGACTTGACAGAGGAGGGGGTCTGCCAGGAATGGAAGACCCCCTGTAACTGGGATGGAAAGAGTTGTAATGTAGACCTAAGGTCCCCAGTAGCAGCCTTGAACTCTTGCACCCAAACTGGCTCTAATGCATGGCTGGAGGTCCCTGGAAGACTCTCAGGGACATCAGAACATTCTGGGCATAAATGACCTGAGAATTCTCTAGGTAATCCTGAATGACAGGAAGAGCAGTGCGCAATAGGGGATACAGAGACCCCAGCATCTTTAGTCTTAGGTCTGGCCCCAAGCTTCAACAGTATAGACATTTTCACAGTGTCAAATAACCCTGTAATAAAAGAAATCACCCAAGTACAGTGTGTAGGATTAAAGTTTCACCCCAGAAATCGCTAAACTAGACTTATCTGGCAGGAGAAGGGTTAATCAGCAGAGGAGAGAAGGAGAGTCCAAGCCATGCAAGGATACTAGTTCTGGAAATAGCACAAAATGACTGTCATGGCGGGAGCCAATCAGAAACAAGCGTGCGAAGCAAGCGCTCATGGGAAATGTAACTGTCCCAGGAAAAGTACCCAAACAGTGCCCGAAGCCCCCTGAGCCCCCCAACACACTAGAAACATGAACCGGATGATAGAGCAAGGGCAGACAAGTAAAATGAGCCATCTCTGAAGTTGCTAGGTTAAGCGGTTGCAGAGATATGTACCAAACTGTACAGTCCCATAGGAGTGAATGGAGCAATGGCGCCTATTCAGTAAAGTGAGCCTTTAACTCAAATTTTGCAAAATTGAAACAGTAAAATAAAAATGCATGAAACATCACTAGAACATGTTAGAATACCCAAAAAACACTGAACCAGTAGGAAAAGTGTCAGAAACCCCCAAAAGATGCAAAACCAGCAGCTAAAGGGTTAAAGTACCACATAAACTTGCTCCAAAGTACCCAACAGACATACAGATATACCCAATGAGTGAAGGAGTGTGCAATAAGAACTCCAAAGGTAAATCCCTGTGCGGAGGGGCACTGCGGGACATGTAGACCTGCAACACTCAAAGGGTTGCTCACCTTTCCTGCAGATCTTCTGTCTTCAGGCTACCATGTATTAAGAAGAAGCCTCGGTGGGCAACTCCTGAGGAAAGAACTTGTAGCCAAGATTTCCCCTCCATAGCTTTAGGTCCACAAAAAGCACCTGATCACTGAGCTAGCCACATCTAAGTTCATTGTCAGTTATGGTAATCCGCCTAATGGTGGTATTCCGTTTCTAACAGAAAAATAAAAAAAAATTCTAAAACTATAGTAGAACTGTTCTCTTGCCTGTGTCTTCACCAAGGAACAAATCTTACTGGAGCTGGTTGGCCAACTGCAGCCAAGGAGGGAAGGTAGGCTCCACCCCCTGCATACATCCAATTAATCTTCCTGCCTACAATTAAAGGGGTGGATCGCCTACCCAAAGTTACCAGTAACCTGAACAGAGAAATAAAGCTTTAAAAAAAATGTACTCACTTTTAGTCAGATTCGCTATATAACCTAACTATTTAGCCTAAGTTATACAGAGGTGATACATTCCCTTAAACCATATTTTGGCCAAACTATGAAAAGAAAACTTTGTATTTATTTACATAGTGGTTTAACTCTTTGAGTGCCAGAGGGGTATGCAGCACATTGGATAGGGATAATATATGCTTTATACAGTTTGCACATTTGAACAGTTTGTATGTAGGAACACAGGTTTGTACTTTGAGTGTCAGAGGAGTACGAAATGCATTGCACAGCAATGTGTTGCGTACCCCTCTGGTATTCAAAGGGTTAATATGCTCAGTAAATCCTGATAGTCTTTTAGAATCAATTCAAAGTGGATTGATTCCAAAAGAAATTATCTTTTATTAATTATATCATGTTGATAGAGGTCAACATGATATTTTGTTGTAGGGCTCCAGGACCTCCAGCTCCTACCACTAAGCTCTTCCAGGGAGCTTGGGAACCTGCAACAAAAAATCATCACCTTCCTGGAAGTGATATCCACTACTAATTACTAAGCTTTATTTTAGAGATCCATTCAGTAATGTTTCATAATAAAAGCAGCTCTAATTAATCACCATAGTATTTGGACCTTGGAGAGTGTTATTTCAATTATGTCAGAGTTGTAGTTCAAGAGTAATTGAAAGATAAAGTATCCCCATCCTGCCCCTTTTACTGATGTAACACTGCTCAGCCAGAGCAGAAAGGAGGTGCCCAGGTAAATTGCAGAGAGGGACAATCTTCAATTAAGATAAGGGAAAAACCTGAAAAACTTTTCAAGGGGGGCAGGGTTTTCATTGTTCTCATAGGAAGAAGATCGTCCCCTGCTGTTATCTGTCTGGTCTTACAACCAGATTCCACATTTGCGAGGAGATTGCTTACACTAGGTAAAAGGAGCAGGAGGGGGATACTTTATCGTTCAATTACTCTTGAACTACAGTTCTGACAGTACTGAAATAACACTCTCTATGGCTCAAATACTATGAAGATTAATTGGAGCTGCTGTTTATGTGAAACATTACTATCCCTTTTAAGTGGGGATTTAATGTTAGAGTACCTTTAATGGCCCTTATGTGTAGGCAGGTATTCTCACCCTAACAATATTTATCTTCTCTGTATTTTTTTTATTCCATCTATAGGACAAAACCCTCAAAAATCAGACAACACAATGGCTATTTTTCAACTTTCCAGCTCTAAAAATGGATCATCTTGGAATGCAATACTCCAGTCTATCTCATCTACGGATATGAATGTCACTATTATCAGCCCAGCTGATGCAGTCATTGGCCATTACCAGCTGAAACTATACATATCTTCTAATAAAATGAAGGCACAGTTTAAATTAAATAATATAATACTGCTATTCAATCCATGGATTCCAGGTACTTAAAAATAATTTTAATATGTTTTGTAACCCACATTTTGTTTTTCAATAACAAAAACACAGTAGCATAAAATACACTAGAAGGATTACAACATTTGAAAATATGAACATTGTTTTATGAGGATTATCAGCTAGCATTTTATGACTGGGTGAGTAGCACAGACAAAGGTATTGCTTTGGATGCAAAAACTTCTGACATGCCTCACACGAAAATACATAATAATCAAAAGGGATCAGCTTGGAAGACAATATCTGAAAATAGAAAACTGGATAAATGATAGAATTTAAATGATAATGGTAAAAAATAATAATTGTGGCCCAAGCTTGTAAGTGGAGTGCCACAGGGTTCAGTACTGGACACAGTGATTTTTTTCTTTATTATTTACCTTGATTTTTAAAGTATGCCACAATATTTGCTGATAATGCAAAATGATGCATAATAATGCACACAGAGCAGGATGCCTTTCTCTGCATAAAATGAGCAGATAAATAGCAGATTAGGTTTATCATTGACAACTGTCATGGTTATGCATCTGGTTTGCAGAACCATACACTAAATCTAGGGGACTATTGTTTAAGACTCTTTAGAATTTTTTGCCATTACTAGGATTTTCTTTCCCTTTAAGAACAAGTTATCCTGCAAGATAAAAATAGGATTTGATTATTATAAAATTAGTAAGGCTGATAACCCTTTTTCCGTATCATGGGGTGAGTATAAGTGCATGTAGGGTAAATGTAATTGTAGGCTAGATTCATCCAGTCAGAGAAAAAGCTCTGCAAATTGCCTGTCATTTTATAAAGCCTAATTATAAAGGGTGTATGATTTCTACAAAATTTAATGCTAGGATTCATCCTATAATATAAAAGGCCAGTTGTATGTTTGTTCGATGCAGTCATGCGCAATAGAGACTGCCCGAACGCTCGGAATGCTGGGAGGTGTAGTGCTGCATTCGGCCAGTCGCTACTGCACTGGCCTTTTATATTATAGGATACTTCTGTGTACACTGGCTTTTACACCAGTAAATAATATAGGAATTTGAAATTGTCTTTACTGATTGGTAGATTACTTCACAATTTGAAAAATGTAGCACTGTGTAGCAACAGTGAAGCTGATGAACTAAGAACAAACAGTGGGGAGATGCACTAAGGTGTGATTCTAAAGAGCCAATGCACTAAGATTGCTCTAACTTTGGAGATCTTAGTGCATTGGTTCTATAGAATAACATAGGAACTGGAAAATTATATCACTGGAGAAGTCTTCTCCACTTGATCACACCTTCGTGCATACCCTCCCATCCCCCGTGTCACAGTGTGTAGTGGACTAACGATGAGCAAATTACCCAATATCAATTTTGCGAACTGAGTTGACAACCCAGAGTAAATGTTGGACCAGTCCAAATCAATTTAGATCAAATTACTTATGCACAGAAAAGGGGTAGGAAGAGTAAAGTGGGAAGAGTGTAAAAGAGACTGGACTGGTGGAAGCTCTGGAGGAAGCAGGACATAGAGAGGATTGCGGTAAAACATTGGAGATTACAGGCAAAAAGGTGGTGGGACCAGGGCCGGATTTGTCAATAGGCAGACATTTTCCTAGAGCACCCGATTTTCAGGGGTCTCTGGCAATGGCCCTGTAATACCCAATATCCCGCCCACTTTACGGCCCCAGGGTGCATAATATTATTAATAATTATGCTGTGCCACACTGATACATTATAAATAAAAAATAATTATGCCATGCTTGCTCACCCTCGCTCCTGCCATGTACCTGCTTGGATGTTTGCAATAAAACTATAAGAACTGACAGTGAGTTCCGGTTGGTTGCCTTGTACCTGATGCTGCTCTACCTGGGCCACCCCAGAGGGAATATATGACATAATGCCAGTAATGCCACATTGCAATGCATTTTTATTGTACAGACAATACACACCATACAATGCAGGAAGACTGTATAGTGGTCAGTGGACACATACACCACATGAAAAAATACAGGTGATCTTCCTGCAGTGTATCTAAAAATGGGTGGGACCATAAGAGGGTGTGATTAATGGAGGGTTGTGACTAATTGAGGGAAGTGGCTAGGGGGTGGGACAAAGGTAGGGATAGGGGCTCCAGGGGGTATTGTGCCTAGGGGCGCCTGATATGTAAATACGGCCCTGGGTGGGACCATGGAGAAATGGAGGAGGAGAGGGTAAGAGACATAAAGCAAACAACGGAGAGAAATGGAGTGCAAGTATAGCAGAGATGAAGTGAGTGTGTAGGGGAGAGACAATGTGAGGGGGAGATAGAGTTGTCCAGTAGTCCTGCCTGCGTAGGATAAAACTGCCAAAGTAGATCAACAACCTTCTTCAGAACTGTAACTGAGACAGGAACCTGTCTGGCTGACATCTAAAGATAAGCAAACCTGCTTTTTATTTTCTGGACATGATATGATCTCCTGTAATCTGATAGGTTAGAAAAACACCTGGACATATTCTTAAATACTTGATAATTGATAAAAAAAAGTTTCATAAAAAACAAGAAATGGAATACCAAAGAAAGCACTTGTTTTGCAAAATGTGTTTCAAAACGTCTTGATTAGCAGATTCTGAACTTACAGATTTGTTTCGCTCATTCCTATTCAATACTTTCCTAGTATTCAAAAAAGGGATAGCCATATTTAAATCAGTGGAAATGTTTAATTGCACCCTGCAGCGTAGTTGGTTTTCTACAGAAATATTTATCTTCTTCTTAGAACAAGAACCCCCTTACTGTGCTAATGTAGAGTGAATCAGTAAACTGGAAAGTCATAAAAACGTTCTGCTCTTATCTAGATAATATATCTGTTACAAATTCTGTCCTATAATATAGGCTGACCAGACCTCACCTTTAAAAGGATAGTAATGTTTGATAATAAAAGCAGCTCTAATTAATCATCATAGTATTTGGACTTTGGAGAGTGTTATTTCAATTCTGTCAGAGTTGTAGTACAAGAGTAATTCAATGACAAAGTGTCCCCCTCCCACCCCTTTTACTGATGTAACACTGTTCAGCCAGATCAGAAGGGAGGTGCCCAGGTAGATTGCACAAAGGGACAATCTTCAATTAAGATAAGGGAAAAACCTGAAAAGCTTGTCAAGGGAGCAGGGCTTTCATTGTTCTCATAGGAAGAAGATTGTCCCCTGCTGTTATCTGTCTGGTCTATGGACTGCATTCCACATCTGAGAAGAGATGGTTTACACTAGGTAAAAGGGGCGGGGACGGGAAACTTTGCTTGTGAATATCTCTTAAACCATAAAGGTTTGAGAGATAAGACTTATATCATTCTTCGTGTTTTTTTAATGCCTACAGAATAAAATAAAGTTAAAATGAAGTATTACTATCCCTTTAACCGGGGATGCATAGGAGAAATGCATACTGCAGGACTGCATTGATTTCAGTGAAGTATTGCAAAATGGCTATTTCCTATGTGTTCCCGGTTAAAGGTGAGATCTGGTCAGCCTACTATAATAGCAAAAGAATAAAATATTTGTCCTTCAAGGTTTAGTAATGTCCAAAATAAAGTTTATTCTATATTGTAGATTTTTCAAAAATAAAGTATTTGGAGTAAGTCCTATCTCTCAAACCTTTGTGGTTTGAGAGACATCCTCCGCAGTTCCCCCTCTCCTGATGTCAGCTGTAAAGCTGACAGAAGGAGATCCATGTCGGCTGACATGAAGAGGCTCTTCAGCAGAGTCGCAATAGCGATACTGGAAACAAATTACTTCATTGGAACGGTCTACAAAGTGTGCTTGCAAGCCAGACACACTTTGTAGAAAGTTCCAATCAAGGAATTATTTTCCAATATATCGCTATTTCGGTTCTGCTGCAGAGCCGCCGGCTGGTCCCAGGCCCGGGATCTCCTGCTGTCAGCAGAGCACTGACGTCAGGATAACGGAAGGGGGGAATTTTAGCAGAGGATATCTCTCAAGCCATAAAGGTTTGAAAGATAGGACTTTCTCCAAATACTTTATTTTTGTAAAATCTACCATATAGAATAAACTTTATTTTGGGCATTACTAACCCTTTCAGACTGACTTAGCGTTGATCTGCGTTATAAACACACACAAAAAAACTATGATGCTGTTGTATTAATAACCCTTTCTGTGCCAGAGGTGTACGCAACACATTACAAATCAATGGACTGCGTACCCCTCTGGCACACAAAAGGCTAAAAAAAGTGGCGTAATTATGGGGCAGAGGGCAGATCAGCTACAAAGTAGGGAGTGCATAAAAATGACATACATTTGTTTTTATTTAGATGTTGCTTTTAGCACTTACATTTTCTAAAAAATGTCCTAGTATAGCTTCACAATGTGATGGAGACAGGGGTGTAATTCGTCATTGAAAGGCCCCAGTGCAACAATCATTTTGGGCCCTTATCAAAAAAATATAATCACATAAGTATAATTAGAAACTAATGTCTTGGAGCAGATGGAATTCTCGCAGATGCATAGCTATAAATACTGTGGGGTATGCAAGGAGGGCCATCATACTGGTGTCCAAAAGTATCTAGTTATTTCCGTTGAATATTTCTGTGTTGGGGCCCCAAATTTTTTTTTGCAACTACACCACTAACCTAAATGTATAGTTAATTGCTAGAGCTCCAGGCCTCCAGCCCAAGATCATATCTAGTTCTCTATGAACATTAAGGATCAGCTGCACTGACCCACTTGTTTCAGGCTGGGGATTGTGTTGTAGGCTATTCCTGCTCGGGATCATTTCTGCCCTTACACACCCGAGTCTTTTGCGGTATAACAGATTTCTAGATCAAACCACTTTAGCTGGCAGTCTTTGGCCATGCAAACATATCCAGGTCTATGATATGACAACTCTCACTGTCTAATTTTGACCCACTTCACCGACATCAACCAATCGGCGCTCTCGTGGTCTAAATGTGAGCCTTGCAACCTCTCGCGGATCACTTTTGGCCTACTGCACCTTTGCGGGCCAAAACTGGCCCACCTGACGTACCGCGGCCCGAATTTGGTCCGCTGTACCTATGCAGGCCGAATTTGGCCCGCCGCGTCTCTGCCGGCCAAACCTGGCCCGCCGCGCTTCCGCGGGCCGAATTTGGCCCGCCACATCTTTGCGGGCCGAATGTGGCCCGCCGCGCCTTACCGGGCCGAATGTGGGCCGCTGAACCGGCGCGGGCCTAATATGGCCCGCCTCATCGTTGCGGGCCTTATTCGACCCGCAGCACCCTTGAGGGCCGAATATGGCCCAGCTTATCTTTGAGGACGAATCTGGCCCGG
The DNA here is from genome assembly GCA_037306005.1 of Rhinophrynus dorsalis. Classification (NCBI taxonomy): domain Eukaryota; kingdom Metazoa; phylum Chordata; class Amphibia; order Anura; family Rhinophrynidae; genus Rhinophrynus; species Rhinophrynus dorsalis. Next base: position 42,795,604 of record CM074727.1, read on the forward strand.
CTCATCCTTGAGGGGCAAATATCGCCTGTTGCTCATCTCACAGGCCGAATGTGATTCGCTGCTCTTTTCAAAGACCGAATTTGACCAATTGCGGATTATTTTACATTTTCCTGGTACTCTGAAGAACCGTCCCCACCCACACCGATTCCTCCTGTTTCTCCATGCAGGTGAAGCGCTTTGGGGCCAGGCCTGCTTCTCTACTCTTTCTACCTCTGTGCTAAGCCCTGCACTTTCATGAAGCAAAACGTGTCATCTGGGATCTGCTATACTGAGAGGATGAGACTAAAACTCGTGTAGAAGTTGTCACAGACTCAGCAGACATAGGTGAATGTACCTGAATGAGGTAGTTCTTTTTAATCAATTGCTGGATATCCAACTATTTGGAGGCTACCACTCCCATCATCCTCAACCAGTATGGTTACTGGTTGAGGATGATGGGATTGGTAGTCCACAACAGCTGAAGAGCCAACAATTGACTAAGTGCTGTGGTTGAAATGCACAGAATGACTTGTGTATAAAGCAGGGATGTCCAATCTGAGGCCTTACGGCCATACCTGGGAACTCTCATGGTTTGACTCTGAGACTTAGGGTTTTGACCCAAATCTCAGGGTGAAGGGCCAAATTCTCAGGGTGAGAGAGGTCTGTGTCACCTACTATATGAATTTCCCCAATTAAATGTTTCCTTAGCCTCTAGACTGGTGCCATTAGTACCAGAAAGACAGTGGGAGATGTCCTGCTTGTCTTGTTTGTGTTCAGGCAGTGAGTTATCCAAACTGTAGCATGTTAAAGGTCCCTTGCACACTGACCGGAGCACCTCTGTGTTAGAGCAAGCAGGCACATATTGCATAAAATCTACATTATGAGAAGCTTTAAGGGTTAATATTTCAAAGATCTCAGGGTCAGCTCATCTTGAAAGTTCCCAGGTATGCCTACGGCTGTTGATGACTATGATTTAACTGGCTAGGGACAATGGGAATTTTAGTCCTCGACATATGGGGGTTTCAGGTTACCTACAGCTGTATAACGAGAAACTGCGCCAATTGTGGGGCAAACAAACTACAGCACACAAGACAAATACACATTCTGTTGTTTTACGTGGAATTTGTAACCCTTGTATGCTAGAGAGGTTTCATCTCTGTAGAATGGCAGGGGTTAAAAGTCTCTTTTCAGTCAGAAGGGAAATAAAGCCTTATACAGAAACGTAAACTGGAGCACACTAACTGCTGCACATGGAATGGATAAAAATATATTCATTCCCTGTTGAGCAGTTAATGTGCTCCAGTTTCCATCCTATATAATAATTTGCTAGGATGTTTGTCAGAAGCCGTCATGCGCAGTAGAGACTGCCTGTACACACAGAATGCTGGGAGGTGTAGGAAAGCTGGGAGCACAGAATGCTGGGAGTTCTGTGCTGGGAGCATTCTGTGCTTTCGGGCAGTCTCTACAGTGCATGACTGTGTCAGCGGCAGGACACAGAGCAAGACCGGCCTCTTAGCCCTTTGAGTGCCAGAGGGGTACGCACATACCCTCTGGCACTCAAAGGGTTAACATCACCCTGACCTTGGCCCGTGTACACGGGCTTTTACACTAGTTTATAAATAAGACTGTATTTACCCAGTAACTAATTATAATTTCTCAGTAACTGTGTCCCCGATTCCAGAAACGTGCAGAAGTAAAGTACATTGCAGTGTACACACTGTGCAGTTTGTGTTTGTGTTATTTAACCCCATGGTTGCTAGAATTCTCCAGCTGATTGCAAGATAATGCCTTGGAGACATATAACATTCAGTCAGATTGAGTTAATCATTTGAGTGCCACATGGGGTGAGCAACACATTGCAAAGCAATGCTTTGCTCACCCCTCTGGCACTGAAAGGTTGAATAAGAACTGGATCAATTCTAGTGAAAACCAACTTCACACTGAGAGACAAATAAACATTCTTTTTGATTTAAATCAGGCTTTTAACCCCTTGAATGTCACAGAAGCCTGCAATACATTGCAAAGTAATGCAATGGAGACCTGTAGCATTCTGACTTCATTCGGTATACCTGAAAATTTTGATTTATAAAGGATTAACCCTTTGAATGCCAGAGGGGTATGGAGTGCCAATTGTAAACCTTCTATTTACAAATGGCACCCCATAGAGCATACCTCCCAAGTGTCCCTCTTTAGGAGGGACAGTCCCTCTTTTAAACCCAAATCCCTCTTCCCATCCCTGATGTCCCTCTTTTTAGGAGATCAGACTGTGTGGTGTATATAAGTGTATATCACTGCTCTACAGCAATAAAACTCACATTAATGCTTCTTTAAAGGGATAGTAACACTTCGTTTTAACTTTATTTTATTTTGTAGGCATTAAAAAAACATGAAGAATGATATAAGTCTTATCTCTCAAACCTTTATGGTTTATGAGATATTCACAAGCAAAGTTCCCCTCCCCGCCCCTTTTACCTAGTGTAAGCCATCTCTTCTCAGATGTGAGTCTGGTTGTATGACAGTACAGATAACAGAAGGGGACAATTTTCTTTGTATGAAAACAATGAAAGCCCTTCCCCCCTTGACAAGTTTATCAGCTTTTTCCATTATCTTAATTGAAGATTGTCCCTCTCTGCAGTCTACCTGGGCATCTCCCTTCTGATATGGTTGAACAGGGGGGGATACTTTGTTTGTGAATATCTCTTAAACCATAAAGGTTTCAGAGATAAGACTTATATCATTCTTCATGTTTTTTTAATGCCTACAAAATAAAATAAAGTTAAAATGAAGTATTACTATCCCTTTAAACATCAGAATATGTGTTTATAAATGAGTCTGTGTAAATAAAATACGTTGGTTTTGTTATAAGTCATTTATTAGGTTACACAAGAAGGTGCCAATAGGTCATGAAATAGCCTAAAAATTTTCCGTAATGCCCCGCCCACCAGCCACACACCCAGCAACACTCCCTAAAGCATTAGTGTCCCTCTTTGGAAATTTGAAATGTTGGGAGTTATGCCATAGAGGGTTACCCAACTCATGGAGCAATGCGTTGGGCACCCCTCTGGAGCTCAAAGAGTTAAGGTTGTCTAAGGATAAGTTCACACTCGTGGTTTGAACCAAGCAAAGATATTGCCATAATATAGTATTGTTCAAGCCAACCTTCTTCTGATTTACGCTCATTCCCTGAGGGGACAGAGCAGAGGTGTGGCTGAGGGGCGGTGAATGTCCATATCAGTCATATAATATTGGCTTATGCTCACTTGGGTTATCCATTCATTGACATTCATTGAATGTTGCAATATGCACTCAACACACAAGTCACCAGTGTGAACGGCCTGCACCACAGCCCATAGGCCATTCTACAGGTCAGCTCTGCTCAAAATTCTGCATTTGGCTGCATTTGCACATCACAAAATTGCTAGTGCGGACAGCCTGATAGGAAACAATGCTCCCTATGTGTATGAGATCAGCACAGAGATCAAATCCACTGCTCTAACAATGCAAGTGTGAACGAGGCCTTCAACTGGACAGGTGAAAAATGCTGGCTACAGTGGTTATTACTGACCTACAGGGGCTTAACTACAGGGTGTGCAGAGGGTGAAGTTGTGCAGCGGCCCAGCAACCAATGGGGCCCCATCTGCCCTCTACTTATGCCTGTGTGAAAAGATTTTCGTGTTAGTGGGCCCTCAAAATGTTTGCACTGGGGTTTTCGTACTGGCTAGTTACACCACTGCCTGCATGCTGGGCCCCTCTGCAACTGCACCCTCTATACCCCCTGTAGTTTCACCCCTGATTGGATACCTCTCTAGCACTCAAGGGGTTAAAAGCTGCATTTAAATCAATGGGATTGTTTATTTGTTCCCTATAATGCATTTAGACTGCTCTAGAATTGCACTTATACTTAGGACATTTCACAAAGGTACTTTGTAGTAAAAATAATCTGTTCTATGCAGTTCAATAAAGTTTTATCCCTTTGAATGCTAGAGGGGTACTCAGTGCATTGCTTAGCAATGCATTCCACACCCATCTGGCAGTCATAGGGTTAACAATGTGTAGAATAACTGAACAGAGCAGTGGAAGAGGAAGTCACTGAGCAGCCATGTTTTTTCCTCTGTGTTTCTAGATGATGTTGTCTACATGGAGGATGAAAATGAGAGGCAAGAATATGTCTTAAATGACAGTGGCATCATTTACAAAGGGCTCGAGCATCACATTAGTGAGCTGGGATGGGACTTTGGACAAGTAAGTTCAACAGATTGGAAGCATTTGTGGATATTTATATTGGTCTCTAACCTTTTCTTTAATGGGAGCTATCCAATATATTAATTCGCTAGGATGTTTGTCAGAAGCCTCCATGAGCAGTAGAGACTGCGCACACTGCAGTTATGTGCAATAGAGACTGCGCGAGCTGCAGTCATGTGCAGTACAGACTGCCTGAATGAGCTGCGGCTGATACAGAGCGGGGCTATGGTCCAAATTTGGAGCGCCCTGCTCCATATCTGCCGCGGTGTGTTCAGGCACTCTGTATTGCGCATGACTGCAGTGAGCAGAGAGTCTCTAGGCACCAGCAAAGACTGCTGGGTGGCACTGCGGCCCGTGTACACGGGCTTTTAAACTAGTGTTTAATAGATGAATATTGAATATATGTACTGAGCTACTCTAAAACATATTTTGATCTTATATGAATGTATAACTATGTGGATTAAACCATCTTTAACCCCTTAAGGACCCTTGACGTACCAGGACCGTCACGGTCCTTGAAATACTCAAGGACCGATGACGGTCATGGTACGTCACGTATTTTTTACTTACAGCGCTCTACCGGGAGCGCTGTAAGTAAAAATAGGGCATGAAATAGACCGCTCCAAGATCGGAGCGATCTCTTTCAAGCCCCATAATGACGCGCCAATACACATGACAGGTCACGTGTACCAGCGCGTCCAAGTGCGCCTATGCGGTCATTATGGGACGGAAATGTCCCATGACCGCCAGTCCTTAAGGGGTTAAAGCTGCGCTTATCTACCGTTTGGTCCTTCCCACACCTTCTGATAACATAGTACTTCACAGAAAACAAGTAACATGAAACATAAAATGAATGCATTTTAGCAGAAAAAACATATTCACTACAGAAGACAAATGTGTGTCTCTCCGGTGAGCCCAGATTTTATAGTTTCTACTGCTGCTAGTTGTGACACCTCTGACATGCCGGAATAGTTTAGGTAGTTTAAAAACAATAACATATTTAAGGATTAAAGGGATAGTAATACTTAAAATGTAAAAAAAAAATATGTTGTAGGTTTTATCCCCCTGAGTAAAACAAGGGTACTCCCACTGCTAAGAGATATTTTATTAAAAAGTTATAATAACTCAAACTTGAATATTACAGTGGCCTGAAAATGTACAGTGGCACTGTTGCTACATCATCTTATGGACTGCTCTGGTCTGTAGACCATAAATGGTGTAGCAACAGCACCACTGTAAATTTTCAGGCCACTGTGATATTGCACCTAAAAAATTCAACTTTGAGTTGTTATAATTTTTTAATATAATATCTCTCAACAGTGGGAGTATCCTTGTTTTATTTGGGGACATAAACCCTACAACATATATTTTTTTACATCTTAAGTGTTACTATCCCTTTAAGAAATGTTGCACTGGAAATTCATAGCATTGTTAAGTGCATTTAATACTGGATTGTACTAAATTCAGAACTAGAATAATTCTGAACTGAACCGACATCTTTACAGGGGACAAATACAATTTTGCCAAATATGTTTCCATTTAAATGGGGCTTTCAGGCTTTTGACTGCTACAAAGGTTTCCATCAATAACTCTTTGAAATGTACAGCATCATTCATTGTGGGCAGGGGAGGGCTGGCAACATGTGGCCCGGGGGGGGACAAATAAAATCAAATGGCCCATTTCTATTATTGTTCGAACCTACTGTCCCAGCCCACTCCTTTTGTTAATTTTACAACTGCCATTAATGTTGTGAAGTAAGGCAAGTGATACATACAGTTGAAACGGGGCCACACTACTGATACAACACAGCTTACAATTTAAGTAAAGCTACACTAGTGATACCATAGACTTTACAAAGAAAATGGGTTATACTACTAGTGTAGCTCCATTTGTATTGTAGCTCTGTGGTATCATTGGTGTAGCTCCATTTCAATTATAAGCTCTGTGGTATCACTACTATCAATCTTCTATGTTTCTATGTTTCTACTACTGTAGCTCCATTTACAACAGCAAGCATGAGATTCACTGAGGCAGTGGCCCACAGCCCAGACATATGACCGGCCCAGGGGGCAATTGCCCCCCTGCCCCTCAGGCCAACCCTCCCCTGGTTGTGGGATATTTTCACTCTCTAAGGCAAATCTTGGCTTTTTTTGTTGAGATATAAAGTTTATTTGTCTGTTTCACAATAAAAGCAGCTCCAATTAATCTTCATAGGATTTGGGCCTTGTAGAGAGTTATTTCAATACTGTCAGAGATGTAGTTCAAGAGTAATTGAATGATAAAGTATCCTCCTCCTCCTCCCGCCCCTTTACTGATGTAACACTGCTCAGCTCAGAGCAGCAAGACTGTCCAGATGGATCTCAGAGAGGGACAATCTTCAGTGAGCATAAGGAAAAACCCATCAAGGGGAGGCAGGGTTTTCCTTATGCTCACAGTAAGATTTTCCCTCGCTGCAAACTGTCTGGTCAAGAGACCAGATTCCACATCTGAGGGGAGGTGACTTACACTAGGTAAAAGGGGCAGGAGGGGGAAACTTTGTCATTCAATTACTCTTGAACTACACCTCTGACAGTATTGAAATAACACTCTAGATGGTCCAAATACTATGAAGATTAATTGGAGCTGTTTTTATTATGAAATATTACTATCCCTTTAAAAGGATAGTTGCATTCATTTGTATTATTTCATATAAAATAGAAAAACAGTATTTCCATTCCCAGTCCTCAGTTCAGTTTCTCCAGCAATCCTTGGATGAAGTGAGGCCGGGGTGAGTGCCAGGGCTCACATGTGGTCCACTGTGTTGTTTCAGTTTGAAGAAAGCATTCTGGAGATCTGTCTTCAGATACTAGATAAGAGTTTAAACCATCAGAATGATCCAGCCCTAGATTGCTCCCAGAGGAATGATCCGGCTTACATTGGCAGAGTTGTCAGTGCAATGGTGAGTACATTTCTATGCTGGTAAAATAGCTCAGTTGGTTAAGGCACCAGCTGTAGAATCTGTTCAAACTGCAAGGTTGCAGGTTTTAGTCCCAGCAGGGTCAACTCAGCCTTTCATCCTTCTGAGTTTGATAAAATGAGTACCATTAAATTGGGTAATAATATCGCTACCCACAGGACATACTTGAAATTGATAGGCAATGTATCCTTCCTGGTAAAATACTTTGACATTATTATACTGGGATATGTTTTCTATTGATTAAAGTGATAGTAACCTTGTATTCTGACTTTACATACAAATATATAAATGATAGTAACATTTTATTCTGAATATATATACTTTTTCCACTGTTTTTTTTTTTTGTTTGTTTTTGTTTTTTTATTTCAAACAAGCTTTCTGTTTAGGGGCTTCTATACTTTGTAACACTATCCATGCCACACTGTATACTGTATGTAACAAACTGGATGCATCCTTTTCTACAGTGTATCACTATATTTATTACAGTCTATCTTTTTTACATTGTATCACTATCCATGCTTTTACAGTTCCTGACAGAGAGCTCTCTGGAAACACAGATCCAGGAAGCTCTCTACCAGATACATAAAAGTTAAAAAAAAAAAATAGGTGAAGATGAAAAACGCATGTAAATAAAAGGTAAAGGCATTTTACTTTACATAATATGCATTTGAATAATATGCAAACTCAAAATTGAAGGTTACTGTCACTTTAAAGATATGGTTTCAGCACATCAGTATCAATGTACTATTATTAATTAGGATTATTTGTATTTTAGTAGTAGTAGTAATAGTATTAATAATAAAGTGGCATACAGTTTGTGAGAAATACTGTTCTGGCACTCACAGGGCATGCAAACAACTCCCAGGCATAGATTATGCACAATTAGTATTACTATAATTCATTCTATTTTAGTGATGTCATGATCTCCCTCTTGGTCAGCTACCTGTCATTGAGTGTGCAGTCACTTCTAGGTTTGGATGCTCAGTGATGTTATATCACTGTTGTTCTATCAGTATTCCCCACTTGCAGCCTTAAAGGGATAGTAATGTTTCACAAAAACAGCAGCTCCAATTAATCTTCATAGTATTTGGGCCATGGAGAGTGTTATTTCAATACTGTCAGAGTTGTAGTTCAAGAGTAATTGAATGATAAAAAATTCCCCTCCCGTCCATTTTACCTAGTGTAAGCCACCTCCCCTCAGATGTGGAATCTGGTCCCTTGACCAGACAGATCACAGCAAGGGACAATCTTCATACTGTGAGAACAATGAAAGCCCTGCACCCTTTAACAGGTTTTTCCTTATGCTCACTGAAGATTGTCTCTCTCTGTGATCCATCCAGACAGTTTTGCTGCTCTGAGGTGAGCAGTGTTATATCAGTAAAAGGGACGGGAGGGGGATACATTATCAATCAATTACTCTTGAACTACAACTTTGACAGTATTGAAATAACGATTTCCACGGCCCAAATACTATGAAGATTAATTGGAGCCGCTTTTATTGTGAAACATTACTATCCCTTTAAAGGAGATGTAAAACCTAATAATAACTCCCACTTATCTTAGTCTGATCAAAAAAAAGTTCTCAACAGTGAATGTTAATTATATTATATATTAAATTATACATTAATTTATCACCACTTAGTGAATATCCCCCATTGTATTGCTTAATATTAGATGATGTACTGGTGCTGGTCTTAAATAGAAAGCTACAGAATGAAGTCCATTAAAGAATAATATATATATTAATTTATCATGTATTTATCATCTTATGGCGTTCCCCCAGGTGAACAGCATAAATGATGAAGGGGTTGTGGAAGGAAGTTGGTCTGGAAGCTTACGGGGAGGTGTTGATCCCAAAGCCTGGAGCGGGAGTGTAGAAATACTTAAACGGTGGCACAGTGGAGGTTGCAAGCCAGTGAAATATGGACAATGTTGGGTATTTGCTGGGGTCATGTGCACAGGTGATTTCCATCATTTCTTGTAGTCATAAATTACCTTTTTCTTCAAGCTAAAGAGTGCAGACCTGGAGAAAGCCAGCGTCACCATAGATGGGACCTTGCAATGTGTTAGAGAACACTCTAGCATTTAAGGGGTTAAAATACAACTTTAACGTGTCAGTAAACCTCCTCCTTCACTTTATTTATTCTGCAAGTCCACAATATATGCATTTAAAATTCCTATTTTTTTAATCAGTTTTTTTAATTCCACCAATGTTTTTTTTTTTTTTTTTAACGTGCATGTTCCAGGCGGTGAAATCCATAACTATCTGTTTTCAGAGATCTTTCTGTCAGGAGAGTGATACAGTGTTAGAAAAGCCTGCCTGAACTACTGCAACAGACAGGGAGAGTGCAGGGATAGTGCAAGATTGTATTAGTATCTCTTAAAGTGGAACTATCACGTGAATTAAAGTTGGCTTTATTGGAATGGTCATTTGCCATGCATCTCTAATCCTTGTACTTTTTTAAGTATAATTCGTTATTCACAGAGATGCTTGGTTTTAAACTTCAGCCCGTTACGTCACTTCAGGACAGGCTATGGGTACAGCTCTGTACCGAGGTGCTACGTGGGGAAGGGAGCAGACAAAGATTGACAGGCTGCGGTACAGAGGATTAGTAATTCCCATATTTAAAGGAGTAGTAAACTTTTTTTATGAAAATATATATATTGTAGGGATTTTCCTATTGAGTAAAATAAGGGTACTCCCACTGCCAAGAGATTTATATTTCCAGAGTTATTACAGTTTAAACCCATGTTTTTTTACATTAGCAGTGCCCTCTAGTGGTCAAATTCTAATTAGATTTCCTGTTACATTCTAATGGAGAGGAAAGTCAGAAAAGTCAGAGACATACAGTTCTCCATAGAATGTGATAGAAACTGCCTGTCACTTCCTGTCAGTTAGAACTCTCAGGAAGTAAACACAGTAAATTCACTTCCTGGTTATTTGAACTGTTATACATATTGAATAAAACATCTGACAGCAGTGGAAGTGACCTTGTTTTATTCAGCAGGAAAAGCTCTATAAAATATGCGTTTTCATAAATAAAAGTTTACTGCTGTTTTAAGCAATATTGTAGATGGTAAAAAAAATAAAGTAGCTGGAGAAAGTCCCATCTCGCAAACCTTTATGGTTTGAGAGATATTCGCAGCAAAAGATCCTTGTCGGCCGACTCTAGGAGGCTCTTCAGCAGAGCCAAAATAGTGATATTTAAAAAGAAATACTTAATTGGAACAGTCTACAAAGTGTGCTTGCAAACCAGGAACACTTTCTAGACCGTTCCAATGAAGTAATTATTTTTAAATCTTGCTATTTTGGCTCTGCTGAAGAGCTGCTGGCTGGTCCTAGGACCGAGATCTCTTGCTGTCAGTTGAGCGCTGATGTCAGGGGAAGGGGAGGGAGGGAGGGGGGAACTTTAGCAGCGAATATCTCTCAAACCAGGGGAGGGCTGGCCTGGGGGGGAGGAGGGCAATTGCCCCCTGGGCTGGTCTTGTGTCTGGGCTGGTGGGACACTACCTCACTCAATCGCCCACTTGTAAATGGAGCTAAACTAGTGATACTACAGAGCTTACATCTGAAATTAATCTAAATATAAATGATAACACAGAGCTACAATCCAAATAGAGCTGTACAAGTAGTATAGCCAATTTCCCTTGTAAGCTCATGGTATCAATAGTGTAGCTTTACTTTAAGGACAATTTTAAAATTAACGAAACAGGGGTGGGCTGGGACATTAAGGCTCTGGCGATAGTAGAAATGGGCCACTTGATTTCATTTGCCCTCTGGGCTGTATGTTGCCAGCACTCCCCTGTCTCAAACCATAAATACTTAATTTTTTTTAACATCTACAATATTGCATCAACTTAAATACGGGCAATACTAACCCTTTAATACCCATTCTCTGACACAAAGCTCTGTTGAAACAGAAATTCAGGCAGCTCAATACCTGGGACTTAAAAGTGTCAAAAATCAGACAAAGCTAAAGAGACAATAAAGAGATAAAGACAATAATAAATATAGTCAATTTGATTTTAAACATAATGCACTTGCAGAATATGTAAAGTCAAAAAGGGGGTTGGCTTTAACCCTTTGAGTGGTAGAGAAGTGTTGAGTTGGAATCCCCTCTAGCACTCAAATGGTTCAATCAATGAAACTCAAACATTTTCATTTCAATCGTAAGAGGCAATTAATTAGTTAAATTCAGAATTGCCCTATTTAGTTTGATGAGTATGACCCAGAGTTACTGGACATAATTCACAGCTTTGAAGATATGGATTCATGGAGACATCATTTGTTTATTTCAGGGAAGCTCAAACCTGTCCTCATCTTCCCCCCGAGAGTATGTGTTTGGGATCTCCTCAATTCAACACAAGTGAATGACATTAAAGGGATAGTAATGTTTCTCAATAAAAGGAGCTCCAATTAGTCTTCATAGTATTTGGCACATGGAGAGTCTTATTTCAATATTGTCAGAGTTGTAGTTCTAGAGTAATTGAATGATAAAGTATCCCCCTCCCACCCCTTTTACCTAATGTAAGCCACCTCCCCTCAGATGTGGAATCTGATCTTAAGACCAGACAGATCACAGCAAGGGACAATATTCTTACTGTGATCATAAGGAAAACCCTGCCCCTCTTGACAGGTTTTTCAGGCTTTTCCTTATGCTCATTGAAAGTTGACCCTCTCTGTGATCCATCCGGACAGTCTTGCTGCTCTGAGGTGAGCAGTGTTACATCAGTAAAAGGGACGGGAGGGGGCTACTTTATCATTCAATTACACTTGAATTACAACTCTCTCAGTATTGAAATAACACTCTCCAAGGCCTAAATACTATAAAGATTATCTGGAGCTGGTTTTATTTTGAAACATTGCTATGCCTTTAACTCAGATAGATCCTTCAGAATGACTGACCCACTGACTGATTCACCTGTGTTCATGTGAAGAGATCCTGAAAATCTGTACTGTTAGGGGAAACATAAGATGCCTTTAACCCACTGAGTGCCATTGCATTGCAATGCGTTGGATACCTCTCTGGCACTCAAAGGGTTAAGTGCCCCTGGTTTATTCTGTATACATAGCCATGGATGTCCACAGAAATATTTCCGCGGGGGGGGGGGGATTCCAAGCCAATATTTGCCCTCCTAGGCCAGTCCACCCAACCTTTATGTTGATCCAGCCCTGATGGTAGGAACAAGTGCAGTTGGGGGCGCGGAGGTGCTTGAGAAGTGCAGAGATCTCGTTACTTACAAGGAATCCCTTCACTGGAATGGTCTAAAACGTGTGCCTAGTGTTCAGGCACACGTTTTAGACCATTCCAATGAAGAGATTCCTTGTAAGTAACAAGATCTCGGCACTTCTCAAGCGCCTCCGTGTCGACCGACACGAATCTCCTGCTGACAGCTTTACAGCTGTCAGTAGGAGAGATCAAACTTCAAACGCTTGTATCTCTTAAACCATAGCGGTTTGAGAGATACTTTTTTTGCATTTAGCTCAGCTTTTTAAGCTCTTATAAATGCAAAAAACTTTTTTTTAGACATTGCTAACACTTTAAGGAAGCCAGCACAGTAACAATGTCCATGGATATAAAAATAGCTCCAAACATTTTAAAAACAGTAGCACATATGGAAAAAAAGCTGGAGAACTTTGTGCAATGACTGTATTTTGTTATTTATGTCAAAAATAGTGTAAACTCTTTAGATTGTAAGCTGTACTGGCCGCTGACCTCCTCTCCGAATGTATACACACCTAATGTGTGCAGACCTCTTATGATAATCGTTTGTATAACCTCTTAAAACGGAACATTCTTGAGGTTACTACAGCTCCCCAAATCATAATAACATTAGCGATATGATTAGACATAGTTTTATTTTCAAGAATAATTGTTGCATTAAAGAAAAATAGAACCTTTTATGCAGACAGGCACCGTGGAACAGTGCAGACATCTTGCAGAGACGGCACCTCTGAGTCTGCTCTGTCCGTCCCTTTCAACTCCACGATTGGTGAGTTTGATGCCTTTGTGCCTTAAGGCACCAGAAGCGACTGACAGTGCAGGAGCAGAGAGTGCTTACAGCAAGATCCCAGCCAGTGCCTGCCTTTCTAAAATGTTCTATTTTTCTTTAATGAAGCAATTATTCTTGAAAATAGAACTACGTCTATGCATATAGCTAATGTTATTATGATTTGGGGCAGTATATTAATCTCATGAAAGTTCCGCTTTAACTACTACACTTGTATCCCCTCTATACTAAATGTAAACTGTTAAGTTCTAAAAACACCTGTTGATGCTATATAAATAAAAATATTCACACAAAAGCAAAATATGATGAATTCTGGATCAAACCAACTGTACCATAGAGGTGAAATAAAAAATCATATTGATTTAAATCACATACCTCTCAAGTGTCCCTCTTTAGGAGGGACAGTCCCTCTTTTAGACCCAAATCCCTCTGTCCCTCTTTCCCACCCTGATGTCCCTCTTTTTAGGAAATCAGACTGTGTGGTGTGTTTATAAATGTATCACATTGCTCTACAGCAATAAAACTCACATTATTGTTTGTTTAAACTTAAGTATCTGTGTTTATAAATTTGTCTGTATAAATAAAATACTTTAGTCTTGTTATAAGTCATTTATTAGGTTACACAAGGAGGTGTCAATAGGTCATGAAACAGCCTAAACATTATCAGTAATGCCCCACCCACCAGCCACACCCCCTAAAACACAAGTGTCCCTCTTTGTCAAATTGAAATGTTGGGAGGTATGAAATTAGGGTCTTAAAGGGATAATAATACTTTATTTTAACAAGCTTTAATATTGTTCAAAATAAATATTAAACCAAATGATCTTAGTCTTCTTTTCCATAACTTGTATAGTTTGCATGCAATACTACTGTTCTAAAGTTCCACCCTCCTGCCCCATTTACCCCACATTAGAGCTTTAGCTGACAGACTTAGATTCTGGTCCCTTGACCAGACAGCTCGTCTGCAGAGCCGAAATAGCATGGCATACAAAGAGAATCTTCATGAGAACTGTCCACAGAGTGTGCCTGGTTGCACACTTGGGTAAAAGGGGCGGGAAGGGGGAACTTTAGAACAATATTACATGAAAACTATACAAGTTATGGAAAGAAGACTGAGATCATGTGGTTTATTTATTTAATTAGAGCAATATTAAAGGGATAGTAATACCTAAAATGTAAAAAAAAATATGTTGTAGGGTTTATCCCCCTGAGTAAAACAAGAGTACTCCCACTGCTGAAAGATGTTTCATTCAAAAGTTATTAATTTTCAAAGTTGAATTTTATTGGTGCAGTATCAAAGTGGCCTGAAAATTGTACAGTGGCGCTGTTGCTACACGATCCTATGGACAGCTCTGGTCTCAGGACCATAAATCTCCATAGGATGGTGTAGCAACAGCGCCACTGTACAATTTCAGTCCACTGTGATATTGCACCTAAAAAATTCAACTTTGAAAATTAATAACTTTTGAATGAAACATCTTTCAGCAGTGGGAGTACTCTTGTGTTACTCAGGGGGATAAACCCTACAACATATTTTTTTTACATTTTAAGTATTACTATCCCTTTAAAGCTTGTTAAAATAAAGTATTACTATCCCTTTATACCTTTGAATACTAGAGAGTTCTCCAACAAATTTTTCGTGTTCATTGCAGATTTATAGCAGGTAATATAGACCTAGTTTAAATTGCAGTTCATACTGTTTATCAACTGTCTGTATCTAAATGATTCTAACTGACAGTTATGGAGAAACCTTTAACCAAACCCCTAATAAAGTATTCAACTGTAATGGAATCTATGCCATAATGAGATCATTTTAAAGGGATAGTAATACTTAAAATGTAAAAAAAAAATATGTTGTAGGATTTATCCCCCCGAGTAAAACAAGAGTACTCCCACTGCTGAAAGGTGTTTCATTCAAAAGTTATTAATTTTCAAAGTTGAATTTTTTAGGTGCAATATCACAGTGGCCTGAAATTGTACAGTGGCGCTGTTGCTACATGATCCTATGGACATCTCTGGTCCCGGGACCATAAATCTCCATAGAATAGTGTAGCAACAGCGCCACTGTACAATTTCAGGCCACTGTGATATTGCACCTAAAAAAATTCAACTTTGAAAATTAATAACTTTTGAATGAAACACCTTTCAGCAGTGGGAGTACTCTTGTGTTACTCAGGGGATAAACCCTACAACATATTTTTTTTACATTTTAAGTATTACTATCCCTTTACGGTCACTTTCCCAGTGTATTAAAGTGGATGTATCACCTATATAGAAGTTAGGCTAAATAGGTTATAATGCGAATATTATTAAAAGTGTTTTTAATTTTTTTTAAAAAAGTTATTTTGTGGAAATTCAAATTATAAACTGTGCCCAGTACTTACTTCCGCATAGACTGCGGTTACCTGCTCTGTAACTGCAGTCCGTCACTCTGCCTCTGCTCCCCTCCCTCTATCCAGCCTCCTCCGATGACAGAGGCTTTCTGTCCTCGGAGGAGGAGGAGGCTGGATAGAGGGACCGGAGCAGAGGCAGAGTGACGGACTGCAGTTACAGAGCAGGTAACCGAAGTCTATGCGGAACTAGGTATTGGGCACAGTTTATAACTTGAATTTCAAGAAAATAACGCTTTTTAAAAAAAATGAAAGACACTTTTAATAATATTCGCTATGTATCCTAACTATTTAGCCTAAGTTCTAGATAGATGATACATCCACTTTAAAAAAGCGGAACTATCAACGTCATAACATTGCCCCCAACCCATTACTAATATAGTGACAGGTAAAGCCATACTTATATTATGCTGAATAATTCTGTGTTATTGAAGAAAATCAACTTCTTTTGCAACCACCAGCAGACAACAGTGCAGACATCTTAGAGGAAAGTTACCTCTGAGTCTGCACTGTCTGTCCCATTCACTGCTTGGATTGGTGGTGACGTTTGCTGGCTACCTTATGATAATGGAAGTTGTTGACGGGGCAGGCATACAGAGCTTCTTCAATGACTCGGACTTATTCAGCATAATAGAAGTATGGCTTTACCTATCTCTATATTAGTAAAGGATTGGGGGCAATGTTATGATATTGATAGTTCCAGTTTAAATATTCCTTCATCCTTTTAGCCTGTTTACTGATACGTTAAAATAAACGTCTTGTTTCAATTATATTTGCTGAAACAATGTAATTAAATTTAATATTTTCTACTATTTTGTTTGAATCTTGTTTCACAGTGCTCCGATGTCTAGGAATCCCAACCAGAGTGGTCACAAACTTTGATTCAGCTCATGACACAGATGGGAATTTGAGTGTTGACACTGTTTATAGTGTCTCCGGAAGAAATGAAAGTAAAGACAGCATGTGGTACAAAATATCAATTATCTCTAGCATTGCATCAAGAAATCGATTGTATCTTCATCTGAAAAGATCTCTCTTTGTAAAAATAATTTTAAATGTGGTATTGTATGTTGTAGTTCTGGGGCAGTCAATTGTCAGAGCGTCAGCTGTTGGGGATTACACTCCCATCATTCTCAATGGAGATAATGTGAGATGTAATCCCCAACAGCTGACGCTCTGACAATTGACTATCCCAGATGTAGTCTAATGGTAGAGGACATCAGTTTTGTGTGTTATTTGCACTTTAGGAATCAACGTGATTATTTAACCCTTTAAGTTCCAGAGGGGCACACACAATGCGTTCCGTACCCCTCTGGCACTCAAAGGATTCGAAACTATAAATATTGTCCTAGGTTTCAAAGAAAGCAACGCCAGATATTATATTATTGTCTCATTCATATGGTTAGTAAAAATCTAAACATGTTAAATAACATTTATGATGAAAAGAAGCATATGAGTATATGTATAAAAAATGGTGGTAGGACAAAGTTAGAAGATAAATGGCACAAAAACAAGCTTTGCAATATTTAACTGCTTTCGTACCTTTTCCGCGTCTGCCATTTACTACAAACTTGGTAAAAGTTTCCAATTTAATGAGCAAATGCAAGTTTTAAGAAGGCATAAGTGATGCATAAAAATAAGGAAAAAAATTGAGTCATAAATTATAGCAAATTTGCTACAAAATTGTAAATCGAGTTTGCTTGGACTTTTCTGCAGGAGTTACCATGTATGGGATGAAAGCTGGTTCCACAGAATTGATTTAGGTACAGACTATAGTGGATGGCAAGTGTTGGATGCAACGCCACAAGAATTAAGTAATGGTAATTTTTCTTTCTTATGATATACTAGCATGCTTGGTATGGCTTCGCCTGTGCAATGAAGTTTGTTGTTTTTTTTCAGGGGGGTTTATGTCAGCCCTCGTGGTAGGGTTCAGAACCCCTCCTGATGCCCCCCAGCTACTGATCTCCCAGCAGATTCATCTGGGAAATCAAATAAAAATGTCGACATGAGAATCTTGCACTGCATGACAGCTCGAAATTCTCATGTCGAGTACTGAAAGGTTGCCTGCTGCCCCAGCTGTATCCCATCATGCTGCGCCAGAGCTGTAATAATGTTAATAGTGCTGCTTTAGCAGCTGTGAAATGGCGATGATCCTTTTGGTTCTCAAGCACTTACTGAAGTAAGCCGCTCCGGTCTCTCGCTCCCTTTCTCCTATGCAGAATCGGAGCACGCAGAGAAGGGGAGTGAGAGACCAGAGCAGCTTACTTCATTAAGTGCTTGAGAACCAAGAGGATCATTGCCACGCCACACCTGCTAAAGCAGAGATATTAACATTATTACCATTTCAGGGCAGCATGATGGGATACAGCCCCCACACCTGCTAAAGCAGCGCTATTAACATTATTAAAGCTCCGGGGCAGCATGATGGGATACAGCCGGGGCAGCAGGTGACCTTTCAGTACTCAACATGAGAATCTTGCTCTGTCATTCAGTGCGAGATTCTCATGTTGACATTTTTATTATGGTGACATGGTAACTGTATGAAAAGGTTGCATGTTCTATCGTGTGTGACCTTTTAAAAGTAAACCCTTTTATTGTACCCAGAGTACCAGGTGGGAGTGGGGGCAGGATCACCAAACCATCTCAAGTCAATGATGGAGGCTTTTCTCATTAAAGTGAGAGTATTTGGTGATCCAGCTCACTCTTACCCAGCATTCCTGGTACAGTGGAAGCAGTGGAGCTTTCTTGCTCCCCTTTGCTGCCTCTTCTATTAGTCTCCTAGCCGAATTGGCTAACAGATCAGTAAATGGGGAGGCAACAAGGAGGGGTCCCAGCACCCTGGTTGAGAATCATTATAGCAACCATTAACCCTTTGAGTGCCAGAGAGGTATACAATGCGTTGGACACCTCTCTGGCATTCAAAGGGTTAATGAAAAAAAAAAGTTGATGAAACAAACTTTTCGCACATGATCAGTTAATGTACTTATTTTGCCTTCACTGTGTGACTCTAGGGATGTATCGCTGTGGCCCGACCTCAGTTCATGCGGTCAAAGAAGGAGATGTCGATCTAAACTATGACGGTCCCTTTGTGTTTGCTGAAGTGAATGCTGACCGTAACACTTGGGTCTACTACTCTAAAGATGTGAAAGAGAGAGTGTACACTGATGTTAAGTCTGTGGGGAAACACATCAGCACCAAGGGTGTAGGCAATAATTCACGTGTGGATATTACAGACAGCTATAAATATCCAGAAGGTAAAAGATTAAAGTTATTTACAGCATAGGTTCCAATTAGTAGTAGTACAAGTAGTAGTATTCATTGGAGGCAACGAAGGCCCCAGGACCGGATTCCCCAATAGGCAGAGTTGGCAACTGCCTAGATCTCCAAATTGTGATGGACGCCTCAGCTGGTGGCCACACCCACATTCTGAATTGTGGGTGTGGCCAGAGCAATCTCAGTGTCCCTGCACCAGTTTTATAACCCTTTGCAGGCTATTATTTAAAGGAGTAGTAAACTTTTTTAATGAAAAAATATATATTGTAGGGATTTTCCTGTTAATTAATATGTGTATTCCCACTGCTGAGAGATGCATATTTACAGAGTTGTTACTGCTGTGTTTTTTACATTAGTGGTGCCCTCTAGTGGTCAAATTCCAGTTAGTTACTTTGTTACATTCTAATGGAAAAGAAAGTCAGTGACTTACAGTTCTCCATAGAATGTGATAGAAACTGCTGAGTCACTTCCTGTCAGTTAGAACTATCAGGAAGTAAACACAGTAAATTCACTTCCTGGTTATTTGAACTTTAACCCCTTAAGGACCAGCGTCCAGGGTAGTTACCTTCCCTTAAGGACCGCTTTGATCCTTGCCGACACGTGACCTGTTATACGTACCGGCGCGCTACTTTGGGGCCTAAGAGGGATCGCTCCAGTCTTGGAGTGGTCAATTTTAGGCTCCGTTTTTACTTACAGTGCTCCTGGTAAAGCGATGTAAGTAAAAAGTATGTGACGTGCTATGCCCGTCATTGGTCCTTAAAGGTATAAGGACCGTGACGGTCATAGCATGTCATCTGGTCCTTAAGGGGTTAATAAAGTTTGATTAAGACAACTGACAGCCTCTTATGTGGGAGTGAACGTAATTAATTTCAGTATAATACACATGCTATGCATGTGTATTTGTATTGTATTGTATTGCATATATTTTTTTATATTTATTTATGTAGCATAATCCAGTATACTTGGCACGTTACAGTTTACATTTAAAGGGATAGTAATACTTGAAAATAATTTTATTTTATATTTTAGCCCTTAAAAAACATGACAAATTATATAAGTCTTATCTCCCAAACCTTTATGGTTTGGGAGATATTTACATGTAAAATATAGTAAAATTCTCTTTTCCTGGCTGTTTCAGCCAAGTCTGCCATCTAGTGGACAGCAAACCAAAAGAATGTGACGAGCGCACACCGAGAAGAAGCAAAATAAAGTAGTTTGCTCAAGGCATGTATGGCCTCTCAGGTGCTACTCAAGTCACGTTTTTCGCTCCCATGTGCCATTACAGAGAGGAAATTTCTATATTCATATCAGTCTGGTCCCACCCACGGGCAGTCCAGCCCCGAAATGTCAGGCAAATCCTCTCCGCACGACAGAAACAGCACAACTCCAGACGTACGTTTCGTCTATGTGGACCTCGTCAGTGGGATGCAGCTGTTCCCCTCTAGGCACACAGAAGCAAGGGCCCATGCCTGGGATACCCTTCCACTTAGGGAGACAACAAGCCAAAAGAATGTAACAAGCGCACACCGAGAAAGAGCAAAATAAAGTATTTTGCTCAAGTCACGTTTTTCGCTCCCATGTGCCATTGCAGAGAGCAAATTTCCATATTCATATTAATCTGGTCCCACCCACAGGCAGTCCATCCCCAAAATGTCAGGCAAATCCTCTCCGCACGAGAGAAACAGCACAACCCCAGACGAAAGTTTCGGTCTATGTGTACCTCATCAATGGGATGCAGCTGTTCCCCTCTAAGCACACAGAAGCAAGGGCCCACGCCTGGGATACCCTTCCACTTAGGGAGACAACAAGCCAAAAGAATGTGACGAGCACACAACGAGAAAGAGCAAAATAAAGTAGTTTGCTCAAGGCATGTGTGGCCTCTCAGGTGCTGCTCAAGACACGTTTTTCGCTCCCATGTGCCATTGCAGACAGGAAATTTCCATATTCATATCAGTCTGGTCCCACCCACAGGCAGTCCAGCCCCAAAATGTCAGGAAAATCCTCTCCGCACAAGAGAAACAGCACAACCCCAGACGAACGTTTCGTCTATGTAGACCTCATCGGTGGGATGCAGCTGTTCCCCTCTAGGCACACACAAGCAAGGGCCCATGCCTGGGATACCCTTCCACTTAGGGAGACAACAAACCAAAAGAATGTGACGAGCGCACACAGAGAAAGAGCAAAATAAAGTAGTTTGCTCAAGGCATGTGTGGCCTCTCAGGTGCTTCTCAAGTCACGTTTTTCGCTCCCATCTGCCATTACAGACAGGAAATTTCCATATTTATATCAGTCTGGTCCCACCCACAGGCAGTCCAGCCCTGAAATGTCAGGCAAATCCTCTCCGCGCGAGAGAAACAGCACAACCCCAGACGTACGTTTCAGTCTATGTGGACCTCGTTAATGGGATGCAGCTGTTCCCCTCTAGGCACACAGAAGCAAGGGCCCATGCCTGGGATACCCTTCCACTTAGGGAGACAACAAACCAAAAGAATGTGACGAGCACACACCGAGAGGGGTATCCCAGGCATGGGCCCTTGCTTCTGTGTGCCTAGAGGGGAACAGCTGCATCCCACTGACGAGGTCCACATAGACCGAAACGTACGTCTGGGGTTGTGCTGTTTCTCTCGTGCGGAGAGGATTTGCCTGATATTTCGGGACTGGACTGCCTGTGGGTGGGACCAGACTGATAGGAATATGGAAATTTCCTCTCTGTAATGGCACATGGGAGCGAAAAACGTGACTTGAGCAGGACCTGAGAGGCCACACATGCCTTGAGCAAACTACTTCATTTTGCTCTTTCTTGGTGTGCGCTCGTCACATTCTTTTGGTTTGTCATCTAGTGGACAGATTTGGAATTCGGTCCACAGAGCAACCAGCAGCTCTTTAGCAGTGCCGAGATCACAATCTTTGAAAATAACTACTTAATTGGAACTATCTACAAAGTGTGCCAGGCTTGAAAGCACACTTTGTAGACCATTCCAATTAAGAAATTATTTTTAAGGATGGTGATCTCAGCACTTCTGGAGAGGCACAGCCGGTCCCGGGACCGGATTCCAAATCTAAAGGGTGGAGCAATGACATCATTCCAGGGGAAACTTTACTTCTGAATATCTCCCAAACCATAAAGGTTTGGGAGATAAGACTTATATCATTTTTCATGTTTTTTTAAGGGCTACAATATACAATAAACTTATTTTCAAGTATTGCTATCCCTTTAATATAGAAGGGGCACAATAAGTGCGGTGATTAAGTGCTTATAAAGACAATCATAAGGGGAACAACAGATCAGTATATATTAGGATAAAAGGGCCCTGCCTTGTAGAGCTTACAACCTACGTAATCTGAAAAATGCCACTTTATGTCTATGTGAACAAACCTATTCCAAATTATGAAAACATTTTCGAAATGAGTAGGAGTGTATCTACTTGGCCAATGTTTATCTGCAGATTGGAAAGCATGTCTATACATGTTTACTTAATTATCTAATTAATGCGCTAAACTGGTTCTCACTTTTGAATGCTTCACATCTGTGATTGTTATAATTATTACCTGTAATTCTCAGTATCTGAATTCTACATTTTGTTGGCTTAAAGCGATAGTAATGTTTCACAAAAGCAGCAGCTCCAATTAATGTTCATAGTATTTGAGCCATAGAGAGTGTTATTTCAGTACTGTCAGAGTTGCAGTTCAAGAGTAATTGAATGATAAAGTATCCCCCTCCCGCCCCTTTTACCTAGTGTAAGCCACCTCCCCTCAGACAGCTCACAGCAAGGAACAATCATCATACTGTGAGAACAATGAAAGCCCTTCCCCCATTGACAAGTTTTTCCCTTATGCTAATTGAAGATTATCCCTCTCTACAATCCACTTGGACACCACCCTGCTGCTTTGAGCTGAGCAGTGTTACATCAGTAAAAGGGGCGGGAGGGGGATACTTTATCATTCAATTACTCTTGAACTACCACTCTGACAATATTGAAATAACACTCTCCATGGCCCAAATACCATGAAGATTAATTGGAGCTGCTTTTATTATGAAACATTACTATCCCTTTAAAGGAGCATTAATATGAAAGTACATTATTCTGCTGTGTAAAATAGGGAACTGTCACTTCTGGGAGATTTTACATTCAAAAGGTATTACAGCTCAAACTTGTTTTTTGTTCTGTATTAACCCTTTAAGTGTCCGCGGCATAGTCAAAGTATTTCTTTGCAATGTGTTGGATACGCCTCTGCCCCTCAAAGGGTTAAACTGTATTTTTTTTTGGCGATTATTTGTGTTTTTCCTATAAGTTTCTATGGAGAACCATAGTCAATGACACTAGCTGTCCCATAGATTACATTATAAAAAGATACAACCAAACAAAAAACCTGCTCTCCTCCATTCAATTAATAATGTGCTCTGTGCTAGGTATAATTAATACTAAATAAATTAATATGATAATTTAGTCCACAAGATTTTGGCCAAAAAGAAGGGTTAAGCTTACCACCACGCCAAGGTATCCCATAACGGAAAGTACCTACTCTAACTCTCCTGATGAACATAACTAAAGATAAAATAATTCTAAAATTGAACCAATTTGAATACAGTCTTCAAATTGTTTCAATTTTAGAATTATTTTATATTTAGTTATGTTCATCAGGAGAGTAAGAGTAAGTACGTACTGTTATGGGATTCCTTGGCGTGGTAATACTTTTTTATCTTTATTTTATTCTGTAGGCATTAAAAAAACATGAAGAATGATATAAGTCTTATCTCTCAAACCTTTATGGTTTAAGAGATATTCACAAGCAAAGTTTCCCCCTCCCGCCCCTTTTTCCTAGTGTAAGCCATCTCTTCTCAGATGTGAATCTGGTTGTATGACCAGACAGATAACAGAAGGGGACAGTCTTCTTTGTATTAAAACAATGAAAGCCCTTCACCCCCTTGACAAGTTTTTCAGCTTTTTCCCTTATCTTAATTGAAGATTGTCCCTCTCTGCAGTCTACCTGGACACCTCCCTTCTGATCTGGTTGAACAGGGGGGGGATACTTTGCTTGTGAATATCTCTTAAACCATAAAGATAAGACTTATATCGTTCTTCATGTTTTTTTAATGCCTACAAAATAAAATAAAGTTAAAACGAAGTATTACTATCCCTTTAACCCTTCTTTTTGGCCAAAATCTTGGGTACTAAATTCTCATATTAATTTATTTTGTATTAAATATACCTAGCACAGGGCAGATTATTAATTGAATGGAGAAGCGCAGGTTTTTTGTTTGGTTGTTTGTTTGCACTTCAAGTTTCTATCTGATGTTTAGGGGGGTTGGAGAACCCCCATATTCCTTGGTGCATACCTCAGTTTATATACATTTATACATTTTTATTTTTTTTTTTTACACATATGCACATTCACGTATATAGGTGTTAGCGTAGTGAGCTATCCTTTTCTGTCTGTTTTATTATAAAAAGGTGGCTCTGTTGCTAATAGTTTGATTTTTAAAAAGCGTATGATGTAATAACATTTGAATTAAACATTTCCAAGCAGACTGAGTACACTTTGTTTCACTCAGCAGAAAAAGGATTGTAGCACCTATTGTTTAGTGATTGTGCACGCCTCTGGTCCTTAAAGGGTTAATATTGAGTTCAATTACTATACATTTATCCTTTTAGGATCTGAAGAAGAAAGAAAAGTGTACTTGAAGGCTCGTAAGAAATTATTGGAAATGGGAATCCTTAAAGAAGATCAAACGGAGAAGCCAACCAAGTTGGACATCAGAGGGAAGTTTGAACTGGAAACTTCCCCAAAGCTTGGAGAAGATATAAATTTAATACTGGTTCTAAAAAATACTGGCAAAAAGAGGGAATCCTTAAAAATGAATTTAAGTTCATCTTCCTTAGAGTATACTGGCAGACCAAAGGCTGAAATTTTTACAGACAAAACATCATTAAGTATCGATCCCATGGAAGGTAAGTACTGTTGTATGTATATATTTGTAAATGTGGGAAGGTTAAAATATGCCAGACTGTACTATTTTATTTTCAACAAGCGAATTTTGAACAACGTTGCCCATTCAATTGGACACACTATGTACTCCGGGACCCTCTGGACATATGCAGCAGTGAGTCTCACTGCGCAGATTATCAAAGGATTGGGCAGAAGTAGGGTTGCAACGATACCGATACTGGTATCGGTATCAGTGCCGATACCAGCATTTGCGTGAGTACTTGTACTCGCGCAAATGCGGCCGATGCCAGCACCGATACTCTGTGTCAGGGTCGGTGCTGCAGAGAGGGAGCCCGGGGAGCATTGTGAGCAGCTCACAATGCTCCCCGGTCACCTCTCTTTCTCCTGAAGCGTTTGAGCGTTGCCGCGGGTTACCATGGCAACGCTCCGACACTGACCTCTGCCAGGGCTCAGGAGAGAACAGCGAGCACCCGGCAGAGGAGGGTAAGGGAGGCAAGATGGGGCAGAGGGTGATGAAAGAGGCATAGAGTGGGGTCAACAGGGAGAAAAAGAGGCAAAGGGAGGAAGGATCAGGAGACAAAAGGAGGGGGCCAAGAAGAGGAAAAAGGAGGGGGGATCAGGAGAGAGAGGCAAAAGGGTGGGATCAAGAGTCAAGGACAAGGAGTAGGAGAAAGGGGGATCAAAAGGGAGAGAAAAAGCCAAGGCAAAAGAAGGGGGCTCAAGAGGGGGAGAATGAAGCAAAAGGTGGGAATCAAGAGGGAGAGAAAGAGTCAAAAGGGGAGAATCAAGACTCAAGAGGTGGTGTGTGTGTGTGTATGTATGTGTGTGTGTATATATATATATATTTCAAGTGCTCACCGATACCACTTACCGATAATTTTTTTTGCGGTCATTTGCCAGTTTTACAAGTACCTAAAGCATATAGGTACTTGGAAAACTGGCAAATGACCACAAAAAAAAGTATCGGTAATTGGTATCGGTGAGCACTTGAAAAAAGTATCAGTACTCGGTCTTAAAAAATCGGTATCGGTGCATCTCTAGGCAGGAGGCTTTGTTCCCCCTTATCACTCCTGTGAAAATCACTGCCCCTGTTTTGCTGGCTGCAGTTCATCTCCACCCTCCTAAAAAAATTAGAGCTTGAGCTGCCCCAGTGTGGGGTGGACAGCGAATCAGGAACAGTTACAATTTTATATATTTATATGTATTTGATGTTCTTGTAGCCAGCACTTAAAGGGATAGTAACACATATTTTAAAATGTATATTGTTAGGTTTATCATGAGAAGTATAACAAGGGAACTCTGCTGAGTTCTGAACTGCTGAGAGGTGTTTTATTTAAACGTTATTGCAGCTCAAACTCTAATTTTTTAGGTGCGATACAATACGCCAGTGGCCTGAAATTTTACAGTGGTTCTGTTGCTACACCATGCTGTGGAAGTTTATGGTCAGTTGACCAGAACTTTCCATAGGATTATGTAGCAACAGCGCCACTGTGCAATCTCAGGCCATCTAGGTATTGCACCTAAAAATCCAACTTTGAACAGCAATAACTTTTCAGTAAAACACCTTGCAACAGCAGGAGTACCCTTGTTATACTTAGGAAGATAAACCCATCACAATATTGTGTGTTCTGGCAAAACCTTTAACAGAATTATTCAATCAGTCGCTATCGACAGGAGTAGTTCCAGAAGATTGGAAAGTAGCAAATGTAGTACCGCTTCAAAAAAAAGGTATCAGGGAAGAGTCTGGTAACTACAGACCAGTATGTCTTACATCAGTAGTGGGAAAATTAATGGAGACTATGCTAAAGGAAAGAATTGTTGAATATCTGTATTTGAATGGCTTGCAAGATACCAAACAGCATGGGTTTACAGCAGTGAGATCTTGTCAAACTAACCTCATAGATTTTTCTGACTGGGTGACTAGAATAATAGACCAAGAGGGAGCAGTAGATATCTTATCTAGATTTCAGTAAAACATTTGACACAGTCCCTCATAGAAGACTCATTAATAAATGCAAAAACAGTTAAATGGATAAGGCAATGGCTAAGTGACAAGAGACAAAGGGTAGTAGTCAATGGAGAATATTCGGACAAAAGGAGTGTTTCTAGTAGGGTACCTCAGGGATCTGTACTGGGGCCCATTCTTTAATACTTTTATAAGTGATATTGCAAAAGGTCTTCAAGGTAAGGTATGCCTTTTTGCAGATGACACAAAGATCTGCAAAACAGTAGACATTCCAGGGGGAATAATCCAAGTGGCAAATGATTTAGGTAAATTATAAGAATGGACAAGAGTGTTGCAGCTGCAGTTTAATGTTGATAAATGTAAAATAATGCACTTGGGACATTAAAATTGAAAGGAAAAATATATTGTTAAGGGTACTGTGCTGTCAGAGACAACAGATGAAAGTTTTTTTGGGAGTAATTATTTCTAATGACTTAAAGGTAGGCAGACAATGTAATAAAGCAGCGGGGAATGCAAGCAGGGTGCTGGCTTGTATATCTAGGGGCATTAGTAGCAGAAAAAGGGAAGTGGTCATGCCACTCTACAGGTCTCTAGTTAGACCTCACATAGAGTATTGTGTACAGTAGTAGACTAAAGGATCTGAACATGTATAGCTTGGAGAGCAGAGAGAGGGGATATGATAGAAACATTCAAATACATGAAGGGATTCAACAAAGTGCAGGATGGAAGTACATTTCAAAGGAGTAAAAATGTTAGGACAAGAGGCCATAGTCTAAAACTAGAGGGACACATGTTTAGACATAATGTAAGAAAGTTTTACTTCCCTGAGAGGGTAGCAGATAAGTGGAATAGCCTACCAGAAGAAGTGGTAGAAGTTAATACAGTGACAGAATTTAAGCATGCATGGAATAGGCATAAAACTGTCCTTAACATAAGAAAATACCAAGGACCAAAAAAGATTTGAGCTTTTTACTGTAGGAAGATTGGCAGACTAGATGGGCCGAATGGTTCTTATCTGTTGGCAAATTCTATGTTTCTAATATAATTTTTTACATATTAAGTGCTACTATCCCTTTAAGCTTAGACTATTTTGGTTCTTTCACAGAGGTGGCAGAAGGTTAGCATTTCCTGTCAACCCCAAATAGCTCTTGCCTAGTTGGGACAATTGGAGTTGTAGTTACCAACAACTGGAGGTCAACAAAATATCAGTACCCCCTGCACTACAATGTATGATTACTGTAGCGCATACAGGTCAATAAGTCTGTGATGCCAGGAAGCCCATTATGCTTGTCACATAGCCTGAGCAGTAATTTGGAGTAATGTTAGACTGTTTCTTCTGTGCCTTGCTTATTGTGTGACATTAAACAAGGGTAGAGGAAAGGACTTCCCCGAAATATCCATATATTGCCCATCTGCCCTCACCTTGGCATAAGCTGCAATAATAACCTGCATAAAAATGTTAAAGGAGCAGTAAATGTTTTTTATGAAAAAATATATATTGTAGGGATTTTTCTATTGAGTAAAATAAGGGTACTCCCACTGCCAAGAGATTTTATATTTCCAGAGTTATTACAGTTTAAACCCATGTATTTTTACATTAGCAGTGCCCTCTCGTGGTCGAATTCTAATTAGATTTCCTGTTAGATTCTAATGGAGATGAAAGTCAGAAAAGTCAGTGATATACAGTTCTCCATAGAATGTAATAGAAACTTACTGTCACTTCCTGTCAGAACTATTAGGAAGTAAACACAGTAAATTAACTTCCTGATTATTTAAACTGCTATAATTTTTGAATAAAAAATCTGACAGCTATGGGAGTGACCTTGTTTTATTTAGCAGGGAATGCTCTGTAAAATATGTGTTTTCATAAAAAAAAGTTTACTGCTCCTTTAAGTGGAGAATTTTTGGCCTAAGAAGCTTAGTAAATTGGAAGCCTAGATAACCAATTCCAGTTCCTGTTTTTGACAGGAATTGTATTTACACATTTATCCCACTGGACTTTTGTTTAAAAAGGCATGGAGCAATACTGTGACAAACTATCACCAATGGAGACAAATACAAATTCTCATTGATTTAAATGGGGGCTTTAACTCCTTGAGTGTTGGACACCTCTAACTTTCAAAGGGTTAAAACCCCATTTAAATGTGTGAGAAATGTGGGAATTTTTATGTGTCCCCTATGGAGGAGTTAGTTTGCCCCAGAATTACCTTTACAATATTCTAATGAAATATTCAGCATTTTTAAAAGTAAACATAAATGTCAAAATCACAATTTTAAATAATATACAGTTTTAATTATTAATGCTAGAGTAGGGAATGGACTTCTTCACTTTTACAGAAAAACACTTTCCTATACACATACCGGCCAGCCAATACGAGAGACAGTTGACTACTGACAACCTCATTGAAGTGGTTGCTCTGTGTGAATTAGAAAACAAAAAGAAGATGTTAGTCCGTATAGCTATTACAGTGGAAAGACCGCCTATTGAAATCAAGGTAAATCCAATTAAGGATATGGTATGTATGAAATGCATAGGATGTTTCTGTGGTGCATAACAAGTATATGTTGCCATAAATGTTACAGACTTCGAAAAAGCATTACGTTGCCGTACTTTGGCAATATCTATAACAGTTATGGCAATTTGTATTTATTATAAAGGAGCAGTACATTTTTATTATGAAAAACATTTTCCTTCTGTGTAAGACAAGGGTTGTGCTGGGAAATGTTCCATTCAGAAGTTATTACTGTTTAAATGCTTGTTTTTTTATATTAAACTGTAAGCATCATTGCCACCTAGTGTCCAGACGGTTCACCTACGGTTTATCTGGTGTCCAGACAGTTGTTCTAATGCGCTATATGAGATAGGTGAGCCTCTAGGTACAGTTTTTTTTATAGAATATGATATTGACAGCGCCACCATTTCAGCAATGGTTGAACTGCTACAACTTTTGAATAATGCAACTTCCAGTTTTGGGCATAACATTGTTTTATTGATCAGAAAAAAGCCCTACATTCCTTTATTTTTTCTCATAGTAATAACTTACTGATGCTTAAACTCTGAGTGAGATAGCTTTTGGAGGATACGTTTATTAAAATTATGTGAATTTTCTTTTAAGAGCTTACCATCACCCAGGCGTTTTAGTTATACATCAGTTCATCAGTTATTGCTGCTTCCTTCTGTATTGGATTCCACATTAGTCAGAGTAAGAAAACTGACTGTGGTTCATAATAAAGAGGGGAGCCTCAGTATTGTTGACCGTGCACATATTCTTAGTTACACAGATGGTTGAAAAGTACAGGTTCTTTATGCAAGAATTTCTGTGGGAAAAACACAATTGGCGGATTTTTTCCACAGAAATTCACGCACAGAGAAAATACATAACATTTCTGCCTCATATGTTAGCCAATAACTGTCCTTTGATGTTTTTCTTCTATGCTTTTTATGTTCACGAGAAGTTCCGCTGCATTGGTACTGCTGCTGAGTAGTGAAGTGGAGAATGCCAAAGTTGAAAATAAAAGTTGTTAGCAAGCTTTTCTGTTTTGTCCTTGGTATTAATTACCTGCTTGTTTAACTCTGACACAGCTGTTCTTGAAAAATAAGGATGCCTTGGGATATACTAGTCGGGTGCAACACGTAACATTAGTTGTTTAAAACCTTTACTGTCAACAAAATAATCAACAGCATGCCAACCGTCAACAACTGGGCAAGTTTTCCATTCCACAGACGTACTTATGGATTATTTGTGTGTGTATCTGTTTACTTCTTTCAAATAACTCAGTAATGGTGGGTTTGTAGCATGGGTGTGTAGCACATAGAAGAACTGTGTAACTTGATTGTTTTAAGTACATGATTACTGGTGGTGGTTGCTGGCCTGGCTCTGGGTGTGGGTACTCTATATCTCCTCCTCACTGATTTGCAGTGACATCTACAAAAATGTTATTATGTGTCCCTTGGTCCAGTACACTTTTCGGAGTGATTCTACTGCTGCAAGTTATCACATCTCTAATGTGCTGTTGTTTCCCAGTCAGACTGTAATTGTGCTTCAGGTGCAGTCTCAATGGGGAACTGCCAAGATTTGCCCCTGCTCACATACTTCTTACAGAGACAACAGATATCAACATGTGCAGCCTTTGGATCATTATGGAAACATCTCTATACTAGAAATTTCCTATACTGAGGGACTAATCTGCTACATCTACAGGGGCTAGATGTTGTAGTAGTATTAGCAGTAGGTTTTAGTAGCACTGAACTTTGAACAGTAGTAGAAGCACTCATAGCTAGGGTTGTAGATATTTACATGTGTTGCTGATTAGTCAGTAATAGGGATTATGACCGAGTGGGGTTTGATTTGAATCAATGATGATGTTGACTGAGATGATTTGCTGAACATAATGATAGCAGCGTGGATTTTTACTGTAAAGTACATGACAGAGCTATTAGCATGTGGCGTGATATTTGTCTGTCTAAAAATATTGTATGATGTATGTCTCTATCGCTGCCATTCTCACTCCTTGCTCATTTGTAGAAATAGGTTCTCCTGTTTGTCACCTATCAGTCGAAAGTATGTATTATATTTTTTTAAATGTCTTTGTCACTGTCTTTGTCACTGTCTACAAATCGAAACCACATTCCCTGCAGCCATCAAGAGAACTTTGTCTACTTCTACACACCAGTAGCTAGTGTCAGTATTTCAGCCGTTTTCTCTTTCTCCCCCAAGAACTACAGTGTTCATTTTTACAGTACAATACAAGGTAGAGCTGTTGGCTTCTGAATCAGCAGCTTGCAGTAAAGGATAAAGAACACAGCAGCTGGTGCATCACCACTCCTCAAAATATGCTTGTTCTTGCGAATGTTGCACTGAGTGTGTGAGTACCACAGTATATCAAGTGGCACCTCTCTGTTTGTCATGAATGTATGACATATTTATGTCTGTCTGTGTGGTTTATGTAACGCAGTCTCAGACTCAGTCACCCAGCTCCATTAGGAGGGGTCCCTGCCTGTCTGACCCTGCCATTTATGCATTAAAAGAGTGCCTCATCCACTGTTTACTAGCACAAAAAATATCCATAGCCTATAACATACAAACACAGAAAGTTCTTATCTCCTTGGGTACAAAGAGGGGTCTTCAACGTGTTTATGCAGAATGAAGTGAAGACCTCCCTTGCATCCAAGGAGTTAAATAATATGGTAGATTACAGGCATGTAAACTGGAAACTTTAATATGTAAACTGTATGGGTATCTTGTTGCACAGGTGTCCATGCCGGCCTTGGTGTTCTGCTCCATCATGTCCTCCTCCATCCTATCTTAGTTTTGTGTGGGCCTATTCTCATACTTGCTGCTCTTATCTGCCAGTTTTTGGGCACACTTGCTTGTGTCACCCATTCATTCTCTGTCGCTCTGATTGTCCGCACTCGCATTTGCACTGTGGGTTGCACGAACACAGATTTAAAGGAATTTACATTTCAAACGTCCTGATCATTCGTATCATACACTACATTTCCTTCTTTGACCATACAATCAAATATAATGATTGCAATTATTGGTATTCCGTTGAACTCCATAAATACCTCAAGTATATCACAATTTTACGTGAAGGTAATTATTATTTAGTGGCTCAGTCATTGCTTCATTAACCAGTGCCACTGACACAATTTCATAATCATAATATTACTTTTTGAATTCGCATTAACTGTCCTAACTAGTTGTTGACTTACATTCCTTCAGCTGCCAACGAATACAATCACACTTATTCTGTAGAATATATTGTAATATACGTATCACCAAAGGGTTAATTATATTGCAAACAAATGCTCAGATCATGAGACATCAGACGATACTGATGGATCCATTCTTGTCTGCCCAGAATGTCAACAGTCAAAAAGATATCAGACTAAATGTTGAAACTAGACAAGTAGCTTAGAAAATGTAAAATGTGTATTAAAGGGGCAGAGTGGCACTCAAAGGGTTAAAAACATTTACTTAGTTTTTAAACATTATGTACATTTCTGTGAGGTCTCTAAATACAGCTGGTCTTCTCATCTGTATGCTCTTTTGTCAAAGAGATATCCAATACATTGTTTTGCAATGTGTTAGACACCTCTGTGGCACGCAACAGAATGAACCAATGTCACCTGAGAGGAAGAAATTAAGAGTGATGACTCTACCATTATCAAAGCAAGATAAGCTTGTAGAACTGTGTTTTTAATACCTTATGTGAAAATGAGTTGTAAGAAGAAAAATAAAAACATAGATATGATTTAACTGAATATTTTAACATGTACATAACCTTTAGTCCTAGGCGGGGCACTGTCCCTTAAAGGGATAGTAATACTTCGTTTTAACTTTATTTTATTTTGTAGGCATTAATAAAACATGAAGAACGATATAAGTCTTATCTCTCAAACCTTTATGGTTTGAGAGATATTC
This sequence comes from Rhinophrynus dorsalis, assembly GCA_037306005.1. Taxonomy (NCBI): domain Eukaryota; kingdom Metazoa; phylum Chordata; class Amphibia; order Anura; family Rhinophrynidae; genus Rhinophrynus; species Rhinophrynus dorsalis. The sequence goes on from CM074727.1 coordinate 42,828,799, forward strand.
ACAAGCAAAGTTTCCCCTCCCGCCCCTTTTACCTAGTGTAAGCCATCTCTTCTCAGATGTGGAATCCAGTCCATAGACCAGACAGATAACAGAAGGGGACAATCTTCTTCCTATGAGAACAATGAAAGCCCTGCCCCCCTTGACAAGTTTTTCAGGTTTTTCACTTATCTTAGTTGAAGATTGTCCCTCTCTGCAGTCTACCTGGGCATCACCCTTCTGCTCTGTCTGAACAGTGTTACATCAGTAAAAGGGGCAGGTGGGGGATACTTTATCATTGAATTACTCTTGAACTACAACTCTGAAAGATTTGAAATAACACTCTCCAAAGTCCAAATACTATGATGATTAATTAAAGCTGCTTTTATTATAAAACATTACTATCCCTTTAAAACATTTACTTAGTTGAAGAGTCCACAAACTCTCCTCCGCCACCACCACTACCACTCATGATGTTAAAACAATTAGGTCTCATAGTTCTTTTATTTGCTGCCAACAACCACTTACTGGGTTCTTAAAAAGAAATCAAAAACTACACAGAAATAATCCAAAAGTATGCCTGTGGAATGGTAAACTTGCCAGATCACATGCTTCTCTCATCTTTTGTTGAAAACCATGGTTTTAAAGAATGGGGGTTATGCATTAAGGTTTGGTAAAGTGGTGATAACATGGAGATAACTTCCTCAGTGTAATAAACACTCCATGTTCTATGTTATTCTATGGAGCCCATGCACTAAGATTTCTCCGACTTTAGAGCTCTTAGTGTATTGGCTCCATAGAGTAAAAAATTACTTGGAGAGTTTATAACACTGGAGAAGTCATCTCCACTTCATCACCCCTTATTCACACCTTAGTGCATCTCTCCTCTGATATCATGTGTTACATCTTGCTGGCAAATCCAAAGCCACAGTAATTTTTCAAGTACAGCTGTGCTAAAGGTGTACATGCAGGTAGTAAGCGTCATAGGCAAAGGGACTCTGTCTGCTAGTATTTTTTTCAAGTCTTATATTGATGTAGGACTTCAGTTGTCAGAGATTGACTACCTATCCATTAGTCCTTTCCTCACCATTTGCTAATGGGGAAGCTAAAGTCTGTAATGGTACAAATCCTAAATTGTGATCTTTATAGATACAGCAGTGATAGCAGGACCTCCATAATGGTACTTAGTGCTGGATTTCCATCACAAGCCTTCCTAGAAATGCAAACAACACTAACATGAAAGAGGATCAACATTTTGTATATGTCAATATTAATTTACAGTGAATTAGAGTGAGGGTTCTGCTATGCAAATGACATGCATTTCACACATTACGTTCTCTTGTGTTTTCTTTCTGAAGGTTCACAATTCTCCCGTTGTGAATGAGCCATTTGAAATTGAGGTTACTTTCACAAATCCTCTCTCAGACTGGCTGAATGATGGAGTCCTGATCTTAGCAGGTAGTGGCCTAATCAAGGATCAGATAACAAAAAAGTAAGTGAGATGAATTAATGAATGAAGACCAAGGCAAGGTTCTATATCTTGACCAGTACGATAATCCATGTGTATAAAGAGATCCCTATGGCTCAAATGAGAAGTGGAGAAAATAACGAATATTATGTTAAGATTTTAATACTATAAAGTCCCACTGAACGATACATTTTCTTTTATACATAGGCCAAAATTCATCAAGTAGTGATAGGAGAGACATAACAGATCTTCTCCTTCATCACTGTCAGATATTTTCAGGTATTTATTAATTATCAATTGTATTTCCCTGTCGTGTATAAGGCAGGGAAATATGATTAAAAATCTGGTGGTTTGGTGGCCAGTTCCCCAATACAGTCACAGATACATACACTGTATGTTCATGCATGCATCTTCCACATAGATTTCAATTCACTCTACCACCCAGAAGCTTCCAAAAGAGTAGTAGATCTACCTGGAACTCACTCATTGGATAATGAGTGAATCTGTCTGATACGATCTGTCTATTGATGAAGTAACAAATGGCAGACACAAAGCCATCTTCTGATTTATTTGTGCTTTTGGCCATTTGCTGCTTGATGAATATACACCAAATGGTTAAATTGTTATGGTCAAGACATACTCCTCTTTTGGTTTCATTTTTATGAAGTTCTTTACTTGGGGTATTTCCTAACACATAACCAGAATATCCCTTGAGATCATCAGGACAGTATTCCATTACACAAGACTAGCAGGATAATCACTGTTACAAGAGACAGCAGGACGATATGCTATTACAGGAGACCAGCATTGTAGCACACTATCACAAGACCAACAGAGCATTACATGAGATCAGCGGTGCAGACTACATTCTTTTACAGACCTTGCTAGCATCTAAGGAATTAAAAACAACGTTTACATTAATGATACATTTAATTTTCTCCCCATGATGCAGCTGGTTTGTCCCAGAATAGTTCCACTCTTAGATTCCTATGATATTTTATGGGGATTATTCACTAACATCTCTCAGATTTAAGAGACCTTATTGCATATGTTTTATGGAATAGGACATTTATTGTAGAGTTTATTCCGCTGGAGACATTATCTCCTTTGTATCACCCCTTAGTGTATCTTCCCACAGTTGTGGCTACTACTAATACTTTGATTAGTTTGAGCTATAATACATTTTGAATTAAAAATCTTCCTGCAGTTGCAATTGTGCTCCTTGTTGTGCTCAGCAGGAAAAGTTGTAAAACATATATATTTTCCATAATAAAGGTTAACTGCTTAATTAAAGGGATAGTAACACTTAATATGTAAAAAAAAATATGTTGTAGGGTTTATCATCGTGAGTACACCCACTACTGAAAGGGGTTTTGTTCAAAAGTTATTACAGCTAAAATTTTTACTTTTTTAGGCGCAGTATCTCTGGCCTGAAATTGTACAGTGGATCTGTTGGTACACCATCCTATGGAGATGTATTTTCAACTGACCAGAGCTGTCTATAGTAATGATGTAGCATCAGCACCACTGTACAATTTCTGGTTATACTGTCCTAAAAAATTCAAGTTTGAGCTGTAATCATTTTTGAATAAAACACCTGCCAGTAGTTGGGGGTACCCATGTTTTACTCAGGAAAATTAACCCTGCGATAGATAGATAGATAGATAGATAGATAGATAGATAGATATTTTACATATTAAGTATTTCTATCCCTTTAAACACTGCATTTAAATCAACAACAACTTTTGTTTTGTTTGAGCAGTTGTTTGCTCAAGAATTACACAGCTTTTAGATTCCTTTCTACTTAGCAAGACATAACTCCTGAATAATTAAGTAGAATAGGGGTTGGCTGGATGTGGGTTACAAGACTTGTATTCTTCAACAACAAAGGAGCTAAAGGTTGCCTACCCATGAAATAAAACCACAAAATTAAAACATTATCTTTGATTACAGGGTTTTAAAACTGGAGCCCAGAAGAACCAGAAGGATATTTTTAGAAATTACCCCATACAGAAGTGGCACCAAGCAGCTAGTTGTGGATCTGACTTCAAAACATTTTTCAGCTATTAAAGGATTCCAGAGCATAGAAGTCTCAGATATATCCAAGGAGGAAACTGAAGATGAGTAGCTGGTTCTGAATTTTTAAGATGAATCTTTCCATCATAGTGAAACATCATTCACTTTGATATTTTTTTCAGTGATGTTTGTTGCCACAAAATTAAAGGAACGTTAACACACCTTAAAGGGGAACTATGCCTGAGGTATAAGTATATATATACATATATATATAGTATATAGTATATATATGTCCTCCATACAGCAGTCATTTTTACTTACTTACATTTTTCTTTCCATTTGATCCCTCTTATAGTCACTCATAGGTGTTTCAATTTGCAATCTGATAAAGACTAGATCCTTACAAGCCAGTCTGTCTATTGAAGGTCATTGTTGTGAAGAGGTGTGACCTAGAAGCAGTTAGACCCAGGCAGCTACAGGTATAATGCTCATATATAGATGGTTGTCACGGTTTGTAAGAACTCTCAGACAAGTAGGTAAGGTAAAACCAGCTTTATTAAGGAAAATAAGGTTCACAAGATCGCCCCTCACATGTCCGATTCGAACAGTAACGTGGCACTTCCAAATCTGACACAGGTTAGGGTATAATGAGACAAGCAAAACAAACAGTAAACTATAATCAGGAACAGGCGTCAGGAACCAGGAACAGGCGTCAGGAACCAGGAACAGAACCTCAACAGTGCCAAGCCTGAGCTGTAACTCCACCAAGTAGGCAGAAGGCAACTGCAGGGTAGATACATCGCACACTAGGGCAGACGGAGGTAGTCGTCAAGAATGCACCAGACACCCGTTTTGGGCTTGGAATAACCAGGGCAACACAGACAGGCCCTTAAGGCAGTACGGCCAGGCACTGTCGAGCGAGACAGACAAGACCTGGTAGGCAACTAGGCAGGTACTGGTGAGGCAACACAGATAGGCCCTGGGAAGGCAACACACTGAAAGTCCCTTGTAGGGAATTTGGCAGGAACTGGTGCGGCAAAAATGCTAGGCCCTGGTAAGGCAACACTGACAGACCCTCGTAGGGCAACTCGGGCAGGCACGGACGTGGCAACAGTGACAAGCCCAGGCACGGCAACACTTACAGTCTCTCGTAGGTAACTTGGCAAGAACTGGTGCAGCAACACTGACTGGCCCTGGTAAGGCAACACTGACAGACCCTCGTAGGGCGACTCGGCAGGTAGTGGTGTGGCAGTTCTGACAGGCTCTGGTAAGGCAACACAGACAGACCCACGTAGGGTAACTCAGTCAGGCACTAATGCGGCAACACAGACAGGCCCAGATAAGGCTACACTGACAAGCTCGGATAGGCAACACTGACAGGCCCTCATAAGGAACTTTGGGCAGGCCCCGACTCTGCAGTACTGACAGACCTTGATAAGGGAACACAGACAGGCCCTTGTAGGGTAACTCGGGCAGGTACTGGAGTGGCAACAAACAGGCTCCGGAGAGCAAATGGCAAGGCCCTAGGTCAGAGTGGAACGGGAGTAATCCGCAGCCAGAGTCAGTACTAGGAAAGGAGTCAGCAAACCTAGTCAGCAACGGAGCGGATTGACAGCCACAGCCAGAATCGGTACACAGAGCGGTAGTCAGTGAGACCTAGTCAGCAACGGGGTAGTCAGCCACAGCCGGAATCGGTACACAGAGCGGTAGTCAGCCAGTCCTAGCCAGCAACGGAGCGGGTAGTCAGCCACAGCTGGAATCAGTACGCAGAGTGGTAGTCAGCCAGTCCTAGTCAGCAACGGAGCGGGTAGTCAGCCACAGCCGGAATTGGTACACAGAGTGGTAGTAAGCCAGTCCTAGTCAGCAACGGAGCGGGTAGTCAGCCAGTCCAAATCGGCAACATAACACGGAGCAATAGACAGGAGCAAGGTCAGGCAAAACCAGGTCATACACAGATCAGGAATCAACAGCAGAATAACACCAGGCACAGAAACATCACGAAAGGGTGCCAAGAGACTGACAGGACAGAGTTTAACAAGGCTCACGCTGGGAGGAGCAGAACCCAACGGCCAATAAGAGACTAGCAGGAAAGAAGCAGGAAGTAGTAATGTCGCCAGAACAGGAATCACAGGCACTGTGATAACAGTATACCATACTGCTGTATGGGGTGCAGTGTGGAGGTGGACAGTGTGTGGGGCAGACAGGGTGTGGAAGTGTACAGTGTGTAGAGGTGGGCAGTGTGTGCAGAAGGACAGGGTGGACATGTGTGGAGGAGTACGAGGTGGGCAGTGTGTGGAGGTGGAAATGTGGGCAGTGTGGAGGTTGACAGTTGTGTAGACAGTGTGTGGAGGAGAACAGGGTGGACAGTGTGTGGAGGAGAGGGCAGCATGTGGAGGTGGACAGTGTGTTGGTGGGCATTGAGGAGGACAGGGTGGACAGTGTGTAGAGGAGGACAGGGTGAACATCAGAAAAAAATCATCAGAAAGGTAATAACTTCTAGTTGAAATAAAACCATATGTGCTCACTGAACTTAGAATTTCATAATATTGTTATAATTTAAACAGAAGTTGATGTTAACCTCTTAATGTTGTCAGTCAATGACAAAAGCATGTTTTAGGAACATCTTCTCTGAACACATGACTCTCTATTTTAGTTAATCTGACAAATCTGTAGTTATATGAGTGAAGAAGACATTCATAAAACATGCTTCTATCATTGACATTAGAGGATCATTTATACTGATTTTTGTTCTAAATTTAACCATATGTCCTCTGTGTGGTGAAATTAACTTAGAAATCCATAAAACATTATCTTGGCATTGACATAAGCGTTAATATTAACTTCAGTTTAAAACATAACCATGTGCTCAGTGAAGAAATTCATAAAACATCATGCTCTTGTCATTGCACTACAAGGGTTAATATATGATATAGAGTAATCATATCTTAAAGTGGAACTTTCACATGATTAAAAAAGCTCAGCAGAGCATAGTTACATTAGCGATATAGGCAGATTTATGCTTCAAAATAAAACAATTTTTCTTCATTAACTAAAAATAATCACCTTGTAACTAGGCAGGCACCGGGGAACGGCGCAGAGCCGGCATCTCTGCATCTGCGCTGTCCATTCCCTTCAAATCCAGGATTGGAGGTTGACTGCCACTGAACCATATGGAACGGGAAGGGACTTACAGCGCAGACGCAGAGAGCACTTTCTGTAAAATCCCTGCCAGCGCCTGCCTGGTTAAAATGTGATTTTTTCATTAATGAATCAAATCGTTTTATTTTGAAGCATAAATCTGTCTATATCGCTAATGTAACTACAGTATGCTTTTTTAATCATGTGAAAGTTCCGCCTTAACCATTTGAGTGCGACGGCAAGAGCATGTTCTATGAATTTCTTCACTGAGAACATGTGGTTCTATTTTAAACAGAAGTTAACCTGAAAAATACAGTATTGAATTGGTTTTAAAAAGTCGCTTTACAGATTTCTGTCTGTAAAATGTTGTTTGTAACAAAGTGCCATGAAAATTAATTAATTAACTCACAATATATGTCAAAGTGGAGTATTTTAAGTTCATAAGGGTACATTTGGCAACATCTGTTGGTCACATTGTATAATTCATTTGCTACATCCTATATAATAAAAGGCTGCTTTTGGCCAGTCTCTGCTGTGCATGATTGCATCGCGTGAGTGAGGCAGCACAATCTTGTGGAGCAGTGAGGTAAAGGCAGTACGCAGAGCAGGTCCGGGTAATGTTAAGAGGCCGGTCCTGCTCTGCATACTGCCGTTACCTCACTGCTCCATGGCCTGTGAACACAAGCTTTTACACTAGTTTGCTATATTTGAAAACTATCCAGGACATACTTGAAAAACAGAGAAATCTCAATGCATTCTTCCTGGAAAAACATTTTATAAATAAATAAATAAATGTTGCGTGCCCATTTGGACCTAGTCCAAATTAAAACAATGTGGTATTGATGTTGATATTTAGAATAATTTGGGCCAAATTATTCTAAATATCATCATCCACACCACATTGCAGTCCTACCTGCCTACTAATCCAATGAAGACGTCCTACCTACCTATTTACCCATTGAAGAAGCTCTCCTGTCTTGTTTAGACATGTAACCCTAACAGGAACCTGACTGACATCTGAAGGTAAGCAGAACAATGTTTTTTCCCTGTAATCAGGCGATCACTTTTCCTGCAATCTGATTAAAACATGAAATGTAATATAAAACGAAACATCTGTTTTACAAGAAATGTTTTATGTCTTGCAAAATGGCATGTTTTGTATGAAATACGAATGAATTAATCATTACACTCATCCATTCTCCCAAACAGAGTGAGGCTAGTGTACTAACAAGATCAACATCAGTTCTGGACTAAATCAACTACACCAGAGCAGACAAAAATTCTGTTCAATATAAATGAGGCTTTCAACCTCTTGAATGGGACAGAGATCTCCAGGACATTGTTTGGAATGGAGTGTAGATGTCTCTAGCATTCAAGTGATTAAAAGAGACATTTAATTCAGTGGGTATTTGGGGCATTTGTATGTGTTCCCTGTGGTACAGTTAGTAGTGTAGGGCCAAGGGTAGGGTTCGTGTTTGGATGAGTCATTGTGTTTATTTAGCTCACACTCAATGTTAGACAATGTGTCAAACACTGTGCATTAGCTGGTTTCCTTTGATGTTCCCATTTTCACTCTATTTAGTGTTAGTTATGGGAATAGAAAAAACATGACAAACGTTGGACCACAAGTTACGTTTTGTGGGCCAACGCTCGTTGTGGTTCATGTTAGTAGGGAAATTGAATTCCAACAGTACCACCGTGTGTGTTCCATTCAGTGCTCATTTTTGCCCTACAGTGTGTTTTATTGGAGGTTATTGAATTGAGCCTTCTTTGATGGAATTCAACAGCCGTTAGCAGTCAATAAAGGAATGATGCTGTTGGATGTAAGAGAATCACTTTTCGGCCAATAATTTATATCAACATCAGTTCTTGTCAAAAGTTATTTGAGAAATATAAATATAGATAGATATTTTTCAACAGTATATTATTGTAAGGTACTATTCTGAAAAGATTACCAATAATAAAATGGCTAATGCCCAGATAAATAATTTTTTAACAAGCTTACGTAATATGAATTTCTTCTTTTTTCATCTATAACATTGCCGTGTTTGGGACAGTTGATGTTATTTTTGATAGTCTGATATTCTGAATTTCATGCTATAACTCTCAAAGAATATTTTGCAATATATCTTTAGCATCTAAATTATCACCACCACATTTCAGTAGCAAGAAGGTTGTGTCCAAGATTTCATGCTTCCTTCATTATAAAAACGTGAATCACAGCAAAGAAAGATTCCCTTATATTACGTTTTACAAACAACTTCCAAGAAATATGAAAGCAATTTCGAAATTCCTACCATCTTTAAGTCCAATTTCAACTTATCATATCATACAGTAAATAACTTTCAGATATTTGCTCACATGTAAATGGAGAATGAAAAAATGGAATCTTAAAATGGGTTGAACACATCCATAAATATTTAATTCTCAACCAGATAATAAAAATATTAATATTAGATTATTCGAATAGTAAAGTCAAACAGACTTTGTGAAGCAATGCTCTGGATATGTCTCTAGTAGTATCCAAGAAGTTATAGGGAAATTACCCCTTTGTGTTAATTTTTTAATAAATCCATGTTGCTTTCTGAAATATAATTCATTGTATGTGTGCTAATATACATAAATTAAGTAGAATATAATTAAAAAAAAATGTTTTTCATGGCATCTGAGTCTTCATGTGATAGCAAAAACATGTTGCCCATTTAGGTTTGTGGGTCAGTACCTGCTGGCCACTATGTAATATTGTGAAAGCTAGGTGATATTTAGAAATCCAAGTTCTTAGGAGACTCTCTGCCAGACAACAGCTCAGACATCTTGACAAAGAGGCATCTGTGCACCTGCACTGTCAGTTCCTGTGTATACCGTGCGGTACAATGCAACTCCTTCTTAGGTTACTTGCCAATTAGTGAGAAGACAGGGACAGACTGCAAGTCGTCAAGGATCAAATCAGTCCTTAAGGGAAGGTAAATTCCCTTGATCTCTGGTCCTTAAGGGGTTAAAAGTTTCTTACCCAGGTAGGTGTCCTACATGCAGCAGTCAGACTATATATATCTACCTACTTTTTCATTATGTCTGCCTTTTCCTTTGTATAGTGATCTCTACTAAAGCTGGTCTTTCACCCCTTACAACCAATGTGCTGCACACCCGTGTCGTCCACAAGGGACTAAATCACACCTTCCTCACAATAAACCTCATGTGTTAATAGACCTGAACGCAGGAGTAATTCTCTAGAAACAGAGATAACAGGTCAGCTTAATCTTAGCGGACAAAAAATGTACACAGACCCAGACAAAAGCTATAAAAACACCGACTTGGCATGACCTGGCTGGAAATCAACTCCGTGCTAATGACCGGTATGGCTCATTGACATACCTGGAAACTTTTAAATTGAGGGAACTTGGAGATATTGAACTTATTGTCCCTTAAATAAGGATTGTCAGTGACAGGTCCTGCTCGCTTTAATCCAGTAATGTTCCAGTTAGTAATAAAGGAACCATTAACATGCAACAGCTTGGAGATGTCACTGCTTGATCACACACAACACAAGCTGGACGTCTTCCTCTGTATTCCTGGTACAAACAGAACCCATTCAGAGGCTAAAGACGCAGTTAATTGGTGCAGATCATAAAGTAGATATCAATGGACTCTGTCACCCTGAGAATTCATCCCTTCACCCTGACACCCTGGGATCTGGGTAAAAATCCGAAGTCCCACTTAAACCCAGAGATTCTCACATGTGGTCATTGGGTCGTATCCAGAAATGAAACGGGGAGCAATTCTGGGGGAAAAACCAACTAACAATTGAGAACAAATACAATTCCCCAAATTTCTCAATACTCTAATAGGGCTTTTAACCCTCTGAATGCTAGACGGGTATGCAACAGATTGTGAAGCACACATCTGGCACTCAAACGGTTAATCCCCTGAATGCTTTCAAGCCCTCTTTAGCATTCAATGAGCTAAAAGCCCAATTTATATCATGTGGGATTTTACATTTGTGCCCTATGGTGCAGTTGGTTTGACACAGAATTACTCTGCTTTTCCCTATATACATATGGCCAATGGTCTTTTTCAGATTATAAACTGAAACAGGCTACCACAGAGATTCAAATGCAAAAAATAAAAGTATATAAATATAGCAGATGACTGCATGAATAACACCTATCTAGGTTAAATCCTTCTGTTAAACAAATGGAGTCACTTATTCTTAGGTACAATATCCCTTTATTGAGCCCACAGCAACATTGGTCTCCACTAAAATGGCTCTACATCTGTTGTAGTGGAGACAGGAAGATGGGTTTCTCTAGTCAGTATATAAATCTATGTAGGTCCTGGCAGGTGGACTCTTTCAATTGGCCTCATGCAGTTATCCTATAACATAAAGTGGTAGAATGCGTCGCTCCCTGTGAGCGTAACCGCACATGCGCAGTAGAGATTGCTGTTCCTGCAGTCTTTACTGCGCATGTGTGGTTTTGCACACAGGGATCTTCGCTGTGAGCTGCCTGGAGCTCCCTGCTAAGGATCAGTGCGTTCGGCGAGTCTCTACTGTGCATAACTGCAGTCATACTCAGTAGAGACTCGCTGAATGCGCTGATCTGGAGCAGGGAGCTCCGGACGGCTCACAGTCTGTCTCTGCTCCCAGCTCTGGGGCAGCAGCCGGGGCCACTAGGTGCACTTTAGCCTGTGTATACGGACTTTCATACTAGTATAACAATGAAGTATATAGAACACTGGCTTAATCTCTAGCAGTTGCAGGGCCGGCATCACCTATAGGTGAGGTAGGTGCCGGCCTAGGGTGCATATCTACTGGGGGAGCAGAGCCACACGCACCTTGTCGGCTGCTGTGTGAAGGGAGAGATGTGACGCCTCAACAACTTTCCTTCCCTAATTCCCTTCCTCCACTGAGCCCTCAACCACAACACAGAGGGTGTCACCAATTGTAGCAGAAAAGAAATATTACTAACCTATTTTTACATAACCAAATTCAAGACACAAACCAATTTATGCATTAACCCCAACAGTGTCCCCTTGTAAGATTCTTGCAAGGGGTTAATGCATAAAATGGGTTACATACTGCTCTTTAGCATACAAGGGGTTAATCCATACATTGGGTAACATACAGCTTTCTTTTTTTACAAGGGGTTAAATCCATACATTGGGTGATACATAGCTCTCTTTCATACAATGGGTTAAATCCATACATTGGGTTACATACAGCTGTCTTTCATACAAGGGGTTAATCCATACATTAGGTTAAATACAGCTGTGTTACAAGGGGTTAATCTATGCACTGGGTTACATACAGCTCTCTCTTACAGAAGAGAGAGCTGAATGTAACCCAATGTATAGATTAACCCCTTGTAAAAGCTGCATGTAACCCAGTATATGCGTTAACCCCTTGTATGCCACAGAGTTGCATGTAACCCAATGTGTGGATTAATCCTGTGTATGATAGAGTGGTATGTAACCCAATGCATGGCTTAACCCCATTGTACACCAGATTTGCAACAAACAATTCTATTAATTAGCGCATAAAAGGCGCTAAGGTAATAATCATTAAAAGAGGTGGGGTATAAGTAGGCGGGGCATAAAGGAGCAGGATACCAGGGGTGCAGCCAATTGGATGACAAAATAAAGTTTTGTCTAGGGTGGCAAAAATCCTTGCACCAGCCCTGAGCAGTTGGACATTGGCAGTTGGTCTTCACTATGACATCACAGTAACAGATATTCCTGACAAACTGAACACAACAGCATTTTCCTGATACTGTAAGGAGATAAGGACACTTGTAGTCTACAGTGTAGGACAGAGGACCTTCTTTTACTTCCTATTGTTAGTGTTTATTCCGACAGTTTTTATAACAATCAGAGACTTGTATAGACAGCGCGTTACTTTTTCATCGGATTTGACATCCCCCGCACACGCGCCAACATGCCTATTTGTGTGCATTATAAATTTGCGTGCATGCTGCTGTACGCCACCGTCTTATTCAGCGGTCAGAGCTTTGTTTTAGTTGGAGAACTTAAGCAATCCATCATGAGACGGGAGAAGCTGAATCCCAAAGTGTGTGACCTGAAGATCAGTGATGCTGAGTCAGGGGAAGGTAAGACAAACCCCACACTTCTGTACAAGCTCCATATTCTCACAAAAGTGGAGCAATTCTGGGGAAAACCAATTGGATCACAGGGTACAAAATATTCCCAGGGATATAAATTGGCTTTTTAACGCATTGGATTCTACAGAGTTATTCAATACACTCAATGCATTGGATTGATCACTAACATTCAAGGGGTTCAAAACCTTATATCTATGTTAATCTGCATTTATAACCTGTGGTGCAGCTGGTTTGCTCCACAATTTTTCCACTTTTTATTCCCTGCGTATGGACCATAATGGTACAGCCGAGGAGCAATGCATCTGGAAGGAGGTAGGGGGCGCAGTTGTGACAGGGCCAAGCCTCCATGGGGGCCAAGTAGATTTTAGTTATACCCCTGGGTAATTGTTTGTGCATTAACCCTTTGAGTACCAGAGGGGTATGCAACACATTGCAAACTAATGTGTTGCGTACCCTTCTGGCACTCAAAGGGTTAAGAAGCCCCAAAAAATGTTTGCCTGCAGACCTCTAATGAGTGACGCCTCATGCCATTGCCTCAGTGAATAGTGCTCCCCATTTGTTTAATCTCTGACTAAAGGAGACGTTTCACCCCATAATAATACGAATCCTAAAAGGCCATCTGAATTTTTCCCTTGCTTCTTGGTAGGAGCTGTAATTAGTTCTGGATGACATGTCCATGGAGGTGGATACTACAGTTCCTAGCAGGACCACAGGCAGAGCTGGATTTCCCAGTAGACAGAGTAGGCAGCTGCCTAAAGCTCCAGAGTTTGAGAGATGCCTCAGCTGTGCTGAATTGTGGGTGTGGCCAGAGCAATCTCAATATCCCAGCACCAGTTTAATACCCCTTTACGGGATTTTATTTAACCATGTGGATGCTACAGAGATCTCTCTTGCTTCCAAAGGGTTAACCCTTTGAGTTCAGAGGGGTACGCAATGCATTGCAAAGCATTGTGTTGCATACTTCTCTGGCAATCAAAAGGTTAAAAGTTTTTTTTTTTTTGTCCTTGTTTGTTGTAGTCAGAGGCGTAACTAGAAGACACCGGGTCCTGGTGCAGATATTACCATGGGCCCCCCGACCACATTGCCCCCAGTCTCCACATCTCCCCCTATTGCCCCCAATCCTCACATTGCCCCACCTCCATATTGCCTCCCAATCTCCACATTGCCCCCCAATCTCCACACTGCTCCACATTACCCCCAAGTATCCACACGGCCTCCACATTGCCCCCAATCTCCACCTTGCCTACCGTTTCCAAAGTTAGCCTGGTGTACCATTGCCATGAACTTCATTGTTACGTTGCTAATTAGAGCCACAACACATTCTGGAGGATACAGATAGAATTACTGTACTACCTACCTCTAGTCCCTGCTGGTCTAGCAGCGTGGCATGGGAGATCTGTGCCTCCTTCGGCACAGACCTCTACAGCTGATGTAATCTCCCAGCGCTCTGCATTACTAGAGCGCCGGAGTACAGACCGAGTTGCTGCGGCATTTTATCACAACATATCACCAGTCACACCCCAAGCAACATCACCTAAATCAGGAGTGTATTTGGTCATGTGAAATTTTGGGAGATATGTCTCTTGAACACAGTTATACGGACAAAATTTATAGGAATCTTTAACCATCTGAGTGCCATAGTGGTATGCAAAGCATTCTTTTGTAACGAGTTGCATGCCCCTATTGCACTCATAGCGTTAAGATATTCTGGCCACAGTAAAATAGGTGTTATTATTAGAAAGTGTTACTTCTACTTTAACCATTTGAGAGCCACTGAAGCATCCACCACATTGCAGCGCAATACATTGCATACATCTCTGGCATTCCAATGGTTAAAAGCTTATTGTAATCAAACTTCTTATAGGTCATTTGGCTGCCACATATTCCTCAGCCGCAAGGCCACATTGTGTGTGACTGAGATTGGTGTCACTATTGATACAGTCCAAGGGAGGTTACTGAGCGTCCTGTAACACCTTCCAGTTTTCTTTCCACAGACTTCCATTCCAGTTTACACTCTGAGAAGAAACAACATTAATCACTTGTGTGTCCCTCATTACAAGCTGGTATAAATAACATAGGAAGACAGGTTTCCTACATGTGCTAACACATTAAATAATGTTATATACATTAAATGCCATGTAATCCAAGCTAGCATCTGGAATCAAATCTTTATTTGTCACGTCCTTTATTGACATTTCTTCTCTCCAATCTCACATTAGAATTCAAAGATGAAAATGACAAAGTGAAGAAGAACGCGTCGGTCATAGTGCGTAGAGTTCCACGCACAAAGCCTGATCGTCAGCCTTATTATCAGTGAGTATACATGCAGCAATGCACTGAAGAACTATCTAGCATACAATGGGTTAAAAACAAATCAATAAAACAATTATAATCATGTATTCGCAGCCAAAGGTGAGATTGATTATTGGATAAAACCTAGTTTGTTTTTATATCATTTTTTCCATCACAATCTGAGAGCCTTTTTTAGTTAAGTCCCTGCTCTCCTGCTGGAGGATACGTCACCCCATAGTTCCTGTGTTCCACATGGACTAAGATAACAGAATTTATCAGTCAATGCAAAGAAAAAAAATCCCCTTATATATAAGTTCTTTACCAAATCAGCATGTACTATGTGTACAAACATGACAGATGGTGATGTTCACAGCTATTCCTTTAACCAGCTTTCATCACCCACCCCCGCTCCTCACCAGGGGGGCATATCCCCAGTTTGGGTATCACAGTGCTAACCAGAACTGGAATCATTCTGGATCAATTCAACTGCATCCGAGAGGACAAAAAAAATCCCCATCAATTTAACACTTTGAGTGCCAGAGGGTATACACAATGCATTGTTTTGCAATGCATTGTGTACTCCTCTGGCATTCACAGGGTTAAATGGGATTTTCAACTCCTTGAATGCTAGAGAGGTTTCTGGTATTTATTCTGTCTGTCTGTCTGTCCGTCCATCTATCCACCTCTCTGTCTCTGTGCCGGTCATGTCTGTATCTGTCTGTATGTCTGTCTCTGTTTGGATACATGTTGTATCTGTTTCTGTCTATCTGTGTCTTCCTGTCTCTATGTCTGTCTGTCTGTCTATGTGACTGTCTGTCTTATTTAATGTTCTGATTTACTTTTCCCCCAGATATTGTACTTACATATTATGATCTTATTTTTCTTCCTTTCTAGTAATCAAGCAGATCAAACTGTAGGAACGGCGAAATCAGTAAGTTACAACATGTCATTTACACTTCTCTGTTACCCTCATATCACTTATACATTTCCCCCTGTCATGTCTGTGGGTTTGAATGTGGTGTAAAATGTATCACACATTCTGATACGTGTTATTGATTTCACTATAAACGTCTATACACACTAGTGCACTGGATACCACACTGAATGCTTAAACTTGTAACCCACAACTTAAAACATTCCAATTGCTTTGGACTACAACTCCCAACATCCCTAGCCAACCAACTGTTGGAGTGAGTCAGGATGCTCATCCATGGCTCAGACTGCCCACTGCATTATAGGAAGTTATCCTATCAGTGAAATATTTATGGGCACAATATCATACTGTGTTGTCTGTCAATACAAGGTCTATTTGTAAAAATCTGCTGCATTGTTGTATGCAGTAAATGGGCATACCCGGGAACTTCTTTGACTGGATCACCCGGAGGGGTGCCCTGTGATGCTGCTGAAGGCAGAAAAATTACGCAATTCGTGTCATAAAAAGGGGTGTGGCTTAATCACAAGTCGGGGTGGGCGGGACAAAAAACAAAAAACATAAAATACCTAGAACAGACTCGGGAAGGAAGAGAGAAGGTCGAGCACTGGGAGGAACAGGGTAGAAAGGAGCAGATGTGGGCAGAGTTTCATGAGAAACCCCCCACACCCGGAGAATCAAATTGTGCCCCGAAGACTCGGTAATTCAGGTTCAAAACCAGAGTCTCCGGGGCAAATCCTGAGACTTCCCAACTATGTAAATGGGTTATCATTGCCAGACTGTAGAAAAGGGTCCATTTTGCTATGGAGTTTATTCTTTCAAACATTGTGTCTGGAATTTCTGCAGTAATATGTGGAATTATGTGATGTTTCTCATTTTTAAACTATGAGAGCTAAACAAGTATCGAACTCCTCTCTGGCACAAAGGGTTAAAGGACCAGAGGTGTGTGCAGTACTTTGCTTCACAATGGATTGCATGCACCTTTTGATTCTTAACCCCTGAAGGACCGGTAAAATTTGTGGTGGTTTGTAGTTAAGGACCGGAGTAATTCTGACCTTTGTGACTATATCTCTATACAACAGCATGTTCCCTCTAAGTATTTTATTCCAGACACACATATTATATACCGTTTTATCACGCACAAGCAGGGCTTTCTTCTGATATCACACTTATAGGGATAACCCACCATTTATTTAAATAAAAATAAAGAAAATGATAAAAACAATGTAAAAAATACAGTTTTTATTGATTCTCTTGTGGTAATTTGTGCCCCAGGGGTTAATTTTTTATGGAGACTGCATGAAAGGTGTGACCAGTCATTCATACCTACACAATGTGTAGTTTTAGGGGGGCACTGTGCCTCTGGGTTGAAAATCCCCATGTCCCTCTTTCCCTCCTGGATTTTCCATTTTTTTATACATTACTGCTTGGTGTGTATATAATTGTATTACTGTGCTCAACATTAATAAAACTCACTTTACACTTTAATTTTATGCCATTATTTGTGTTTTAAAATAAAATGTTGTAAATAAAATGATTTGATCATTCTCAACATAATTTTTAAATAGTAAGAGTGGTGTCAGTAGGTAATAAAGAGACCTGCATTTACCCTGCCCCCAGCACCAGCGTTGAAGGGGTTAGTACCCCAAACGATGGCCTCTTTGTGTTTGCTTTTAAGTCTGCTCTCTGCTTCTCTCCTCCTTACTCTCATAGTATGTAAGAGAGGCACAGAGCAGACACAAAGGCAATGAGTAAATCACATTGCCTTTGTGAATAGAAAAGCTGGCACACATGACCATTGTAGGAGCGATCGTATGTACCGGAAAAGCAAAGAAGGACTGAAACAGAGCTCTCCGGGCCTGGAGCTCTCAGCCTCAGCCTCTGTAGCATGACAGCAGCATGCACTTAGGCATGCTGCTAGCATTTAACTCTTGACATGCCAGGACAGTCATGGGTCCTTATGGGAAGTTTACTCATGATGGTCCTGGCACGTCATGAATCCTTAAGGAGTTAAGTGGTTAAGGACCACATCAAATTTCAAGTTTCTAACTCTGTGTATGAAGAATGAAGAGAGATATTATGTGATATTCTCATAACACAAACTCTAGGAAAAATCATTTTACAAATGTCTCTGATCATTGTTGGTACACTAGCTAAATGCTAGAAAATATGGGATTAAAAACAATTACAGATGCCATTCAATAAACTAAAGATGAGTAATTCTAAAGCAAACCAAGTGAACCATTGAGGATAAATGACAATTCCCACTGATGTACATGAAGCCAACTTGAATGCTAGAAAGATCTCCAACACATTGCTTGACAATGGGCTGGACTCATATCTTTATCCTTAAATAGGTTAAAGGCCCTTAAACCTTGGAGTGCCCGAGCAGAATGCAATACTTTGGAAAGCAACGCCTTGCATACCCCTCTGGAACTCAAAGGAATTTATGGAATGTATATTTTTTTCTATGATGCAATTGGTTTGCACCAAAATTGTTCCTAGTTAGCTTGTTGAATTACACCTTCGCTCTTTTCTATCAATTCCCCACTCCCATGTTGTGATGTCATTTCCTGTCTTTGCACTGGCGCTGTATATGAGTAAGACACCTTGCATTTAAAGCCAGTGATAGAGACAAAGTGACGTCAATGTTTTTTCAGCTAGAAGGCCTCACAATACACTGCTTTGCACTGTAGTCCCAGATAGGGGCAACATGTCAGTGGTGCCTTAAATCATTCATATTGTGACATAAATGGACCAACAAAAAAAATATGGTTCCTGCAAATGCAAATCTTCAATGTTTTTGGACTAATGCACAACAGTAAGTTCCTTGCCTGAAAATATTAAAAATAAAAATAAAATAAAAATATGAAAAATGAAATGTTGTTTTACTGATCTGGATGAAAGCTTCTGTTGTCACTGTATACAAGGTATTTGGGTGATTTAGTTCTGTAATGTCAGAGTTGGCAACCTATGGCCTTCCAGCTGTTGTTTACCTGGATCTGATTTATCTGCTGCCCTGTTCCTGACTACTACTGAGAAAGGTACATAGCAGCGAGGTAGCTAGAGCCAGTGATAATGGTTAGGTGTTAGAGTTAGGTTTTATGGTTTGGGAAAGAGGTTATCATTTAGGGTTTGGAATTAGTGTTTATCATTATATTAGGGTTTAGTATTAAAGTTAGGATTTGTTTTATAAGGGTTAGGATTTTAGATTTTAGGGTTAGGCTTTTTTCCAGGGTTAGGGATGGGGGTTAGGAGTTAACTTTTAAGGATATGATTTGTTTGGGGTTTGGGTTTGTGTTTTAGGGTCACGGTTAGTGTTAGGAGTTGTTTTTTTGTGCTACAGTTAAGTTTTAAGGTTAGTTTTTTTTCTAGCAATATAGTGTTACTTTTTAGGGTTAGGTTTGGGTTTTAGGTTTTATTTTCAATGTTATTATTAGGTTAGTTTAGCAGTTTTTACTGTTAAGGTTGGATTTTAGGGTTAGGGATTGCTTTTTAGGGTTCGGGTAATATAAGGTATATTCCCACCAGTGGGTTGTGCTTCATTCCTCTTAATGACCAGAGGGCTGTGCAATTTATTGCTTCTCAATGGGTTGCACTCCCTACTAGTCTTTAAGGTGTTAACTCAAACTGCACTTTCGTATTCTTCTTATCAGTTGGTACTGTTGCTATTGCTGTCTACGGGGAGCTGCATTAGCTACCTAAAGCTTTTTATGAACGGTGAAAGAAACATTGTATAATGTGCTCTGGTCACAAGATGGCACTGTTGCGCAGTTTGATTTAGAAAACATAACTGCGCTTCAAATTTTGAATGAGATGTCTCAGATAGATAGATAGATAGATAGATAGACACATTACTGATCATTAAAGAGACACATACAGTTATTGATGTTGTAAAATGTTTGCTGCCGTATTGTATTCTCATGGAGAACTGACTTATCTGTTGTGATGATATAATAACTGAACATGTATTTAATTTTCCATAGATTCTCGCTATTGAGAAGACAGCACCTCTCTCTGTGGCCAAGATCATTACGGTACATGTATAGACATTATTGTTAAACCTATTTATTTTAGATACCTTTTTTGTAGCCTGACATGTAAAGTTTACAATGAATATCCCTGGAATTGGAAGAATAACCAGGAGTATCTCTCTGCAAATCCATATGATCACATCATTTCCAAGGAGAGACAACGGCACCTACTTCACACGTATCTCTGTGTACTTCTGACCACAAGACTTTCTTGTCTACACTTTTTCACTGGAAAAAAGGACTTTAATAACAAATGATGCAGAATGTGTCAGTGAACTGAAGGGACTATGGGCTGTATTAAAGATACTAAAGGGGAACAATTCTAAACCAAACCAATTGCACCACTGGGGGGAAATAACCCCCCCACCACACACACTGATTTAAATTGGACATTTAACCCCTTGGGTGCCAGAGAGGACTACACAGCAATGCCTTGTAAATCTCTCTAGAATTCAAGGGGTTAAAAGCCCCTTTTAAATCAGTGGGAATGTAGGTGATATTTATTTGTCACCTACAGTGCAGTTTGTTCACCCCAGAATTGCTTCTCTTTAGCCTCCTGACTTTTTTGAGGAAAACAATGAAGATGATTGGTGACATGAACTTCTTATATCGCTGTGACATCATTATCACTTACCAAACACGTCCAATCACTGTGGCATGTCCCAAAGGCTCCTATTGTAATAAGACCAGGAAACTGCGCACTGATTGCTCTGGAATCCCTTGGGTGCTAAGCAATCTATTGCACACTTTCTTGTGTTTACTTTCACTTACTTTGTAATATGTGTCCAAAGGGGCTTCTGTGTCTCTAATGATTATTATTTATTATGTAATTGTGCAACTTTGTGCTAGTCTTCAATTCTCTAATGGGCAACCTGAAGACATCTGGCCATTGTGAACTGCAGCTGCCATTATACACAGCCAAAGGCCAATGACAGACTGGGGATAATGGTATCAGTAGACTGCAACAGCAGGGGGGGCTCAGGTTTCCCATTCATATCTCAACCCTTTAGATCCTAAGCTGTGTGTTGCACATCTCTCTAGCATTTAAGGGGTTAAACAAACCAGTTTACTATTAGTTAAATAGGACGCTTAAAGGGATAGTAATACTTAAAATGTAAAAATAATATTATATGTTGTAGTGTTTATCCCCTGATTAAAACCAGGGTATTCCCACAGCCGAAAACTGTTTTATTCGCAAGTTATTACAGCTCAAACTTGAAATTGATAGGTGCAGTATCAAAGTGGTCTGAAATTGTACAGTGGCGCTGTTGCTACACCATCCTATGGACAGCTCTGGTTAGTTGACCATAAATCACCATAGGATGGTGTATCAACAGCGCCACTGTACAATTTCAGGCCACTTTCAACTGTAATAACATTTGAATAAAGCACCTTGCAGCAGTAGGAGTTCCCTTGTTTTACTCAGGAGGATAAACCCCACAACATATTTCATTTTACATTTTACATATTACTATTCCTTTAACCCCACAAATGCTAGGAAGGTCTCCATCACATTCAGGGGGTTAGAGGCTCCATTTAAATCAATAGAAATGTTTATTTGTTACCAAGTTTTAGAGCCATATGTCAAAAGAAAAGAGGAGGAATTCTGGGACAAACCATTTGCTCTGCAGGGGAAAACTAAAGATTCCAAAAATTCCCCTTTGATTAAATGTGGATTTTAACCCCTTGAATTCTTGAGAGGTCTCAAACGCATCTCTTCACAATGTGCTATAGACCTCTCTAGCAATCAAGGTGTTAAAATCCCGAATTAAATCAATGGGAATTTTTAGTTCTCCCCTATAGTACAAATGGTTTGCCCCAGATCTCCTCCACTTTCTGTTGAACATACAGCACTAAAACTCCATAATTAGGTCTCAAAGCTGCATTTTCTATTGCTGTATAATACATATTTATATAGTAAAATGTTTTTTCGTTTATTACAGCATTTGTATATTGTATATTTGTATATTAATGTAATTCTAAATGTCATCTAGAACGTAATTGGGATTGTTCATGTTTGTGTTCTTACAGACTGGTTACAATGTCATATGTATGTACAATGGGTGCACTTACATTGAAATATCTTTGTAAACTTGACTCCTATGTGAAAAATGCATTGTAAGAGTTTGTAATAAAATATTCCATCAGTTTGCTTGTTTTATGGATTAATACAGAGCCCAACCACCCAGTAAGGTGGGGACAGGTACATGCACCCCTGCTTCTAATTAGATTCTGTTTATACTCCTCCTGGCTGAGTGACAACCTGAACTCATACATGTGTACACTCTACATGACACATCCTTTTTACATACAGGGTGGGTATAGCATGCCCTCATTCAGCAGCCTCTGAAGTAACTTGTTTGTGTTATGGAGAGGGGCATGTAAGCTGCAACCTGTGACTCACTAGATACTGGACTAAAATTTGCATAATTTTTTGTTGGCAAGCAAAGGAATAATATAAGTTGTAGTCCAAGAGCTGAAACCCCAAAGGTTGTCAAAATGGTGGGATAAAGGAGAGGCTGAGGGGCAAGATGTGTAAGACAAATACAGTGGGTGAGTAGTAGAAGAACAAACAGTAGGGAAGATGCGCAGAAGTCAGAGGCAGAGAGGAAACAGTGGGTTAGTCAGATGGGAACAGACAGTAGGGAAGATGTGCAGCAGTCAGACAGGGCTAGAGGGGAAACAATGGGTGAGCTTGGAGGATTCAGACAGTAGGGAAGATGTGCAGGTGTCAGACAGGGCTAGAGGGGAAACAGTGGGTGAGTTTGGAGGATTCAGACAGTAAAGCAGATGTAGGGGTCGGCAGACAGTGGGTGAATTAGAGGTCAACCACAAGTAGAAAAGATTTAGGATTAGGCAGGCATTGGGATAGGGTGAATGGATAGTAGGAGTAATTGCAAAATATATTTTTGGAAAATGGATGGGAATAGAAATTAGAATAGGTAGGGAATCTGTCAGGGACATTTAGAAAAGGAAAAGATTGAAGCTGGGAATAGCGGCCCAGTCTGTACAAACACAGGTTATCCACCCTGCCTCTCAGTGGGACATAAACTTGGTAGGGTTGTGGTTCTGGTGGATCTCACATTTCTCAACTCTATGATAAAAAAATCACTACAGGGCAGCTCTGTTAGATTTGATTTAATATGGAATTAATCAAGTGGTAGAGGCATAATTATCATTTACACAACACACCCGGGATTACCTTCACCCTAAAATGTGGCCTGTTTGTGGCTCTCTGCGACTGAAAGTGTCCATCTCTGGGCTAACTCCTCATCATGAATCATAAAACTGATGGAAACACTGAAGAAACCCCTCCCTGTAACTGTGGTCTCCCCCTGGACAGTTCTACAGAACATCAGTAAGTTGGTGGCTGCTGCCCTTTTCAAGATTAAATGTGTGTCCCTCCATTCTATCTGCTCTCTACTAACTTTTGCCTCCAACTATTTTACTGTTATACAGGCTGAAAAACTCTATGAGAGTAATGCCTCAGAAGAGGACAAAATAAAGGCCATGATGCAGCAGTCCAACACGGTATACGATGCAGCCAAGTAAGTTTTCATTCATCCTGACACAACAAGAGGTCTCAGTACAATGAAGTGTAGAAAGCAACTTTCCAGCCTATACTGGTCTCCAATGGTATCTGTGTTACACACTGATACAATGCTTTGGACAATAACCAATGAAGGGATTTCTTCCATGTGACATGTACACGTGTGTATGTTACACAAGGAAAGAAAAATAAAAATGAGTGTAGGTACTGAAAGTCTTACTAGGCACCATGGATAAAAACATGCAACACACAATTTATCTAGGTCTTAGTTTGTTCTTATAGACTAACCTGGGATATGGAGGGGAAAACTGGTGTATATATTATTTAAGGCTTTGGATGATAAAGAGGTGTCTAAAGTATTATGAAGTAATATGTTGGAGACATTTCTACCATACAAGGATGAAAGCAGGAGTGGACAATGTGAGGCCCTTCAGCTGCTACCAGGCTACAACACCCATCATCCCCTGCCAGTTGTTGGCTGAATGGGAATGATGAGAGTTGCAGTCTGACAGCAGCTGAAGGGCTTCATCTTGTCCATCAAGGGAGGCTTTTTCTTTATTCTATGCACAGAGCCCAGGAGTAGAAAAATATGGTGCAGAGTGTATTTGTTTAGTAACTCAACCACACAAATCTAACCACAAACAGCAGGAAAAGTGTAACAAAATAAATACCTATTTAATGTATCTTTCCTCAGATATATGAAGACAATGCCGAAAGGGTATGTCTGTTTTCGGTGCCAGATACCAGGGCACCATATCAGGGATTGCCCAACACATAAGGTAAGTGTATATCATCTTAGATTAGTGCATTGATCAGACAAGAAATGTCTCTTGGGGGGAGGGTAGGGGGCAATAAATATAATAACCTCCAGGCATTTTCTTATTAAATGCAGCAGGAACATTTTCTAATGTGGTCAGGTGACACAGCTCATATCACTTGCTAAAGAGAGATGTAGTCTAAGACTAAAGGTCCCCCACATAGAGCAATATAAAGATTTGCCTTCTGTACACCAGGGGGAGGTTAAAGGGATAGTAATGTTTCATAACAAAAGGAGCTCCAATTAATCATCATAGTATTTGGACTTTGGAGAGTGTTATTTCTATTCTGTCAGAGTTGTCGTTGAAGAGTAATTCAATGACAAAGTATCCCCCTCCCTCCCCTTTTACTGATGTAACACTGTTCAGCCAGATCAGAAGGGAGGTGCCCAGGTAGATTGCAGAGAGGGACAATCATCAATTAAGATAAGGGAAAAACCTGAAAAACTTGTCAAGGGGGGCAGGGCTTTCATTGTTCTCATAGGAAGAAGATTGTGCCCTGCTGTTATCTGTCTGGTCTATGGACTGGATTCCACATCTGTGAAGAGATAGCTTACACTAGGTAAAAGGGGCAGGAGGGGAAACTTTGCTTGTGAATATCTCTCAAACCATAACGGTTTGAGAGATAAGACTTATAACGTTCTTCATGTTTTTTTTAATGCCTACAAAATAAAATAAAGATAAAACGGAGTATTACTATCCTTTTAAGTAGTAAAGTGGCAATAACACCTTATATGACTAGCGTGATTCTGAATAAGCTTTCAATGCACATATATTTATTTTAGCCATTCTTTATTTAATACTAGTATAAACATTACAGCTCAGAGTAGGGATGGGCAACCTGCGGCTTTCCAGTTGCTGTTATTGGACTATGTTTCCCATCATCAGTAGGCCTTGGGGATTGCTGGGAATTGTAGTCAAACAACAGTTGGAACACTGCAGATTGCCCATCTCTGGCATTGAGTAACATTGCGTCTCAGTATGTGATAATGCTGTTGTGGCCATGACATATACACACATTCACACACATAAATACACACACGTTCACACACATAAACACACACACACACACTGTAAAAAAAAAATACCTGCTCATGGATTATTGTGAAGGTTTATATAGGGATGTATTGCCAGTTTAAAGACTAATTTTTGAAATGCAAATAACATTGTACTGACTGGGTTCTTTCTGTGTTTGTTTATAATAAACTACTGATAATTACTGTGGCAGACAGACTCTGAGGGGAATGAGTCAGAGGAGAGAGGGTGTGGCCATGGGAGGGACACCTATAATGTCCTTCCCATGAGGTGCCTGAGAAGAACATTTGATCCTTTATGTAAATGAGCTGGCAATATATTACATATATTGGATGATGGGGAGGTGGTTTCTTAATCCCTTAATGACATTTGATGTGCCAGGACCATCATTCAGGTCCCGGCACTTAAGGATTGATGATGGTCCTGCACATCATGGAATTTTGCAATCCCTGAATTCAAATTGCAAAAAAATGGCCATGCGCATGCTGGATCAGGCAGACATTAACAGGTTAATTACATTTAATTTTTTTTTATAAAATGTAAGCTATTCCGGAGTTGCTATAATAATAGTTTTGTGTTTTAGTTTTCTTCTAAAGATGATGACAACCAAAAGAAGATAAAACGCAGCTCAGGAATACCAAAATCATTCCTGAAGGAAGTGGATGACCCCAACATGGAGGGAGTCATGATGGGAAGTGACGGGAGATACGTCATCCCAGCTATTAATGCGTAAGAATAATGTATAACTTGCACCATCAGATCTGACAAGTATCAGCTTTTGGGGACCAATAAATAAACAGAGCTGCAGACACACCTCCAACATACTCATTAACTCTTGGTTTCAATATAACCCCTGGATGTTTTGCAGACCACTTAAGCAACAAAAGGGTTAAACACATTATTAATATACTAGTTGAACAGCCCGTTACACGGGCCACAGTGCCTCTGGTCGCGGGGCAGTCACACGCAGTAGAGCGCCCAGCTCTGTATCAGCCTCGGCGCGGGCAGTCTCTACTGCGCATGACTGCCGCATGCGCAGCAGTGTCTACTGCGCATGTTGGGCGTTACACACGATTTAGCGAATTATTATATAGGATTGTATCACCATTTATCTTGTACCTTCCAACACTTCTACGCTTGACCTGCTTGGCTGCAGAGCAGAGTAGTAGTGAACACAGGCAGGGCTCAAAATTTCCACTCGCCACTAGCCAATGGCGAGTGAAAATTCAGCCCTGGCGAGTAGGAATTCAGCCCTGGTGGGTATATTATGGCTTGCAGTGGCGAGTAACTTTTCAGGTCTGGCTTGTAGCAAATGACTTCACATTTTAAGCCCTGACACAGGCATTTGGCACACACAGTCACACTTTATTAACCCCTTGTTTTGCAATACATTGAAGATGTCTCTAGCATCTAAGGGATTAAAGGGATAGTAATACTTGGATTTAAGAACGTTTAATATTGTTCATATTAAAAAAAAATAATTAAATGAAGTAAATCCCATTGCTTAAAGTTGTATATTTTAAGAGTTATAAGCTTTTAAAGTTCCCCCCTCCCGTCCCTTTTACAGACGTTAGCACTCTAGCTGACAGATCGAGATTCTGGTCATTCGACTGGACGGCTATTCAGCAGAACCGAAATAGTGTTGTCTTCAAATAAATATTTCATTAGAACGGTCCACAAAGTGTGCCTGAAGTATTTCTTTATAGACAATGCTATCTCGGCTCTGCTGAAGAGGCGTCTGGTCCTGGGACCAGGATCTCGATCTGTCAGCTAGAGCGCTGATGTCTGTAAAAAGAGCAGGAGGGAGAAATTTAAAAGCTTGTAACTCTTAAAATATACAACTTTAAGCAACGGGATTTACTTCATTTATAATTTTTTTTATTCTGAACTATATTGAAGCGGAACTACCACCCCTTAACACCATGGGCCGAAATAATTCCCCATCTGGCAACTAGCTACTCAGTAGCGTTAGTCGCCATAATTTTTACCGTGTTCAAGAGATTTGTAGACTTCTCCGGGACTGACAGGCAGTAGAGAGCACAGACATCTTGCAAAAGTGACGTCTGCGCACCTGAGCTGTCAGTCCCTTCCGGAGCTGAATGTCTCCTAGCAATGCCTCTTAGAGCCGGCTGAGACTGACAGCGTAAGTGTGCAGACGTCACTATGGCAAGATGTCTGCTCTCTTTACTTCCTGTCAGTCCCGGAGAAGTCTACAACTCTCTTGAACACAGTAAAAATTCTGGCGTCTAGCGCTACTGAGCAGCTAATCGCCAGATAGGGAATTATTTTGGCCCATGGTGCTAAGAGTGGTAGTTCCGCTTTAAACGTTCTTAAATCCAAGTATTACTATCCCTTTAAAGGAGAACTAACACTTCTAATAATAACCCTTACTTATCTCGCATTGGCCAGAACATGGCTCGTGTGAAATCTTCCATTGCACCTTTGTTTACCAATCATCCCTGGATATCAGGTTCATGGAAACAGGCATGATATTTGCTGGTAGTTTTTCAAACCAAAGCAGAGAGAGAATGCATGAGCCTACTTAACTCTTTAAAGGAGAAGTAACCTGTTTTTATTGAAAAAAAAATATATTGAAGGGCATTTCCTGTTGAGTAAAACAAGGGTGTTCCCAATACAGAGAAATGCATATTTCCAGAGTTATTAAAGTTTGAACCTGTGTTTTTTTATTAGCAGAGCCCTCTAGTGGTCAAATTCCAATTACTTATTCTGTTACATTGTAATGGAGATGAAGGACAATGACTTACAGTTCTCCACAGAATGTGATAAATCTGCCAAGTCACTTCCTGTCAGTTAGAACTATCAGGAAGGAAACGCACAGTAAATTCACTTCCTGTTTATTTGAACTTTTATAACTTTTGAATAAAACAAATGACAGCAGTGGGGGTACCCTTGTTTAAATCAGTAGAAAAGCTCTATATAGGTTTTCATTAAAAAAAGTGTACTGCTCCTTAAAACACTAGAGGGTTGACCAAACATTGTATAGTGATTTCACTTTAGGGTCCTGTGGTCTTGTTAGCAACTCACATTTCAGCTTACATGGACATGGCACCAGGGATTGATTGAAGACCTATTTCTTCAAACAAGGAGAAAAGAAATACATATGGGCCATTAGGCTTTTCTGACCATAATAAGTAGGAGATAATTCTTAGAAGGTGTTAATTCCCTTCTACACATGAACGCTACAATTACACACAATCACTTTCATATTTATCCATTATAAATTAATAATAAGAACTATTTAATGTGTGAATGACACCTTCATAATCCTATCACTTTGTATTCTAGAGAGGCCTATGAATCCACCAAAAAGCGGAAACGCCCTGCAGCTCAAACCCAGGAGGATTCTGG
The DNA here is from genome assembly GCA_037306005.1 of Rhinophrynus dorsalis. Classification (NCBI taxonomy): domain Eukaryota; kingdom Metazoa; phylum Chordata; class Amphibia; order Anura; family Rhinophrynidae; genus Rhinophrynus; species Rhinophrynus dorsalis. The sequence continues at coordinate 42,857,536 of CM074727.1, forward strand.
GAAACAGTAAGTATCCACAACCACTCACTAGCAATGTAGTGTGACCAGAGAGAACTGACAGGAGTGTAATACTATTTGACCTGCAAATGGGGGCATATGTATGAAGTAAAAGTGCAGTTAGTTATACAGGACTTTTAACTCTTTAGATGCTAGAGATGTTACTAACATCCTAGGGGTCAATTTTATAAAAATATTTGATTTCTGAATTGATTTCCCTGTGTATATATGACTCTTTGTATTGATCTTTTATTTCTTTTAGGTCACCCTTACTCTTTGAGAGGCCTAGTACACAAAGTGTTTATACTGGGGGCTGGTTATGTGTTAATATTCAGGTCTGCTACATACTGAGGCTGATGAACACAGAAATGGAGCAATTCAGGAGCAAATGAACTGCACCTTAGGGGATAAATAAACTTTCCACAGTTTCCTGTTGATTGCAATGGTATTTGAACCCCTTAAATACTAAAGTGTTTACCAATGCGTTGGAGACTTCTGTAGCATTCAAGGGGTTACAAGCGCCATGTAAATCAATCAGAATGTTTATTTGTCCTCTATAGCACAGTTCATTTAGTACTTCAGAATTACTGTGTTATACAGTGGCCTGGAGCACAGTGTTAATGACCTTTCTAGTACAGACGGGATTAACTGTTTGGGTATCCTTTTGAAATATTGTGTTTTATAAATTGCGCTGCTTTTTGGTGCATTCAGTAGGTCGCCATGTTCTAAAGGGCGACATGACAATCTCGCATTGCATATCAGCATGAGATTGTCATGTTGCTTCTTTAAAGATCGTGATCCGGCAGCACTTGGAAGAGATTTCTAATTTATCTTCCAATTAAACTATCAGGAAAAGCAGAACTGCTGGGAACCCCAAATAATGTTATTATTAGTCTTCTCAGGATTCATTTTTTTATCAGATTATTTTTTGTGAGATTTCTACCTTACATCATATCTGCCTGTACACGTCCCTCTTCACACAAGAGAGACGGCGAACCAAGTACTGCCGGATCACGCTCTTTAAAGAAGACACATGACAATCTCACGCTTATATGCAATGCCAGATTCTCATGTCGCTCTTTAGAACATGGCGACCTACTGAATGTGCCAAAAAGCAGCGCGATATTAAAAGCATGCTATTTCAAAAGTAAACCAACTGTTTGAGTGTCAAAGGGTTAAAAGCTCAATTTCTTCAAAGGGAAGTAAGGAAATATGTATTTGTACTCTCTGTTTAATGTGACCAGAACTCCAGTTTAAAGCAGGAAGCTTATGAAACATACACACTGTAGGGTTCCCTTGGTTCCTGTGCTGTGCCGCAGAATTATATTTTAATGAGTTTCTTGCATTAAAATGGAAATCTAGTCATCTTACCTATAGAGCTGTTGGTATTTCACCAGCATTGCGCCACATTTTCCTTCATACATATGATCCATTATTTCTGTAGTGATACTGTTATGGACATCATGTCCATAATCCTAAGGTAGTCTAGTCTAGTAACAGGCTATTGGATAGAAGCTCTTACTAATATAAAGTTGTTTTTTTTCCTTTTCGTTTTAGAGCGAAGATTGCAAAAATATCTGCTGGCAATGAATAAACATCATTATTGATTATAATACTTGTAAATAATTGTAAATAGTTTAGGATAATTAATAAAATGATAGCTAAACATTTGACTTTTTGTGTCTTTATATGAACCTGGCAACTGAGTGGTACCCACCATTGTTCTGCGTCCGTGTTCATATTCATTCTCTCTATACATCTGACGCTTACAGGCATCACTAACTGTGTAGTCCTCTATGACAGGGTTGTAATTTCATATGTCTAACTAGGTCTGCTTGCCTACTCTTGGTTATAAAAAAGTAATCAAAGATGGCAACTTTATCCAGGTTTCCTTCTGGGCCATTTCTTGGTTCATGACTTTCTCATTGATATAATAGTACTAGGAACCCCAGGGGTTCAAAACAACATCACTGAAAATTATTTAAACATGAGACTTCTTGGACAGAGTTTGCAGCATAGCCCTGCAGCCAATTCAGTACATCATTCAACATATTGATGGAGATTACTCGAAAGTCATCACTCTCCTCCATTATTTGGTACCTCTCATCCCTCAAGGAGTCATCAAGACAGGAGAAGCAGTGACTGAAGTCCCACAATTGGGTCAACCTTTACCAATGGGAGATTAATGAACCCTCTGTAAATTACTGCCCTTGCTAAAGTGACCCCTGAGCAAAATGTGCATTTGTCACCTTTTTATTGCATTAAAATCTGTGATAATAGATTTCCCCTCAATGCTGAAAGTGTCCTTATAGGTTCCTGCTGTATTAAAGGGTTGTTAGTATCCCACATGTTATGAGTCTGTGCTTGGGACAGAGAGAGAAAAAAGCTGCACTTTGTTGCAAGAAGCAGACAGGCAAAGACAAAGAGTGGTAGCTGGAGTTGCTTGATAGGAGTTTTGGTGGTAGCCAGTTGTTCCCTGGTTGTGGGTTTGTGAAGGGAGAATGAAGAGTTAATCTATTTTTATAAAATTCTAAGAGAGTTCCTGATTATGCAAAGCGCCTCTTTGGTGATTGGCTGAGGAAGAGGCAGGAGCTAAGTCCCCTGCCTCCTCAGCCAAAAACACACTGCTTGTTGCCTTAGGAGGAGGAGGCAGGGGGAAAAGCCCCCTGTCTCCTCAGCCAAACACAATTAAATAATACACACTGCCACTCGCCCAAACCCTTCGCCTAATCATCTGCCCTTTCTCCACTTCAACCTTCACCACAGAGAAGGGGAAGAGCCACCCTATTCTCCATGGTGAACGGGAGGGGCTATCCTGTTCGCCCCGGCAACGGGGAGGGATCACCAATGCACATTTCCTTTAGCTATGGCATAGGGGACACGGTGGCCCGTCTCCTTTGCCAGAAGGCATAGGATTGCCCTCTCCTTCACCCCAGCAAATACATTTTCCCCTCCCATTCACCATGGAGAATGTTAACATAAAAAATATACCTTGTGGTGGGGCCTCATGACCCCTCTTGATGCCCCCGCAACTAATGATCTCCCAGCCAATTCGTCTAAGAGATCAATAGAGGCAACACGGGATCAAGACAGCTCCCCTGCTTCCATTCTACCCGAACTACCAGGTAGGAGTGCGAGGGATCAGGAGACCCATTCACAGCAATGAGAGAAAGTCTCCCACTTTGATGTGAAAAGCTTTCCCGATCCTGCCCACTCCTAGCTTGTATTTTGAGTAGGATTGAAGCAGGGAAGCTCTCTTGCTTCTCTGTGTCACTTCTATTAATCTTCTAGCCAATTTGTCTGAGAAATCAGTAGCTTGGGTGCCTCAGGTTGTGTCCTGATGCCCACCAAGATGTCTGATTTAAAAAATAACCTAATAATTAAAAAATAAAATAAAACAAAATACTGCAGTCAAGATAGGATTGAAAGAGAAAGCTGCTGCTTCTACACACAGACAAGCGAAGAGGGGGAGTGTTAATTACTTGCTGTTGCAGGGAGTGTAGATGTGATTTCTTTACAACAGACAGGAATAGTTAAATAAATATATTTTGACTGATAGATGACAGTGACAGGCAAGCACTTCCTTGAACTGAACTGTGACTGAGACTGACAGTAACAGATACTAGTCAGTATCATACATTATTTTGAGGTGGACAAAACATCACTCCACGTGCTAACAGCTCTGGCATGTGCTTTGCAGTAAAAATCAACAATACTTTAATTCTATTCACAAAACATGTTAGGGACAGGGGAAATGGGAAAGTAGGATGCATGCATGGAACATGTTGGTGATACTACAGTTGTACTACAAGAACTGACGGTGTCTATGGCTGCTGTAGCTTGTGCAAAAAATGACAAGAATCATGATTAGGAGCTTGCTTTTAAAAGTAAAAACCTAGCTATTAGCCCTTTTGCTGCTAGCCAAAGTGTACTGATACCTACTGCTAGTAGTACTGTAACATCTAACACCAGAAGTAGTAGTAGTAGTTGCAGTAGTACTAGCTCCTTAGAAACCAGTCAGTCTATGAAATCTCCTGTATGGAGATACTTAAAGTGGAACTTTCTCTCCAAATATAGTACATTTTAAGCAATGCCTCTCTCCAAATTATGCATACTTTTTATTTAATTAACTGTATTTACAGAGTTCTTTTCGTTAAAAATGTACCTATTGATGTAGTATAAGCCATATCACATGGGTTTCAAGTCTGTCCCAATGCACTCCAAAGTCTACCCACGACCAAATTATGCGCATCCAGGTCATCGAGCGTGTTAATCATTACAGAAAGATAATGTTTATGGAACTCACTCTCTCACGTTCTCTCACTATATGTATTGGCAGCCCGCTTCCCTTGTAAAAAATAGAACTCCAATGAAACAGGGTGACTGTAGAGAGTAAGGCAACAATTTTTTTGACTTCTTCAGTAGGGAAGGAGAGCATTGCCAATCAACATTTAAGGTACATTTTTAAAATTGGGGTCAACTTTTATCTACTATTGACCATAATAAGTGACTATAAAGAGATGGACGCAAAGAAGTTTGAAAGTGACAGGCCCACTTTAACTAACATTCATAAGATAAACATCGCTATCTGGTGCCTCTGTAAAAAAAAAAAAAGGGTGGGGGGATCCAGATCTCACCTACGTGTTTGTGTGTGTGTGTGTTTGTATCACGGTGCCCGTGATTGCTGCCTTTTCCTGTCAGTTGCCTGAATGGGCTCTCCATTGACTGCCTGCCTTCAGCCCCCCCAGTATTGCCCTTTTAGACTGGGCTTGGGCACCCTTTGGTTGCCCTTTCGGGTGTCTCTATGTCTCCTGCACCTGTACTGTGTTCCTGAGCTTCCTGGGCCATTTCTACTCTATGCTTTCCAGTGATTGCCTGAGTTCCTGCCTGACAGCTTCCTCGGTTCCTGCTTCCGTTCCTGATCCGGTTTGGGCTGTTGTCCCTGCTGCCGTTCCTGCTCCGGTTGGCTGCCGTTGCTGTTCCTGTTTCCTGTCCTGTACCGACTGTGTTCCTGCTCCCGGATCGCCTGCAGAGTGCCTCCTCCTTCTAGTCGCCTTTGGCGACATTCTCATCTCTCATTGATTTTTAACCAGTATGCGGGTACTGGTTCGCTCCATGTTTAACTGGTTGCTTGCTGCGTTCCATGCAGCACTGGTAGAGTATTGTGTAACCCAGTACGCGGGTACGGGTTGGCTCCATGTATAACCGGCTACTTGCTGCGTTCCTTACAGCACCGGTAGAGATTGTGTAACCCAGTATGCGGGTACTGGTTTGCTCCATGTTTAACAGGTTGCTTGCTGCTTTCCATACAGCACCGGTAGAGTACTGTGTTACCCAGTACGCAGGTACGGGTTGGCTCCATGTATAACCGGCTGCTTGCTGTGTTCCTTACAGCACCGGTAGAGATTGTGTAACCCAGTACGCGGGTACTGGTTTGCTCCATGTATAACCGGTTGTTTGCTGCGTTCCATACAGCACCGGTAGAGTATTGTGTAACCCAGTATCCGGGTACTGGTTCGCTCCATGTATAACCGGTGGCTTGCTGCATCCCATACAGCACCGGTAGAGTCTTGTGTAACCCAGGACGCGGGTACTGGTTCGCTCCACGTATAACCGGTGGCTTGCTGCATCCCATACAGCACCGGTAGAGTCTTGTGTAACCCAGGACGCGGGTACTGGTTCATTCCACATATAACCGGTGGCTTGCTCCATCCCATACAGCACCGGTAGAGATTGTTTAACCCTGTACGTTGGTACTGGTTCGCTCCTTGTATAACCGGTGGCTTGCTGCCTTCCATATAGCACCGGGAGAGTCTTGTGTAACTCAGTATGCGGGTACTGGTTCGCTCCACGCATAACCGGTTGCTTGCTGCATTCCATATAGCACCGGTGATCCTTGTCTGTTCAGTACGCGGGTACTGGTTCACTCCATTATTTACCGGGTGCTCACTGACACCTATACAGCCCCGGCAAGGCCTCTGTCTGTTCAGCGTAGGCGACTGGTTTGCTATACCTATATGCCAGTCGCTGAGGCCATCTCTGTCTGTGCACCAGTGCTTGCAGTCTCATGGTTTAGTGAGGCTGCCTTGCCAGTTATATTAGCAAGGCCGGTAGAGCCTCCTCTCTCATTGTACCAGTCTCAAGGCTGCCTTGCCCGGTATATTGGCAAGGCCGGTAGAGCCTCCTTCCTCATTGTACCAATCTCTAGGCTGCCTTGCCCAGTATATTGGCAAGGCCGGGTGAGCCTTCTTCCTCTCTGTTGCAAGCCTCCAGGCTGCCTTGCCCGGTATATTGGTAAGGCTGGTAGAACCTATTCCATCTCGTGCCAGTCTATGGTTGCCTTAACCAGTATTGTGAATATGTTTTATGTAATTTTTTATGTGTACCTTATGCCAAATGAACTATACCAATATAATACACAATGGATGATGTTTTAGAATCAACAAAGGCTTAGCGACTATATATATTCCCATCCTTCCCTAACATGACTTTTGCCCCGTGAAGAATCAGACAGTACGCCTGCGAAAACGTTTGGGCTCTCATTCCTTTGGCCAATTTGCATGTCAGATCCCTCCCACGCCCCCTGTGAGTTCCACCACTCCGGCCATCTCCCGTATCTTCGATATACCGGCGTCTTGATCCAACAGCCGCCACAAGGTTTCTGGCATCTCGGACGCATTCACTCTGGCTTATCCGCACTAAGATTGGCTTGTTCATTTGCGGAGTGTTTAACTCTCAAGCGAATACATCCACATTGAATACCATTTTGCTGTCACTCCTGTCCCGGCCAAAAACTCTAACATCTGGATGATCCATGTGGAGAACTTATAGGAGATACATAGTGCATAGGAGCAACGGAGGACACAGCTCGTCGGCTATCAGGGGAAGGATCTGTTTGAACGCTCACAGCCCAGGAAGGGCTATTGTAAGTGCATTACTTTTATTTTGTATCTATTTTTTATTAAATATTACTACACTTAGATATTGCCTACTTTTATTGTGTTTGCGCTATTTTTTGAGGTTCACTGGATCCAAGTTCTTGTGTGGTGGACAAGGCCACCTGTTGCATCTCATCCTGCAGCAAACATCAGAGAAAAGTCTCTTCATTATTTTCCTTTCATCTCATCATCATTCATCCATTGGCTGGGTCTTTCATCAGCTTTTTCACTAACTTCCTTCATCTGTTCATTTATCATCATTAACTCATATCTCATTGGTATCTCCTCCTTATTATTGTGATCATACATCCATTTCTATCTCAGACTTGTTAGATGTTTGCTTCTCTTAACATACTTGATCTATTATTATTATTGTTATAATATTATTTCATTTTTTCTGTATTGTGTACCTGTTTGTGAGCGCTAAATTAGTTTAGTTCTTGTTCTATTACCAAGGCCGGTAGAGCCTGTCTCACATTCTCTGTACCCCTACTCACTATTGCTATGAACAAAGTTAATGTTGCTATATGTGTATGCCTAACCCGCGAGGGTTCTTTTTAAACTTTCAATAAAGTTGTGTTTTTATCGTAACTCTGTGTCTGAGAGTCAAAACAAACCGTGACAGTTTGTGTGTGTGGGGATCCTGATCTCACCTATGTGTTTGTGTGTGTGTGTGTGTGGGGATCCTGATCTCATCTATGTGTGTGTGTGTGGGGGGGGGCAATCCTGATCTCATCTAGGTGTGTGTGTGTGGGGATCCGGATCTCATCTATGTGTGTGTGGGGGGGGGATCCTGATCTCATCTAGGTGTGTGTGTGGGAGGTGGGGATCCTGATCTCATCTAGGTGTGTGTGTGTGTGTGGGGATCCGGATCTCATCTATGTGCATACTCATCGAGATTCCACCTGAAACACAAACACTGGTCTTATTGGGAGAAAAATCAGCAGTGCCTAAGATGTACAGGAACTAGTGGCAGTATAAACACTCTTACAAGTGCACGGGACCAAGGGGCACATGATAACAGTGTTGTTGATGTCTCTGAGAGTGGTAAATATTGTACTTTTAACTGTGTCTCCTACTGCTTTTGTGCTAGTGCAAAGCATGGGGGAATATGACTCTGAGTTAGTAGGAGGAGGTGACCTGTGTCATAGAGTGCCAACACCTGCCACAGCCACCACCTCCATCACCACTAGTCATGTTGTTAAAACAAATATGTTAACTGTAATTCTATGTGCTGCCAACCAACATTTGCTGAGTTCTTAGAAAAGAAATGTCAAAAACGGCACAAAGATTATCCAAAAGTACTCCTGTGTAATAGCAATGTTGCCAAAATGTTGGCAGTTTACATTGTTGTTAACAGAGGAATTAATGAACTGATGTCATGTGCAGCATACCGCTGGTACAGCCCAAGCCACAGTTATTTTTGAAGGACAGATGTGTCTAGGGTTATTCTAGCATTTGGTTAATGTGGTGGACAAAAGGGCAGAACAAGATAGTTCATCTGACCACATATATGGGTGGCCAGAGTATGGACTGTATGATTGTCACTCTTTACTGGGTATCTTTTTCATCAATGGGCAGCAGCAGAAGTTCAGAACCAGTAGTAAAAGTCAATATCAGTGTAGCCCATACTATTTGCAGGCCACCCTGTTCATGCAGAGCTTTGAGAGATACTAACACAAAGCTTCACATGTGTTAAATGAACTTCAGCAGGTGAAAGACGAATGATTGTACCCTACACTTTGAAAGCTGACTTTATGTGTGCTGACAATGGCTCCAACGTGATAGCTGCCTTGAGAATATCAGATATGGTGGCTGTAACCTGCGTTGCCCATGTCCTGAATCTAGTTATTACTTGATTATTCTTATAACCGAAAACCCTCAGAGAAATAGTAAATATATTTTGCAAACTCTGCACATTTTACCCAGTCCTACAGTGATTAAAATGCATTATATTCCACAAAAGTTAGCTATCACTTTGCCCTATCACCATCTTAAAATGAAGGTCTCTACCATTCTACATGCTGGAGCATTTGCATGAGTAGAACAAGGCTGATAGCAATTATACAATACATAATTAAGAAACTTTGAAGGGGTCTTCTTAATCACTTTGCCTAATGCTAATGATAGTAGGAAACGGCTGTCAAACAGAAGTGTTAGTAGACTTACATTTCTAACAATGAACCAGCATCTAATACCATCTGAGTATCAGGTAGCAGAAGTGGACAAACTATACAAAGTAAAGGAAGCGCATGTCACATTGACTAGTAATAGAAGCACGTAGGAGGAAGAGGTATTTGAAAGGGTGCAACCGTCTAACAGAGTTGGGACCATTGATTAATGTTTGACAAAATCTGATGATAATGCAAGGAATTGGATTCAAACATGATAATACAAATAATTAGTCTAGAATTCATTCCCATGAATCATAATGATATATATATATATATATATATATATATATATATATATATATATACATTAACCGGATAGTAATACTGGCAAACAAAACATAGTATGTGGCCAGAAATGAAGTTTACTGCTCCTAGGACTGGTTCCACTCATGTGAGATGGTTACTGCATTCTTATACGATAGCTATGTTCTAGGCTGAAACAATGACCAAATTGACTACTGACAAACACTTGTGTGTCCAGTACTAACACGTTCTGCTCAGGGCCAGATTTTCATCTCAGGAACCTGTAGGCACAGAAATCTGAAGCATCTCCCCTCCTCCATTGGCCATCTCCACTGGACACAACCATAATGCTCCAAATCTCCACATTATCCCCCATATCCATATTGCTCTCACATTGGCCCCATCAGCTTCAACTTATCCCCCTTCAGCTCCATATTGCCCTCTCATTGCCCCCATCAGCTCCACCTTGCCCCATCATCTCCAGCTTGCTCCCATCATCTAAACATTGCCCACATCAGCTCCAAATTACCCTCACATTGCCCCCATTAGCTCCAACTTGCCCCCATCAGCTCCACCATGTTTGGGACAGTTGATGTTATTTTTGATAGTCTGATATTCTGAATTTCATGCTATAACTCTCAAAGAATATTTTCCGATATATCTTTAGCATCTAACTTATCACCACCACATTTCAGTAGCAAGAAGGTTGTGTCCAAGATTTCATGCTTCCTTCATTATAAAAACGTGAATCACAGCAAAGAAAGATTCCCTTATATTATGTTTAAAAACGACTTCCAAGAAATTTGAAAGCAATATCGAAATTCCTACTATCTTAAAGTCCAATTTCAAGCTTATCTTATTATACAGTAAATAACTTCCAGATATTTATTCACATGTAAATGGAGAATGAAAAAATGGAATCTTAAAATGGGATGAACACATCCATAAAAATGTAATTCTCAATCAGATAATAAAAATATTAATATTAGATTATTTGAATAGTAAAGTCATACAGACTTTGTGAAGCAATGCTCTGGAGATGTCTCTAGTAGTATCCAAGAAGTTATAGGGAAATTATACCTTTGTGTTAATTTTTTAATAAATCCATGGTGCTTTCTGAAATATAATTCCTTATATGTGTGCTAATATCCATAAATTAAGTATAATATAATAATAACCACTATACCTTCATACTTCAAATGTTTTTCATGGCATCTGAGTCTTCTTGTGATAGCAAAAACATGTTGCCCATTTAGGTTTGTGGGTCAGTACTTGCTGGCCACTATGTAATATTGTGAAAGCTATGTGATATTTAGAAATCCAAGTTCTTAGGAGACTCTTTGCCAGACAACAGCGCAGACATATTGACAAATAGGCATCTGTGCACTTGCACTGTCCATTCCTGTCTATACCGTGCGGTACAATGCAACTCCTCGTTAGGTTACTTGCCAGTTAGTGAGAAGACAAGGACGGACTGCAAGTCGGCAAGGATCAAATCAGTCCTTAAGGGAAGGAAATTCCCTTGACCTTTGGCCCTTAAGGGGTTAAAAGATTGTCTTACCCAGGTAGGTGTCCTACATGCATCAGTCAGACTATATATATCTACCTACATTTTTCATTATGTCTGCCTTTTCCTTTGTATAGTGATCTCTACTAAAGCTGGTCTTTCACCCCTTACAACCAATGTGCTGCACACCCGTGTTGTCCACAAGGGACTAAATCACACCTTCCTCACAATAAACCTCATCTGTTAATAGACCTGAATGCAGGAGTAATTCTCTAAAAACAGAGATAACAGGTCATCTTAATCTTAGTGGACAAAGAGGCAAAAAATGTGCATAGACCCAGACAAAAGCTATAAGAACACTGACTTGGCATGACCTGGCTGGAAATCAACTCCGTGTTAATGACCGGTATGGCTCATTGACATACCTGGGAACTTTTAAATTGAGGGAACCTGGAGATATTGAACTTATTGTCCCTTAAATAAGGACTCTCAGTGGCAGGTCCTACTCGCTTTAATCCATTGATGTTCCAGTTAGTAATAAAGTAACCATTAACATGCAACAGCTTGGAGATGTCACTGCTTGATCACACACAACACAAGCTGGACGTCTTCCTCTGTATTCCTGGTACAAACAGAACCCATTCAGAGGCTAAAGACGCAGTTAATTGGTGCAGATCATAAAGTAGATATCAATGGACCTTGCCACCCTGAGAATTCATCCCTTCACCCTGACACCCTGGGATCTGGGTAAAAATCCGAAGTCCCACTTAAACCCAGAGATTCTCACATGTGGTCATTGGGTCGTATCCAGAAATGAAAATGGGAGCAATTCTGGGGGAAAGACCAACTGACCATAGAGAACAAATACAATTCCACAAATTTCTCAATACTCTAATAAGGGCTTTTAACCCTCTGTATGCTAGAGGGGTATGCAACAGATTGTGAAGCACACATCTGGCACTCAAACGGTTAATCCCCTGATTGCTTTTGAGCCCTCTTTAGCATTCAATGAGCTAAAAGCCCAATTTATATCATGTGGGATTTTACATTTGTTCCCTATGGTGCAGTTGGTTTGACACAGAATTACTCTACTTTTCCCTATGTACATATGGCCAGTGGTCTTTTTCAGATTATAAACTGAAACAGCTAGAAACAGGCTACCACAGAGATTCAAATGCAAAAAATAAAAGTATATAAATATAGCAGATGACTGTATGAAGAACACCTATCTAGGTTAAGTCCTTCTGTTAAACAAATGGAGTCACTTATTCTTAGGGTACAATATCCCTTTATTGAGGCCATAGCAACATTGGTCTCCACTAAAATGGCTGTACATCTGTTGTACTGGAGACAGGAAGATGGGTTTCTCTAGTCAGTATATAAATCTATGTAGGTCCTGGCAAGTGGACTCTTTCAATTGGCCTCATGCAGTTATCCTATAACAAAGTGGTAGAATGCGTCACTCCCTGTGAGCGTAACCGCACATGCGCAGTAGAGATTGCTGTTCCTGCAGTCTTTACTGCGCATGTGTGGTTTTGCACACAGGGATCTTCGCTGTGAGCCACCTGGAGTTCCCCGCTAAGGATCAGTGCATTTGGCGGGTCTCTACTGTGCATGACTGCAGTCATGCGCAGTAGAGACTCGCCAAATGCGCTGATCTGGAGCAGGGAGCTCCGGACGGCTCACAGTCTGTCTGCTCCCAGCTTTGGGGCAGCAGCCGGGGCCACTAGGTACACTTTAGCCTGTGTATAGGGGCTTTCATACTAGTATAACAATGAAGTATATAGAACACTGGCTTAATCTCTAGCAGTTGCAGGGCCGGCACCACCCATAGGTGAGGTAGGTGCCAGACTAGGGTGCATATCTACTGGGGGAGCAGATCCGCACGCAACTTGGCGGCTGCTGTGTGAAGGGAGAGATATGACGCCTCAACAACTTTCCTTCCCTAGTTCCCTTTCCCACTGAGCCCTCAACCACAACACAGAGGGTGTCACCAATTGTAGCAGCAAAGAAATATTACTAACCTATTTTTACATAACCAAATTCAAGACACAACCCAATTTATGCATTAACCCCAACAGTGTCCCCTTGTAAGATTCTTACAAGGGGTTAATGCATAAAATGGGTTACATACTGCTCTTTGGCATACATAGGGTTAATCCATACATTGGATTTCATACTGCTGTCTCTCATACAAGGGGTTATATCCATACATTGGGTGACACACAGCTTTCTTTCATACAATGGGTTAAATCCATACATTGGGTTACATACAGCTCTCTTTCATACAAGGGGTTAATCCATGCACTGGGTTACATACAGCTCTCTCTTACAGAAGAGAGAGCTGAATGTAACCCAATGTATAGATTAACCCCTTGGAAAAACTGCATGTAACCCAGTATATGCGTTAACCCCTTGTATGCCACAGAATTGCATGTAACCCAATGTGTGTATTAATCCTGTGTATGACAGAGTGGTATGTAACCCAACGCATGGCTTAACCCCATTGTACACCAGATTTGCGACAAACAATTCTATTAATTAGCGCATAAAAGGCGCTAAGGTAATAATCATTAAAAGAGGTGGGGTATAAGTAGGCGGGGCATAAAGGAGCAGGATACCAGGGGTGCAGCCAATTGGATGGCAAAATAAAGTTTTGTCTAGGGTGGCAAAAATCCTTGCACCAGCCCTGAGCAGTTGGACATTGGCAGTTGGTCTTCACTATGACATCACAGTAACAGATATTCCTGACAAACTGAACACAACAGCATTTTCCTGATACTGTAAGGAGATAAGGGCACTTGTAGTCTACAGTGTAGGACAGAGGACCTTCTTTTACTTCCTATTGTTAGTGTTTATTGCGACAGTTTGTATAACAATCAGAGACTTGTATAGACAGCGCATTACTTTTTCATCGGATTTGACATCACCCGCACACGCGCCAACATGCCTATTTGTGTGCATTATAAGTTTGCGTGCATGCTGCTGTACGCCACCGTGTTATTCAGCGGGCAGAGCTTTGTTTTAGTTGGAGAACTTAAACAATCCATCATGAGACGGGAGAAGCTGAATCCCAAATTGTGTGACCTGAAGATCAGTGATGCTGAGTCTGGGGAAGGTAAGACAAACCCCCACACTTCTGTACAAGCTCCATATTCTCACAAAAGTGGAGCAATTGTGGGGAAAACCAATTGGATCACTCGGTACAAAACATTCCCAGGGATATAAAATGGCTTTTTAACTCATTGGATTCTAAAGAGGTCTTCAACACATTCAATGCATTGGATTGATCACTAACATTCAAAGCCTTATATCTATGTTAATCTACATTTATAACCTGTAGTGCAGCTGGTTTGCTCCACAATTGTTCCACTTTTTATTCCCTGCGTATGGACCATAATGGTACAGCCAAGGAGCAATGCATCTGGAAGGGGGTAGGGGGCACATCTGTGACAGGGCTAAGCCTCCATGGGCACCCAGTAGATTCTAGTTACACCCCAGGGTAATTATTTGTGCATTAACCCTTTGAGTACCAGAGGGGTATGCAACACATTGCAAAGTAATGTGTTGCTTACCCTTCTGGCACTCAAAGGGTTAAGAAGCCCCCAAAAATGTTTGCCTGCAGACCTCTAATGAGTGACGCCTCATGCCATTGCCTCAGTGAATAGTGCTCCCCATTTGTTTAATCTCTGACTAAAGGAGACGTTTCACCCCATAATAATACAAATCCTAAAGGGCCATGTGAATTTGTCCCTTGCTTCTTGGTAGGATCTGTAATTAGTTCTGGATGACATGTCCATGGAGGTGGATACTACAGTTCGTAGCAGGACCATAGGCAGAGCTGGATTTCCCAGAAGACAGAGTAGGCAGCCGCCTAAAGCTCCAGAGTTTGAGAGATGCCTCAGCTGTGCTGAATTGTGGGTGTGGCCAGAGCAATCTCAATATCCCAGCACCAGTTTAATACCCCTTTACGAGATGTTATTTAAACATGTGGATGCTAGAGAGATCCCCCTTGCATCCAAAGGGTTAACCCTTTGAGTTCCAGAGGGGTACGCAATGCATTGCAAAGCATGTTGCATACCTCTCTGGCAATCAAAAGGTTAAAAGTTATTTTTTTTTGTCCTTGCTTGTTGTAGGCAGAGGCGTAACTAGAAGACACCGGGTCCTGGTGCAGAAATTACCATGGGCCCCCCGACCACATTGCCCCAAGTCTCCACATTTCCCCCTATTGCCCCCAACCTTCACATTGCCCCACCTCCATATTGCCTCCCAATCTCCACATTGCCCCCCAATCTCCACACTGCTCCACATTACCCCCAAGTCTCCACACTGTCTCCACATTGCCCCCAATCTCCACCTTGCCCACCTTTTCCAAAGTTAGCCTGGTGTACCATTGCCATGGACTTTATTGTTCAGTTGCTAATTAGAGCCACAACACATTTTGGAGGATACAGATAGAATTACTGTACTACCTACCTTGAGTCCCTGCTGGTCTAGCAGCGTGGCATGGGAAATCTGTGCCTCCTTCGGCACAGACCTCTACAGCTGATGTAATCTCCCAGCGCTCTGCATTACTAGAGCGCCGGAGTACAGACCGAGTTGCTGCGGCATTTTATCACAACATATCACCAGTCACACCCCAAGCAACATCACCTAAATCAGGACTGTATTTGTTTATGTGAAATTTTGGGAGATATGTCTCTTGAACACAGTTATACGGACAAAATTTATAGGAATCTTTAACCATCTGAGTGCCATAGTGGTATGAAAAGCATTCTTTTGTAACGAGTTGCATGCCCCTATTGCACTCATAGCGTTAAGATATTCTGGCCACAGTAAAATAGGTGTTATTATTAGAAAGTGTTAATTCTCCTTTAACCATTTGAGAGCCACTGAAGCATCCACCACATTGCAGCGCAATACATTGCATACATCTCTGGCATTCCAATGGTTAAAAGCTTATTGTAATCAAACTTCTTATAGGTCATTTGGCTGCCACATATTCCTCAGCCACAAGGCCACATTGTGTGTGACTGAGATTGGTGTCACTATTGATACAGTCCAAGGGAGGTTACTGAGCGTCCTGTAACACCTTCCAGTTTTCTTTCCACAGACTTCCATTCCAGTTTACACTCTGAAAAGAAACAACATTAATCACTTGTGTGTCCCTCATTACAAGCTGGTATAAATAACATAGGAAGACAGGTTTCATACATGTGCTAACACATTAAATAATGTTATATACATTAAATGCCATGTAATCCAAACTATCATCTGGAGTCAAATCTTTATTTGTCACGTCCTTTATTGACATTTGTTCTCTCCAATCTCACATTAGAATTCAAAGATGAAAATGACAAAGTGAAGAAGAACGCGTCGGTCATAGTGCGTAGAGTTCCACGCACAAAGCCTGATCGTCAGCCTTATTATCAGTGAGTATACATGCAGCAATGCACTGAAGAACTATCTAGCATACAATGGGTTAAAAACAAATCAATAAAACAATTATAATCATGTACTCGCAGCCAAAGGTGAGATTGATTGTTGGATAAAACCTAGTTCGTTTTTATGTCATTTTTTCCATCACAATCTGAGAGCCTTTTTTAGTTAAGCGCCCTGCTCTCCTGCTGGAGGATACTTCACCCCATAGTTCCTGTGTTCCACATGGACTAAGATAACAGGATTTATCAGTCAATGCAAAGAAAAAAAATCCCCTTATATATAAGCTCTTTACTTAATCAGCATGTACTATGTGTACAAACATGACAGATGATGATGTTCACAGCTATTCCTTTAACCAGCTTTCATCACCCACCCCCGCTTCTCACCAGGGGGGCATGTCCCCAGTTTGGGTATCACAGTGCTAACCAGAACTGGAATCATTCTGGATCAATTCAACTGCATCAGAGAGGACAAAAAAATCCCCATCAATTTAACACTTTGAGTGCCAGAGGGTATACACAATGCATTGTTTTGCAATGCGTTGTGTACCCTGATGGCATTCACAGGGTTAAATGGAATTTTCAACTCCTTGAATGCTAGATAGGTTTCTGGTATTTGTTCTGTCTGTCTGTCCATCTATTCGCCTCTCTGTCTCTGTGCCGGTCATGTTTGTATCTGTCTGTATGTCTGTCTCTGTTTGGATATATGTTGTATCTGTTTCTTTCTATCTGTGTCTTCCTGTCTCTATGTCTGTCTGTCTATGTGTCTGTCTTATTTAATGTTCTGATTTACTTTTCCCCCAGATGTTGTACTTACATATTATGATCTTATTTTTCTTCCTTTCTAGTAATCAAGCAGATCAAACTGTACGAACGGCGAAATCAGTAAGTTACAACATGTCATTTACACTTCTCTGTTACCCTCATATCACTTATACATTTCCCCCTGTCATGTCTGTGGGTTTGAATGTGGTGTAAAATGTATCACACATTCTGATACATGTTATTAATTACACTGTAAAAGTCTATACACACTAGTGCACTGGATACCACACTGAATGCTTAAACTTGTAACCCACAACTTAAGACATTCCAATTGCTTTGGACTTCAACTCCCAACATCCCTAGCCAACCAACTGTTGGAGTGAGTCAGGATGCTCATCCCTGGCTCAGACTCCCCACTGCATTATAGGAAGTTATCCTATCAGTGAAATATTTATGGACACAATATCATACTGTGTTGTCTGTCAGTACAAGGTCTATTTGTAAAAATCTGCTGCATTGTTGTATGCAGTAAATGGGCATACCTTGGAATTTCTTGGACTGGATCCCCAGGAGGGGAGCCCTGTGATGCTGCTGACGGCAGAAAAATGACGCAATTTCTGTCATAAAAAGGGGTGTGGCTTAATCACAAGTCGGGGGGGTGGGACAAAAAAAAAAAACAAACAAAACATAAAATACCTAGAACAGTCTCGGGAAGGAAGAGAGAAGGCCGTGGACTGGGAGGAACGGGGTAGAAAGTAGCAGATGTGGGCAGAGTTTCATGAGAAACCCCCCACACCCGGAGAATCAAATTATGCCCCGAAGACCCGGTAATTCAGGCTCAAAACCAGAGTCTCCGGGGCAAATCCTGAGAGTTCCCAACTATGTAAATGGGTTATCATTGCCAGACTGTAGAAAAGGGTCCATTTTGCTATAAAGTTTATTCTTTCAAACATTGTGTCTGGAATTTCTGCAGTAATATGTGGAATTATGTGATGTTTCTCATTTTTAACCTATGAGAGCTAAACAGGTATCGAACTCCTCTCTGGCACCAAAGGGTTAAATAACCAGAGTTGTGTGCAGCACTTTGCTTCACAATGGGTTGCATGCACCTTTTGATTCTTAACCCCTGAAAACCGGTAAAATTTGTGGTGGTTTGTAGTTAAGGACCGGAGTAATTCTGACCTTTATGACTATATCTCTGTACAACAGCGTGTTCCCTCTAAGTATTTTATTCCAGACACACATATTATATACCGTTTTATCACGCACAAGCAGGGCTTTCTTCTGATACCACACTTATAGGGATAACCCACCATTTATTTAAATAAAAATAGAGAAAATGATAAAAACAATGTAAAAAATACAGTTTTTATTGATTCTCTTGTGATAATTTGTACCCCGGGGTTAATATTTTATGGAGACGGCATGAAAGGTATGACCAGTCATTCATACCTACAAAATGTGCAGTTTTAGGGGGGCACTGTGCCTCTGGGTTGAAAATCCCCATGTCCCTCTTTCCCTCCTGGATTTTCCATATTTTTATACATTACTGCTTGGTGTGTATATAATTGTATTACTGTGCTCCACATTAATAAAACTCACTTTACACTTTAATTTTATGCCATTATTTGTGTTTTAAAATAAAATGTTGTAAATAAAATGATTTGATCATTCTCAACATAATTTTTAAATAGTCATTGTGGTGTCAGTAGGTATTAAAGATACCTGCGTTTACCCTGCCCCCAGTACCAGAATTGAAGGGGTTAGTACCTCAGGCATTGGCCTCTTCGTATTTGCTTTTAAGTCTGCTCTCTGCTTCTCTCTTCCTTACTCTCATAGTATGGAAGAGAGGCACAGAGCAGACACAAAGGCAATGTGTAAATCACATTGACTTTGTGTATGGAAAAGCCGGCACACATGACCGCTGTAGGAGCGATCACATATACCGGAAAAGCAAAGAAGGACTGAAACAGAGCTCTCCGGGCCTGGAGCTCTCAGCCTCAACCTCTGTAGCATGAGAGCAGCATGCACTTAGTCGTGCTGCTATCATTTAACTCTTGACGTGCCAGGACAGTCATGGGTCCTTATGGGAAGTTTATTCATGACAGTCGTGGCACGTCATGGATCCTTAAGGAGTTAAGTGGTTAAGGACCACATCAAATTTCAAGTTTCTAACTATATGTATGAAGAATGAAGAGAGATGATTATGTGATTTTCTCATAATACAAACTGTAGGAAAAATCATTTTACAAATGTCTCTGATCATTGTTGGTACACTAGCTAAATGCTAGAAAATATATGATTAAAAACAATTACAGATGCCATTCAATAAACTAAAGGTGAGTAATTCTAGAGCAAACCAAGGGAACCATAGAGGAGAAAAGACAATTCCCACTGATGTACATGAAGCCAACTTGAATGCTAGAAAGATCTCCAACACATTGCTTGACAATGGGCTGGACTCATATCTTTATCCTTAAATGGGTTAAAGGCCCTTAAACCTTGGAGTGCCAGAGCAGAATGCAATACTTTGGAAAGCAATGCCTTGCATACCCCTCTGGAACTCAAAGGAATTTATGGAATGTATATTTTTTTCATATGATGCAATTGGTTTGCATCAGAATTGCTCCTAGTTAGCTTGTTGAATTACACCTTCGCTCTTTTCTATCAATTCCCCACTCCCATGTTGTGATGTCATTTCCTGTCTTTGCACTTGCGCTGTATATGAGTAAGACACCTTGCATATAAAGCCAGTGATAGAGACAAAGTGACGTCACTGTTTTTTCAGCTAGAAGGCCTCACAATACACTGCTTTGCACTGTAGTCCCAGATAGGGGCAACATGTCAGTGGTGCCTTAAATCATTCATATTGTGACATAAATGGACCAACAAAAAAAATATGGTTCCTGCAAATGCAAATCTTTAATGTTTTTGGACTAATGAACAACAGTAGGTTCCTTGCCTGAAAATATTAAAAATAAAATAAAAATATGAAAAATGAAATGTTGTTTTACTGATCTGGATGAAAGCTTCTGTTGTCACTGTATACAAGGTATTTGGGTGATTTAGTTCTGTAATGTCAGAGTTGGCAACCTATGGCCTTCCAGCTGTTGTTTATCTGGATCTGATTTATCTGCTGCCCTGTTCCTGACTACTACTGAGAAAGGTACATAGCAGAGAGGTAGCTAGAGCCAGTGATAATGGTTAGGTGTTACAGTTAGGTTTTATGGTTTGGGAAAGAGGTTATCATTTAGGGTTTGGAATTAGTGTTTATCTTTATATTAGGGTTTAGTATTAAAGTTAGGATTTGTTTTATAAGGGTTAGGATTTTAGATTTTAGGGTTAGGCTTTTTTCCAGGGTTAGGGATGGCGGTTAGGAGTTAACTTTTAAGGATATGATTTGTTTGGGGTTTGGGTTTGGGTTTTAGGGTCACGGTTAGTGTTAGGATTTGTTTTTTTGTGCTACAGTTAAGTTTTAAGGTTAGTTTTTTTCTAGCAATATAGTGTTACTTTTTAGGGTTAGGTTTGGGTTTTAGGTTTTATTTTCAATGTTAGTTATTAGGTTAGTTTAGCAGTTTTTACTGTTAAGGTTGGATTTTAGGGTTAGGGCTTGTTTTTTAGGGTTCGGGTAATATAAGGTATATTCCCTCCAGTGGGTTGTGCTTCATTCCTCTTAATGACCAGAGGGCTGTGCAATTTATTGCTTCTCAATGGGTTGCACTCCCTACTAGTCTTTAAGGTGTTAACTCAAACTGCACTTTCGTATTCTTCTTACCAGTTGGTACTGTTGCTATTGCTGTCTATGGGGAGCTGCATTAGCTACCTAAAGCTTTATATGAACGGTGAAAGAAACATTGTATAATGTGCTCTGGTCACAAGATGGCACTGTTGCGCAGTTTGATTTAGAAAACATAACTGCGCTGCAAATTTTGAATGAGATATCTCAGATAGATAGATAGATAGATAGATAGATAGATAGATAGATAGACACATTACTGCTCATTAACGTGACACATACAGTTATTGATGTTGTAAAATGTTTGTTGCCGTATTGTATTCTCATGGAGAACTGACTTATCTGTTGTGATGATATAATAACTGAACATGTATTTAATTTTCCATAGATTCCCGCTATTGAGAAGACAGCACCTCTCTCTGTGGCCAAGATCATTACGGTACATGTATAGACATTATTGTTAAACCTATTTATTTTAGATACCTTTTTTGTAGCCTGACATGTAAAGTTTACATTGTATATCCCTGGAATTGGAAGAATAACCGGCAGTATCTCTCTGCAAATCCATATGATCGCATCATTTCCAAGGAGAGACAACGGCACCTACTTCACACGTATCTCTGTGTACTCCTGACCAAAAGACTTTCTTGTCTACACTTTTTCACTGGAAAAAAGGACTTTAATAACAAATGATGCAGAATGTGTCAGTGAACTGAAGGGACTATGGGCTGTATTAAAGATACTAAAGGGGAACAATTCTAAACCAAACCAATTGCACCACAGGGGGGAAATAACCCCCCCACCACACACACTGATTTAAATTGGACATTTAACCCCTTGGGTGCCAGAGAGGACTACACAGCAATGCCTTGTAAATCTCTCTAGAATTCAAGGGGTTAAAAGCCCCTTTTAAATCAGTGAGAATGTAGGCGATATTTATTTGTCACCTACAGTGCAGTTTGTTCACCCCAGAATTGCTTCTCTTTAGCCTCCTGACTTTTTTGCGGAAAACGATGAAGATGATTGGTGACATGAACTTCTTATATCGCTGTGACATCATTATCACTTAACAAACACATCCAATCACTGTGGCATGTCCCAAAGGCTCCTATTGTAATAAGACCAGGAAACTGCGCACTGATTGCTCTGGAATCCCTTGGGTGCTAAGCAATCTATTGCACACTTTTTTGTGTTTACTTTCACCTACTTTGTAATATGTGTCCAAAGGGGCTTCTGTGTCTCTAATGATTATTATTTATTATGTAATTGTGCAACTTGGTGCTAGTCTTCAATTCTCTAATGGGCAACCTGAAGATATCTGGCCATTGTGAACTGCAGCTGCCATTATACACAGCCAAAGGCCAATGACAGGCTGGGGATAATGGTATCAGTAGACTGCAACAGCAGGGGGGGCTCAGGTTTCCCATTCCTGTTTCAACCCTTTAGATCCTAAGCTGTGTGTTGCACATCTCTCTAGCATTTAAGGAGTTAAACAAACCAGTTTACTATTAGTTAAATAGGACGCTTAAAGGGATAGTAATACTTAAAATGTAAAAATAATATTATATGTTGTAGTGTTTATCCCCTGATTAAAACCAGGGTATTCCCACAGCCGAAAACTGTTTTATTCACAAGTTATTACAGCTCAAACTTGAAATTCATAGGTGCAGTATCAAAGTGGTCTGAAATTGTACAGTGGCGCTGTTGCTACACCATCCTATGGACAGCTCTGGTTAGTGGACCATAAATCACCATAGGATGGTGTATCAACAGCACCACTGTACAATTTCAGGCCACTTTCAACTGTAATAACATTTGAATAAAGCACATTGCAGCAGTAGGAGTTCCCTTGTTTTACTCAGGAGGATAAACCCCACAACATATTTCATTTTACATATTACTATTCCTTTAACCCCACAAATGCTAGGAAGGTCTCCATCACATTCAGGGGGTTAGAGGCTCCATTTAAATCAATAGAAATGTTTATTTGTTACCAAGTTTTAGAGCCATATGTCAAAAGAAAAGAGGAGGAATTCTGGGGCAAACCATTTGCACTGCAGGGGAAAACTAAAGATTCCAAAAATTCCCCTTTGATTAAATTAGGATTTTAACCCATTGAATTCTTGAGAGGTCTCAAACGCATCCCTTCACAATGTGCTGTAGACCTCTCTGGCAATCAAGGTGTTAAAATCCCGAATTAAATCAATGGGAATTTTTAGTTCTCCCCTATAGTACAAATGGTTTGCCCCAGATCTCCTCCACTTTCTGTTGAACATACAGCACTAAAACTCCATAATTAGGTCTCAAAGCTGCATTTTCTATTGCTGTATAATACATATTTATATAGTAAAAATGTTTTTTCGTTTAATACAGCATTTGTATATTGTATATTTGTATATTAATGTAACTCTAAATGTCATCTAGAACGTAATTGGGATTGTTCATGTTTGTGTTCTTACAGACTGGTTACAATGTCATATGTATGTACAATGGGTGCACTTACATTGAAATGTCTTTGTAAACTTGACTCCTATGTGAAAAATGCATTGTAAGAGTTTGTAATAAAATATTCCATCAGTTTGCTTGTTTTATGGATTAATACAGAGCCCAACCACCCAGTAAGGGGGGACAGGTACATGCGCCCCTGCTTCTAATTAGATTCTGTTTATACTCCTCCTGGCTTTGTGACAACCTGAACTCATACATGTGAACACTCTACATGACACATCCTTTTTGCATACAGGGTGGGTATGAGCATGCCCTCATTCAGCAGCCTCTGAAGTAACTTGTTTGTGTTATGGAGAGGGGCATGTAAGCTGCAACCTGAGGCTCACTAGCTACTGGACTAAAATTTGCATAATTTTTTGTTGGCAAGCAAAGGAATAATATAAGTTGTAGTCCAAGAGCTGAAACCCCAAAGGTTGTCAAAATGGTGGGATAAAGGAGAGGCTGAGGGGCAAGATGTGTAAGACAAATACAGTGGGTGAGTAGGAGAAGAACAAACAGTAGGGAAGATGTGCGGAAGTCAGAGGTAGAGAGGAAACAGTAGGTGAGTCAGAGGGGAACAGACAGTAGGGAAGATGCGCAGAAGTCAGATGTAGAGAGGAAACAGTGCGTGAGTCAGAGTGGAACAGACAGTAGGGAAGATGTGCAGCAGTCAGAGGTAGAGAGGAAACAGTGGGTTAGTCAGAGGGGAACAGACAGTAGGGAAGATGTGCAGCAGTCAGACAGGGCTAGAGGGGAAACAATGGGTGAGTTTCGAGGATTCAGACAGTAAAGCAGATGTAGGGGTCGGCAGACAGTGGGTGAATTAGAGGTCAACCACAAGTAGAAAAGATTTAGGGTTAGGCAGGCAGTGGGATAGGGTGAATGGATAGTAGGAGTAATTGCAAAATATATTTTTGGAAAATGGATGGGAATAGAAATTAGAATAGGTAGGGAATCTGTCAGGGACATTTAGAAAAGGAAAAGATTGAAGCTGGGAATAGCGGCCCAGTCTGTACAAACACAGGTTATCCACCCTGCCTCTCAGTGGGACATAAACTTGGTAGGGTTGTGGTTCTGGTGGATCTCACATTTCTCAACTCTATGATAAAAAAATCACAACAGGGCAGCTCTGTTAGATTTGATTTAATATGGAATTAATCAAGTGGTAGAGGCATAATTATCATTTACACAACACACCCGGGATTACCTTCACCCTAAAATGTGGCCTGTTTGTGGCTCTCTGCGACTGAAAGTGTCCATCTCTGGGCTAACTCCTCATCATGAATCATAAAACTGATGGAAACACTGAAGAAACCCCTCCCTGTAACTGTGGTCTCCCCCTGGACAGTTCTACAGAACATCAGTAAGTTGGTGGCTGCTGCCCTTTTCAAGACTGAATGTGTGTCCCTCCATTCTATCTGATCTCTACTAACTTTTGCCTCCAACTATTTTACTGTTATACAGGCTGAAAAACTCTATGAGAGTAATGCCTCAGAAGAGGACAAAATAAAGACCATGATGCAGCAGTCCAACACGGTATACGATGCAGCCACGTAAGTTTTCATTCATCCTGACACAACAAGAGGTCTCTGTACAATGAAGTGTAGAAATCAACTTTCCAGCCAATACTGGTCTCCAATGGTATCTGTGTTACACACTGATACAATGCTTTGGACAATAACCAATGAAGGGATTTCTTCCATGTGACATGTACACGTGTGTGTGTTACACAAGGAAAGAAAAATAAAAATGAGTGTAGATACTGAAAGTCTTACTAGGCACCATGGATAAAAACATGCAATACACAATTTATCTAGGGCTTAGTTTGTTCTTATAGACTAACCTGGAAATGGAGGGGAAAACTGGTGTATATATTATTTAAGGCTTTGGATGATAAAGAGGTGTCTAAAGTATTATGAAGTAATTTGTTGGAGACATTTCTACCATACAAGGATGAAAGCAGGAGTGGACAATGTGAGGCCCTTCAGCTGCTACCAGGCTACAACACCCATCATCCCCTGCCAGTTGTTGTATAAATGGGAATGATGAGAGTTGCAGTCTGACAGCAGCTGAAGGGCTTCATTTGTCCATCAAGGGAGGCTTTTTCTTTATTCTATGCACAGAGCCCAGGAGTAGAAAAATATGGTGCAGAATGTATTTGTTTAGTAACTCAACCACACAAATCTAACCACAAACAGCAGCAAAAGTGTAACAAAATAAATACCTATTTACTGTATCTTTCCTCAGATATATGAAGACAATGCCGAAAGGGTATGTCTGTTTTCGGTGCCAGATACCAGGGCACCACATCAGGGATTGCCCAACACATAAGGTAAGTGTATATCATCTTAAATTAGTGCATTGATCAGACAAGAAATGTCTCTTGAGGGGAGGGGACAATAAATCAAATAACCTCCAGGTATTTTCTTATTATATGCAGCAGGAGCATTTTCTAATGTGGTCAGGTGACACTGCTCATATCACTTGCTAAAGAGAGATGTAGTCTAAGACTAAAGGTCCCCCACATAGAGCAATATAAAGATTTGCCTTCTGTACACCAGGGGGAGGTTAAAGGGATAGTAATGTTTCATAACAAAAGGAGCTCCAATTAATCATCACAGTATTTGGACTTTGGAGAGTGTTATTTCTATTCTGTCAGACTTGTAGTTCAAGAGTAATTCAAAGACAAAGTATCCCCCTCCCTCCCCTTTTACTGATGTAACACTGTTCAGCCAGATCAGAAGGGAGGTGCCCAGGTAGATTGCTGAGAGGGACAATCATCAATTAAGATAAGGGAAAAACCTGAAAAACTTGTCAAGGGGGGCAGGGCTTTCATTGTTCTCATAGGAAGAAGATTGTGCCCTGCTGTTATCTGTCTGGTCTATGGACTGGATTCCACATCTGTGAAGAGATAGCTTACACTAGGTAAAAGGGGCAGGAGGGGAAACTTTGCTTGTGAATATCTCTCAAACCATAACGGTTTGAGAGATAAGACTTATAACGTTCTTAATGTTTTTTTAATGCCTACAAAATAAAATAAAGATAAAACGGAGTATTACTATCCTTTTAAGTAGTAAAGTGGCAATAACACCTTATATGACTAGCGTGATTCTGAATAAGCTTTCAATGCACATATATTTATTTTAGCCATTCTTTATTTAATACTAGTATAAACATTACAGCTCAGAGTAGGGATGGGCAACCTGCGGCTTTCCAGTTGCTGTTATTGGACTATGTTTCCCATCATCAGTAGGCCTTGGGGATTGCTGGGAATTGTAGTCAAACAACAGTTGGAACACTGCAGATTGCCCATCTCTGGCATTGAGTAACATTGCATCTCAGTATGTGATAATGCTGTTGTGGCCATGACATATACACACATTCACACACATAAATACACACACGTTCACACACATAAACACACACACACACACTGTAAAAAAAAAATACCTGCTCATGGATTATTGTGAAGGTTTATATAGGGATGTATTGCCAGTTTAAAGACTAATTTTTGAAATGCAAATAACATTGTACTGACTGGGTTCTTTCTGTGTTTGTTTATAATAAACTACTGATAATTACTGTGGCAGACAGACTCTGAGGGGAATGAGTCAGAGGAGAGAGGGTGTGGCCATGGGAGGTACACCTATAATGTCCTTCCCATGAGGTGCCTGAGAAGAACATTTGATCCTTTATGTAAATGAGCTGGCAATATATAACATATATTGGATGATGGGGAGGTGGTTTCTTAATCCCTTAATGACATTTGATGTGCCAGGACCATCATTCAGGTCCCGGCACTTAAGGATTGATGATGGTCCTGCACATCATGGAATTTTGCAATCCCTGAATTCAAATTGCAAAAACACAGCCATGCGCATGCTGGATCAGGCAGACATTAACAGGTTAATTACATTTAATTTTTTTTTATAAAATGTAAGCTATTCCAGAGTTGCTATAACAATAGTTTTGTGTTTTAGTTTTCTTCTAAAGATGATGACAACCAAAAGAAGATAAAACGCAGCTCAGGAATACCAAAATCATTCCTGAAGGAAGTGGATGACCCCAACATGGAGGGAGTCATGATGGGAAGTGACGGGAGATACGTCATCCCAGCTATTAATGCGTAAGTATAATGTATAACTTGCACCATCAGATCTGACAAGTATCAGCTATTGGGGACCAATAAATAAACAGAGCTGCAGACACACCTCCAACATACTCATTAACTCTTGGTTTCAATATAACCCCTGGATGTTTTGCAGACCACTTAAGCAACAAAAGGGTTAAGCACATTATTAATATACTAGTTGAACAGCCCGTTACACGGGCCACAGTGCCTCTGGTCGCGGGGCAGTCACACGCAGTAGAGCGCCCAGCTCTGTATCAGCCTCGGCGCAGGCAGTCTCTACTGCGCATGACTGCCGCATGCGCAGCAGTGACTACTGCGCATGTCGGACGTTACACATGATTTAGCGAATTATTATATAGGATTGTATCACCATTTATCTTGTACCTTCCAACACTTCTACGCTTGACCTGCTTGGCTGCAGAGCAGAGTAGTAGTGAACACACAGGCAGGGCTCAAAATTTCCACTCGCCACTAGCCAATGGCGAGTGAAAATTCAGCCCTGGCGAGTAGGAATTCAGCCCTGGTGTGTATATTATGGCTTGCAGTGGCGAGTAACTTTTCAGGTCTGGCTTGTAGCAAAGGACTTCACATTTTAAGCCCTGACACAGGCACTTGGCACACACAGTCACACTTTATTAACCCCCTGTTTTGCAATACATTGAAGATGTCTCTAGCATCTAAGGGATTAAAGGGATAGTAATACTTGGATTTAAGAACGTTTAATATTGTTCATATTAAAAAAATTAATTAAATTAAGTAAATCCCGTTGCTTACAGTTGTATATTTTAAGAGTTATAAGCTTTTAAAGTTCCCCCCTCCCGTCCCTTTTACAGACGTTAGCACTCTAGCGGACAGATCGAGATTCTGGTCATTCGACTGGACGGCTATTCAGCAGAGCCGAAATAGTGTTGTCTTCAAAAAAATACGTCATTAGAACAGTCCACAAAGTGTGCCTGAAGTATTTCTTTATAGACAATGCTATCTCGGCTCTGCTGAAGAGGCGTCTGGTCCTGGGACCAGGATCTCGATCTGTCAGCTAGAGCGCTGATGTCTGTAAAAAGATCGGGAGGGAGAAATGTAAAAGCTTATAACTCTTAAAATATACAACTTTAAGCAACAGGATTCACTTCATTTATTATTTTTTTTATTATGAACCATATTGAAGCGGAACTACCACCCCTTAACACCATGGGCCGAAATAATTCCCCATCTGGCAACTAGCTACTCAGTAGCGTCAGTCGCCAGAATTTTTACCGTGTTCAAGAGATTTGTAGACTTCTCCGGGGCTGACAGGCAGTAGAGAGCGCAGACATTTTGCAATAGTGACGTCTGCGCACCTGAGCTGTCAGTCCCTTCCGGAGCTGAATGGCTCCTAGCAACGCCTCTTAGAGCCGGCTGAGACTGACAGCGCAAGTGTGCAGACGTCACTATGGCAAGATGTCTGCTTTCTCTACTGCCTGTCAGTCCCGGAGAAGTCTACAAATCTCTTGAACACGGTAAAAATTCTGGCGACTAGTGCTACTGAGCAGCTAGTCGCCAGATGGGGAATTATTTTGGCCCATGGTGCTAAGGAGTGGTAGTTCCGCTTTAAATGTTCTTAAATCCAAGTATTACTGTCCCTTTAAAGCAGAACTAACAATTCTAATAATAACCCTTACTTACCTCGCTTTGGCCAGAACATGGCTCGTATGAAATCTTCCACTGCACCTTTGTTTATCAATCATCCCTGGATATCACGTTCATTGAAACCGGCATGATAGTTGCTGGTAGTTTTTTAAACCGAAGCAGAGAGAGAATGCATGAGCCTAATTAACTCTTTAAAGGAGAAGTAAACTGTTTTTATGGAAAAAAAATATATTGAAGGGCATTTCCTGTTGAGTAAAACAAGGGTGCTCCCAACACAGAGAGATGCATATTTCCAGAGTTATTAAAGTTTAAACCTGTGTTTTTTTTATTAGCAGAGCCCTCTAGTGGTCAAATTCCAGTTACTTATTCTGTTACATTGTAATGGAGAGGAAGGTCAATGACTTACAGTTCTCCACAGAATGTGATAAATCTGCCAATTCACTTCCTGTCAGTTAGAACTATCAGGAAGCAAACGCACAGTAAATTCACTTCCTGTTTATTTGAACTTTTATAACATTTGAATAAAACAACTGACAGCAGTGGGGGTACCCTTGTTTAACTCAGCAGAAAAGC
This sequence comes from Rhinophrynus dorsalis, assembly GCA_037306005.1. Lineage (NCBI taxonomy): Eukaryota > Metazoa > Chordata > Amphibia > Anura > Rhinophrynidae > Rhinophrynus > Rhinophrynus dorsalis. The sequence continues at coordinate 42,887,155 of CM074727.1, forward strand.
TCTATATAGGTTTTCATTTAAAAAAAGTGTACTACTCCTTTAAACACTAGAGGGTTGACCAACCATTGTGCAGTGATTTCACTTTAAGGTCCTGTGGTCTTGTTAGCAACTCACATTTCAGCTTATATGGACATAGCACCAGGGATTCACTGAAGAACTATTTCTTCAAACAAGGAGAAAAGAAATACATAGGGGCCATTAGGCTTTTCTGACCATAATAAGTAGGAGATAATTCTAAGAAGGTGTTAGTTCCCTTCTACACATGAACGCTACAATTACACACACTCACTTTCATATTTATCCATCATAAATTAATAATAAGAACTATTTAATGTGTGTATGACACCTTCATAATACCTTTGTATTCTAGAGAGGCCTATGAATCCATCAAAAAGCGGAAACGCCCTGCAGCTCAAACCCAGGAGGATTCTGGGAAACAGTAAGTATCCACAGCCACTCACTAGCAATGTAGTGTGACCAGAGAGAACTGACAGTAGTGTAATAATATATGACCTGCAAATGGGGGCATGTGTATGAAGTAAAAGTGCAGTTAGTTATACAGGACTTTTAACCCTTTAGATGCTAGCGATGTTTCTACCACATTGCTTTTCAATACATTGGATATCTCTCTAGTATCCTAGGGCTTAATTTTATAGAAATATTCCAGTTCTGAATTGATTTCCTTGTGTATACATGACTCTTTGTATTGATCTTTTATTTCTTTTAGGTAACCCTTACTCTTTGAGAGGCCTAGTACACAATGTGTTAATATTCAGGTCTGCTACATACTGAGGCTAATGTACTAAGATCTGGGGCAATTCAGAAGCAAATGAACTGCACCATAGGAGATAAATAAACATTCCACAATCTCCTATAGATTGCAATGGGATATGAACCCCTTAAATACTAAAGAATTTGCCAGTGCATTGGAGTCTGTAACATTCAAAGGATCATAAGCTCAGTGTAAATCAATCAGAATGTTTATTTGCCCTCTATGGCACAGTTTGTTTTCTCCAAAACAGCTCCAGTTCATTTAGTACTTCAGAATTGCTGTGTTATACAGTGGTATAGTGGTATAGTGTTAATGACCTTTCTAGCATAGACGGGTTTGAGTGTCAAAGGGTTAAAAGCTCAATTTCTTCAAAGGAAAGTAAGGAAATATGTATTTGCACTCTCTGCTTAATGTGACCAGATCGCCAGTATAAAGTAGGAAGCTTATAAAAAACACACACTACAGGGTTGCCTTGATTCCTGTGCAGTGCTGCAGAATGATATTTTTAATGTTTCTGTCATTAAAATGGGGATCTGGTCATCTTACCTATAGATCTGTTGGTATTGCCCCAGTATTGTGCCACGTTTGCCTTCATACATATGCCCATTATTTCTGTAGTGATACTGTTATGTACATCATGCCCATAATCCTAATGTAGACTAGTCTAGTAACAGGCTATTGGATAGGAACTATTACTAATATGAAGTTGTTTTTTTCCTTTTCTTTTTAGAGCAAAGATTGCAAAGACGTCATCTGAAAATGAATGAGAATGATTACTGATTATAATACTTGTAAATAGTTTAGCATAAGTAATAAAATTATAGTTCAACATTTGGCTCTTTGTGTCTGTATATGAACCTGGCAACTGAGTGGTACCCACCATTGTTCTGCGTCCGTGTACTGATTCTCTCTCTCTAAACACCTGACGCTTACAGGCATCACTAATTGTGTAGTCCTGTATGACAGGGTTGTAATTCCATATGTCTATCCAGGTCTGCTTGCCTACCCTTCCTTATGAAAAAGTAATTAAAGATGGCAATTTTATCCAGGTTTCCTTCTGGGACATATCTTGGCTCATGACCTTCTCATTGATATAATAGTACTGGGAACCCCAGAGGTTCAATACAACATCACTGAAAATTATTTGAACATGAGACTTCTTGGACAGAGTTTGCAGCATAGCCCTGCCAGCCAATTCAGTACATCATTTAACACATTGATGGAGGTGGCTCAAAAATCATCACTCTCCTCCATTATTTGGTACCTCTCATCCCTTCAAGGAGTCATCAAGACAGGTCAACCTTTACCAATGGGAGATTAATGAACCCTCCGTAAATTACTGCCCTTCCTAACGTGAGCCCTGTGCTAAAAGTGCATTTGTCGCCTTTTTATTGCATTAAAAACCTGTGATAATGTATTTTCCCTCAATGCTGAAAGTGTCCCTATATATTCCTGCTGTGCTAGTATTAAAGGGTTGTCAGTGTTCCACGTGTGGTCAGTCTGTTCTTGGGACAGAGAGAGAAAGAAGCTGTACTTTGTTGCAAGAAGCAGACAGGGAAAGAGTGGTAGCTGGAGTTGCTTGATAGGAGTCTTGGTGGTAGCCAGTTGTTCCCTGGTTGTAGGTTTGTAAAGGGAGAAAGAAGAGTTAATCAATTTTTATAAAATTCTAAGAGAGTTCCTGATTATGCAAATCATCTATTTAGTGATTGGCTGAGAAAGAGGCAGGAGCTAAGTCCCCTGCCTCCTCAGCCAAAAACACACTGCATGTTGCCGTAGGAGGAGGAGGCAGGGGGGAAAGCCCCCTGTCTCCTCAGCCAAACACAATTAAATAATACACACTGCCACTCACCCAAACCCTTCGCCTAATCATCTCCCGTTTCTCCACTTCAACCTTCACCTCAGAGAAGGGGAAGAGCCACCTTATTCTCCATGGTGAACAGGAGGGGCTATCCTGTTTGCCCTTTGCCAAAAGGAATAGGTGTCAGGATCCCCTGGGACTCAATGTCAGGATCCCCTGGGACTCAGGCTCTACCAACCCAATCACTCTACCAACAATAATATATACGGTCTCAGATACAGCGACTCCTCCAACAAGGAATGGTGGAGTGGAGGCTTGAGAGCGTCACTGGGTGCATGGCTTGTGTTTGCAGGCCCCCTGTAGTGCGTTGTGCTGCCGCCAAGGCTGTGTAAAGGTGCTGGCCACAAAGCCAGATGACCCCTTCGGTTGAGCCGAAGAAGGCCCAGGATAACGCACTACAGTGAGGACAACCACCACCAACCCCAGGGAAGGTCTTATTCCAATACTTAAAGACAAAGGAGGACTCACCAAGGGTAGGTCCAGAGGCAGGTAGGGCAGAGTGCAGGTTGGGCACAGGCAGAGGAGGGAATTCCTGAACAGGAGGCCAGAGAACCAGGTACAGGTCCCAGGGCAGGTAAGGCAGATTGTTGATTGATCGCTGCCAGAGGCAGGATACCCTGACGTGGAGGCTGGACAGCCTGCAATAAAGAACAGGTGAGTAAGAGTATGCCTAGAAGGCTTGCAGGAAAACAAAGTTGCAGTAAAGGCAGGAAGCCAGCGACTGGTACAGGTCAGCCAGAGGGTAGCTAGGATGCAGCAAAAGGCAAGGAGGAATACAAGGACAGGCCAGGGACTGCAACAGAGATAACAATGCTAATAGGCAGGTATAAGAGGAGTCAGGAGGATGCAGGGTCAGGACACCAGAGAGCAGCGGCAAGTAAGGCAAGCAGGGTATGGACTCAGGACTAGAATACTTGCTGTACACCACTAAGGAACGCACAGAAGTGGAGCACGGCTATAAAAGGCCCAATCCCGGAAGTGCGTGCTAAAGATGACATCACCACGCTATCGTGGTGACGTGCCAGCAGAAACCTGGAAGAGGAGAGGGAACGCCGCAATGCCCGCCATGGCAGCGGCAGGGAGGAAGGCATGACAATAGCATTGCCCTCCCTTTCAACTCAGAAAATACATTTGCCACTCCCCTTCGCCATGAAGAATGTTAATGTAAAAAAAAATTATACCTTGTGGTGGGGCCTCATGACCCCTCTTGATGCCCCCCCCCCCCAACTACTGATCTCCCATCCAATTCGGCTATGAGATCAATAGAGCCAACACAGGGGATCAAGAGAGTTCCCCTGCTTCCATTCTACCCGAACTACCAGGTACGAGTGCGAGGGATCAGGAGACCCATTCACAGCAATGAGAGAAAGTCTCCCACTTTGATGTGAAAAGCTTTCCCGATCCTACCCACTCCTGGCTTGTATTTTGAGTAGGATGGAAGCAGGGAAGCTCTCTTGCTTCTCTGTGTCACTTCTATTAATCTTCTAGCCAATTTGTCTGAGAAATCAGTAGCTTGGGTGCCTCAGGCGGTGTCCTGATGCCCCACCAAGAGGTCTGATTTAAAAAATAACCTAATAATTAAAAAATAAAATAAAACAAAATACTTCAGTCAAGATAGAATTGAAGGAGAAAGCTGCTGCTTCTACACACAGACAAGCGAAGAGGGGGAGTGTTAATTACTTGCTGTTGCAGGGAGTGTAGATGTGATTTCTTTACAACAGACAAGAACAGTTAAATAAATATATTTTGACTGATAGATGACAGTGACAGGCAAGCACTTCCTTGAACTGAACTGTGACTGAGACTGACAGTAACAGATACTAGTCAGTATCATACATTATTTTGAGGTGGACAAAACATCACTCCACATGCTAACAGCTCTGGCATGTGCTTTGCAGGAAAAATCAACAATACTTTAATTCTATTCACAAAACATGTTAGGGACAGGGGAAATGGGAAAGTAGGATGCATGCATGGAACATATTGGTGATACTACAGTTGTACTACAAGAACTGACGGTGTCTATGGTTGCTGTAGCTTGTGCAAAAAATGACAAGAATCATGATTAGGAGCTTGCTTTTAAAAGTAAAAACCTAGCTATTAGTCCTTTTGCTGCTAGCCAAAGTGTACTGATACCTACTGCTAGTAGTACTGTAACATCTAACACCAGAAGTAGTAGTAGTAGTTGTAGTAGTACTAGCTCCTTAGAAACCAGTCAGTCTATGAAATCTCCTGTATGGAGATACTTAAATTGGAACTTTCTCTCCAAATATAGTACATTTTAAGCTGTTTTTTTTTTTGGATGTAGTATAAGCCATATCACATGGGTTTCAAGTCTGTCCCAATGCACTCCAAAGTCTACCCACAACCAAATTATGCGCATCCAGGTCATCGAGCGTATTAATCATTACAGTAAGATAATGTTTATGGATTTCACTCTCTCACATTCTCTCACTATATGTATTGGCAGCCCGCTTCCCTTGTAAAAAATAGAACTCCAATGAAACAGGGTGACTGTAGAGAGTAAGACAACAATTTTTTTGACTTCTTCAGTAGGGAAGGAGAGCATTGCCAATCAACATTTAAGGTACATTTTTAAAATTGGGGTCAACGTTTATCTACTATTGACCATAATAAGTGACTATAAAGAGATGGACGCAAAGAAGTTTGAAAGTGACAGGCCCACTTTAACATTCAGAAGATAAACATCGCTATCTGGTGCCTCTGTAAAAAATAGAAAAAAAAGGATGGGGGGATCCAGATCTCACCTACATGTTTGTGTGTGTGTGTTTGTATCACGGTGCCCGTGATTGCTGCCTTTTCCTGTCAGTTACCTGAATGGGCTCTCCATTGACTGCCTGCCTTCAGCCCGCCCAGTATTGCCTATTTAGACTGGGCTTGGGAACCCTTTGGTTGCCCTTTCGTGGTGTCTCTATGTCGCCTGCACCTGTACTGTGTTCCTGAGCTTCCTGGGCCATTTCTAGTCTATGCTCTCCGGTGATCGCCTGAGTTCCTGCCTGACAGCTTCCTCGGTTCCTGCTTCCGTTCCTGATCCGGTTTGGGCTGTTGTCCCTGCTGCCGTTCCTCCTCCGGTTGGCTGCCGTTGCTGTTCCTGTTTCCTGTCCTGTACCGACTGTGTTCCTGCTCATGGATCGCCTGCAGAGTGCCTCCTCCTTCTAGTCGCCTTTGGCGACATTCTCATCTCTCATTGATTTGTAACCAGTACACGGGTACTGGTTCGCTCCATGTTTAACCGGTTGCTTGCTGCGTTCCATACAGCTCCGGTAGAGTATTGTGTAACCCAATTTGCGGGTCTGGGTTGGCTCCATGTATAACAGGTTGCTTGCTGCGTTCCTTACAGCACCGGTAGAGATTGTGTAACCCAGTACGCGGGTACTGGTTCGCTCCATGTTTAACAGGTTGCTTGCTGCTTTCCATACAGCACCGGTAGAGTACTGTGTAACCCAGTACACAGGTACGGGTTGGCTCCATGTATAACCGGCTGCTTGCTGCGTTCCTTACAGCACCGGTAGAGATTGTGTAACCCAGTACGCGGGTACTGGTTCGCTCCATGTATAACCGGTGGTTTGCTGCGTTCCATACAGCACCGGTAGAGTATTGTGTAACCCAGTATACGGGTACTGGTTCGCTCCACGTATAACCGGTGGCTTGCTGCATCCCATACAGCACCGGTAGAGATTGTGTAACCCTGTACGTGGGTAGTGGTTCTCTCCTTGTATAACCGGTGGCTTGCTGCCTTCCATATAGCACTGGTGATCCTTATCTGTTCAGTATGCGGGTACTGGTTCACTCCATTATTTACCGGGTTCTCACTGACACCTATACAGCCCCGGCAAGGCCTCTGTCTGTCCAGCGTAGGCGACTGGTTTGCTACACCTATATGCCAGTCGCTGAGGCCATCTCTGTCTGTGCACCAGTGCTTACAGTCTCATGGTTTAGTGAGGCTGCCTTGCCCGGTATATTAGCAACGCCGGTAGAGCCTCCTCTCTCATTGTACTAGTCTCAAGGCTGCCTTGCCCGGTATATTGGCAAGGCCGGTAGAGCCTCCTTCCTCGTTGTACCAATCTCTAGGCTGCCTTGCCCGGTATATTGGCAAGGCCGGGTGAGCCTCCTTCCTCTCTGTTGCAAGCCTCCAGGCTGCCTTGCCCAGTATATTGGTAAGGCCGGTAGAACCTATTCCATCTCGTGCCAGTCTAAGGTTGCCTTACCCGGAATTGGGAAGGCCGGTAGAGCCTGTCTCACATTCTCTGTACCACTACTCACTGTTGCTATGAACAAAGTTAATGTTGTTATATGTGTATGCCTAACCCGCGAGGGTTCTTTTTAAACTTTCAATAAAGTTATGTTTTTATCTTAACTCTGTGTTTGAGAGTCAAAACAAACCGTGACAGTTTGTGTGTGTGGGGATCCTGATCTCACCTATGTGTTTGTGTGTGTGTGGGGGGATCCTGATCTCATCTATGTGTGTGTGTGTGGGGGGGGGGGGATCCTGATCTCATCTAGGTGTGTGTGTGTGTGTGTGGGGATCCGGATCTCATCTATGTGTGTATGTGGGGGGGGGGGGATCCTGATCTCATCTAGGTGTGTGTGTGGGGATCCGGATCTCATCTATGTGCATACGCATCGAGATTCCACCTGAAACACAAACACTGGTCTAATTGGGAGAAAAATCAGCAGTGCCTGAGATGTACAGGAACTAGTGGCAGTAGAAACACTCTTACAAGTGCACGGGACCAAGGGGCACATGATAACAGTGCTGTTGAAGTCTCTGAGAGTGGTAAATATTGTACTTTTAACTGTGTCTCCTACTGCTCTTGTGCTAGTGCAAAGCATGGGGGAATATGACTCTGAGTTAGTAGGAGGAGGTGACCTGTGTCATAGAGTGCCAACACCTGCCACAGCCACCACCTCCATCACCACTAGTCATGTTGTTAAAACAAATATGTTAACTGTAATTCTATGTTCTGCCAACCAACATTTGCTCAGTTCTTAGAAAAGAAATGTCAAAAACGGCACAAAGATTATCCAAATGTACTCCTGTGTAATAGCAATGTTGCCAAAATGTTGGCAGTTTACATACTGCCCTGCTCTGTTGTTGTTAACAGAGGATTTAATTAACTGATGTCAGGTGCAGCATACCGCTGGCACAGCCCAAGCCACAGTTATTTTTGAAGGACAGATGTGTCTAGGGTTATTCTAGCATATGGTTAATGTGGTGGACAAAAGGGCAGAACAAGATAGTTCATCTGACCACATATATGGGTGGCCAGAGTATGGCCTGTATGATTGTCACTCTTTACTGGGTATCTTTTTCATCAATGGGCAGCAGCAGAAGTTCAGAACAAGTAGTAAAAGTCAATATCAGTGTAGCCCATACTATTGGCAGGCCACCCTGTTCATGCAGAGCTTTGAGAGATTATAACACAAAGCTTCACATGTGTTAAATGAACTTCAGCAGGTGAAAGACGAATGATTGTACCCTACACTTTGAAAGCTGACTTTATGTGTGCTGACAATGGCTCCAACGTGATAGCTGCCTTGAGAATATCAGATATGGTGGCTGTAACCTGTGTTGCCCATGTCCTGAATCTAGTTATTACTTGATTATTCTTTTAACCCAAAACCCTCAGAGAAATAGTAAACATATTCTGCAAACTCTGCACATTTTACCCAGTGCTTACAATGCATTATATTCCACAAAAGATAGCTATCACTTTGCCCTATCACCAGCTTAAAATGAAGGTCCCTACCATTCTACATGCTGGAGCATTTGCATGAGTAGAACAAGGCTGATAGCAATTATACAATACATAATTAGGAGGCTTTGGAGGGGTCTTCTTAGTCACTTTGCCCATGTCCTGAATCTAGTTATTACTTGATTATTCTTATAACCGAAAACCCTCAGAGAAATAGTAAATATATTCTGCAAACTCTGCACATTTTACCCAGTCCTACAGTGCTTAAAATACATTATATTCCACAAAAGATAGCTATCACTTTGCCCTATCACCAGCTTAAAATGAAGGTCCCTACCATTCTACATGCTGGAACATTTGCATGAGTAGAACAAGGCTGATAGCAATTATACAATACATAATTAGGAGGCTTTGGAGGGGTCTTCTTAGTCACTTCGCCTAATGCTAATGATAGTAGGAAACGGCTGTCAAACAGAAGTGTTAGTAGACTTACATTTCTAACAATGAACCAGCATCTAATACCATCTGAGTATCAGGTAGCAGAAGTGGACAAACTATACAAAGTAAAGTAAGCGCATGTCACATTGACTAGTAATAGAAGCACGTAGGAGGAAGAGGTATTTGAAAGGGTGCTACTGTCTAACAGAGTTGGGACCATTGATTAATGTTTGACAAAATCTGATGATAATGCAAGGAATTGGATTCAAACATGATAATACAAATAATTAGTCTAGAATTCATTCCCATGAATCATAATGATATATATATATATATATATATATATATATATATATATATATACATTAATGGGATACTAATACTGGCAAACAAAACATAGTATGTGGCCAGAAATGAAGTTTACTGCTCCTAGGAGTGGTCCCACTCATGTGTGATGGTTACTGCATTCAAACAATGAAACAATGACCAAATTGACTACTGACAAACACTAGTGTGTCCAGCACTGACACGTACTGCTCAGGGCCAGATTTACATCTCAGGAGCCTGTAGGCACAGAAATCGGAAGCATCTCCCCTCCTCCATTGGCCATCTCCACTGGACACAACCATAATGCTCCAAATCTCCACATTATCCCCCATATCCATATTGCCCTCAAATTGGCCCCATCAGCTTCAACTTATCCCCCTTCAGCTCCATATTGCCCTCTCATTGCCCCCATCAGCTCCACCTTGCCCCATCATCTCCAGCTTGCTCCCATCATCTCGACATTGCCCACATCAGCTCCAAATTACCCTCACATTGCCCCCATTAGCTCCAACTTGCCCCCATCAGCTCCACCATGTTTGGGACAGCTGATGTTATTTTTGATAGTCTTATATTCTGAATTTCATGCTATAACTCTCAAAGAATATTTTGCAATATATCTTTAGCATCTAACTTATCACCACCACATTTCAGTAGCAAGAAGGTTGTGTCCAAGATTTCATGCTTCCTTCATTATAAAAACGTGAATCACAGCAAAGAAAGATTCCCTTATATTATGTTTAAAAACGACTTCCAAGAAATTTGAAAGCACTATCGAAATTCCTACTATCTTAAAGTCCAATTTCAAGCTTATCTTATTATACAGTAAATAACTTCCAGATATTTATTCACATGTAAATGGAGAATGAAGAAATGGAATCTTAAAATGGGTTGAACAGATCCATAAAAATGTAATTCTCAATCAGATAATAAAAATATTAATATTAGATTATTTGAATAGTAAAGTCATACAGACTTTGTGAAGCAATGCTCTGGAGATGTCTCTAGTAGTATCCAAGAAGTTATAGGGAAATTATAACCTTTGTGTTAATTTTTTAATAAATCCATGGTGCTTTCTGAAATATAATTCCTTATATGTGTGCTAATATCCATAAATTAAGTATAATATAATAATAACCACTATACCTTCATACTTCAAATGTTTTTCATGGTATCTGAGTCTTCTTGTGATAGCAAAAACATGTTGCCCATTTAGGTTTGTGGGTCAGTACCTGCTGGCCACTATGTAATATTGTGAAAGCTATGTGATATTTAGAAATCCAAGTTCTTAGGAGACTCTCTGCCAGACAACAGCGCAGACATCTTGACAAATAGGCATCTGTGCACTTGCACTGTCCATTCCTGTCTATACCGTGCGGTACAATGCAACTCCTGGTTAGGTTACTTGCCAGTTAGTGAGAAGACAAGGACGGACTGCAAGTCTGCAAGGATCAAATCAGTCCTTAAGGGAAGGAAATTCCCTTGGCCTTTGGCCCTTAAGGGGTTAAAAGATTGTCTTACCCAGGTAGGTGTCCTACATGCATCAGTCAGACTATATATATCTACCTACATTTTTCATTATGTCTGCCTTTTCCTTTGTATAGTGATCTCTACTAAAGCTGGTCTTTCACCCCTTACAACGAATGTGCTGCACACCCGTGTTGTCCACAAGGGACTAAATCACACCTTCCTCACAATAAACCTCATCTGTTAATAGACCTGAATGCAGGATTAATTCTCTAAAAACAGAGATAACAGGTCACCTTAATCTTAGTGGACAAAGAGGCAAAAAATGTACATAGACCCAGACAAAAACTATAAGAACACTGACCTGGCTGGAAATCAACTCCATGTTAATGACCGGTATGGCTCATTGGCATATCTGGGAACTTTTAAATTGAGGGAACCTGGAGATATTGAACTTATTGTCCCTTAAATAAGGACTCTCAGTGGCAGGTCCTACTCGCTTTAATCCAGTGATGTTCCAGTTAGTAATAAAGGACCCATTAACATGCAACAGCTTGGAGATGTCACTGCTTGATCACACACAACACAAGCTGGACGTCTTCCTCTGTATTCCTGGTACAAACAGAACCCATTTAGAGGCTAAAGAAGCAGCTAATTGGTGCAGATCATAAAGTAGATATCAATGGACTTTGCCACCCTGAGAATTCATCCCTTCACCCTGATACCCTGGGATCTGGGTAAAAATCCGAAGTCCCACTTAAACCCAGAGGTTCTCACGTTTGGTCATTGGGTCGTATCCAGAAATGAAAAGAGGAGCAATTCTGGGGGAAAGACCAACTCACCATATAGAACAAATACAATTCCACAAATTTCTCAATACTCTAATAAGGGCTTTTAACCCTCTGAATGCCAGAGGGGTATGCAACCGATTGTGAAGCACACATCTGGCACTCAAACGGTTAATCCCCTCATTGCTTTTGAGCCCTCTTTAGCATTCAATGAGCTAAAAGCCCAATTTATATCATGTGGGATTTTACATTTGTGCCCTATGGTGCAATTGGTTTGACACAGAATTACTCTACTTTTCCCTATGTACATATGGCCAATGGTCTTTTTCAGATTATAAACTTAAACAGCTAGAAACAGGCTACCACAGAGATTCAAATCCAAAAAATAAAAGTATATAAATATAGCAGATGACTGCATGAAGAACACCTATCTAGGTTAAGTCCTTCTGTTAAACAAATGGAGTCACTTATTCTTAGGTACAATATCCCTTTATTGAGGCCATAGCAACATTGGTCTCCACTAAAATGGCTCTACATCTGTTGTAGTGGAGACAGGAAGATGGGTTTCTCTAGTCAGTATATAAATCTATGTAGGTCCTGGCAGGTGGACTCTTTCAATTGGCCTCATGCAGTTATCCTATAACATAAAGTGGTAGAATGCGTCGCTCCCTGTGAGCGTAACCGCACATGCGCAGTAGAGATTGCTGTTCCTGCAGTCTTTACTGCGCATGTGTGGTTTTGCACACAGGGATCTTCGCTGTGAGCCGCCTGGAGCTCCCCGCTAAGGATCAGTGCGTTAGGCGAGTCTCTACTGTGCATGACTGCAGTCATACTCAGTAGAGACTCGCTGAATGCGCTGATCTGGAGCAGGGAGCTCCGGACGGCTCACAGTCTGTCTCTGCTCCCAGCTCTGGGGCAGCAGCCGGGGCCACTAGGTGCACTTTAGCCTGTGTATAGGGCTTTCATACTAGTATAACAATGAAGTATATAAAACACTGGGTTAATCTCTAGCAGTTGCAGGGCCGGCACCACCCATAGGTGAGGTAGGTGCCAGACTAGGGTGCATATCTACTGGGGGAGCAGAGCCACACGCACCTTGTCGGCTGCTGTGTGAAGGGAGAGATGTGACGCCTCAACAACTTTCCTTCCCTAGTTCCCTTTCTCCACTGAGCCCTCAACCACAACACAGAGGGTGTCACCAATTGTAGCAGCAAAGAAATATTACTAACCTATTTTTACATAACCAAATTCAAGACACAACCCAATTTATGCATTAACCCCAACAGTGTCCCCTTGTAAGATTCTTACAAGGGGTTAATGCATAAAATGGGTTACATACTGCTCTTTGGCATACATAGGGTTAATCCATACACTGGATTTCGTACTGCTCTCTCTCATACAAGGGGTTATATCCATACATTGGGAGACACACGGCTTTCTTCCATACAATGGGTTAAATCCATACATTGGGTTACATACAGCTCTCTTTCATACAAGGGGTTAATCCATACATTGGGTTAAATACAGCTGTGCTACAAGCGGTTAATCCATGCACTTGGTTACATACAGCTCTCTCTTACAGAAGAGAGAGCTGAATGTAACCCAATGTATAGATTAACCCCTTGTAAAAGCTGCATGTAACCCAGTATATGCATTAACCCCTTGTATGCCACAGAGTTGCATGTAACCCAATGTGTGTATTAATCCTGTGTATGACAGAGTGGTATGTAACCCAATGCATGGCTTAACCCCATTGTACACCAGATTTGCGACAAACACTTCTATTAATTAGCGCATAAAAGGCACTAAGGTAATAATCATTAAAAGAGGTGGGGTTTAAGTAGGCGGGGCATAAAGAAGCAGGATACCAGGAGTGCAGCCCATTGGATGGCAAAATAAAATTTTGTCTAGGGTGGCAAAAATCCTTGCACCAGCCCTGAGCAGTTGGACATTGGCAGTTGGTCTTCACTATGACATCACAGTAACAGATATTCCTGACAAACTGAACACAACAGCATTTTCCTGATAGTGTAAGGAGATAAGGACACTTGTAGTCTACAGTGTAGGACAGAGGACCTTCTTTTACTTCCTATTGTTAGTGTTTATTGCGACAGTTTGTATAACAATCAGAGACTTGTATAGACAGCGCGTTACTTTTTCATCGGATTTGACATCCCCCGCACACGCGCCAACATGCCTATTTGTGTGCATTATAAGTTTGCGTGCATGCTGCTGTATGCCACCGTCTTATTCAGTGGGCAGAGCTTTGTCTTAGTTGGAGAACTTAAGCAATCCATCATGAGACGGGAGAAGCTGAACCCCAAATTGTGTGACCTGAAGATCAGTGATGCTGAGTCTGGGGAAGGTAAGACAAACCCCCACACTTCTGTACAAGCTCCATATTGTCACAAAAGTGGAGCAATTCTGGGGAAAACCAATTGGATCACACGGTACAAAATATTCCCAGGGATATAAAATGGCTTTTTAACTCATTGGTCTCTACAGTGGTCTTCAACACATTCAATGCATTGGATTGATCACTAACATTCAGAGCCTTATATCTATGTTAATCTGCATTTATAACCTGTGGTGCAGCTGGTTTGCTCCACAATTGTCCCACTTTTTATTCCATGTGTATGGACCATAATGGTACAGCCGAGGAGCAATGCATCTGGAAGGGGGTAGGGGGCGCAGTTGTGACAGGGTAAGCCTCCATGGGGGTACAGTATATTCTAGTTATACCCCTGGGTAATTATTTGTGCATTAACCCTTTCAGTATCAGAAGGGTATGCAACACATTGCAAAGTAATGTGTTGCATACTCTTCTGGCACTCAAAGGGTTAAGAAGCCCCAAAAAAATGTTTGCCTGCAGACCTCTGAGTGACGCCTCATGCCATTGCCTCAGTGAATAGTGCTCCCCATTTGTTTAATCTCTGACTAAAGGAGACGTTTCACCCCATAATAATACAAATCCTAAAGGGCCATGTGAATTTTTACCTGGCTTCTTGGTAGGATCTGTAATTAGTTCTGGATGACATGTCCATGGAGGTGGATACTACAGTTCCTAGCAGGACCACAGGCAGAGCTGGATTTCCCAGTAGACAGAGTAGGCAGCTGCCTAAAGCTCCAGAGTTTGAGAGATGCCTCAGCTGTGCTGAATTGTGGGTGTGGCCAGAGCAATCTCAATATCCCAGCACCAGTTTAATACCCCTTTACGGGATATTATTTAACCATGTGGATGCTAGAGAGATCCCTCTTGAATCCAAAGGGTTAACCCTTTGAGTTCCAGAGGGGTTCGCAATGCATTGCTAAGCATTGTGTTGCATACCTCTCTGGCAATCAAAAGGATAAAAGTTTTTTTTTTTGTCCTTGCTTGTTGTAGGCAGAGGTGTAACTAGAAGACACCGGGTCCTGGTGCAGAAATTACCATGGGCCCCCCGACCACATTGCCCCCAGTCTCCACATCTCCCCCTATTGCCCCCAATCCTCACATTGCCCCCACCTCCATATTGCCTCCCAATCTCCACATTGCCCCCAATCTCCACACTGCTCCACATTACCCCCAAGTCTCCACACTGCCTCCACATTGCCCCCAATCTCCACCTTGCCTACCTTTTCCAAAGTTAGCCTGGTGTACCATTGCCATGGACTTTATTGTTCAGTTGCTAATTAGAGTCACAACACATTTTGGAGGATACAGATAGAATTACTGTACTACCTACCTCGAGTCCCTGGTGGTCTAGCAGCGTGGCATGGGAGATCTGTGCCTCCTTCGGCACAGACCTCTAGAGCTGATGTAATCTCACAGCGCTCTGCATTACTAGAGCGCCGGAGTACAGACCGAGTTGCTGCGGCATTTTATCACAACGTATCACCAGTCACACCCCAAGCAACATCACCTAAATCAGGACTGTATTTGGTCATGTGAAATTTTGGGAGATATGTCTCTTGAACACAGTTATACGGACAAAATTTATAGGAATCTTTAACCATCTGAGTGCCATAGTGGTATGCAAAGTATTCTTTTGTAACGAGTTGCATGCCCCTATCGCAATCATAGCGTTAAGATATTCTGGCCATAGTAAAATAGGTGTTATTATTAGAAAGTGTTACTTCTCCTTTAACCATTTGAGAGCTACTGAAGCATCCACCACATTGCAGCGCAATACATTGCATACATCTCTGGCATTCCAATGGTTAAAAGCTTATTGTAATCAAACTTCTTATAGGTCATTTGTCTGCCGCATATTCCTCAGCCACAAGGCCACATTGTGTGTGACTGAGATTGGTGTCACTATTGATACAGTCCAAGGGAGGTTACTGAGCGTCCTGTAACACCTTCCAGTTTTCTTTCCACAGACTTCCATTCCAGTTTACACTCTGAGAAGAAACAACATTAATCACTTGTGTGTCCCTCATTACAAGCTGGTATAAATAACATAGGAAGACAGGTTTCCTACATGTGCTAACACATTAAATAATGTTATATACATTAAATGCCATGTAATCCAAGCTAGCATCTGGAATCAAATCTTTATTTGTCACGTCCTTTATTGACATTTCTTCTCTCCAATCTCACATTAGAATTCAAAGATGAAAATGACAAAGTGAAGAAGAACGCGTCGGTCATAGTGCGTAGAGTTCCACGCACAAAGCCTGATCGTCAGCCTTATTATCAGTGAGTATACATGCAGCAATGCACTGAAGAACTATCTAGCATACAATGGGTTAAAAACAAATCAATAAAACAATTATAATCATGTACTCGCAGCCAAAGGTGAGATTGATTATTGGATAAAACCTAGTTCGTTTTTATGTCATTTTTTCCATCACAATCTGAAAGCCTTTTTTAGTTAAGCGCCCTGCTCTCCTGCTGGAGGATACTTCACCCCATAGTTCCTGTGTTCCACATGGACTAAGATAACAGGATTTATCAATCAATACAAAGAAAAAAAATCCCCTTATATATAAGCTCTTTACCAAATCTGCATGTACTATGTGTACAAACATGACAGATGGTGATGTTCACAGTATTCCTTTAACCAACTTTCATCACCCACCCCCGCTCCTCACCAGGGGGGCATGTCCCCAGTTTGGGTATCACAGTGCTAACCAGAACTGGAATCATTCTGGATCAATTCAACTGCATCAGAGAGGATAAAAAAATCCCCATCAATTTAACACTGTGAGTGCCAGAGGGTATACACAATGCATTGTTTTGCAATGCGTTGTGTACCCCTCTGGCATTCACAGGGTTAAATGGGATTTTCAACCCCTTGAATGCTAGAGAGGTTTCCGGAATTTATTCTGTCTGTCTGTCTGTCCATCTATCCACCTCTGTCTCTGTGCCGGTCATGTCTGTATCTGTCTGTATGTCTGTCTCTGTTTGGATATATATTGTATCTGTTTCTGTCTATCTGTGTCTTCCTGTCTCTATGTCTGTCTGTCTGTCTATGTGACTGTCTGTCTTATTTAATGTTCTGATTTACTTTTACCCCAGATGTTGTACTTACATATTATGATCTTATTTTTCTTCCTTTCTAGTAATCAAGCAGATCGAACTGTAGGAACGGCGAAATCAGTAAGTTACAACATGTCATTTACACTTCTCTGTTACCCTCATATCACTTATACATTTCCCCCTGTCATGTCTGTGGGTTTGAATGTGGTGTAAAATGTATCACACATTCTGATCCGTCTTATTGATTACACTGTAAACGTCTATACACACTAGTGCACTCTATACCACACTGAATGCTTAAACTTGTAACCCACAACTTAAGACATTCCAATTGCTTTGGACTGCAACTCCCAACATCCCTAGCCAACCAACTTTTGGAGTGAGTCAGGATGCTCATCCCTGGCTCAGACTGCCCACTGCATTACAGGAAGTTATCCCATCAGTGAAATATTTATGGACACAATATCATACTGTGTTGTCTGTCAATACAAGGTCTATTTGTAAACATCTGATGCATTGTTGTATGCAGTAAATGGGCATACCCGGGAACTTCTTTGACTGGATCCCCCGGAGGGGAGCCCTGTGATGCTGCTGAAGGCAGAAAAATGACGCAATTTGTGTCATAAAAAGGGGTGTGGCTTAATCACAAGTCGGGGTGGGCGGGACAAAAAAAAAAAACATGAAATACCTAGAACAGACTCGGGAAGGAAGAGAGAAGGCCGAGGACTGGGAGAAACAGGGTAGAAAGGAGCAGATGTGGGCAGAGTTTCATGAGAAACACCCCACACCCGGAGAATCAAATTGTGCCCCGAAGACCCGGTAATTCAGGCTCAAAACCAGAGTCTCCGGGGCAAATCCTGAGAGTTCCCAGCTATGTAAATGGGTTATCATTGCCAGACTGTAGAAAAGGGTCCATTTTGCTATGGAGTTTATTCTTTCAAACATTGTGTCTGGAATTTCTGCAGTAATATGTGGAATTATGTGATGTTTCTCATTTTTAAACTATGAGAGCTAAACAGGTATTGAACTCCTCTCTGGCACCAAAGGGTTAAAGAACCAGAGGTGAGTGCAGCTCTTTGCTTCACAATGGGTTGCATGCACCTTTTGATTCTTAACCCTTGAAGGACCAGTAAAATTTGTGGTGGTTTGTAGTTAAGGACCGGAGTAATTCTGACCTTTGTGACTATATCTCTGTACAACAGCGTGTTCCCTCTAAGTATTTTATTCCAGACACACATATTATATACCGTTTTATCACGCACAAGCAGGGCTTTCTTCTGATACCACACTTATAGGGATAACCCACCATTTATTTAAATAAAAATAAAGTAGATGATAAAAACAATGTAAAAAATACAGTTTTTATTGATTCTCTTGTGATAATTTGTGTCCCAGGGGTTAATTTTTTATGGAGAATGCATGAAAGGTATGACCAGTCATTCATACCTACAAAATGTGCAGTTTTAGGGGGGCACTGTGCCTCTGGGTTGAAAATCCCCATGTCCCTCTTTAGCTCCTGGATTTTCCAATTTTTTATACATTACTGCTTGGTGTGTATATAATTGTATTACTGTGCTCCATATTAATAAAACTCACTTAGCTTGTTGAATTAGACCTTCACTCCTTTCTATCAATTCCCCACTCCCATGTTGTGATGTAATTTCCTGTCTTTGCACTTGCGCTGTATATGAGTAAGACACCTTGCATATAAAGCCAGTGATAGAGACAAAGTGACGTCAATGTTTTTTCAGCTAGAAGGCCTCACAATACACTGCTTTGCACTGTAGTCCCAGATAGGGGCAACATGTCAGTGGTGCCTTAAATCATTCATATTGTGACATAAATGGACCAACAAAAAAAACATGGTTCCTGCAAATGCAAATCTTCAATGTTTTTGGACTAATGCACAACAGTAAGTTCCTTGCCTGAAAATATTAAAAATAAAAATAAAATAAAAATATGAAAAATGAAATGTTGTTTTACTGATCTGGATGAAAGCTTCTTTTGTCACTGTATACAAGGTATTTGGGTGATTTAGTTCTGTAATGTCAGAGTTGGCAACCTATGGCCTTCCAGCTGTTGTTTACCTGGATCTGATTTATCTGCTGCCCTGTTCCTGACTACTACTGAGAAAGGTACATAGCAGCGAGGTAGCTAGATCCAGTGATAATGGTTAGGTGTTAGAGTTAGGTTTTATGGTTTGGGAAAGAGATTATCATTTAGGGTTTGGAATTAGTGTTTATCATTATATTAGGGTTTAGTATTAAGGATAGGATTTGTTTTATAAGGGTTAGGATTTTAGATTTTAGGGTTAGGCTTTTTTCCAGGGTTAGGGATGGGGGTTAGGAGTTAACTTTTAAGGATATGATTTCTTTGGGGTTTGGGTTTGTGTTTTAGGGTCACAGTTAGTGTTAGGAGTTGTTTTTAGTGCTACAGTTAAGTTTTAAGGTTAGTTTTTTTTCTAGCAATATAGTGTTACTTTTTAGGGTTAGGTTTGGGTTTTAGGTTTTATTTTCAATGTTAGTTATTAGGTTAGTTTAGCAGTTTTTACTGTTAAGGATGGATTTTAGGGTTAGGGCTTGCTTTTTAGGGTTCGGGTAATATAAGGTATATTCCCACCAATGGGTGGTGCTTCATTCCTCTTAATGACCAGAGGGCTGTGCAATTTATTGCTTCTCAATGGGTTGCACTCCCTACTAGTCTTTAAGGTGTTAACTCAAACTGCACTTTCGTATTCTTCTTAGCAGTTGGTACTGTTGCTATTGTTGTCTATGGGAAGCTGCATTAGCTACCTAAAGCTTTTTATGAACGGTGAAAGAAACATTGTATAATGTGCTCTGGTCACAAGATGGCACTGTTGCGCAGTTTGATTTAGAAAACATAACTGCGCTGCAAATTTTAAATGAGATATCTCAGATAGATAGATAGATAGATAGATAGATAGATAGACACATTACTGCTCATTAAAGAGACATATACAGTTATTGATGTTGTAAAATGTTTGCTGCCGTATTGTATTCTCATGGAGAACTGACTTATCTGTTGTGATGATATAATAACTGAACATGTATTTAATTTTCCATAGATTCCCGCTATTGAGAAGACAGCACCTCTCTCTGTGGCCAAGATCATTATGGTACATGTATAGACATTATTGTTAAACCTATTTATTTTAGATACCTTTTTTGTAGCCTGACATGTAAAGTTTACATTGTATATCCCTGGAATTGGAAGAATAACCAGGAGTATCTCCCTGCAAATCCATATGATCACATCATTTCCAAGGAGAGACAACGGCACCTTCTTCACACGTATCTCTGTGCACTCCTGACCAAAAGACTTTCTTGTCTACACTTTTTCACTGGAAAAAAGGACTTTAATAACAAATGATGCAGAATGTGTCAGTGAACTGAAGGGACTATGGGCTGTATTAAAGATACTAAAGGGGAACAATTCTAAACCAAACCAATTGCACCACAGGGGGGAAATAACCCCCCCCCCCACCACACACACTGATTTAAATTGGACATTTAACCCCTTGGGTGCCAGAGAGGACTACACAGCAATGCCTTGTAAATCTCTCTAGAATTCAAGGGGTTAAAAGCCCCTTTTAAATCAGTGGGAATGTAGGTGATATTTATTTGTCACCTACAGTGCAGTTTGTTCACCCCAGAATTGCTTCTCTTTAGCCTCCTGACTTTGTTGAGGAAAACAATGAAGATGATTGGTGACATGAACTTCTTATATCGCTGTGACATCATTATCACTTAGCAAACACGTCCAATCACTGTGGCATGTCCCAAAGGCTCCTATTGTAATAAGACCAGGAAACTGCACACTGATTGCTCTGGAATCTCTTGGGTGCTAAGCAATCTATTGCACTTTCTTGTGTTTACTTTCACTTACTTTGTAATATGTGTCCAAAGGGGCTTCTGTGTCTCTAATGATTATTATTTATTATGTAATTGTGCAACTTTGTGCTAGTCTTCAATTCTCTAATGGGCAACCTGAAGACATCTGGCCATTGTGAACTGCAGCTGCCATTATACACAGCCAAAGGCCAATGATAGGCTGGGGATAATGGTATCAGTAGACTGCAACAGCAGGGGGGGCTCAGGTTTCCCATTCATATCTCAACCCTTTAGATCCTTAGCTGTGTGTTGCACATCTCTCTAGCATTTAAGGGTTTAAACAAACCAGTTTACCATTACTGTAAATTTAAATAGGGTGCTTAAAGGGATAGTAATACTTAAAATGTAAAAATAATATTATATGTTGTAGTGTTTATCCCCTGATTAAAACCAGGGTATTTCCACAGCAGAAAACTGTTTTATTCACAAGTTATTACAGCTCAAACTTGAAATTTATAGGTGCAGTATCAAAGTGGTCTGAAATTGTACAGTGGCGCTGTTGCTACACCATCCTATGGATAGCTCTGGTTAGTTGACCATAAATCACCATAGGATGGTGTATCAACAGCGCCACTGTACAATTTCAGGCCACTTTCAACTGTAATTACATTTGAATAAAGCACCTTGCAGCAGTAGGAGTTCCCTTGTTTTACTCAGGAGGATAAACCCCAACAACATATTTCATTTTACATTTTACATATTACTATTCCTTTAACCCCACAAATGCTAGGAAGTTCTCCATCACATTCAGGGGGTAAGAGGCTCCATGTAAATCAATAGAAATGTTTATTTGTTACCAAGTTTTAGAGCCATATGTCAAAAGAAAAGAGGAGGAATTCTGGGGCAAACCATTTGCTCTGCAGGGGAAAACATAAGATTCCAAAAATTCCCCTTTGATTAAATGTGGATTTTAACCCCTTGAATTCTTGAGAGGTCTCAAACGCATCCCTTCACAATGTGCTGTAGACCTCTCTAGCAATCAAGGTGTTAAAATCCCGAATTAAATCAATGGGAATTTTTAGTTCTCCCCTATAGTACAAATGGTTTGCCCCAGATCTCCTCCACTTTCTGTTGAACATACAGCACTAAAACTCCATAATTAGGTCTCAAAGCTGCATTTTCTATTGCTGTATAATACATATTTATATAGTAAAAATGTTTTTTCGTTTAATACAGCATTTGTATATTGTATATTTGTATATTAATGTAATTCTAAATGTCATCTAGAACGTAATTGGGATTGTTCATGTTTGTGTTCTTACAGACTGGTTACAATGTCATATGTATGTACAACGGGTGCACTTACATTGAAATGTCTTTGTAAACTTGACTCCTATGTGAAAAATGCATTGTAAGAGTTTGTAATAAAATATTCCATCAGTTTGCTTGTTTTATGGATTAATACAGAGCCCAACCACCCAGTAGTTTATACTCCTCCTGGCTGAGTGACAACCTGAACTCATACATGTGTACACTCTACATGACACATCTTATTGCATACAGGGTGGGTATGAGCATGCCCTCATTCAGCAGCCTCTGAAGTAACTTGTTTGTGTTATGGAGAGGGGCATGTAAGCTGCAACCTGTGACTCACTAGCTACTGGACTAAAATTTGCATAATTTTTTGTTGGCAAGCAAAGGAATAATATAAATTGTAGTCCAAGAGCTGAACCCCCAAAGGTTGTCAAAATGGTGGGATAAAGGAGAGGCTGAGGGGCAAGATGTGTAAGACAAATATAATGGGTGAGTAGGAGAAGAACAAACAGTAGGGAAGATGCGCGGAAGTCAGAGGTAGAGAGGAAACAGTGGGGGAGTAGGAGAAGAACAAACAGTAGGGAAGATGCGCAGAAGTCAGAGGTAGAGAGGAAACAGTGGGTGAGTCAGAGGGGAACAGACAGTAGGGAAGATGTGCAGAACTCAGACAGGGCTAGAGGGGAAACAATGGGTGAGCTTGGAGGATTCAGACAGTAAAGCAGATGTAGGGGAAGGCAGACAGTGGGTGAATTAGAGGTCAACCACAAGTAGAAAAGATTTAGGGTTAGGCAGGCAGTGGGATAGGGTGAATGGATAGTAGGAGTAATTGCAAAATATATTTTTGGAAAATGGATGGGAATAGAAATTAGAATAGGTAGGGAATCTGTCAGGGACATTTAGAAAAGGAAAAGATTGAAGCTGGGAATAGCGGCCCAGTCTGTACAAACACAGGTTATCCAGTGAGACATAAACTTGGTAGGGTTGTGGTTCTGGTGGACCTCACATTTCTCAACTCTATGATAAAAAAATCACAACAGGGCAGCTCTGTTAGATTTGATTTAATATGGAATTAATCAAGTGGTAGAGGCATAATTATCATTTACACAACACACCCGGGATTACCTTCACCCTAAAATGTGGCCTGTTTGTGGCTCTCTGCGACTGAAAGTGTCCATCTCTGGGCTAACTCCTCATCATGAATCATAAAACTGATGGAAACACTGAAGAAACCCCTCCCTGTAACTGTGGCCTCCCCCTGGACAGTTCTACAGAACATCAGTAAGTTGGTGGCTGCTGCCCTTTTCAAGATTAAATGTGTGTCCCTCCATTCTATCTGCTCTCTACTAACTTTTGCCTCTAACTATTTTACTGTTATACAGGCTGAAAAACTCTACGAGAGTAATGCCTCAGAAGAGGACAAAATAAAGGCCATGATGCAGCAGTCGAACGCGGTATACGATGCAGCCACGTAAGTTTTCATTCATCCTGACACAACAAGAGGTCTCAGTACAATGAAGGGTAGAAAGCAACTTTCCAGCCTATACTGGTCTCCAATGGTATCTGTGTTACACACTAATACAATGCTTTGGACATTAACCAATGAAGGGATTTCTTCCATGTGACATGTACACGTGTGTATGTTACACAAGGAAAGTAAAATAAAAATGAGTGTAGGTACTGAAAGTCTTACTAGGCACCATGGATAAAAACATGCGACACACAATTTATCTAGGTCTTAGTTTGTTCTTATAGACTAACCTGGAAATGGAGGGGAAAACTGGTGTATATATTATTTAAGGCTTTGGATGATAAAGAGGTGTCTAAAGTATTATGAAGTAATTTGTTGGAGACATTTCTACCATACAAGGATGAAAGCAGGAGTGGACAATGTGAGGCCCTTCAGCTGCTACCAGGCTACAACACCCATCATCCTCTGCCTGTTGTTGGCTGAATGGGAATGATGAGAGTTCAGTCTGACAGCAGCTGAAGGGCTTCATCTTGTCCATCAAGGGAGGCTTTTTCTTTATTCTATGCCCAGAGCCCAGGAGTAGAAAAATATGGTGCAGAATGTATTTGTTTAGTAACTCAATCACACAAATCTAACCACAAACAGCAGCAAAAGTGTAACAAAATAAATACCTATTTACTGTATCTTTCCTCAGATATATGAAGACAATGCCGAAAGGGTATGTCTGTTTTCGGTGCCAGATACCAGGGCACCATATCAGGGATTGCCCAACACATAAGGTAAGTGTATATCATCTTAGATTAGTGCATTGATCAGACAAGAAATGTCTCTTGAGGGGAAGGGACAATAAATCAAATAACCTCCAGGTATTTTCTTATTATATGCAGCAGGAGCATTTTCTAATGTGGTCAGGTGACACTGCTCATATCACTTGCTAAAGAGAGAGGTAGTCTAAGACTAAAGGTCCCCCACATAGAGCAATACAAAGATTTGCCTTCTGTACACCAGGGGGAGGTTAAAGGGATAGTAATGTTTCATAACAAAAGGAGCTCCAATTAATCATCATAGTATTTGGACTTTGGAGAGTGTTATTTCTATTCTGTCAGAGTTGTCGTTGAAGAGTAATTCAATGACAAAGTATCCCCCTCCCTCCCCTTTTACTGATGTAACACTGTTCAGCCAGATCAGAAGGGAGGTGCCCAGGTAGATTGCAGAGAGGGACAATCATCAATTAAGATAAGGGAAAAACCTGAAAAACTTGTCAAGGGGGGCAGGGCTTTCATTGTTCTCATAGGAAGAAGATTGTGCCCTGCTGTTATCTGTCTGGTCTATGGACTGGATTCTACATCTGTGAAGAGATAGCTTACACTAGGTAAAAGGGGCAGGAGGGGAAACTTTGCTTGTGAATATCTCTCAAACCATAACGGTTTGAGAGATAAGACTTATAACGTTCTTAATGTTTTTTTAATGCCTACAAAATAAAATAAAGATAAAACGGAGTATTACTATCCTTTTAAGTAATAAAGTGGCAATAACACCTTATATGACTAGCGTGATTCTGAATAAGCTTTCAATGCACATATATTTATTTTAGCCATTCTTCATTTAATACTAGTATAAACATTACAGCTCAGAGTAGGGATGGGCAACCTGCGGCTTTCCAGTTGTTGTTATTGGACTATGTTTCCCATCATCAGTAGGCCTTGGGGATTGCTGGGAATTGTAGTCAAACAACAGTTGGAACACTGCAGATTGCCCATCTCTGGCACTGAGTAACATTGCGTCTCAGTATGTGATAATGCTGTTGTGGCCATGACATATACACACATTCACACACATAAATACACACATGTTCACACACATAAACACACACACACACACACACTGTAAAAAAAAAATACCTGCTCATGGATTATTGTGAAGGTTTATATAGGGATGTATTGCCAGTTTAAAGACTAATTTTTGAAATGCAAATAACATTGCACTGACTGGGTTCTTTCTGTGTTTGTTTATAATAAACTACTGATAATTACTGTAGCAGACAGACTCTGAGGGGAATGAGTCAGAGGAGAGAGGGTGTGGCCATGGGAGGGACACCTATAATGTCCTTCCCATGAGGTGCCTGAGAAGAACATTTGATCCTTTATGTAAATGAGCTGGCAATATATAACATATATTGGATGATGGGGAGGTGGTTTCTTAATCCCTTAATGACATTTGATGTGCCAGGACCATCATTCAGGTCCCGGCACTTAAGGATTGATGATGGTCCTGCACATCATGGAATTTTGCAATCCCTGAATTCAAATTGCAAAAAAATGGCCATGCGCATGCTGGATCAGGCAGATATTAACAGGTTAATTACATTTAATTTTTTTTTATAAAATGTAAGCTATTCCGGAGTTGCTATAACAATTGTTTTGTGTTTTAGTTTTCTTCTAAAGATGATGACAACCAAAAGAAGATAAAACGCAGCTCAGGAATACCAAAATCATTCCTGAAGGAAGTGGATGACCCCAACATGGAGGGAGTCATGATGGGAAGTGACGGGAGATACGTCATCCCAGCTATTAATGCGTAAGTATAATGTATAACTTGCACCATCAGATCTGACAAGTGTCAGCTTTTGGGGACCAATAAATAAACAGAACTGCAGACACACCTCCAACATACTCATTAACTCTTGGTTTCAATATAACCCCTGGATGTTTTGCAGACCACTTAAGCAACAAAAGTGTTAAACACATTATTAATATACTAGTTGAACAGCCCATTACACGTGCCACCGTGCCTCTGGTCGCGGGGCAGTCACACGCAGTAGAGCGCCCAGCTCTGTATCAGCCGCGCCGCGGGCAGTCTCTACTGCGCATGACTGCCGCACGCGCAGCAGTGTCTACTGCGCATGTCGAACGTTACACATGATTTAGCGAATTATTATATAGGATTGTATCACCATTTATCTTGTACCTTCCAACACTTCTACGCTTGACCTGCTTGGCTACAGAGCAGAGTAGTAGTGAACACACAGGCAGGGCTGAAAATTTCCACTCGCCACTAGCCAATGGCGAGTGAAAATTCAGCCCTGGTGAGTAGGAATTCAGCCCTGGTGGGTATATTATGGCTTGCAGTGGCGAGTAACTTTTCAGGTCTGGCTTGTAGCAAAGGACTTCACATTTTAAGCCCTGACACAGGCATTTGGCACACACAGTCACTCTTTATTAACCCCTTGTTTTGCAATACATTGAAGATGTCTCTAGCATCTAAGGGATTAAAGGGATAGTAATACTTGGATTTAAGAACGTTTAATATTGTTCATATTAAAAAAAATAATTAAATGAAGTAAATCCAATTGCTTAAAGTTGTATATTTTAAGAGTTATAAGCTTTTAAAGTTCCGCCCTCCCGTCCCTTTTACAGACGTTAGCACTCTAGCTGACAGATCGAGATTCTGGTCATTCGACTGGACGGCTATTCAGCAGAGCCGAAATAGTGTTGTCTTCAAAGAAATACTTCATTAGAACGGTGCACAAAGTGTGCCTGAAGTATTTCTTTATAGACAATGCAATTTCGGCTCTGCTGAAGAGGCGTCTGGTCCTGGGACCAGGATCTCGATCTGTCAGCTAGAGCGCTGATGTCTGTAAAAAGAGCGGGAGGGAGAAATTTAAAAGCTTGTAACTCTTAAAATATACAACTTTAAGCAACGGGATTTACTTCATTTATTATTTTTTTTATTATGAACCATATTGCGGAACTACCACCCCTTAACACCATGGGCCGAAATAATTCCCCATCTGGCAACTAGCTACTCAGTAGCATTAGTCGCAAGAATTTTTACCGTATTCAACAGATTTGTAGACTTCTCCGGGGCTGACAGGCAGTAGAGAGCGCAGACATCTTGCAATAGTGACGTCTGCGCACCTGAGCTGTCAGTCCCTTCCGGAGCTGAATGGCTCCTAGCAACGCTTCTTAGAGCCGGCTGAGACTGACAGCGCAAGTGTGCAGATATCACTATGGTAAGATGTCTGCTCTCTCTACTGCCTGTCAGTCCCGGAGAAGTCTTCAAATCTCTTGAACACGGTAAAAATTCTGGCAACAAGCGCTACTGAGCAGCTAGTCGCCAGATGGGGAATTATTTTGGCCCATGGTGCTAAGGAGTGGTAGTTCCACTTTAAGCATTCTTAAATCCAAGTATTACTATCCCTTTAAAGTAGAACTAACACATCTAATAATAACCCTTACTTACCTCGCTTTGGCCAGAACATGGCTCGTATGAAATCTTCCATTGCACCTTTGTTTATTAATAATCCCTGGATATCACGTTCATGGAAACAGGCATGATAGTTGCTGGTAGTTTTTCAAACCGAAGCAGAGAGAGAATGCATGAGCCTACTTAACTCTTTAAAGGAGAAGTAAACTGTTTTTATGGAAAAAATATATTAAAGGGTATACCTGTTGAGTAAAACAAGGGTGCTCCCAATACAGAGAGATGCATATGTCCAGTGTTATTAAAGTTTAAGCCTGTGTTTTTTTTATTATCAGAGCCCTCTAGTGGTCAAATTCCAATTACTTATTCTGTTACATTGTAATGGAGATGAATGTCAATGACTTACAGTTCCCCACAGAATGTGATAAATCTGCCAAGTCACTTCCTGTCAGTTAGAACTATCAGGAAGGAAATGCACAGTAAATTCACTTCCTGATTATTTGAACCTTTCTAACTTTTGAATAAAACAAATGACAGCAGTGGGGGTACCCTTGTTTAACTCAGCAGAAAAGCTCTATATAGGTTTTCATTAAAAAAGTGTACTACTCCTTTAAACACTAGAGGGTTGACCAACCATTGTGCAGTGATTTCACTTTAAGGTCCTGTGGTCTTGTTAGCAACTCACATTTCAACTTACATGGACATGGCACCAGGGATTGATTGAAGAGCTATTTCTTCAAACAAGGAGAAAAGAAATACATAGGGGCCATTAGGCTTTTCTGACCATAATAAGTATGAGATAATTCTTAGAAGGTGTTAGTTCCCTTCTACACATGAACGCTACAATTACATGCACTCACTTTCATATTTATTCATTATAAATTTATAATAAGAACTATTTAATGTGTGAATGACACCTTCATAATCCTATCACTTTGTTTTCTAGAGAGGCCTATGAATCCAACAAAAAGCGGAAACGCCCTGCAGCTCAAACCCAGGAGGATTCTGGGAAACAGTAAGTATCCACAGACACTCACTAGCAATGTAGTGTGACCAGAGAGAACTGACAGTAGTGTAATACTATATGACCTGCAAATGGGGGCATATGTATGAAGTAAAAGTGCAGTTATTTATACAGGACTTTTAACGCTTTAGATGCTAGAGATGTTACTAACACATTCCTTTTCAATATGTTGGATATCTCTCTAGCATCCTAGGGGTTAATTTTATAAAAATATTTAATTTCTGAATTGATTTCCCTGTGTATATATGACTCTTTGTATTGATCTTTTATTTCTTTTAGGTCACCCTTACTCTTTGAGAGGCCTAGTACACAAAGTGTTTATACTGGGGCTGGTTATGTGTTAATATTCAGGTCTGCTACATACTGAGGCTGATGAACACAGAAATGGAGCAATTCAGGAGCAAATGAACTGCACCTTAGGGGATAAATAAACATTCCACAGTCTCCTGTTGATTGCAATGGTATTTGAACCCCTTAAATACTAAAGTGTTTACCAATGCGTTGGAGACTTCTGTAGCATTCAAGGGGTTACAAGTGCCATGTAAATCAATCAGAATGTTTATTTGTCCTCTATGGCACAGTTCATTTAGTACTTCAGAATTACTGTGTTATACAGTGGCCTGGGGCTCAGTGTTAATGACCTTTCTAGTACAGACGAGATTAACTGTTTGGGTATCCTTTTGAAATATTGTGTTTTTTAAATTGCTCTGCTTTTTGGTGCATTCAGTAGATCGCCATGTTCTAAAGAGCGACATGACAATCTTTCATTGCATATCAGCATGAGATTGTCATGTTGCTTCTTTAAAGATTGTGATCGGGCAGCACTTAGAAGAGATTTCTAATTTATTTTCCAATTAAACTATCATGAAAAGCAGAACTGCTGGGAACGCCAAATAATGTTATTATTACTCCTCTCAGGATTCATTTTTTACCAGATTATTTTTTGTGAGATTTCTAACTTCCATCATATCTTCCTGTACACGTCCCTCTTCACACAAGAGAGACGGCAAACCAAGTACTGCCGGATCACGCTCTTTAAAGAAGACGCATGACAATCTCACGCTTATATGCAATGCCAGATTCTCATGTCGCCCTTTAGAACATGGCGACCTACTGAATGTATCAAAAAGCAGCGCGATATAAAAAGCATGATATTTCAAAAGTAAACCAACTGTTTGAGTGTCAAAGGGTTAAAAGCTCAATTTCTTCAAAGGGAAGTAAGGAAATATGTATTTGTACTCTCTGTTTAATGTGACCTGAACTCCAGTTTAAACCAGGAAGCTTATGAAACATGCACACTGTAGGGTTCCCTTGGTTCCTGTGCAGTGCTGCAGAATTATATTTTAATGAGTTTCTTGCATTAAAATGGAAATCTAGTCATCTTACCTATAGAGCTGTTGGTATTTCACCAGTATTGCGCCACATTTTCCTTCATACATATGATCCATTATTTCTGTAGTGATACTGTTATGCACATCATGTCCATAACCCTAAGGTAGTCTAGTCTAGTAACAGGCCATTGGATAGAAGCTATTACTAATATAAAGTTGTTTTTTTTCCTTTTCGTTTTAGAGCGAAGATTGCAAAAACATCTGCTGGCAATGAATGAACATCATTATTGATTATAATACTTGTAAATATTTGTAAATAGTTTAGGATAATTAATAAAATGATATCTAAACATTTGGATTTTTGTGTTTGTATATGAACCTGGCAACTGAGTGGTACCCACCATTGTTCTGCGTCCGTGTACATATTCATTCTCTCTATACACCTGACGCTTACAGGCATCACTAACTGTATAGTCCTCTATGACAGGGTTGTAATTTCATATGTCTAACTAGATCTGCTTGCCTACTCTTGGTTATAAAAAATTAATCAAAGATGACAACTTTATCCAGGTTTCCTTCTGGGCCATTTCTTGGTTCATGACTTTCTCATTGATATAATAGTACTAGGAACCCCAGGAGTTCAAAACAACATCACTGAAAATTATTTGAACATGAGACTTCTTGGACAGAGTTTGAAGCATAGCCCTGCCAGCCAATTCAGTACATCATTCAACATATTGATGGAGGTGACTCAAAAGTCATCACTCTCCTCCATTATTTGGTACCTCTCATCCCTTCAAGGAGTCATCAAGACAGGAGAAGCAGTGACTGAAGTCCCACAATTGGGTCAACCTTTACCAATGGGAGATTAATGAAACCTCTGTAAATTACTGCCCTTGCTAAAGTGACCCCTGTGCAAAATGAGCATTTGTCACCTTTTTATTTTATTAAAATCTATGATAATTGATTTCCCCTCAATGCTGAAAGTGTCCTTATAGGTTCCTGCTGTATTAAAGGGTTGTTAGTATCCCACTTGTTGTCAGTCTGTGCTTGGGAAAGAGGGAGAAAGAAGCTGCACTTTGTTGCAAGAAGCAGACAGGCAAAGACAAAGAGTGGTAGCTGGAGTTGCTTGATAGGAGTCTTGGTGGTAGCCAGTTGTTCCCTGGTTGTGGGTTTGTGAAGGAAGAATGAAGAGTTAATCTATTTTTATAAAATTCTAAGAGAGTTCCTGATTATGCAACGCGCCTCTTTGGTGACTGGCTGAGGAAGAGGCAGGAGCTAAGTCCCCTGCCTCCTCAGCCAAAAACACACTGCTTGTTGCCTTAGGAGGAGGAGGCAGGGGGAAAAGCCCCCTGTCTCCTCAGCCAAACACAATTAAATAATACACACTGCCACTCACCCAAACCCTTCGCCTAATCATCTGCCCTTTCTGCACTTCAACCTTCACCACAGAGAAGGGGAAGAGCCACCCTATTCTCCATGGTGAAAGGAGGGGCTATCCTGTTCGCCCCGGCAAAGGGGAGGGATCACCAATGCACATTTCCTTTAGCTATGGCATAGGGGACATGGTGGCCCCTCTCCTTTGCCAGAAGGCATAGGATTGCCCTCCCCTTCACCTCATCAAATACATTTTCCCCTCCCCTTCACCATGGAGAATGTTAACATAAAAAATATACCTTGTGGTGGGAGCTCATGATCCCTCTTGATGCCCCCCCCAACTAATGATCTCCCAGCCAATTCGGCTAAGAGATCAATAGAGGCAACAAGGGATCAAGACAGCTCCCCTGCTTCCATTCTACCCGAACTACCAGGTACGAGTGCGAGGGATCAGGAGACCCATTCACAGCAATGAGAGAAAGTCTCCCACTTTGATGTGAAAAGCTTTCCCGATCCTACCCACTCCTAGCTTGTATTTTGAGTAGGATGGAAGCAGGGAAGCTCTCTTGCTTCTCTGTGTCACTTCTATTGATCGTCTAGCCGATTTGTCTGAGAAATCAGTAGCTTGGGTGCCTCAGGTGGTGTCCTGATGCCCCACCAAGAGGTCTGATTTAAAAAATAACCTAATAATTAAAATATAAAATAAAACAAAATACTGCAGTCAAGAGAGGATTGAAAGAGAAAGCTGCTGCTTCTACACACAGACAAGCAAAGAGGGGGAGTGTTAATTACTTGCTGTTGCAGGGAGTGTAGATGTGATTTCTTTACAACAAACAGGAACAGTTAAATAAATATATTTTGACTGATAGATGACAGTGACAGGCAAGCACTTCCTTGAACTGAACTGTGACTGAGACTGACAGTAACAGATACTAGTCAGTATCATACATTATTTTGAGGTGGACAAAACATCACTCCTCATGCTAACAGCTCTGGAATGTGCTTTGCAGTAAAAATCAACAATACTTTAATTCTATTCACAAAACATGTTAGGAACAGGGGAAATGGGAAAGTAGGATGCATGCATGGAACAAGTTGGTGATACTACAGTTGTACTACAAGAACTGACGGTGTCTATGTTTGCTGTAGCTTGTGCAAAAAATGACAAGAATCATGATTAGGAGCGTGCTTTTAAAAGTAAAAACCTAGTTATTAGTCTTTTTGCTGCTAGCCAAAGTGTACTGATACCTACTGCTAGTAGTACTGTAACATCTAACACCAGAAGTAGTAGTAGTAGTTGTAGTAGTACTAGCTCCTTAGAAACCAGTCAGTCTATGAAATCTCCTGTATGGAGATACTTAAAGTGGAACTTTCTCTCCAAATATAGTACATTTTAAGCAATGCCTTTCTCCAAATTATGCATACTTTTTATTTAATTAACTGTATTTACAGAGTTGCTTTAGTTTAAAATGTATCTATTGATGTAGTATAAGCCATATCACATGGGTTTCAAGTCTGTCCCAATGCACTCCAAAGTCTACCCACAACCAAATTATGCGCATCCAGGTCATCGAGCGTGTTAATCATTACAGAAAGATAATGTTTATGGATCTCACTCTCTCACGTTCTCTCACTATATGTATTGGCAGCCCGCTTCCCTTGTAAATAATAGAACGCCAATGAAACAGGGTGACTGTAGAGAGTAAGACAACAATTTTTTTGACTTCTTCAGTAGGGAAGGAGAGCATTGCCAATCAACATTTAAGGTACATTTTTAAAATTGGGGTCAACGTTTATCTACTATTGACCATAATAAGTGACTATAAATAGATGGAAGCAAAGAAGTTTGAAAGTGACAGGCCCACTTTAACTAACATTCAGAAGATAAACATCGCTATCTGGTGCATCTGTAAAAAAAGAAAAAAAAAAAAGGGTGGGGGGATCCAGATCTCACCTACGTGTTTGTGTGTGTGTTTGTATCACGGTGCCCGTGATTGCTGCCTTTTCCTGTCATTTACCTGAATGGGCTCTCCATTGGCTGCCTGCCTTCAGCCCGCCCAGTATTGCCTATTTAGACTGGGCTTGGGCACCCTTTGGTTGCCCTTTCGTGGTGTCTCTATGTCGCCTGCACCTGTACTGTGTTCCTGAGCTTCCTGGGCCGTTTCTACTCTATGCTCTCCAGTGATCACCTGCGTTCCTGCCTGACAGCTTCCTCGGTTCCTGCTTCCGTTCCTGATCCTATTTGGGCTGTTGTTCCTGCTGCCGTTCCTGCTCCGGTTGGTTGCTGTTGCTGTTCCTGTTTCCTGTCCTGTACCGATTGTGTTCCTGCTCCTGGATCGTCTTCAGAGTGCCTCCTCCTTCTAGTCGCCTTTGGCGACATTCTCATCTCTCATTGATTTGTAACCAGTACGCGGGTACTGGTTCGCTCCATGTTTAACCGGTTGCTTGCTGCGTTCCATATAGGACCGGTAGAGTATATCAGAGTAGCCCATACTATTTGCAGGCCACCCTGTTCATGCAGAGCTTTGAGAGATAATAACAAAAAGCTTCACATGTGTTAAATGAACTTCAGCAGGTGAAAGACGAATGATTGTACCCTACACTTTGAAAGCTGACTTTATGTGTGCTGACAATGGCTCCAACGTGATAGCTGCCTTGAGAATATCAGATATGGTGGCTGTAACCTGCGTTGCCCATGTCCTGAATCTAGTTATTACTTGATTATTCTTATAACCCAAAACCCTCAGAGAAATAGTAAATATATTTTACAAACTCTGCACATTTTACCAAGTCCTACAGTGCTTACAATGCATTATATTCCACAAAAGATAGCTATCACTTTGCCCTATCACCAGCTTAAAATGAAGGTCCCTACCATTCTACATGCTGGAGCATTTGCACGAGTAGAACAAGGTTGATAGCAATTATACAATACATAATTAGGAGGCTTTGGAGGGGTCTTCTTAGTCACTTTGTTTAATGCTAATGATAGTAGGAAACGGCTGTCAAACAGACGTG
The DNA here is from genome assembly GCA_037306005.1 of Rhinophrynus dorsalis. NCBI lineage: Eukaryota > Metazoa > Chordata > Amphibia > Anura > Rhinophrynidae > Rhinophrynus > Rhinophrynus dorsalis. The sequence continues at coordinate 42,921,566 of CM074727.1, forward strand.
TTAGTAGACTTACATTTCTAACAATGAACCAGCATCTAATACCATCTGAGTATCAGGTAGCAGAAGTGGACAAACTATACAAAGTAAAAGAAGCGCATGTCACATTGACTAGTAACAGAAGCACATAGGAGGAAGAGGTATTTGAAAGGGTGCCACCGTCTAGCAGAGTTGGGACCACTGATTAATGTTTGACAAAATCTGATGATAATGCAAGGAATTGGATTCAAATATGATAATGCATATAATTAGTCTAGAATTCATTCCCATGAATCATAATGATATAAATATATATATATATATATATACATTAACGGGATAGTAATACTGGCAAACAAAACATAGTATGTGGCCAGAAATGAAGTTTACTGCTCCTAGGAGTGGTCCCACTCATGTGAGATGGTTACTGCATTCTTGTACGATAGCTATGTTCTAGGCTGAAACAAAGACCAAATTGACTACTGACGAACAGTTGTGTGTCCAGCACTGACACGTACCGCTCAGGGCCGGATTTACATCTCAGGAGCCTGTAGGCACAGAAATCTGAAGCATCTCCCCTCCTCCATTGGCCATCTCCACTGGACACAACCATAATGCTCCCAATCTCCACATTATCCCCCATTTCCTTATTGCCCTCACATTGCCCCCATCAGCTCCAACTTATCCCCCATCAGCTCCAACTTATCCCCCATCAGCTCCATATTGCCCTCTCATTGCCCCCATCAGCTCCACCTTGCCCCATCAGCTTCACCTTGCCCCATCATCTCCATATTGCCCCCATCATCTCTACATTGCCCACATCAGCTCCAAATTACCCTCACATTGCCCCCATTAGCTCCAACTTGCCACCATGAGCTCCACCATGTTTGGGACAGCTGATGTTATTTTTGATACTCTGATATTCTGAATTTCATGCTATATCTCTCAAAGAATATTTTCCAATATATCTTTAGCATCTAACTTATCACCAACACATTTCAGTAGCAAGAAGGTTGTGTCCAAAATGTCACGCCTCCTTCATTATAAAAACGTGAATCACAGCAAAGAAAGATTCCCTTATATTACGTTTAAAAACGTCTTCCAAGAAATATGAAAGCAATACTGAAATTCCTACTATCTTAAAGTCCAATTTCAAGCTTATCTTATTATACAGTAAATAACTTCCAGATATTTATTCACATGTAAATGGAGAATGAAAAAATGGAATCTTAAAATGGGATGAACACATCCATAAATATTTAATTCTCAGTCAGATAATAAAAATATTAATATTATATTATTTGAATAGTAAAGTCATACAGACTTTGTGAAGCAATGCTCTGGAGATGTCTCTAGTAGTATCCAAGAAGTTATAGGGAAATTATACCTCTGTGTTAATTTTTTAATAAATCCATGGTGCTTTCTGAAATATAATTCCTTATATGTGTGCTAATATCCATAAATTAAGTATAATATAATAATAACCACCATAGCTTCACACTTCAAATGTTTTTCATGGCATCTGAGTCTTCATGTGATAGAAAAAACATGTTGCCCATTTAGGTTTGTGGGTCAGTACCTGCTGGCCACTATGTAATATTGTGAAAGCTATGTGATATTTAGAAATCCAAGTTCTTAGGAGACTCTCGCCAGACAACAGTGCAGACATCTTGACAAAGAGGCATCTGTGCACTTGCACTGTCCTTTCCTGTCTATACCGTGCGGTACAATGCAACTCCTCGTTAGGTTACTTGCCAGTTAGTGAGAAGACAAGGACGGACTGCAAGTCGGCAAGGATGAAATCAGTCCTTAAATGAAGGAAATTCCCTTGACCTTTGGCCCTTAAGGGGTTAAAAGATTGTCTTACCCAGGTAGGTGTCCTACATGCATCAGTCAGACTATATATATCTACCTACATTTTTCATTATGTCTGCCTTTTCCTTTGTATAGTGATCTCTACTAAAGCTGGTCTTTCACCCCTTACAATCAATGTGCTGCACACCCGTGTTGTCCACAAGGGACTAAATCACACCTTCCTCACAATAAACCTCATCTGTTAATAGACCTGAATGCAGGAGTAATTCTCTAAAAACAGAGATAACAGGTCACCTTAATCTTAGTGGACAAAGAGGCAAAAAATGTACATAGACCCAGACAAAAGCTATAAGAACACTGACTTGGCTGGAAATCAACTCTGTGTTAATGACCGGTATGGCTCATTGACATACCTGGGAACTTTTAAATTGAGGGAACCTGGAGATATTGAACTTATTGTCCCTTAAATAAGGACTCTCAGTGGCAGGTCCTACTCGTTTTAATCCAGTGATGTTCCAGTTAGTAATAAAGGAACCATTAACATGCAACAGCTTGGAGATGTCACTGCTTGATCACACACAACACAAGCTGGACGTCTTCCTCTGTATTCCTGGTACAAACAGAACCCATTCAGAGGCTAAAAACACAGTTAATTGATGCAGATCATAAAGTAGATATCAATGGACTTTGCCACCCTGAGAATTCATCCCTTCACCCTGACACCCTGGAATCTGGGTAAAAATCCGAAGTCCCACTTAAACCCAGAGGTTCTCACGTTTGGTCATTGGGTCGTATCCAGAAATGAAAAGAGGAGCAATTCTGGGGGAAAGACCAACTGACCATTGAGAACAAATACAATTCCACAAATTTCTCAATACTCTAATAAGGGCTTTTAACCCTTTGAATGCTAGAGGGGTATGCAACAGATTGTGAAGCACACATCTGGCACTCAAACAGTTAATCCCCTGAATACTTTTGAGCTCTCTTTAGCATTCAATGAGCTAAAAGCCCAATTTTATCATGTGGGATTTTACATTTGTGCCCTATGGTGCAATTGGTTTGACACAGAATTACTCTACTTTTCCCTATGTACATGTGGACAATGGTCTTTTTCAGATTATAAACTGAAACAGGCTACCACAGAGATTCAAATGCAAAAAATAAAAGTATATAAATATAGCAGATGACTGCATGAAGAACACCTATCTAGGTTAAGTCCTTCTGTTAAACAAATGGAGTCACTTATTCTTAGGGTACAATATCCCTTTATTGATGCCATAGCAACATTGGTCTCCACTAAAATGGCTCTACATCTGTTGCAGTGGAGACAGGAAGATGGGCTTCTCTTGTCAGTATATAAATCTATGTAGGTCCTGGCAGGTGGACTCTTTCAATTGGCCTCATGCAGTTATCCTATAACAAAGTGGTAGAATGCGTCGCTCCCTGTGAGCGTAACCGCACATGCGCAGTAGAGATTGCTGTTCCTGCAGTCTTTACTGCGCATGTGTGGTTTTGCACGCAGGGATCTTTGCTGTGAGCCGCCTGGAGCTCCCTGCTAAGGATCAGTGCGTTAGGCGAGTCTCTACTGTGCATGACTGCAGTCATGCGCAGAAGAGACTCGCCAAATGCGCTGATCTGGAGCGGGGAGCTCCGGACGGCTCACAGTCTGTCTGCTCCCAGCTTTGGGGCAGCAGCCGGGGCCACTAGGTGCACTTTAGCCTGTGTATACGGGCTTTCATACTAGTATAACAATGAAGTATATAGAACACTGGCTTAATCTCTAGCAGTTGCAGGGCCGGCACCACCCATAGGTGAGGTAGGTGCCAGACTAGGGTGCATATCTACTGGGGGAGCAGATCCGCACGCAACTTGGCGGCTGCTGTGTGAAGGGAGAGATATGACGCCTCAACAACTTTCCTTCCCTAGTTCCCTTTCTTCACTGAGCCCTCAACCACAACACAGAGGGTGTCACCAATTGTAGCAGAAAAGAAATATTACTAACCTATTTTTACATAACCAAATTCAAGACACAACCCAATTTATGCATTAACTTCAACAGTGTCCCCTTGTAAGATTCTTACAAGGGGTTAATGCATAAAATGGGTTACATACTGCTCTTTGGCATACATAGGGTTAATCCATACATTGGATTTCATACTGCTGTCTCTCATACAAGGGGTTATATCCATACATTGGGTGACACACAGCTTTCTTTCATACAATGGGTTAAATCCATACATTGGGTTACATACAGATCTCTTTCATACAAGGGGTTAATCCATACATTGGGTTAAATACAGCTGTGCTACAATAGGTTAATCCATGCACTGGGTTACATACAGCTCTCTCTTACAGAAGAGAGAGCTGAATGTAACCCAAATTATAGATTAACCCCTTGTAAAAGCTGCATGTAACCCAGTATATGCGTTAACCCCTTGTATGCCACAGAGTTGCATGTAACCCAATGTGTGGATTAATCCTGTGTATGACAGAGTGGTATGTAACCCAACGCATGGCTTAACCCCATTGTACACCAGATTTGCGACAAACAATTCTATTAATTAGCGCATAAAAGTCGCTAAGGTAATAATCATTAAAAGAGGTGGGGTATAAGTAGGCGGGGCATAAAGGAGCAGGATACCAGGGGTGCAGCCAATTGGATGGCAAAATAAAGTTTTGTCTAGGGTGGCAAAAATCCTTACACCAGCCCTGAGCAGTTGGACATTGGCAGTTGGTCTTCACTATGACATCACAGTAACAGATATTCCTGACAAACTGAACACAACAGCATTTTCCTGATACTGTAAGGAGATAAGGGCACTTGTAGTCTACAGGGTAGGACAGAGGACCTTCTTTTACTTCCTATTGTTATTGTTTATTGCGACAGTTTGTATAACAATCAGAGACTTATGTAGACAGCGCGTTACTTTTTCATCGGATTTGACATCCCCCGCACACGCACCAACATGCCTATTTGTGTGCATTATAAATTTGCGTGCATGCTGCTGTATGCCACCGTCTTATTCAGCGGTCAGAGCTTTGTCTTAGTTGGAGAACTTAAGCAATCCATCATGAGACGGGAGAAGCTGAATCCCAAATTGTGTGACCTGAAGATCAGTGATGCTGAGTCTGGGGAAGGTAAGACAAACCCCCACACTTCTGTACAAGCTCCATATTCTCACAAAAGTGGAGCAATTCTGGGGAAAACCAATTGGATCACACGGTACAAAATATTCCCAGGGATATAAAATGGCTTTTTAACTGATTGCATTCTACAGAGGTCTTCAACACATTCAATGCATTGGATTGATCACTAACATTCAAGGGGTTCAAAGCCTTATATCTATGTTAATCTGCATTTATAACCTGTGGTGCAGCTGATTTGCTCCACAATTGTTCCACTTTTTATTCCATGTGTATGGACCATAATGGTACAGCCGAGGAGCAATGCATCTGGAAGGGGGTAGGGGGCGCAGTTGTGACAGTGCCAAGCCTCCATGGGGGCCCAGTAGATTCTAGTTATACCCCTGGGTAATTATTTGTGCATTAACCCTTTGAGTACCAGAAGGGTATGCAACACATTGCAAAGTTATGTGTAGCATACTCTTCTGGCACTCAAAGGGTTAAGAAGCCCCAAAAAAATGTTTGCCTGCAGACCTCTGAGTGACGCCTCATGTCATTGCCTTAGTGAATAGTGCTCCCCATTTGTTTAATCTCTGACTAAAAGAGACGTTTCACCCCATAATAATGCAAATCCTAAAGGGCCATGTGAATTTTTCCCTTGATTCTTGGTCGGATCTGTAATTAGTTCTGGATGACATGTCCATGTAGGCGGATACTCCAGTTCCTATCAGGACCACAGGCAGAGCTGGATTTCCCAGTAGACAGAGTAGGCAGCCGCCTAAAGCTCCAGAGTTTGAGAGATGCCTCAGCTGTGCTGAATTGTGGGTGTGGCCAGAGCAATCTCAATATCCCAGCACCAGTTTAATACCCCTTTACGGGATTTTATTTAACCATGTGGATGCTAGAGAGATCTCTCTTGCATCCAAAAGGTTAACCCTTTGAGTTCCAGAGGGGTACGCAATGCATTGTAAAGCATGTTGCATACCTCTCTGGCAATCAAAAGGTTAAAAGTTATTTTTTTTTGTCCTTGCTTGTTGTAGGCAGAGGCGTAACTAGAAGACACCGGGTCCTGGTGCAGAAATTACCATGGGCCCCCCGACCACATTGCCACCAGTCTCCACATTTCCCCCTATTGCCTCCCAATCTCCACATTGCCCCCCAATCTCCACACTGCTCCACATTACCCCCAAGTTTCCACACTGCCTCCACCTTGCCTACCTTTTCCAAAGTTAGCCTGGTGTACCATTGCCATGGACTTCATTGTTACGTTGCTAATTAGAGCCACAACACATTTTGGAGGATACAGATAGAATTACTGTACTACCTACCTCGAGTCCCTGGTGGTCTAGCAGCGTGGCATGGGAGATCTGTGCCTCCTTCGGCACAGACCTCTACAGCTGATGTAATCTCCCAGCGCTCTGCATAACTAGAGCGCCGGAGTACAGACCGAGTTGCTGCGGCATTTTATCACAACATATCACCAGTCACACCCCAAGCAACATCACCTAAATCAGGACTGTATTTGGTTATGTGAAATTTTGGGAGATACGTCTCTTGAACACAGTTATACGGACAAAATTTATAGGAATCTTTAACCATCTGAGTGCCATAGTGGTATGCAAAGCATTCTTTTGTAACGAGTTGCATGCCCCTATTGCACTCATAGCGTTAAGATATTCTGGCCACAGTAAAATAGGTGTTATTATTAGAAAGTGTTAATTCTCCTTTAACCATTTGAGAGCCACTGAAGCATCCACCACTTTGCAATGCAATACATTGCATACATCTCTGGCATTCCAATGGTTAAAAGCTTATTGTAATCAAACTTCTTATAGGTCATTTGGCTGCCACATATTCCTCAGCCACAAGGCCACATTGTGTGTGACTGAGATTGGTGTCACTATTGATACAGTCCAAGGGAGGTTACTGAGCGTCCTGTAACACCTTCCAGTTTTCTTTCCACAGACTTCCATTCCAGTTTACACTCTGAGAAGAAACAACATTAATCACTTGTGTGTCCCTCATTACAAGCTGGTATAAACAACATAGGAAGACAGGTTTCCTACATGTGCTAACACATTAAATACTGTTATATACATTAAATGCCATGTAATCCATACTATCATCTGGAGTCAAATCTTTATTTGTCACGTCCTTTATTGACATTTGTTCTCTCCAATCTCACATTAGAATTCAAAGATGAAAATGACAAAGTGAAGAAGAACGCGTCGGTCATAGTGCGTAGAGTTCCACGCACAAAGCCTGATCGTCAGCCTTATTATCAGTGAGTATACATGCAGCAATGCACTGAAGAACTATCTAGCATACAATGGGTTAAAAACAAATCAATAAAACAATTATAATCATGTACTCACAGCCAAAGGTGAGATTGATTATTGTATACAACCTAGTTCGTTTTTATGTCATTTTTTCCAATCTGAGAGCCATTTTTAGTTAAGCGCCCTGCTCTCCTGCTGGAGGATACTTCACCCCATAGTTCCTGTGTTCCACATGGACTAAGATAACAGGATTTATCAGTCAATGCAAAGAAAAAAAATCCCCTTATATATAAGCTCTTTACTTAATCAGCATGTACTATGTGTACAAACATGACAGATGATGATGTTCACAGCTATTCCTTTAACCAGCTTTCATCACCCACCCCCGCTCCTCACCAGGGGGGCATGTCCCCAGTTTGGGTATCACAGTGCTAACCAGAACTGGAATCATTCTGGATCAATTCAATTGCATCAGAGAGGACAAAAAAATCCCCATCAATTTAACACTTTGAGTGCCAGAGGGTATACACAATGCATTGTTTTGCAATGCGTTGTGTCCCCTCTGGCATTCACAGGGTTAAATGGAATTTTCAACTCCTTGAATGCTAGAGAGGTTTCTGGTATTTGTTCTGTCTGTCTGTCCATCTATTCGCCTCTCTGTCTCTGTGCCGGTCATGTTTGTATCTGTCTGTATGTCTGTCTCTGTTTGGATATATGTTGTATCTGTTTCTTTCTATCTGTGTCTCCCTGTCTCTATGTCTGTCTGTCTGTCTATGTGACTGTCTGTCTTATTTAATGTTCTGATTTACTTTTCCCCCAGATGTTGTACTTACATATTATGATCTTATTTTTCTTCCTTTCTAGTAATCAAGCAGATCAAACTGTAGGACCGGCGAAATCAGTAAGTTACAACATGTCAGTTACACTTCTCTGTTACCCTCATATCACTTATACATTTCCCCCTGTCATGTCTGTGGGTTTGAATGTGGTGTAAAATGTATCACACATTCTGATACATGTTATTGATTACACTGTAAACGTCTATACACACTAGTGCACTGGATACCACACTGAATGCTTAAACTTGTAACCCACAACTTAAGACATTCCAATTGCTTTGGACTTCAACTCCCAACATCCCTAGCCAACCAACTGTTGGAGTGAGTCAGGATGCTCATCCCTGGCTCAGACTCCCCACTGCATTATAGGAAGTTATCCTATCAGTGAAATATTTATGGACACAATATCATACTGTGTTGTCTGTCAATACAAGGTCTATTTGTAAAAATCTGCTGCATTGTTGTATGCAGTAAATGGGCATACCCGGGAATTTCTTTGACTGGATCCCCCGGAGGGAAGCCCTGTGATGCTGCTGAAGGCAGAAAAATGACGCAATTTCTGTCATAAAAAGGGGTGTGGCTTAATCACAAGTCGGGGGGGCGGGACAAAAAAAAAAAACAAACAAAACATAAAATACCTAGAACAGACTCGGGAAGGAAGAGAGAAGGACGTGGACTGGGAGGAACAGGGTAGAAAGGAGCAGATGTGGGCAGAGTTTTATGAGAAACCCCCCACACCCGGAGAATCAAATTGTGCCCCGAAGACCCGGTAATTCAGGCTCAAAACCAGAGTCTCCGGGGCAAATCCTGAGACTTCCCAGCTATGTAAATGGGTTATCATTGCCAGACTGTAGAAAAGGGTTCCTTTTTGCTATGAAGTTTATTCTTTCAAACATTGTGTCTGGAATTTCTGCAGTAATATGTGGAATTATGTGATGTTTCTCATTTTTAACCTATGAGAGCTAAACAGGTATCGAACTCCTCTCTGGCACCAAAGGGTTATAGAACCAGAGTTGTGTGCAGCACTTTGCTTCACAATGGATTGCATGCACCTTTTGATTCTTAACCCCTGAAGGACCGGTAAAATTTGTGGTGGTTTGTAGTTAAGGACCGGAGTAATTCTGACCTTTATGACTATATCTCTGTACAACAGCGTGTTCCCTCTAAGTATTTTATTCCAGACACACATATTATATACCGTTTTATCACGCACAAGCAGGGCTTTCTTCTGATACCACACTTATAGGGATAACCCACCATTTATTTAAATAAAAATAAAGAAAATGATAAAAACAATGTAAAAAATACAGTTTTTATTGATTCTCTTGTGATAATTTGTGCCCCAGGGGTTAATTTTTTATGGAGACTGCATGAAAGGTATGACCAGTCATTCATACCTACACAATGTGTAGTTTTAGGGGGGCACTGTGCCTCTGGGTTGAAAATCCCCATGTCCCTCTTTAGCTCCTGGATTTTCCATTTTTTTATACATTACTGCTTGGTGTGTATATGATTGTATTACTGTGCTCCACATTAATAAAACTCACTTTACACTTTAATTTTATGCCATTATTTGTGTTTTAAAATAAAATGTTGTAAATAAAATGATTTGATCATTCTCAACATAATTTTTAAATAGTAAGAGTGGTGTCAGTAGGTAATAAAGAGACCTGCATTTACCCTGCCCCCAGCACCAGCGTTGAAGGGGTTAGTACCCCAAACGATGGCCTCTTTGTGTTTGCTTTTAAGTCTGCTCTCTGCTTCTCTCTTCCTTACTCTCATAGTATGGAAGAGAGGCACAGAGCAGACATAAAGGCAATGTGTAAATCACATTGCCTTTGTGTATAGAAAAGCTGGCACACATGACCATTGTAGGAGTGATCGTATGTACCGGAAAAGCAAAGAAGGACTGAAACAGAGCTCTCCGGGCCTGGAGCTCTCAGCCTCAACCTCTGTAGCATGATAGCAGCATGCACTTAGGCGTGCTGCTATCATTTAACCCTTGACGTGCCAGGACAGTCATGAGTCCTTATGGGAAGTTTACTCATGATGGTCCTGGCACGTCATGGATCCTTAAGGAGTTAAGTGGTTAAGGACCACATCAAATTTCAAGTTTCTAACTCTGTGTATGAAGAATGAAGAGAGATGATTATGTGATATTCTCATAATACAAACTCTAGGAAAAATCATTTTACAAATGTCTCTGATCATTGTTGGTACGCTAGCTAAATGCTAGAAAATATGGGATTAAAATCAATTACAGATGCCATTCAATAAACTAAAGATGAGTAATTCTAAAGCAAACCAAGTGAACCATAGAGGATAAATGACAATTCCCACTGATGTACATGAAGCCACCTTGAATGCTAGAAAGATCTCCAACACATTGCTTGACAATGGGCTGGACTCATATCTTTATCCTTAAATAGGTTAAAGGCTCTTAAACTTTGGAGTGCCAGAGCAGAATGCAATACTTTGGAAAGCAATGCCTTGCATACCCCTCTGGAACTCAAAGGAATTTATGGAATGTATATTTTTTTCTATGACGCAATTGGTTTGCACCAGAATTGTTCCTCGTTAGCTTGTTGAATTACACCTTCACTCCTCTCTATCAATTCCCCACTCCCATGTTGTGATGTCATTTCCTGTCTTTGCACTTGTGCTGTATATGAGTAAGACACCTTGCATATAAAGCCAGTGATAGAGACAAAGTGACGTCACTGTTTTTTCAGCTAGAAGGCCTCATAATACACTGCTTTGCACTGTAGTCCCAGATAGGGGCAACATGTCAGTGGTGCCTTAAATTATTCATATTGTGACATAAATGGACCAACAAAAAAAATATGGTTCCTGCAAATGCAAATCTTCAATGTTTTTGGACTAATGCACAACAGTAAGTTCCTTGCCTAAAATATTAAAAATAAAATAAAAATATGAAAAATGAAATATTGTTTTACTGATCTGGATGAAAGCTTCTGTTGTCACTGTATACAAGGTATTTGGGTGCTTTAGTTCTGTAATGTCAGAGTTGGCAACCAATGGCCTTCCAGCTGTTGTTTACCTGGATCTGATTTATCTGCTGCCCTGTTCCTGACTACTACTGAGAAAGGTACATAGCAGCGAGGTAGCTAGAGCCAGTGATAATGGTTAGGTGTTAGAGTTAGGTTTTATGGTTTGGGAAAGAGGTTATCATTTAGGGTTTGGAATTAGTGTTTACCTTTATATTAGGGTTTAGTATTAAGGTTAGGATTTGTTTTATAAGGGTTAGGATTTTAGATTTTAGGGTTAGGCTTTTTTCCAGGGTTAGGAATGGGGGTTAGGAGTTAACTTTTAAGGATATGATTTGTTTGGGGTTTGGGTTTGTGTTTTAGGGTCACGGTTAGTGTTAGGAGTTGTTTTTTTGTGCTACAGTTAAGTTTTAAGGTTATTTTTTTTCTAGCAATATAGTGTTACTTTTTAGGGTTAGGTTTGGGTTTTAGGTTTTATTTTCAATGTTAGTTATTAGTTTAGTTTAGCAGTTTTTACTGTTAAGGTTGGATTTTAGGGTTAGGGCTTGCTTTTTAGGGTTCGGGTAATATAAGGTATATTCCCACCAATGGGTGGTGCTTCATTCCTCTTAATGACCAGAGGGCTGTGCAATTTATTGCTTCTAAATGGGTTGCACTCCCTACTAGTCTTTAAGGTGTTAACTCAAACTGCACTTTCGTATTCTTCTTACCAGTTGGTACTGTTGCTATTGCTGTCTCCGGGGACCTGCATTTGCTACCTAAAGCTTTATATGAACGGTGATAGAAACATTGCATAATGTGCTCTGGTCACTAGATGGCACTGTTGTACAGTTTGATTTAGAAAACATAACTGCACTGCAACTTTTGAATGCAATATCTCAGATAGATAGATAGATAGATAGATAGATAGATAGATAGATAGATAGATAGACACATTACTGCTCATTAAAGAGACATATACAGTTATTGATGTTGTAAAATGTTTGCTGCCGTATTGTATTCTCATGGAGAACTGACTAATCTGTTGTGATGATATAATAACTGAACATGTATTTAATTTTCCATAGATTCCCACTATTGAGAAGACAGCACCTCTCTCTGTGGCCAAGATCATTACGGTACATGTATAGACATTATTGTTAAACCTATTTATTTTAGATACCTTTTTTGTAGCCTGACATGTAAAATTTACATTGTATATCCCTGGAATTGGAGGAATAACCAGGAGTATCTCTCTGCAAATCCATATGATCACATCATTTCCAAGGAGAGACAACGGCACCTTCTTCACACGTATCTCTGTGTACTCCTGACCACAAGACTTTCTTGTCTACACTTTTTCACTGGAAAAAAGGACTTTAATAACAAATGTGTCAGTGAACTGAAGGGACTATGGGCTGTATTACAGATACTAAAGGGGAACAATTCTAAACCAAACCAATTGCACCACAGGAGGGAAATAACCCCACCACCACACACACTGATTTAAATGGGACATTTAACCCCTTGGGTGCCAGAGAGGACTACTCAGCAATGCCTTGTAAATCTCTCTGGAATTCAAGGGGTTAAAAGTCCCTTTTAAATCAGTGGGAATGTAGGTGATATTTATTTGTCACCTACAGTGCACTTTGTTCACCCCAGAATTGCTTCTCTTTAGCCTCCTGACTTTTTTGCGGAAAACGATGAAGATGATTGGTGACATGAACTTCTTATATCGCTGTGACATCATTATCATTTACCAAACACGTCCAATCACTGTGGCATGTCCCAAAGGCTCCTATTGTAATAAGACCAGGAAACTACTCACTCATTGCTCTGGAATCCCTTGGGTGCTAAGCAATCTATTGCACACTTTCTTGTGTTTACTTTCACTTACTTTGTAATATGTGTCCAAAGGGGCTTCTGTGTCTCTAATGATTCTTATTTAGTATGTAATTGTGCAACTTGGTGCTAGTCTTCAATTCTCTAATGGGCAACCTGAAGACATCTGGCCATTGTGAACTGCAGCTGCCATTATACACAGCCAAAGGCCAATGAAAGGCTGGGGATAATGGTATCAGTAGACTGCAACAGCAGGGGGGGTTCAGGTTTCCCATTCCTATATCAACCCTTTAGATCCTTAGCTGTGTGATGCACATCTCTCTAGCATTTAAGGGGTTAAACAAACCAGTTTACCATTACTTTAAATTTAAATAGGGTGCTTAAAGGGATAGTAATACTTAAAATGTAAAAATAATATTATATGTTGTAGTGTTTATCCCCTGAGTAAAACAAGGGTATTCCCACTGCTGAAAGCTATTTTATTCACAAGTTATTACAGCTCAAACTTGAAATTTATAGGTGCAGTATCAAAGTGGTCTGAAATTGTACAGTGGCGCTGTTGCTACCCCATCTTATGGACAGCTCAGGTTAGTTGACCATAAATCACCATAGGATGGTGTATCAACAGCGCCACTGTACAATTTCAGACCACTTTCAACTGTAATAACATTTGAATAAAGCACCTTGCAGCAGTAGCAGTTCCCTTGTTTTACTCAGGAGGATAAACCCTACAACATATTTCATTTTACATTTTACATATTACTATTCCTTTAACCCCACAAATGCTTGGAAGGTCTCCATCACATTCAGGGGGTTAGAGGCTCCATTTAAATCAATAGAAATGTTTATTTGTTACCAAGTTTTAAAGCCACATGTCAAAAGAAAAGAGGAGGAATTCTGGGGCAAACCATTTGCACTGCAGGGGAAATCTAAAGATTCCAAAAATTCCCCTTTGATTAAATGAGGATTTGAACTCCTTGAATGCTTGAGAGGTCTCAAACGCATCTCTTCACAATGTGCTGTAGACCTCTCTAGCAATCAAGGTGTTAAAATCCCGATTTAAATCAATGGGAATTTTTAGTTCTCCCCTATAGTACAAATGGTTTGCCCCAGATCTCCTTCACTTTCTGTTGAACATACAGCACTAAAACTCCATAATTAGGTCTCAAAGCTGCATTTTCTATTGCTGTATAATACATATTTATATAGTAAAAATGTTTTTTCGTTTAATACAGCATTTGTATATTGTATATTTGTATATTAATGTAACTCTAAATGTCATCTAGAACGTAATTGGGATTGTTCATGTTTGTGTTCTTACAGACTGGTTACAATGTCATATGTATGTACAATGGGTGCACTTACATTGAAATGTCTTTGTAAACTTGACTCCTATGTGAAAAATGCATTGTAAGAGTTTGTAATAAAATATTCCATCAGTTTGCTTGTTTTATGGATTAATACAGAGCCCAACCACCCAGTAAGGGGGGACAGGTACATGCGCCCCTGCTTCTAATTAGATTCTGTTTATACTCCTCCTGGCTGAGTGACAACCTGAACTCATACGTGTGTACACTCTACATGACACATCCTTTTTACATACAGGGTGGGTATGAGCATGCCCTCATTCAGCAGCCTCTGAAGTAACTTGTTTGTGTTATGGAGAGGGGCATGTAAGCTGCAACCTGTGACTCACTAGCTACTGGACTAAAATTTGCATAATTTTTTGTTGGCAAGCAAAGGAATAATATAAGTTGTAGTCCAAGAGCTGAAACCCCAAGGGTTGTTAAAATGGTGGGATAAAGGAGAGGCTGAGGGGCAAGATGTGTAAGACAAATACAGTGGGTGAGTAGGAGAAGAACAAACAGTAGGGAAGATGTGCAGAAGTCAGAGGTAGAGAGGAAACAGTGGGTGAGTCAGAGGGGAACAGACAGTAGGGAAGATGTGCAGAAGTCAGAGGCAGAGAGGAAACAGTGGGTGAGTCAGATGGGAACAGACAGTAGGGAAGATGTGCAGCAGTCAGACAGGGCTAGAGGGGAAACAATGGGTGAGCTTGGAGGATTCAGACAGTAGGGAAGATGTGCAGGTGTCAGACAGGGCTAGAGGGGAAACAATGGGTGAGCTTGGAGGATTCAGACAGTAAAGCAGATGTAGGGGAAGGCAGACAGTGGGTGAATTAGAGGTCAACCACAAGTAGAAAAGATTTAGGATTAGGCAGGCAGTGGGATAGGGTGAATGGATAGTAGGAGTAATTGCAAAATATATTTTTGGAAAATGGATGGGAATAGAAATTAGAATAGGTAGGGAATCTGTCAGGGACATTTAGAAAAGGAAAAGATTGAAGCTGGGAATAGCGGCCCAGTCTGTACAAACACAGGTTATCCATCCTGCCTCTCAGTGGGACATAAACTTGGTAGGGTTGTGGTTCTGGTGGATCTCACATTTCTCAACTCTATGATAAAAAAATCACAACAGGGCAGCTCTGTTAGATTTGATTTAATATGGAATTAATCAAGTGGTAGAGGCATAATTATCATTTACACAACACACCCGGGATTACCTTCACCCTAAAATGTGGCCTGTTTGTGGCTCTCTGCGACTGAAAGTGTCCATCTCTGGGCTAACTCCTCATCATGAATCATAAAACTGATGGAAACACTGAAGAAACCCCTCCCTGTAACTGTGGCCTCCCCCTGGACAGTTCTACAGAACATCAGTAAGTTGGTGGCTGCTGCCCTTTTCAAGATTAAATGTGTGTCCCTCCATTCTATCTGCTCTCTACTAACTTTTGCCTCCAACTATTTTACTGTTATACAGGCTGAAAAACTCTATGAGAGTAATGCCTCAGAAGAGGACAAAATAAAGGCCATGATGCAGCAGTCCAACGCGGTATATGATGCAGCCACGTAAGTTTTCATTCATCCTGACACAACAAGAGGTCTCAGTACAATGAAGTGTAGAAAGCAACTTTCCAGCCTATACTGGTCTCCAATGGTATCTGTGTTACACACTGATACAATGCTTTGGACAATAACCAATGAAGGGATTTCTTCCATGTGACATGTACACGTGTGTATGTTACACAAGGAAAGAAAAAGAAAAATGAGTGTAGGTACTGAAAGTCTTACTAGGCACCATGGATAAAAACATGCAACACACAATTTATCTAGGTCTTAGTTTGTTCTTATAGACTAACCTGGGATATGGAGGGGAAACTGGTGTATATATTATTTAAGGCTTTGGATGATAAAGAGGTGTCTAAAGTATTATGAAGTAATATGTTGGAGACATTTCTACCATACAAGGATGAAAGCAGGAGTGGACAATGTGAGGCCCTTCAGCTGCTACCAGGCTACAACACCCATCATCCCCTGCCAGTTGTTGGCTGAATGGGAATGATGAGAGTTGCAGTCTGACAGCAGCTGAAGGGCTTCATCTTGTCCATCAAGGGAGGCTTTTTCTTTATTCTATGCACAGAGC
Source organism: Rhinophrynus dorsalis (assembly GCA_037306005.1). NCBI lineage: Eukaryota > Metazoa > Chordata > Amphibia > Anura > Rhinophrynidae > Rhinophrynus > Rhinophrynus dorsalis. The sequence continues at coordinate 42,937,907 of CM074727.1, forward strand.
CCAGGAGTAGAAAAATATGGTGCAGAGTGTATTTGTTTAGTGACTCAATCACACAAATCTAACCACAAAAAGCAGGAAAAGTGTAACAAAATAAATACGTATTTACTGTATCTTTCCTCAGATATATGAAGACAATGCCGAAAGGGTATGTCTGTTTTCGGTGCCAGATACCAGGGCACCACATCAGGGATTGCCCAACACATAAGGTAAGTGTATATCATCTTAGTTTAGTGCATTGATCAGACAAGAAATGTCTCTTGAGGGGAGGGGACAATAAATCAAATAACCTCCAGGTATTTTCTTATTAAATGCAGCAGGAGCATTTTCTAATGTGGTCAGGTGACACTGCTCATATCACTTGCTAAAGAGAGATGTAGTCTAAGACTAAAGGCCACTCACATAGAGCAATATAAAGATTTACCTTCTGTACACCAGGGGGAGGTTAAAGGGATAGTAACGTTTCATAATAAAAGGAGCTCCAATTAATCATCATAGTATTTGGACTTTGGTGAGAGTTATTTCTATTCTGTCAGAGTTTTATTTCAAGAGTAATTCAATGACAAAGTATCCCCATCCCTCCCCTTTTACTGATGTAACACTGTTCAGCCAGATCAGAAGGGAGGTGCCCAGGTAGATTGCAGAGAGGGACAATCATCAATTAAGATAAGGGAAAAACCTGAAAAACTTGTCAAGGGGGGCAGGGCTTTCATTGTTCTCATAGGAAGAAGATTGTCCCCTGCTGTTATCTGTCTGGTCTATGGACTGGATTCCACATCTGTGAAGAGATAGCTTACACTAGGTAAAAGGGGCAAGAGGGGAAACTTTGCTTGTGAATATCTCTCAAACCATAAAGGTTTGAGAGATAAGACTTATATCGTTCTTCATGTTTTTTTAATGCCTACAAAATAAAATAAAGATAAAACAGAGTATTACTATCCTATTAAGTAATAAAGTGGCAATAACACCTTATATGACTAGTGTGATTCTGAATAAGCTTTCAATGCACATATATTTATTTTAGCCATTCTTTATATAATACTAGTATAAACATTACAGCTCAGAGTAGGGATGGGCAACCTACGGCTTTCCAGTTGCTGTTATTGGACTATGTTTCCCATCATCAGTAGGCCTTGGGGATTGCTGGGAATTGTAGTCAAACAACAGTTGGAACGCTGCAGATTGCCCATCTCTGGCATTGAGTAACATTGCGTCTCAGTATGTGATAATGCTGTTGTGGTCAAGACATATACACACATTCACACACATACACACACACACGTTCACACACATAAACACACATACACACACACACACTGTAAAAAAAAATACCTGCTCATGGATTATTGTGAAGGTTTGTTTTCCAGTTTATATAGGGATGTATTGCCCAGTTTAAAGATTAATTTTTGAAATGCAAATAACATTGTACTGACTGGGTTCTTTCTGTGTTTGTTTATAATAAACTACTGATAATTACTGTGGCAGACAGACTCTGAGGGGAATGAGTCAGAGGAGAGAGGGTGTGGCCATGGGAGGGACACCTATAATGTCCTTCCCATGAGGTGCCTGAGAAGAACATTTGATCCTTTATGTAAATGAGCTGGCAATATATAACATATATTGGATGATGGGGAGGTGGTTTCTTAATCCCTTAATGACATTTGATGTGCCAGGACCATCATTCAGGTCCCGGCACTTAAGGATTGATGATGGTCCTGCACATCATGGAATTTTGCAATCCCTGAATTCAAATTGCAAAAAAACGGCCATGCGCATGCTGGATCAGGCAGACATGAAGAGGTTAATTACATTTAATTTTTTTTTATAAAATGTAAGCTATTCCAGAGTTGCTATAATAATAGTTTTGTGTTTTAGTTTTCTTCTAAAGATGATGACAACCAAAAGAAAATAAAACGCAGCTCAGGAATACCAAAATCATTCCTGAAGGAAGTGGATGACCCCAACATGGAGGGAGTCATGATGGGAAGTGACGGGAGATACGTCATCCCAGCTATTAATGCGTAAGTATAATCTATATCTTGCACTATGAGATCTGACAAGTATCAGCTTTTGGGGACCAATAAATAAACAGAGCTGCAGACACACCTCCAACATACTCAATAACTCTTGGTTTCAATATAACCCCTGGATGCTTTGCAGACCCCTTAAGCAACAAAAGGGTTAAACACATTATTAATATACTAGTTGAACAGCCCGTTACACGTGCCACCGTGCCTCTGGCAGCTGGTCGCGGGACAGTCACACGCAGTAGAACGCCCAGCTCTGTATCAGCCTCGGCACGGGCAGTCTCTACTGTGCATGACTGCCGCATGCGCAGCAGTGTCTACTGCGCATGTTGGGCGTTACACACGATTTAGCGAATTATTATATAGGATTGTATCACCATTTATCTTGTACCTTCCAACACGTCTACCCTTCACCTGCTTGGCTGCAGAGCAGAGTAGTAGTGAACACACAGGCAGGGCTCAAAATTTCCACTCGCCACTAGCCAATGGCGAGTGAAAATTCAGCCCTGGCGAGTAGGAATTCAGCCCTGGTGGGTATATTATGGCTTGCAGTGGCGAGTAACTTTTCAGGTCTGGTTTGTAGCAAAGGACTTCACATTTTAAGCCCTGACACAGGCACTTGGCACAAACAGTCACTCTTTATTAACCCCTTGTTTTGCAATACATTGAAGATGTCTCTAGCATCTAAGGGGTTAAAGGGATACTAATACTTGGATTTAAGAACGTTTAATATTGTTTATATTAAAAAAATTAATTAAATTAAGTAAATCCCGTTGCTTAAAGTTGTATATTTTAAGAGTTATAAGCTTTTAAAGTTCCCCCCTCCCTCCCCCCCTCAAGATTCTGGTCATTCGACTGGACGGCTATTCAGCAGAGCCAAAATAGTATTGTCTTCAAAGAAATACTTCATTAGAACGGTCCACAAAGTGTGTCTGAAGTATTTCTTTATAGACAATGATATCTCGGCTCTGCTGAAGAGGCGTCTGGTCCTGGGACCAGGATCTTGATCTGTCAGGTAGAGCGCTGATGTCTGTAAAAAGAGCAGAAGGGAGAAATTTAAAAGCTTATAACTCTTAAAATATACAACTTTAAGCAACGGGATTTACTTCATTTATTATTTTTTTTATTATGAACCATATTGAAGTGGAACTACCACCCCTTAGCACCATGGGCCGAAATAATTCCCCATCTGGCAACTAGCTACTTAGTAGCGTCAGTCGCCAGAATTTTTACCGCGTTCAAGAGATTTGTAGACTTCTCCGGGGCTGACAGGCAGTAGAGAGCGCAGACATCTTGCAATAATGACGTCTGCGCACCTGAGCTGTCAGTCCCTTCCGGAGCTGAATGGCTCCTAGCAACGCCTCTTAGAGCCGGCTGAGACTGACAGCGCAAGTGTGCAGATATCATTATGGTAAGATGTCTGATCTCTCTACTGCCTGTCAGTCCCGGAGAAGTCTACAAATCTCTTGAACACGGTAAAAATTCTGGCGACTAGCGCTACTGAGCAGCTAGTCGCCAGATGAGGAATTATTTTGGCCCATGGTGCTAAGGAGTGGTAGTTCCACTTTAAACGTTCTTAAATCCAAGTATTACTATCCCTTTGAAGGAGAACTAACACTTCTAATAAAAACCCTTACTTACCTCGATTTGGCCAGAACATGGCTCGTATGAAATCTTCCATTGCACCTTTGTTTATCAATCATCCCCGGATATCATGGAAACAGGCATGATAGTTGCTGGTAGTTTTTCAAACCGAAGCAGAGAGAGAATGCATGAGACTACTTAACTCTTTAAAGGAGAAGTAAACTGTTTTTATGGAAAGAAAATATATTGAAGGGCATTTCCTGTTGAGTAAAACAAGGGTGCTCCCAATATCGAGAGATGCATATTTCCAGAGTTATTAAAGTTTCAACCTGAGTTTTTTTTTATTAGCAGAGCCCTCTAGTGGTCAAATTCCAATTACTTATTCTGTTACATTGTAATGGAGAGGAAGGTCAATGACTTACAGTTCTCCACAGAATGTGATAAATCTGCCAAGTCACTTCCTGTCAGTTAGAACTATCTGGAAGGAAACGCACAGTAAATTCACTTCCTGTTTATTTGAACTTTTATAACTTTTGAATAAAACAAATGACAGCAGTGGGGGCACCCTTGTTTAACTCAGCAGAAAAGCTCTATATAGTTTTTCATTAAAAAAAGTGTACTACTCCTTTAAACACTAGAGGGTTGACCAACCATTGTGCAGTGATTTCACTTTAAGGTCCTGTGGTCTTGTTAGCATCTCACATTTCGGCTTACATGGACATGGCACCAGGGATTGATTGAAGAGCTATTTCTTCAAACAAGGAGAAAAGAAATACATAGGGGCCATTAGGCTTTTCTGACCATAATAAGTAGGAGATAATTCTTAGAAGGTGTTAGTTCCCTTCTACACATGAACGCTACAATTACACACACTCACTTTCATATTTATCCATTATAAATGTATAATAAGAACTATTTAATGTGTGAATGACACCTTCATAATACCTTTGTATTCTAGAGAGGCCTATGAATCCATCAAAAAGAGGAAACGCCCTGCAGCTCAAACCCAGGAGGATTCTGGGAAACAGTAAGTATCCACAGCCACTCACTAGCAATGTAGTGTGATCAGAGAGAACTGACAGTAGTGTAATACTATATGTCCTGCAAATGGGGGCATATGTATGAAGTAAAAGTGCAGTTAGTTATACAGGATTTTTAACCCTTTAGATGCTAGCGATGTTTCTACCACATTGCTTTTCAATACATTGGATATCTCTCTAGTATCCTAGGGGTTAATTTTATAGAAATATTCCAGTTCTGAATTGATTTCCTTGTGTATATGACTCTTTGTATTGATCTTTTATTTCTTTTAGGTAACCCTTACTCTTTGAGAGGCCTAGTACAGAATGTGTTAATATTCATGTCTGCTACATACTGAGGCTAATGTACTAAGGACTGGAGCAATACAGAAGCAAATGAACTGCACCATAGTAGATAAATAAACATTCCACAATCTCCTTTAGATTGCAATGGGATTTGAACCCCTTAAATACTAAAGAGTTTGCCAGTGCATTGGAGACCTCTGTAGCATTCAAGGGGTTACAATCTCAGTGTAAATCAATCAGAATGTTTATTTGTCCTCTATGGCACAGTTTGTTTTCTCCAAAACAGCTCCAGTTCATTTAGTACTTCAGAATTGATGTGTTATACAGTGGTATAGTGTTAATGACCTTTCTACATACCTGGGAACTATACATAAGGCGCAACCCAGAGGGTAGCCGCCGGGTGAGCTCTATGACGCGATTCGCGTCATTAAAAAGGGGCGGGGCTTAATCGTGACGGGAGGGGGGGTTGAAGAACAGAAGAAAAAAACCACAGAAAAAGAAAAAAAATTACAGAAAAGCCTGGGGAAGTAGGAGAATGGGGCGGGGAGTGGGAGAAACGGGGCGGGATGGAGCACAAGTGGGTAGAGTTTCAAGGGAAACTCCCCACATCCGGCAAATTAGACTGTGCCCCGGAGACCCGGTAATACAGTGTTAAATCCGGAGTCTCCGGGGCAAAACCGGAGAGTTCCCAGCTATGCCTTTCTAGCATAGACGGGTTTGAGTGTCAAAGGGTTAAAAGCTCAATTTCTTCAAAGGAAAGTAAGGAAATATGTATTTGCACTCTCTGCTTAATGTGACCAGATCGCCAGTATAAAGTAGGAAGCTTATAAAAAACACACACTACAGGGTTGCCTTGATTCCTGTGCAGTGCTGCAGAATGATATTTTTAATGTTTCTGTCATTAAAATGGGGATCTGGTCATCTTACCTATAGAGCTGCTGGTATTGCCCCAGTATTGTGCCACGTTTGCCTTCATACATATGCCCATTATTTCTGTAGTGATACTGTTATGCACATCATGCCCATAATCCTAATGTAGACTAATCTAGTAACAGGCTATTAGATAGGAACTATTACTAATATGAAGTTGTTTTTTTCCTTTTCTTTTTAGAGCAAAGATTGCAAAGACGTCATCTGAAAATGAATGAGCATGATTACTGATTATAATACTTGTAAATAGTTTAGCATAAGTAATAAAATTATAGTTCAACATTTGGCTCTTTGTGTCTGTATATGAACCTGGCAACTGAGTGGCACCCACCATTGTTCTGCGTCCGTGTACTGATTCTCTCTCTCTAAACACCTGACGCTTACAGGCATCACTAATTGTGTAGTCCTGTATGACAGGGTTGTAATTCCATATGTCTATCCAGGTCTGCTTGCCTACCCTTGCTTATGAAAAAGTAATTAAAGATGGCAATTTTATCCAGGTTTCCTTCTGGGACATATCTTGGCTCATGACCTTCTCATTGATATAATAGTACTAGGAACCCCAGAGGTTCAATACAACATCACTGAAAATTATTTGAACATGAGACTTCTTGGACAGAGTTTGCAGCATAGCCTTGCCAGCCAATTCAGTACATCATTTAACACATTGATGGAGGTGGCTCAAAAATCATCACTCTCCTCCATTATTTGGTACCTCTCATCCCTTCAAGGAGTCATCAAGACAGGTCAACCTTTACCAATGGGAGATTAATGAACCCTCTGTAAATTACTGCCCTTCCTAAAGTGAGCCCTGTACTAAAAGTGCATTTGTCGCCTTTTTATTGCATTAAAAACCTGTGATAATGTATTTTCCCTCAATGCTGAAAGTGTCCCTATATATTCCTGCTGTGCTAGTATTAAAGGGTTGTCAGGGTCCCACATGTGGTCAGTCTGTTCTTGGGACAGAGAGAAAAAGAAGCTGCACTTTGTTGCAAGAAGCAGACAGGCAAAGAGTGGTAGCTGGAGTAGCTTGATAGGAGTCTTGGTGGTAGCCAGTTGTTCCCTGGTTGTAGGTTTGTGAAGGGAGAAAGAAGAGTTAATCAGTTTTTATAAAATTCTAAGAGAGTTCCTGATTATGCAAAACATCTATTTAGTGATTGGCTGAGGAAGAGGCAGGAGCTAAGTCCCCTGCCTCCTCAGCCAAAAACACACTGCATGTTGCCGTAGGAGGAGGAGGCAGGGGGGAAAGCCCCCTGTCTCCTCAGCCAAACACAATTAAATAATACACACTGCCACTCACCCAAACCCTTCGCCTAATCATCTCCCTTTTCTCCACTTCAACCTTCACCTCAGAGAAGGGGAAGAGCGACCTTATTCTCCATGGTGAACAGGAGGGGCTATCCTGTTTGCCCTTTGCCAAAAGGAATAGGTGTCAGGATCCCCTGGGACTCAATGTCAGGATCCCCTGGGACTCAGGCTCTACCAACCCAATCACTCTACCAACAATAATATATACGGTCTCAGATACAGCGACTCCTCCAACAAGGAATGGTGGAGTGGAGGCTTGAGAGCGTCACTGGGAGCATGGCTTGTGTTTGCAGGCCCCCTGTAGTGCGTTGTGCTGCCGCCAAGGCTGTGTAAAGGTGCTGGCCACAAAGCCAGATGACCCCCTTCGGTTGAGCCGAAGAAGGCCCAGGATAACGCACTACAGTGAGGACAACCACCACCAACCCCAGGGAAGGTCTTATTCCAACACTTAAAGACAAAGGAGGACTCACCAAGGGAAGGTCCAGAGGCAGGTAGGGCAGAGTGCAGGTTGGGCACAGGCAGAGGAGGGAATTCCTGAACAGGAGGCCAGAGAACCAGGTACAGGTCCCAGGGCAGGTAAGGCAGATTGTTGATTGATCGCTGCCAGAGGCAGGATACCCTGACGTGGAGGCTGGACAGCCTGCAATAAAGAACAGGTGAGTAAGAGTAGGCCTAGAAGGCTTGCAGGAAAACAAAGTTGCAGTAAAGGCAGGAAGCCAGCGACTGGTATAGGTCAGCCAGAGGGTAGCTAGGATGCAGCAAAAGGCAAGGAGGAATACAAGGACAGGCCAGGGACTGCAACAGAGATAACAATGCTAATAGGCAGGTATAAGAGGAGTCAGGAGGATGCAGGGTCAGGACACCAGAGAGCAGCGGCAAGTAAGGCAAGCAGGGTATGGACTCAGGACTAGAATACTTGCTGTACACCACTAAGGAACGCACAGAAGTGGAGCACGGCTATAAAAGGCCCAATCCCGGAAGTGCGTGCTAAAGATGACATCACCACGCTATCGTGGTGACGTGTCAGCAGAAACCTGGAAGAGGAGAGGGAACGCCGCAATGCCCGCCATGGCAGCGGCAGGGAGGAAGGCATGACAATAGCATTGCCCTCCCTTTCAACTCAGAAAATACATTTGCCACTCCCCTTCGCCATGAAGAATGTTAATGTAAAAAAAAATTATACCTTGTGGTGGGGCCTCATGACCCCTCTTGATGCCCCCCCCCCAACTACTGATCTCCCATCCAATTCGGCTATGAGATCAATAGAGGCAACACAGGGGATCAAGACAGCTCCCAACTTCCATTCTACCCGAACTACCAGGTACGAGTGCGAGGGATCAGGAGACCCATTCACAGCAATGAGAGAAAGTCTCCCACTTTGAGGTGAAAAGCTTTCCCGATCCTACCCACTCCTAGCTTGTATTTTGAGTAGGATGGAAGCAGGGAAGCTCTCTTGCTTCTCTGTGTCACTTCTATTAATCTTCTAGCCAATTTGTCTGAGAAATCAGTAGCTTGGGTGCCTCAGGTGGTGTCCTGATGCCCCACCAAGAGGTCTGATTTAAAAAATAACCTAATAATTAAAAAATAAAATAAAACAAAATACTGCAGTCAAGATAGGATTGAAAGAGAAAGCTGCTGCTTCTACACACAGACAAGCGAAGAGGGGGAGTGTTAATTACTTGCTGTTGCAGGGAGTGTAGATGTGATTTCTTTACAACAGACAAGAACAGTTAAATAAATATATTTTGACTGATAGATGACAGTGACAGGCAAGCACTTCCTTGAACTGAACTGTGACTGAGACTGACAGTAACAGATACTAGTCAGTATCATACATTATTTTGAGGTGGACAAAACATCACTCCACATGCTAACAGCTCTGGCATGTGCTTTGCAGTAAAAATCAACAATACTTTAATTCTATTCACAAAACATGTTAGGGACAGGGGAAATGGGAAAGTAGGATGCATGCATGGAACATGTTGGTGATACTACAGTTGTACTACAAGAACTGACTGTGTCTATGGTTGCTGTAGCTTGTGCAAAAAATGACAAGAATCATGATTAGGAGCGTGCTTTTAAAAGTAAAAACCTAGCTATTAGTCCTTTTGCTGCTAGCCAAAGTGTACTGATACCTACTGCTAGTAGTACTGTAACATCTAACACCAGAAGTAGTAGTAGTAGTTGTAGTAGTACTAGCTCCTTAGAAACCAGTCAGTCTATGAAATCTCCTGTATGGAGATACTTATATTGGAACTTTCTCTCCAAATATAGTACATTTTAAGCAATGCCTCTCTCCAAATTATGCATACTTTTTATTTAATTAACTGTATTTACAGAGTTGTTTTCGTTAAAAATGTACCTATTGATGTAGTATAAGCCATATCACATGGGTTTCAAGTCTGTCCCAAAGCACTCCAAAGTCTACCCACAACCAAATTATGCGCATCCAGGTCATCGAGCGTGTTAATCATTACAGTAAGATAATGTTTATGGATTTCACTCTCTCACGTTCTCTCACTATATGTATTGGCAGCGCGCTTCCCTTGTAAAAAATAGAACTCCAATGAAACAGGGTGACTGTAGAGAGTAAGACAACATTTTTTTTGAATTCTTCAGTAGGGAAGGAGAGCATTGCCAATCAACATTTAAGGTACATTTTTAAAATTGGGGTCAGCTTTTATCTACTATTGACCATAATAAGTGAATATAAAGAGATGGACGCAAAGAAGTTTGAAAGTGACAGGCCCACTTTAACTAACATTCAGAAGATAAACATCGCTATCTGGTGCCTCTGTAAAAAATAGAAAAAAGAAAGGGTGGGGGGATCCAGATCTCACCTACGTGTTTGTGTGTGTGTGTTTGTATCACGGTGCCCGTGATTGCTGCCTTTTCCTGTCAGTTACCTGAATGGGCTCTCCATTGACTGCCTGCCTTCAGCCCGCCCAGTATTGCCTATTTAGACTGGGCTTGGGCACCCTTTGGTTGCCCTTTCGTGGTGTCTCTATGTCGCCTGCACCTGTACTGTGTTCCTGAGCTTCCTGGACCATTTCTAGTCTATGCTCTCCGGTGATCGCCTGAGTTCCTGCCTGACAGCTTCCTCGGTTCCTGCTTCCGTTCCTGATCCAGTTTGGGCTGTTGTCCCTGCTGCCGTTCCTCCTCCGGTTGGCTGCTGTTGCTGTTCCTGTTTCCTGTCCTGTACCGACTGTGTTCCTGCTCATGGATCGCCTGCAGAGTGCCTCCTCCTTCTAGTCGCCTTTGGCGACATTCTCATCTCTCATTGATTTGTAACCAGTACACGGATACTGGTTCGCTCCATGTTTAACCGGTTGCTTGCTGCGTTCCATACAGCTCCGGTAGAGTATTGTGTAACCCAGTTCGCGGGTACGGGTTGGCTCCATGTATAACAGGCTGCTTGCTGCGTTCCTTACAGCACCGGTAGAGATTGTGTAACCCAGTACACGGGTACTGGTTCGCTCCATGTTTAACAGGTTGCTTGCTGCTTTCCATACAGCACCGGTAGAGTACTGAGTAACCCAGTACACGGGTACGGGTTGGCTCCATTTATAACAGGCTGCTTGCTGCGTTCCTTACAGCACCGGTAGAGATTGTGTAACCCAGTACGCAGGTACTGGTTCACTCCATGTTTAACCGGTTGCTTGCTGCGTTCCATACAACTCCGGTAGAGTATTGTTTAACCCAGTACGCAGGTACGGGTTGTCTCCATATATAACCGGCTGCTTGCTGCGTTCCTTACAGCACCGGTAGAGCTTGTGTAACCCAGTACGCGGGTAATGGTTCGCTCCATGTTTCACAGGTTGCTTGCTGCTTTCCATACAGCACCGGTAGAGTACTGTGTAACCCAGTACACAGGTACGGGTTGGCTCCATGTATAACCGGCTGCTTGCTGCGTTCCTTACAGCACCGGTAGAGATTGTGTAACCCAGTACGCGGGTACTGGTTCGCTCCATGTATAACCGGTGGTTTGCTGCGTTCCATACAGCACCGGTAGAGTATTGTGTAACCCAGTACGTGGGTACTGGTTCGCTCCATGTATAACCGGCTGCTTGCTGCGTTCCATACAGCACCGGTAGAGTCTTGTGTAACCCAGTATACGGGTACTGGTTCGCTCCACGTATAACCGGTGGCTTGCTGCATCCCATACAGCACCGGTAGAGATTGTGTAACCCTGTACGTGGGTACTGGTTCTCTCCTTGTATAACCGGTGGCTTGCTGCCTTCCATATAGCACCGGGAGAGTCTTGTGTAACTCAGTATGCGAGTACTGATTCGCTCCACGCATAACCGGTTGCTTGCTGCATTCCATATAGCACTGGTGATCCTTATCTGTTCAGTATGTGGGTACTGGTTCACTCCATTATTTACCGGGTTCTCACTGACACCTATACAGCCCCGGCAAGGCCTCTGTCTGTCCAGCGTAGGCGACTGGTTTGCTACACCTATATGCCAGTCGCTGAGGCCATCTCTGTCTGTGCACCAGTGCTTGCAGTCTCATGGTTTAGTGAGGCTGCCTTGCCCGGTATATTAGCAACGCCGGTAGAGCCTCCTCTCTCATTGTACTAGTCTCAAGGCTGCCTTGCCCGGTATATTGGCAAGGCCGGTAGAGCCTCCTTCCTCTCTGTTGCAAGCCTCCAGGCTGCCTTGCCCAGTATACTGGTAAGGCCGGTAGAACCTATTCCATCTCGTGCCAGTCTAAGGTTGCCTTACCCGGAATTGGGAAGGCCGGTAGAGCCTGTCTCACATTCTCTGTACCACTACTCACTGTTGCTATGAACAAAGTTAATGTTGTTATATATGTATGCCTAACCCGCGAGGGTTCTTTTTAAACTTTCAATAAAGTTGTGTTTTTATCTTAACTCTGTGTTTGAGAGTCAAAACAAACCGTGACAGTTTGTGTGTGTGGGGATCCTGATCTCATCTATGTGTGTGTGTGTGTTGGGGGGGGGGGATCCTGATCTCATCTAGGTGTGTGTGTGTGTGTGGGGATCCGGATCTCATCTATGTATGTGTGTGTGTGTGGGGGGGGGGGGATCCTGATCTCATCTAGGTGAGTGTGTGTGTGGGGATCCGGATCTCATCTATGTGCATACTCATCGAGATTCCACCTGAAACACAAACACTGGTCTAATTGGGAGAAAAATCAGCAGTGCCTGAGATGTACAGGAACTAGTGGCAGTAGAAACACTCTTACAAGTGCACGGGACCAAGGGGCACATGATAACAGTGCTGTTGATGTCTCTGAGAGTGGTAAATATTGTACTTTTAACTGTGTCTTCTACTGCTCTTGTGCTAGTGCAAAGCATGGGGGAATATGACTCTGAGTTAGTAGGAGGAGGTGACCTGTGTCATAGAGTGCCAACACCTGCCACAGCCACCACCTCCATCACCACTAGTCATGTTGTTAAAACAAATATGTTAACTGTAATTCTATGTTCTGCCAACCAACATTTGCTCAGTTCTTAGAAAAGAAATTTCAAAAACGGCACAAAGATTATCCAAAAGTACTCCTGTGTAATAGCAATGTTGCCAAAATGTTGGCAGTTTACATACTGTCCTGCTCTGTTCTTGTTAACAGAGGATTTAATGAACTGATGTCAGGTGCAGCATACCGCTGGCACAGACCAAGCCACAGTTATTTTTGAAGGACAGATGTGTCTAGGGTTATTCTAGCATATGGTTAATGTGGTGGACAAAAAGGCAGAACAAGATAGTTCACCTGACCACATATATGGTTGGCCAGAGTATGGACTGTATGATTGTCACTCTTTACTGGGTATCTTTTTCATCAATGGGCAGCAGCAGAAGTTCAGAACAAGTAGTAAAAGTCAATATCAGTGTAGCCCATACTATTTGCAGGCCACCCTGTTCATGCAGAGCTTTGAGAGATTATAACACAAAGCTTCACATGTGTTAAATGAACTTCAGCAGGTGAAAGACGAATGATTGTACCCTACACTTTGAAAGCTGACTTTATGTGTGCTGACAATGGCTCCAACGTGATAGCTGCCTTGAGAATATCAGATATGGTGGCTGTAACCTGCGTTGCCCATGTCCTGAATCTAGTTATTACTTGATTATTCTTATAACCGAAAACCCTCAGAGAAATAGTAAATATATTCTGCAAACTCTGCACATTTTACCCAGTCCTACAGTGCTTAAAATGCATTATATTCCACAAAAGATAGCTATCACTTTGCCCTATCACCAGCTTAAAATGAAGGTCCCTACCATTCTACATGCTGGAACATTTGCATGAGTAGAACAAGGCTGATAGCAATTATACAATACATAATTAGGAGGCTTTGGAGGGGTCTTCTTAGTCACTTTGCCTAATGCTAATGATAGTAGGAAACGGCTGTCAAACAGAAGTGTTAGTAGACTTACATTTCTAACAATGAACCAGCATCTAATACCATCTGAGTATCAGGTAGCAGAAGTGGACAAACTATACAAAGTAAAGGAAGCGCATGTCACATTGACTAGTAACAGAAGCACATAGGAGGAAGAGGTATTTGAAAGGGTACCACCGTCTACCAGAGTTGGGACCACTGATCAATGTTTGACAAAAATCTGATGATAATGCAAAGAATTGGATTCAAACATGATAATACAAATAATTAGTCTAGAATGAATCATAATGATATAAATATATATATATATATATATATATATATATATATATATACTAGTTGAACAGCCCATTACACGGGCCATAGTGCCACTGCCACCCGGTCACGGAGCAGTCACGCGCAGTGGAGACTGCCCGCCCCGCGGCTGATAAAGAGCTGAACGCTCCTTCGGAGCGCCCAGCTCTGTAAAAGCCGCTGCGCGGGCAGTCTCTACTGCGCATGACTGCAACATGCGCAGCAGTGCCTATTGCGCATGTCACGGCGTTACACACCATATAGCGAATTATTATATAGAATATATATATATATATATATATATATATATATATATATATATATATTAAAGGGATAGTAATACTGGCAAACAAAACATAGTATGAGGCCAGAAATGAAGTTTACTGCTCCTAGGAGTGGTCCCACTCATGTGAGATGGTTACTGCATTCTTCTACGATAGCTATGTTCTAGACTGAAACAATGACCAAATTAACTACTGACAAACAAACAGTTGTGTATCCAGCACTGACCCGTACTGTTCAGGGCCGGATTTACATCTCAGGAGCCTGTAGGCACAGAAATTTGAAGCATCTCCCCTCCTCCATTGGCCATCTCCACTGGACACCACCATAATGCTCCAAATCTCCACATTATCCCCCATATCCATATTGCCCTCACATTGCCCCCATCAACTCCAACTTATCCCCCATCAGCTCCAGCATATCCCCCATCAGCTCCATATTTCCTTCTCATTGCCCCCATCAGCTCCACCTTGCCCCATCATCTCCAGCTTGCTCCCATCATCTCTACATTGCCCACATCAGCTCCAAAACACCCTCACATTGCCCCCATTAGCTCCAACTTGCCCCCATCAGTTCCACCATGTTTGGGAAAGCTGATGATATTCTGAATTTCATGCTATAACTCTCAAAGAATATTTTGCAATATATCTTTAGCATCTACATTTTCACCACCACATTTCAGTAGCAAGAAGGTTGTGTCCAAGATTTCATGCTTCCTTCATTATAAAAATGTGAATCACAGCAAAGAAAGATTCCCTTATATTATGTTTAAAAACGACTTCCAAGAAATTTGAAAGCAATATCGAAATTCCTACTATCTTAAAGTCCAATTTCAAGCTTATCTTATTATACAGTAAATAACTTCCATATATTTGTAAAGGAAGAATGAAAAAATGGAATCTTAAAATGGGATGAACACATCCATAAATATTTAATTCTCAATCAGATAATAAAAATATTAATATTATATTATTTGAATAGTAAAGTCATACAGACTTTGTGAAGCAATGCTCTGGAGATGTCTCTAGTAGTATCCAAGACGTTATAGGGAAATTATACCTCTGTGTTAATTTTTTAATAAATCCATGGTGCTTTCTGAAATATAATTCCTTATATGTGTGCTAATATCCATAAATATAATATAATAATAACCACTATACCTTCACACTTCAAATGTTTTTCATGGCATCTGAGTCTTCATGTGATAGAAAAAACATGCCTCTGTGTTAGGGGAGAGAATGCTAGGAAGCTTGGAGGAGCTTTTAAACTAGGAAAGGGGGGGGTGGGTATAGATAGCAAAAATGGGGTAGATAGAGCAGATAGGAACTGGGTCCAAGTAACTGACCAGGGGGGTGGAGAAAGGGTGGGGAGAAATTTAGGCAGTAGGGAGGAACTCCTAGTAAATGAAGGTGAAGAAAAAAGGCATGTAGGGATTAATATATGTAAAGACTTCAAAATCAATTGTATGCTAGCAAATGCAAGAAGTATGGTAGATAAAATAGGAGAACTAGAATTTCTGGTGGTTAATGAGCAATTGGACATAATTGGAATAACAGAAACATGGTGGAACGATGCACATGACTGGACTGTAAATATAGAGGGCTATTCCCTGTTTAGAAGAGACAGAATTAATAGAAAAGGTGGAGGTGTGTGTTTATATTTGAAAACAGAGCTAAATCCAGTTTTGCGAGGTGATATTAGTGAGGAAACTGGCCAAACTGTGGAGTCCATGTGGGTAGAAATCGAGACTAAATGTGGTGTGAATGGTAAAAAAAAGTTGTTGGTGGGCATATGCTACAAACCACCAAATATCGATGACAATGATGAGGCCCAACTGCTATTGCAAATGAGGAAAGCTGCCCAGTTTGGGCATACTATAATTATGGGAGATTTTAATTATCCAGATATCAACTGGAAAAATGAGACCTGTCAGAGTGCTAAGGGTAGCAGGTTTTTGAACACGCTTCATGAAAGCTACATGTCACAAATGGTGGGAGCGCCGACAAGAAATAACAATGTATTGGACCTAGTGATCACTAATAACACAGAAATGGTATCCAATATTAAGGTAAGAGAACATTTGGGAAACAGTGATAACAACATGGTTACATTTGAGATCTGTCTGGCAAAGCAAAAATGTATAGGTTCAACCAAAACTCTTAATTTTAAAAAAGCAAACTTCAAATTGTTAAGGGCCTCAATGCAACACATAGACTGGGATATGTTATTTAAAGGCAAAAATACTGAGGAAAAATGGTCAGAATTCAAATTTAGGTTGCAGAAATGTACCCAACTGTATATACCAATGGGGAACAAGTGCAAAAGAAGTAAGTCACAGCCAATGTGGTTAACTGCACATGTAAAGAAGGAAATGGCAAGGAAAAAAAAAGCATTCAAATTATTTAAGTCAGAAGGAACTGAACAATCTTTCTTAAAATACAGGGAGAGCAACAAAGATTGCAAAAAGGCAATTAGGGTAGCAAAAATAGATAATGAAACTCGAATTGCAAGGGAAAGCAAGACTAATCCAAAAAAGTTTTTTAAATATATAAATAGCAAAAAACTTAAGAGGGAGTGCATTGGACCATTCAAAAATGAGATGGGTGAGTTGGTTAGTGAGGATAAGGAAAAGGCTGATGTTTTAAACACTTTCTTTGCATCAGTATATACAAGGGAGCAAGGAATGGTAGAAGAGCCTCCGCAAGTATCAAATAAAACAATACAATTAATAGATATTGGGTTAACTCAAGGAGATGTCATGGGAAGACTGAACAAAACTAAGACCGACAAAGCACCGGGTCCTGATGGTATACATCCAAGGGTTCTTCAGGAACTCAGTGCAGTGTTAGCAAAACCCCTATATTTACTCTTTAAAGATTCTATTACCACAGGCTCAGTGCCACAGGATTGGCGAAGAGCTAACATAGTGCCTCTATTTAAGAAGGGAACTAAAACAGAACCTGGGAATTATAGACCAGTGAGTTTGACCTCTGTAGTGGGAAAACTATTAGAAGGCATAATAAGGGACTATATTCAGGATTACAACACAAAAAATAAGATCATTAGCACGAATCAACATGGTTTTATGAAGAATAGGTCATGCCAAACTAACCTTTTCAGCTTCTATGAGGAGGTAAGCAGCAACCTTGACAATGGCAAGGCAGTAGATGTAGTATATCTAGACTTTGCAAAGGCATTTGATACAGTACCACACAGAAGGCTGGTGTATAAAATAAGGAAATTGGGGCTAGGAGATAACCTTTGCAATTGGATACAAAACTGGTTGAAGGATAGGGAACAGTGTGTGGTTGTAAATGGAAAATTCTCCA
Organism: Rhinophrynus dorsalis; assembly: GCA_037306005.1. Lineage (NCBI taxonomy): Eukaryota > Metazoa > Chordata > Amphibia > Anura > Rhinophrynidae > Rhinophrynus > Rhinophrynus dorsalis. The sequence goes on from CM074727.1 coordinate 42,955,353, forward strand.
GTATAGTTAAAGTGGAGAGTGGAGTACCTCAGGGTTCAGTATTGGGTCCGCTGCTTTTTAACATGTTTATAAATGACCTGGAAATAGATATAAAAAGCAAAATATCAATATTTGCAGATGATACTAAATTATGCAAAGTCATTAATTCAGAACAGGATATTTTCTCTCTACAGAGGGACTTACATAAAATGTCAGATTGGGCAAACATGTGGAATATGAAGTTTAATGTGGGGAAGTGTAAAGTCATGCATTTGGGAGGAAACAATCCCAAGGCTACTTATAAACTTAATGGAATAATTTTAGGTGACTCGTTGCTAGAAAAAGACCTGGGTATCCTTGTCAACTACAAACTTGGAAACAGTGACCAGTGTCAAACAGCAGTAGCAAAGGCAAACAAAGTCCTGTCTTGCATAAAAAGAGGTATTGAAGCAAGAGTGGATAACATTATTTTGCCATTATACAAATCATTGGTAAGACCTCACCTTGAGTATGCAGTGCAATTTTGGGCACCGGTTCTGAAAAAGGATATACTAGAACTAGAGAGGGTACAGCGGAGAGCAACAAAATTAATTAAGGGAATGGAGGACTTGACATATGAGGAACGACTAAACAAACTTGGTTTATTTACTCTAGAGAAAAGACGACTAAGAGGAGACCTTATCACATTGTACAAGTATATGAGAGGTCAATACAAGGATCTCTGCGGTGAGCTATTTATTCCAAGGCCTGCTCAGGTGACCAGGGGACACCTCTTGAGATTAGAGGAAAGGAGGTTTAAACTTCAGCAGAGGAAGGGTTTTTTTACGGTAAGGTCTGTCAAATTGTGGAATTCATTGCCCAGGGAGGTAGTTATGGCAGATACAATGGACACATTTAAGAGAAGATTAGATACATTTCTTTCAAAAGGGAACATACAGAGTTATACTGTTTATCAGTAGGCAGATCAGGAAGGTCTGATAAAGACTAATTTAATTGGTAGCAGGAAAGCTATAAAATTCTTAGTTACTGAGGTATGAAGCGAAGGTTGAACTTGATGGACTTGTGTCTTTTTTCAACCTAATTTACTATGTTACTATGTTACTATGTTACTATGTTACTATGTTGCCCATTTAGGTTTGAGGGTCAGTACCTGCTGGCCACTATGTAATATTGTGAAAGCTATGTGATATTTAGAAATCCAAGTTCTTAGGAGACTCTCTGCCAGACAACAGTGCAGACATCTTGACAAAGAGGCATCTGTGCACTTGCACTGTCAATTCCTGTCTATACCGTGCGGTACAATGCAACTCCTCGTTAGGTTACTTGCCAGTTAGTGAGAAGACAAGGACGGACTGCAAGTCGGCAAGGATCAAATCAGTCCTTAAGGGAAAGGAATTCCCTTGACCTTTGGCCCTTAAGGGGTTAAAAGATTGTCTTACCCAGGTAGGTGTCCTACATGCATCAGTCAGACTATATATATCTACCCACATTTTTCATTATGTCTGCCTTTTCCTTTGTATAGTGATCTCTACTAAAGCTGGTCTTTCACCCCTTACAACCAATGTGCTGCACACCCGTGTTGTCCACAAGGGACTAAATCACACCTTCCTCACAATAAACCTCATCTGTTAATAGACCTGAATGCAGGAGTAATTCTCTAAAAACAGAGATAACAGGTCACCTTAATTTTAGTGGACAAAGAGGCAAAAAATGTACATAGACCCAGACAAAAGCTATAAGAACACTGACTTGGCTGGAAATGAACTCCGTGTTAATGACCGGTATGGCTCATTGACATATCTGGTATCTTTTAAATTGAGGGAACCTGGAGATATTGAACTTATTGTCCCTTAAATAAGGACTCTCAGTGGCAGGTCCTACTCGCTTTAATCCAGTGATGTTCCAGTTAGTAATAAAGGAACCATTAACATGCAACAGCTTGAAGATGTCACTGCTTGATCACACACAACACAAGCTGGACGTCTTCCTCTTTATTCCTGGTACAAACAGAACCCATTTAGAGGCTAAAGACACAGTTAATTGGTGCAGATCATAAAGTAGACATCAATGGACTTTGCCACCCTGAGAATTCATCCCTTCACCCTGACACCCTGGGATCTGGGTAAAAATCAGAAGTCCCACTTAAACCCAGAGGTTCTCACGTGTGATCATTGGGTCGTATCCAGAAATGAAAAGAGGAGCAATTCTGGGGGAAAGACCAACTGACCATAGAGAACAAATACAATTCCACAAATTTCTCAATACTCTAATAAGGGCTTTTAACCCTCTGAATGCTAGAGGGGTATGCAACAGATTGTGAAGCACACATCTGGCACTCAAACAGTTAATCCCCTGAATGCTTTTGAGCTCTCTTTAGCATTCAATGAGCTAAAAGCCCAATTTTATCATGTGGGATTTTACATTTGTGTCCTATGGTGCAATTGGTTTGACACAGAATTACTCTACTTCTCCCTATGTACATATGGCCAATGGTCTTTTTCAGATTATAAACTGAAACAGGCTACCACAAAGATTCAAATGCAAAAAATAAAATTATATAAATATAGCAGATGACTGCATGAAGAACACCTATCTAGGTTAAGTCCTTCTGTTAAACAAATGGAGTCACTTATTCTTAGGGTACAATACCCCTTTATTGAGCCCATAGCAACATTGGTCTCCACTAAAATGACTCTGCATCTGTTGTAGTGGAGACAGGAAGATGGGCTTCTCTTGTCAGTATATAAATCTATGTAGGTCCTGGCAGGTGGACTCTTTCAATTGGCCTCATGCAGTTATCCTATAACAAAGTGGTAGAATGCGTCGCTCCCTGTGAGCGTAACCGCACATGCGCAGTAGAGATTGCTGTTCCTGCAGTCTTTACTGCGCATGTGTGGTTTTGCACACAGGGATCTTCGCTGTGAGCCGCCTGGAGCTCCCTGCTAAGGATCAGTGCGTTCGGCGAGTCTCTACTGTGCATGACTGCAGTCATGCCCAGTAGAGACTCGCCAAATGCGCTGATCTGGAGCGGGGAGCTCCGGACGGCTCACAGTCTGTCTCTGCTCCCAGCTTTGGGACAGCAGCCGGGGCCACTAGGTGCACTTTAGCCTGTGTACACGGGCTTTCATACTAGTATAACAATGAAGTATATAGAACACTGGGTTAATCTCTAGCAGTTGCAGGGCTGGCACCACCCATAGGTGAGGTAGGTGCCAGACTAGGGTGCATATCTACTGGGGGAGCAGATCCGCACGCACCTTGTCGGCTGCTGTGTGCAGGGAGAGATGTGACGCCTCAACAACTTTCTAACTAACCCCTTTTTACATAACCAAATTCAAGACACAACCCAATTTATGCATTAACCCCAACAGTGTCCCCTTGTAATATTCTTACAAGGGGTTAATGCATAAAATGGGTTACATACTGCTCTTTGGCATATATAGGGTTAATCCATACATTGAATTTCATACTGCTCTCTCTCATACAAGGGGTTATATCCATACATTGGGTGACACACAGCTTTCTTTCATACAATTGGTTAAATCCATACATTGGGTTACATACAGCTCTCTTTCATACAAGGGGTTAATCCATACATTGGGTTAAATACAGCTGTGCTACAAGCGGTTAATCCATGCACTGGGTTACATACAGCTCTCTCTTACAGAAGCGAGAGCTGAATGTAACCCAATATATAGATTAACCCCTTGTAAAAGCTGCATGTAACCCAGTATATGCGTTAACCCCTTGTATGCCACAGAGTTGCATGTAACCCAATGTGTGGATTAATCCTGTGTATGACAGAGTGGTATGTAACCCAATGCATGGCTTAACCCCATTGTAAACCAGATTTGCGACAAACAATTCTATTAATTAGCGCATAAAAGGCGCTAAGGTAATAATCATTAAAAGAGGTGGGGTATAAGTAGGCGGGGCATAAAGGAGCAGGATACCAGGGGTGCAGCCAATTGGATGGCAAAATAAAGTTTTGTCTAGGGTGGCAAAAATCCTTGCACCAGCCCTGAGCAGTTGGACATTGGCAGTTGGTCTTCACTATGACATCACAGTAACAGATATTCCTGACAAACTGAACACAACAGCATTTTCCTGATACTGTAAGGAGATAAGGACACTTGTAGTCTACAGTGTAGGACAGAGGACCTTCTTTTACTTCCTATTGTTATTGTTTATTGCGACAGTTTGTATAACAATCAGAGACTTATGTAGACAGCGCGTTACTTTTTCATCGGATTTGACATCCCCCGCACACGCGCCAACATGCCTATTTGTGTGCATTATAAGTTTGCGTGCATGCTGCTGTATGCCACCGTCTTATTCAGCGGGCAGAGCTTTGTCTTAGTTGGAGAACTTAAGCAATCCATCATGAGACGGGAGAAGCTGAATCCCAAATTGTGTGACCTGAAGATCAGTGATGCTGAGTCTGGGGAAGGTAAGACAAACCCCCACACTTCTGTACAAGCTCCATATTCTCACAAAAGTGGAGCAATTCTGGGGAAAACCAATTGGATCACACGGTACAAAACATTCCCAGGGATATAAATTGGCTTTTTAACGCATTGGACTCTACAGAGGTCTTCAACACACTCAATGCATTGGATTGATCACTAACATTCAAGGGGTTCAAAGCCTTATATCTATGTTAATCTGCATTTATAACCTGTGGTGCCGCTGGTTTGCTCCACAATTGATCCACTTTTTATTCCATGTGTATGGACCATAATGGTACAGCCGAGGAGCAACACATCTGGAATGGGGCGCAGTTGTGACAGGGCCAAGCGTCCATGGGCACCCAGTAGATTATAGTTATACCCCTGGGTAATTATTTGTGCATTAACCCTTTGAGTACCAGAGGGGTATACAACACTTTGCAAAGTAATGTGTTGCGTACCCTTCTGACACTCAAAGGGTTAAAAAGCCCCAAAAAATGTTTGCCTGCAGACCTCTAATGAGTGACGCCTCATGCCATTGCCTCAGTGAATAGTGCTCCCCATTTGTTTAATCTCTGACTAAAGGAGACGTTTCACCCCATAATAAAACAAATCCTAAAGGGCCATGTGAATTTTTCCCTTGCTTCTTGGTAGGATCTGTAATTAGTTCTGGATGACATGTCCATTGAGGTGGATACTACAGTTCCTAGCAGGACCACAGGCAGAGCTGGATTTCCCAGTAGACAGAGTAGGCAGCTGCCTAAAGCTCCAGAGTTTGAGAGATGCCTCAGCTGTGCTGAATTGTGGGTGTGGCCAGAGCAATCTCAATATCCCAGCACCAGTTTAATACCCCTTTACGGGATATTATTTAATCATGTGGATGCTAGAGAGATCCCTCTTGAATCCAAAGGGTTAACCCTTTGTCCTTGTTTGTTGTAGGCAGAGGCGTAACTAGAAGACACCGGGTCCTGGTGCAGAAATTACCATGGGCCCCCCCGACCACATTGCCCCCAGTCTCCACATCTCCCCCTATTGCCCCCAATCTTCACATTGCCTCCACCTCCACATTGCCCCCAATCTCCACATTGCCCCCCAATCTCCACACTGCTCCACATTACCCCGAAATCTCCACACTACCTCCACATTGCCCCCAATCTCCACCTTGCCTACCTTTTCCAAAGTTAGCCTGGTGTACCATTGCCATGGACTTTATTGTTCAGTTGCTAATTAGAGCCACAACACATTTTGGAGGATACACATAGAATTACTATACTACCTACCTCGAGTCCCTGGTGGTCTAGCAGCGTGGCATGGGAGATCTGTGCCTCCTTCGGCACAGACCTCTAGAGCTGATGTAATCTCCCAGCGCTCTGCATTACTAGAGCGCCGGAGTACAGACCGAGTTGCTGCGGCATTTTATCACAACATATCACCAGTCACACCCCAAGCAACATCACCTAAATCAGGACTGTATTTGGTTATGTGAAATTTTGGGAGATATGTCTTTTGAACACAGTTATACGGACAAAATTTATAGGAATCTTTAACCATCTGAGTGCCATAGTGGTATGCAAAGCATTCTTTTGTAACGAGTTGCATGCCCCTATCGCAATCATAGCGTTAAGATATTCTGGCCATAGTAAAATAGGTGTTATTATTAGAAAGTGTTACTTCTCCATTAACCATTTGAGAGCCACTGAAGCATCCACCACATTGCAGCGCAATACATTGCATACATCTCTGGCATTCCAATGGTTAAAAGCTTATTGTAATCAAACTTCTTATAGGTCATTTGTCTGCCTCATATTCCTCAGCCACAAGGCCACATTGTGTGTGACTGAGATTGGTGTCACTATTGATACAGTTCAAGGGAGGTTACTGAGCGTCCTGTAACACCTTCCAGTTTTCTTTCCACAGACTTCCATTCCAGTTTACACTCTGAGAAAAAACAACATTAATCACTTTTGTGTCCCTCATTACAAGCTGGTATAAATAACATAGGAAGACCGGTTTCCTACATGTGCTAACACATTAAATAATGTTATATACATTAAATGCCATGTAATCCAAGCTAGCATCTGGAATCAAATCTTTATTTGTCACGTTCTTTATTGACATTTCTTCTCTCCAATCTCACATTAGAATTCAAAGATGAAAATGACAAAGTGAAGAAGAACGCGTCGGTCATAGTGCGTAGAGTTCCACGCACAAAGCCTGATCGTCAGCCTTATTATCAGTGAGTATACATGCAGCAATGCACTGAAGAACTATCTAGCATACAATGGGTTAAAAACAAATCAATAAAACAATTATAATCATGTACTCGCAGCCAAAGGTGAGATTGATTATTGGATAAAACCTAGTTCGTTTTTATATCATTTTTTCCATCACAATCTGAGAGCCTTTTTTAGTTAAGTCCCTGCTCTCCTGTTGGAGGATACGTCACCCCATAGTTCCTGTGTTCCACATAGACTAAGATAACAGGATTTATCAGTCAATGCAAAGAAAAAAAATCCCCTTATATATAAGTTCTTTACCAAATCAGCATGTACTATGTGTACAAACATGACAGATGGTGATGTTCACAGCTATTCCTTTAACCAGCTTTCATCACCCACCCCCGCTCCTCACCAGGGGGGCATGTCCCCAGTTTGGGTATCACAGTGCTAACCAGAACTGGAATCATTCTGGATCAATTCAACTGCATCAGAGAAGACATTAAAAATCCCCATCAATTTAACACTTTGAGTGCCAGAGGGTATACACAATGCATTGTTTTGCAATGCATTGTGTACTCCTCTGGCATTCACAGGGTTAAATGGGATTTTCAACTCCTTGAATGCTAGAGAGGTTTCTGGTATTTATTCTGTCTGTCTGTCTGTCCATCTATCCACCTCTCTGCCTTTGTGCCGGTCAAGTCTGTATCTGTCTGTATGTCTGTCTCTGTTTGGATATATGTTGTATCTGTTTCTGTCTATCTGTGTCTTCCTGTCTCTATGTCTGTCTGTCTGTCTATGTGACTGTCTGTCTTATTTAATGTTCTGATTTACTTTTCCCCCAGATGTTGTACTTACATATTATGATCTTATTTTTCTTCCTTTCTAGTAATCAAGCAGATCAAACTGTAGGAACGGCGAAATCAGTAAGTTACAACATGTCAGTTACACTTCTCTGTTACCCTCATATCACTTATACATTTCCCCCTGTCATGTCTGTGGGTCTGAATGTGGTGTAAAATGTATCACACATTCTGATACGTGTTATTGATTACACTATAAACGTCTATACACACTAGTGCACTGGATACCACACTGAATGCTTAAACTTGTAACCCACAACTTAACACATTCCAATTGCTTTGGACTGCAACTCCCAACATCCCTAGCCAACCAACTGTTGGAGTGAGTCAGGATGCTCATCCCTGGCTCAGACTGCCCACTGCATTATAGGAAGTTATCCTATCAGTGAAATATTTATGGACACAATATCATACTGTGTTGTCTGTCAATACAAGGTCTATTTGTAAAAATCTGCTGCATTGTTCTATGCAGTAAATGGGCATACCCGGGAACTTCTTTAACTGGATCACCCGGAGGGGAGCCCTGTGATGCTGCTGAAGGCAGAAAAATGACGCAATTTGTGTCATAAAAAGGGGTGTGGCTTAATCACAAGTCGGGGGGGCAGGACAAAAATAAAAAACATAAAACACCTAGAACAGACTCGGGAAGGAAGAGAGAAGGCCGTGGACTGGGAGAAACAGGGTAGAAAGGAGCAGATGTGGGCAGAGTTTCATGAGAAACCCCCCACACCCAGAGAATCAAACTGTGCCCCGAAGACTCGGTAATTCAGGCTCAAAACCAGAGTCTCCGGGGCAAATCCTGAGACTTCCCAACTATGTAAATGGGTTATCATTGCCAGACTGTAGAAAAGGGGCCATTTTGCTATGGAGTTTACTCTTTCAAACATTGTGTCTGGAATTTCTGCAGTAATATGTGGAATTATGTGATGTTTCTCATTTTTAAACTATGAGAGCTAAACAGGTATCGAACACCTCTCTGGCACCAAAGGGTTAAAGAACCAGAGGTGTGTGCAGCACTTTGCTTCACAATGGGTTGCATGCACCTTTTGATTCTTAACCCCTGAAGGACCGGTAAAATTTGTGGTGGTTTGTAGTTAAGGACATGAGTAATTCTGACCTTTGTGACTATATCTCTGTACAGCAGCGTGTTCCCTCTAAGTATTTTATTCCAGACACACATATTATATACCGTTTTATCACGCACAAGCAGGGCTTTCTTCTGATACCACACTTATAGGGATAACACACCATTTATTTAAATAAAAATAAAGAAAATGATAAAAACAATGTAAAAAATACAGTTTTTATTGATTCTCTTGTGATAATTTGTGCCCCAGCGGTTAATTTTTTATGGAGACGGCATGAAAGGTATGACCAATCATTCATACCTACAAAATGTGCAGTTTTAGGGGGGGACTGTGCCTCTGGGTTGAAAATCCCCATGTCCCTCTTTCCCTCCTGGATTTTCCATTGTTTTTATACATTACTGCTTGGTGTGTATATAATTGTATTACTGTGCTCCACATTAATAAAACTCACTTTACATTTTAATTTTACGCCATTGTGTTTTAAAATAAAATGTTGTAAATAAAATGATTTGATCGTTCTCCACATAATTTTTAAATAGTCAGAGTGGTGTCAGTAGGTAATGAAGAGACCTGCGTTTGCCCTGCCCCCAGCACCAGCGTTGAAGGAGTTAGTACCCCAAACGTTGGCCTCTTTGTGTTTGCTTTTAAGTCTGCTCTCTGCTTCTCTCTTCCTTACTCTCATAGTATGGAAGAGAGGCACAGAGCAGACACAAAGGCAAAGAGTAAATCACATTGCCTTTGTGTATAGAAAAGCTGACACACATGACCGTTGTAGGAGTGATCGTATGTACCGGAAAAGCAAAGAAGGACTGAAACAGAGCTCTCCGGGCCTGGAGCTCTCAGCCTCAACCTCTGTAGCATGATAGCAGCATGCACTTAGGCGTGCTGCTATCATTTAACCCTTGACGTGCCAGGACAGTCATGGGTCCTTATGGGAATGTTACTCATGACGGTCCTGGCACGTCATGGATCCTTAAGGAGTTAAGTGGTTAAAGACCACATCAAATTTCAAGTTTCTAACTCTATGTATGAAGAATGAAGAGAGATGATTATGTGATATTCTCATAACACAAACTCTAGGAAAAATCATTTTACAAATGTCTCTGATCATAATTGGTACACTAGCTAAATACTAGAAAATAGGGGATTAAAAACAATTACATATGCCATTCAATAAACTAAAAATGAGTAATTCTAGAGCAAACCAAGGGAACCATAGAGGAGAAATTACAATTCCCACTGATGTAAATGAAGCCGCCTTGAATGCTAGAAAGATCTCCAACACATTGCTTGACAATGGGCTGGACTCATATCTTTATCCTTAAACAGGTTAAAGGCTCTTAAACTTTGGAGTGCCAGAGCAGAATGCAATACTTTGGAAAGCAATGCCTTGCATACCCCTCTGGAACTCAAAGGAATTTATGGAATGTATATTTTCTTCTATGATGCAATTGGTTTGCATCAGAATTGCTCCTTGTTAGCTTGTTGAATTACACCTTCACTCCTCTCTATCAATTCCCCACTCCCATGTCGTGATGTCATTTCCTGTCTTTGCGCTGGCGCTGTATATGAGTAAGACACCTTGCATATAAAGCCAGTGATAGAGACAAAGTGACGTCACTGTTTTTTCAGCTAAAAGGCCTCACAATACACTGCTTTACACTGTAGTCCCAGATAGGGGCAACATGTCAGTGGTGCCTTAAATCATTCATATTGTGACATAAATGGACCATCAAAAAAAATATGGTTCCTACATATGCAAATCTTGAATTTTTTTGGACTAATGCACAACAGTAAGTTCCTTGCCTCAAAATATTAAAAATAAAAATTAAATAAAAGTATGAAAAATGAAATATTGTTTTACTGATGTGGATGAAAGCGTCTGTTGTAACTGTATACAAGGTATTTGGGTGATTTAGTCCTGTAATGTCAGAGTTGGCAACCTAAGGCCTTCCAGCTGTTGTTTACCTGGATCTGATTTATCTGCTGCCCTGTTCCTGACTACTACTGAGAAAGGTACATAGCAGAGAGGTAGCTAGAGCCAGTGATAATGGTTAAGTGTTAGAGTTAGGTTATCATTTAGGGTTTGGAATTAGGGTTTATCGTTATATTAGGGTTTAGTATGAAGGTTAGGATTTGTTTTATAAGGGTTAGGATTTTAGATTTTAGGGTTAGGCTTTTTTCCAGGGTTAGGGATGGGGGTTAGGAGTTAACTTTTAAGGATATGATTTGTTTGGGGTTTGGGTTTGTGTTTTAGGGTCACAGTTAGTGTTAGGAGTTGTTTTTTTTAGTGCTACAGTTAAGTTTTAATGTTTGTATTTTTCTAGCAATATATTGTTACTTTTTAGAGTTAGGTTTTGGTTTTAGGTTTTATTTTCAAGGTTAGTTATTAGGTTAGTTTAGCAGTTTTTACTGTTAAGGTTGGATTTTAGGGTTAGGGCTTGTTTTTTAGGGTTCGGGTAATATAAGGGATATTCCCACCAGTGGGTTGTGCTTCATTCCTCTTAATGACCAGAGGGCTGTGCAATTTATTGCTTCCCAATGGGTTGCACTCCCTACTAGTCTTTCAGGTGTTAATTCAAACTGCACTTTTGTGTTCTTCTTAGAAGTTGATACTGTTGCTATTGCTGTCTATGTGGAGCTGCATTAGCTACCTAAAGCTTTCTATGAACGGTGAAAGAAACATTGTATAATGTGCTCTGGTCACTAGATGGCACTGTTGCGCAGTTTGTTTTAAAAAACATAACTGCACTGCAAATTTTGAATGAGATATCTCAGATAGATAGATAGATAGATAGATAGATAGATAGATAGATAGATAGATAGATAGATAGACACATTACTGCTCATTAAAGAGACATAAACAGTTATTGATGTTGTAAAATGTTTGCTGCCGTATTGTATTCTCATGGAGAACTGACTAATCTGTTGTGATGATATAATAACTGAACATGTATTTAATTTTCCATAGATTCCCGCTATTGAGAAGACAGCACCTCTCTCTGTGGCCAAGATCATTACGGTACATGTATAGACATTATTGTTAAACCTATTTATTTTAGATACCTTTTTTGTAGCCTGACATGTAAAGTTTACATTGTATATCCCTGGAATTGGAAGAATAACCAGGAGTATCTCTCTGCAAATCCATATAATCACATCATTTCCAAGGAGAGACAACGGCACCTTCTTCACACGTATCTCTGTGTACTCCTGACCACAAGACTTTCTTATCTACACTTTTTCAATGGAAAAAAGGACTTTAATAACAAATGATGCAGAACGTGTCAGTGAACTGAAGGGACTATGGGCTGTATTACAGATACTAAAGGGGAACAATTCTAAACCAAACCAATTGTACCACAGGGGGGAAATAACCCCCCCCATCACACTCACTGTTTTAAATGGGACATTTAACCCCTTGGGTGCCAGAGAGGACTACATAGCAATGCCTTGTAAATCTCTCTAGAATTCAAGGGGTTAAAAGCCCCTTTTAAATCAGTGGGAATGTAGGTGATATTTATTTGTCACCTACAGTGCAGCTGGTTCACCCCAGAATTGCTTCTCTTTAGCCTCCTGACTTTTTTGCGGAAAACGATAAAGATGATTGGTGACATGAACTTCTTATATCCCTGTGACATCATTATCACTTACCAAACACATCCAATCACTGTGGCATGTTCCAAAGGCTCCTATTGTAATAAGACCAGGAAACTGCGAACTGATTGCTCTGGAATCCCTTGGGTGCTAAGCAATCTATTGCACACTTTCTTCTGTTTACTTTCACTTACTTTGTAATATGTGTCCAAAGGGGCTTCTGTGTCTCTAATGATTATTATTTATTAAGTAACTGTGCAACTTGGTGCTAGTCTTCAATTCTCTAATGGGCAACCTGAAGACATCTGGCCATTGTGAACTGCAGCTGCCATTATACACAGCCAAAGGCCAATGAAAGGCTGGGGATAATGGTATCAGTAGAATGCAACAGCAGGGGGGGTCAGGTTTCCCATTCCTATCTCAACCCTTTAGATCCTTAGCTGTGTGTTGCACATCTCTCTAGCATTTAAGGGGTTAAACAAACCAGTTTACCATTACTTTAAATTTAAATAGGGTGCTTCAAGGGATAGTAATACTTAAAATGTAAAAATAATTTTATATGTTGTAGTGTTTATCCCCTGAGTAAAACAAGGGTATTCCCACTGCTGAAAGCTGTTTTATTCACAAGTTATTACAGTTCAAACTTGAATTTTATAGGTGCAGTATCAAAGTGGTCTGAAATTATACAGTGGCGCTGTTGCTACACCATCCTATGGACAGCTCTGATTAGTTGACCATAAATCACTATAGGATGGTGTATCAACAGTGCCACTGTACAATTTCAGGACACTTTCAACTGTAATAACATTTGAATAAAGCACCTTGCAGCAGTAGGAGTTCCCTTGTTTTACTCAGGAGGATAAACCCTACAACATATTTCATTTTACATTTTACATATTACTATTCCTTTAACCCCACAAATGCTAGGAAGGTCTCCATCACATTCAGGGGGTTAGAGGCTCCATTTAAAACAATAGAAATGTTTATTTGTTACCAAGTTTTAGAGCCGTATGTCCAAAGAAAAGAGGAGGCATTCTGGGGCAAACCATTTGCACTGCAGGGAAAACTAAAGATTCCAAAAATTCCCCTTTGAATAAATTAGGATTTTAACCCCTTGAATGCTTGAGAGGTCTCAAATGCATCTCTTCACAATGTGCTGTAGACCTCTCTAGCAATCAAGGTGTTAAAATCCCAATTTAAATCAATGGGAATTTTTAGTTCTCCCCTATAGTACAAATGGTTTGCCCCAGATCTCTTCCACTTTTCTTTTGAACATACAGCACTAAAACTCCATAATTAGGTCTCACAGCTGCATTTTTCTATTGCTGTATAATACATATTTATATAGTAAAAATGTTTTTTTGTTTAATACAGCATTTGTATATTGTATATTTGTATATTAATGTAACTCTAAATGTCATCTAGAACGTAATTGGGATTGTTCATGTTTGTGTTCTTACAGACTGGTTACAATGTCATATGTATGTACAATGGGTGCACTTACATTGAAATGTCTTTGTAAACTTGACTCCTATGTGAAAAATGCATTGTAAGAGTTTGTAATAAAATATTCCATCAGTTTGCTTGTTTTATGGATTAATACAGAGCCCAACCACCCAGTAAGGGGGGACAGATACATGCGCCCCTGCTTCTAATTAGATTCTGTTTATACTCCTCCTGGCTGAGTGACAACCTGAACTCATACGTGTGTACACTCTACATGACACATCCTTTTTGCATACAGGGTGGGTATGAGCATGCCCTCATTCAGCAGCCTCTGAAGTAACTTGTTTGTGTTATGGAGAGGGGCATGTAAGCTGCAACCTGTGACTCACTAGCTACTGGACTAAAATTTGCATAATTTTTTGTTGGCAAGCAAAGGAATAATATAAATTGTAGTCCAAGAGCTGAACCCCCAAAGGTTGTCAAAATGGTGGGATAAAGGAGAGGCTGAGGGGCAAGATGTGTAAGACAAATACAATGGGTGAGTAGGAGAAGAACAAACAGTAGGGAAGATGCGCAGAAGTCAGAGGTAGAGAGGAAACAGTGGGTGAGTCTGAGGGGAACAGACAGTAGGGAAGATGTGCAGCAGTCAGACAGGGATAGAGGGGAAACAATGGGTGAGCTTGGAGGATTCAGACAGTAAAGCAGATGTAGGGGAAGGCAGACAGTGGGTGAATTAGAGGTCAACCGCAAGTAGAAAAGATTTAGGGTTAGGCAGGCAGTGGGATAGGGTGAATGGATAGTAGGAGTAATTGCAAAATATATTTTTGGAAAATGGATGGGAATAGAAATTAGAATAGGTAGGAAATCTGTCAGGGACATTTAGAAAAGGAAAAGATTGAAGCTGGGAATAGCGGCCCAGTCTGTACAAACACAGGTTATCCAGTGAGACATAAACTTAGTAGGGTTGTGGTTCTGGTGGACCTCACATTTCTCAACTCTATGATAAAAAAATCACAACAGGGCAGCTCTGTTAGATTTGATTTAATATGGAATTAATCAAGTGGTAGAGGCATAATTATCATTTACACAACACACCCTGGATTACCTTCACCCTAAAATGTGGCCTGTTTGTGGCTCTCTGCGACTGAAAGTGTCCATCTCTGGGCTAACTCCTCATCATGAATCATAAAACTGATGGAAACACTGAAGAAACCCCTCCCTGTAACTGTGGTCTCCCCCTGGACAGTTCTACAGAACATCAGTAAGTTGGTGGCTGCTGCCCTTTTCAAGACTGAATGTGTGTCCCTCCATTCTATCTGATCTCTACTAACTTTTGCCTCCAACTATTTTACTGTTATACAGGCTGAAAAACTCTATGAGAGTAATGCCTCAGAAGAGGACAAAATAAAGACCATGATGCAGCAGTCCAACACGGTATACGATGCAGCCACGTAAGTTTTCATTCATCCTGACACAACAAGAGGTCTCTGTACAATGAAGTGTAGAAATCAACTTTCCAGCCAATACTGGTCTCCAATGGTATCTGTGTTACACACTGATACAATGCTTTGGACAATAACCAATGAAGGGATTTCTTCCATGTGACATGTACACGTGTGTGTGTTACACAAGGAAAGAAAAATAAAAATGAGTGTAGATACTGAAAGTCTTACTAGGCACCATGGATAAAAACATGCAATACACAATTTATCTAGGGCTTAGTTTGTTCTTATAGACTAACCTGGGATATGGAGGGGAAAACTGGTGTATACATTATTTAAGGCTTTGGATGATAAAGAGGTGTCTAAAGTATTATGAAGTAATTTGTTGGAGACATTTCTACCATTCAAGGATGAAAGCAGGAGTGGACAATGTGAGGCCCTTCAGCTGCTACCAGGCTACAACACCCATCATCCCCTGCCAGTTGTTGGCTGAATGGGAATGATGAGAGTTGCAGTCTGACAGCAGCTGAAGGGCTTCATCTTGTCCATCAAGGGAGGCTTTTTCTTTATTCTATGCACAGAGCCCAGGAGTAGAAAAATATGGTGCAGAATGTATTTGTTTAGTAACTCAACCACACAAATCTAACCACAAACAGCAGCAAAAGTGTAACAAAATAAATACCTATTTACTGTATCTTTCCTCAGATATATGAAGACAATGCCGAAAGGGTATGTCTGTTTTCGGTGCCAGATACCAGGGCACCACATCAGGGATTGCCCAACACATAAGGTAAGTGTATATCATCTTAAATTAGTGCATTGATCAGACAAGAAATGTCTCTTGAGGGGAGGGGACAATAAATCAAATAACCTCCAGGTATTTTCTTATTATATGCAGCAGGAGCATTTTCTAATGTGGTCAGGTGACACTGCTCATATCACTTGCTAAAGAGAGATGTAGTCTAAGACTAAAGGTCCCCCACATAGAGCAATATAAAGATTTGCCTTCTGTACACCAGGGGGAGGTTAAAGGGATAGTAATGTTTCATAACAAAAGGAGCTCCAATTAATCATCACAGTATTTGGACTTTGGAGAGTGTTATTTCTATTCTGTCAGACTTGTAGTTCAAGAGTAATTCAAAGACAAAGTATCCCCCTCCCTCCCCTTTTACTGATGTAACACTGTTCAGCCAGATCAGAAGGGAGGTGCCCAGGTAGATTGCTGAGAGGGACAATCATCAATTAAGATAAGGGAAAAACCTGAAAAACTTGTCAAGGGGGGCAGGGCTTTCATTGTTCTCATAGGAAGAAGATTGTGCCCTGCTGTTATCTGTCTGGTCTATGGACTGGATTCCACATCTGTGAAGAGATAGCTTACACTAGGTAAAAGGGGCAGGAGGGGAAACTTTGCTTGTGAATATCTCTCAAACCATAACGGTTTGAGAGATAAGACTTATAACGTTCTTCATGTTTTTTTAATGCCTACAAAATAAAATAAAGATAAAACGGAGTATTACTATCCTTTTAAGTAGTAAAGTGGCAATAACACCTTATATGACTAGCGTGATTCTGAATAAGCTTTCAATGCACATATATTTATTTTAGCCATTCTTTATTTAATACTAGTATAAACATTACAGCTCAGAGTAGGGATGGGCAACCTGCGGCTTTCCAGTTGCTGTTTTTGGACTATGTTTCCCATCATCAGTAGGCCTTGGGGATTGCTGGGAATTGTAGTCAAACAACAGTTGGAACACTGCAGATTGCCCATCTCTGGCATTGAGTAACATTGCATCTCAGTATGTGATAATGCTGTTGTGGCCATGACATATACACACATTCACACACATAAATACACACACGTTCACACACATAAACACACACACACACACTGTAAAAAAAAAATACCTGCTCATGGATTATTGTGAAGGTTTATATAGGGATGTATTGCCAGTTTAAAGACTAATTTTTGAAATGCAAATAACATTGTACTGACTGGGTTCTTTCTGTGTTTGTTTATAATAAACTACTGATAATTACTGTGGCAGACAGACTCTGAGGGGAATGAGTCAGAGGAGAGAGGGTGTGGCCATGGGAGTACCTATAATGTCCTTCCCATGAGGTGCCTGAGAAGAACATTTGATCCTTTATGTAAATGAGCTGGCAATATATAACATATATTGGATGATGGGGAGGTGGTTTCTTAATCCCTTAATGACATTTGATGTGCCAGGACCATCATTCAGGTCCCGGCACTTAAGGATTGATGATGGTCCTGCACATCATGGAATTTTGCAATCCCTGAATTCAAATTGCAAAAACACAGCCATGCGCATGCTGGATCAGGCAGACATTAACAGGTTAATTACATTTAATTTTTTTTTATAAAATGTAAGCTATTCCAGAGTTGCTATAACAATAGTTTTGTGTTTTAGTTTTCTTCTAAAGATGATGACAACCAAAAGAAGATAAAACGCAGCTCAGGAATACCAAAATCATTCCTGAAGGAAGTGGATGACCCCAACATGGAGGGAGTCATGATGGGAAGTGACGGGAGATACGTCATCCCAGCTATTAATGCGTAAGTATAATGTATAACTTGCACCATCAGATCTGACAAGTATCAGCTATTGGGGACCAATAAATAAACAGAGCTGCAGACACACCTCCAACATACTCATTAACTCTTGGTTTCAATATAACCCCTGGATGTTTTGCAGACCACTTAAGCAACAAAAGGGTTAAGCACATTATTAATATACTAGTTGAACAGCCCGTTACACGGGCCACAGTGCCTCTGGTCGCGGGGCAGTCACACGCAGTAGAGCGCCCAGCTCTGTATCAGCCTCGGCGCAGGCAGTCTCTACTGCGCATGACTGCCGCATGCGCAGCAGTGACTACTGCGCATGTCGGACGTTACACATGATTTAGCGAATTATTATATAGGATTGTATCACCATTTATCTTGTACCTTCCAACACTTCTACGCTTGACCTGCTTGGCTGCAGAGCAGAGTAGTAGTGAACACACAGGCAGGGCTCAAAATTTCCACTCGCCACTAGCCAATGGCGAGTGAAAATTCAGCCCTGGCGAGTAGGAATTCAGCCCTGGTGTGTATATTATGGCTTGCAGTGGCGAGTAACTTTTCAGGTCTGGCTTGTAGCAAAGGACTTCACATTTTAAGCCCTGACACAGGCACTTGGCACACACAGTCACACTTTATTAACCCCCTGTTTTGCAATACATTGAAGATGTCTCTAGCATCTAAGGGATTAAAGGGATAGTAATACTTGGATTTAAGAACATTTAATATTGTTCATATTAAAAAAATTAATTAAATTAAGTAAATCCCGTTGCTTACAGTTGTATATTTTAAGAGTTATAAGCTTTTAAAGTTCCCCCCTCCCGTCCCTTTTACAGACGTTAGCACTCTAGCGGACAGATCGAGATTCTGGTCATTCGACTGGACGGCTATTCAGCAGAGCCGAAATAGTGTTGTCTTCAAAAAAATACGTCATTAGAACAGTCCACAAAGTGTGCCTGAAGTATTTCTTTATAGACAATGCTATCTCGGCTCTGCTGAAGAGGCGTCTGGTCCTGGGACCAGGATCTCGATCTGTCAGCTAGAGCGCTGATGTCTGTAAAAAGATCGGGAGGGAGAAATGTAAAAGCTTATAACTCTTAAAATATACAACTTTAAGCAACAGGATTCACTTCATTTATTATTTTTTTTATTATGAACCATATTGAAGCGGAACTACCACCCCTTAACACCATGGGCCGAAATAATTCCCCATCTGGCAACTAGCTACTCAGTAGCGTCAGTCGCCAGAATTTTTACAGTGTTCAAGAGATTTGTAGACTTCTCCGGGGCTGACAGGCAGTAGAGAGCGCAGACATTTTACAATAGTGACGTCTGCGCACCTGAGCTGTCAGTCCCTTCCGGAGCTGAATGGCTCCTAGCAACGCCTCTTAGAGCCGGCTGAGACTGACAGCGCAAGTGTGCAGACGTCACTATGGCAAGATGTCTGCTTTCTCTACTGCCTGTCAGTCCCGGAGAAGTCTACAAATCTCTTGAACACGGTAAAAATTCTGGCGACTAGTGCTACTGAGCAGCTAGTCGCCAGATGGGGAATTATTTTGGCCCATGGTGCTAAGGAGTGGTAGTTCCGCTTTAAATGTTCTTAAATCCAAGTATTACTGTCCCTTTAAAGCAGAACTAACAATTCTAATAATAACCCTTACTTACCTCGCTTTGGCCAGAACATGGCTCGTATGAAATCTTCCACTGCACCTTTGTTTATCAATCATCCCTGGATATCACGTTCATTGAAACCGGCATGATAGTTGCTGGTAGTTTTTTAAACCGAAGCAGAGAGAGAATGCATGAGCCTAATTAACTCTTTAAAGGAGAAGTAAACTGTTTTTATGGAAAAAAAATATATTGAAGGGCATTTCCTGTTGAGTAAAACAAGGGTGCTCCCAACACAGAGAGATGCATATTTCCAGAGTTATTAAAGTTTAAACCTGTGTTTTTTTTATTAGCAGAGCCCTCTAGTGGTCAAATTCCAGTTACTTATTCTGTTACATTGTAATGGAGAGGAAGGTCAATGACTTACAGTTCTCCACAGAATGTGATAAATCTGCCAATTCACTTCCTGTCAGTTAGAACTATCAGGAAGCAAACGCACAGTAAATTCACTTCCTGTTTATTTGAACTTTTATAACATTTGAATAAAACAACTGACAGCAGTGGGGGTACCCTTGTTTAACTCAGCAGAAAAGCTCTATATAGGTTTTCATTTAAAAAAAGTGTACTACTCCTTTAAACACTAGAGGGTTGACCAACCATTGTGCAGTGATTTCACTTTAAGGTCCTGTGGTCTTGTTAGCAACTCACATTTCAGCTTATATGGACATAGCACCAGGGATTCACTGAAGAACTATTTCTTCAAACAAGGAGAAAAGAAATACATAGGGGCCATTAGGCTTTTCTGACCATAATAAGTAGGAGATAATTCTAAGAAGGTGTTAGTTCCCTTCTACACATGAACGCTACAATTACACACACTCACTTTCATATTTATCCATCATAAATTAATAATAAGAACTATTTAATGTGTGTATGACACCTTCATAATACCTTTGTATTCTAGAGAGGCCTATGAATCCATCAAAAAGCGGAAACGCCCTGCAGCTCAAACCCAGGAGGATTCTGGGAAACAGTAAGTATCCACAGCCACTCACTAGCAATGTAGTGTGACCAGAGAGAACTGACAGTAGTGTAATAATATATGACCTGCAAATGGGGGCATGTGTATGAAGTAAAAGTGCAGTTAGTTATACAGGACTTTTAACCCTTTAGATGCTAGCGATGTTTCTACCACATTGCTTTTCAATACATTGGATATCTCTCTAGTATCCTAGGGCTTAATTTTATAGAAATATTCCAGTTCTGAATTGATTTCCTTGTGTATACATGACTCTTTGTATTGATCTTTTATTTCTTTTAGGTAACCCTTACTCTTTGAGAGGCCTAGTACACAATGTGTTAATATTCAGGTCTGCTACATACTGAGGCTAATGTACTAAGATCTGGGGCAATTCAGAAGCAAATGAACTGCACCATAGGAGATAAATAAACATTCCACAATCTCCTATAGATTGCAATGGGATATGAACCCCTTAAATACTAAAGAATTTGCCAGTGCATTGGAGTCTGTAACATTCAAAGGATCATAAGCTCAGTGTAAATCAATCAGAATGTTTATTTGCCCTCTATGGCACAGTTTGTTTTCTCCAAAACAGCTCCAGTTCATTTAGTACTTCAGAATTGCTGTGTTATACAGTGGTATAGTGGTATAGTGTTAATGACCTTTCTAGCATAGACGGGTTTGAGTGTCAAAGGGTTAAAAGCTCAATTTCTTCAAAGGAAAGTAAGGAAATATGTATTTGCACTCTCTGCTTAATGTGACCAGATCGCCAGTATAAAGTAGGAAGCTTATAAAAAACACACACTACAGGGTTGCCTTGATTCCTGTGCAGTGCTGCAGAATGATATTTTTAATGTTTCTGTCATTAAAATGGGGATCTGGTCATCTTACCTATAGATCTGTTGGTATTGCCCCAGTATTGTGCCACGTTTGCCTTCATACATATGCCCATTATTTCTGTAGTGATACTGTTATGTACATCATGCCCATAATCCTAATGTAGACTAGTCTAGTAACAGGCTATTGGATAGGAACTATTACTAATATGAAGTTGTTTTTTTCCTTTTCTTTTTAGAGCAAAGATTGCAAAGACGTCATCTGAAAATGAATGAGAATGATTACTGATTATAATACTTGTAAATAGTTTAGCATAAGTAATAAAATTATAGTTCAACATTTGGCTCTTTGTGTCTGTATATGAACCTGGCAACTGAGTGGTACCCACCATTGTTCTGCGTCCGTGTACTGATTCTCTCTCTCTAAACACCTGACGCTTACAGGCATCACTAATTGTGTAGTCCTGTATGACAGGGTTGTAATTCCATATGTCTATCCAGGTCTGCTTGCCTACCCTTCCTTATGAAAAAGTAATTAAAGATGGCAATTTTATCCAGGTTTCCTTCTGGGACATATCTTGGCTCATGACCTTCTCATTGATATAATAGTACTGGGAACCCCAGAGGTTCAATACAACATCATTGAAAATTATTTGAACATGAGACTTCTTGGACAGAGTTTGCAGCATAGCCCTGCCAGCCAATTCAGTACATCATTTAACACATTGATGGAGGTGGCTCAAAAATCATCACTCTCCTCCATTATTTGGTACCTCTCATCCCTTCAAGGAGTCATCAAGACAGGTCAACCTTTACCAATGGGAGATTAATGAACCCTCCGTAAATTACTGCCCTTCCTAACGTGAGCCCTGTGCTAAAAGTGCATTTGTCGCCTTTTTATTGCATTAAAAACCTGTGATAATGTATTTTCCCTCAATGCTGAAAGTGTCCCTATATATTCCTGCTGTGCTAGTATTAAAGGGTTGTCAGTGTCCCACGTGTGGTCAGTCTGTTCTTGGGACAGAGAGAGAAAGAAGCTGTACTTTGTTGCAAGAAGCAGACAGGGAAAGAGTGGTAGCTGGAGTTGCTTGATAGGAGTCTTGGTGGTAGCCAGTTGTTCCCTGGTTGTAGGTTTGTAAAGGGAGAAAGAAGAGTTAATCAATTTTTATAAAATTCTAAGAGAGTTCCTGATTATGCAAATCATCTATTTAGTGATTGGCTGAGAAAGAGGCAGGAGCTAAGTCCCCTGCCTCCTCAGCCAAAAACACACTGCATGTTGCCGTAGGAGGAGGAGGCAGGGGGGAAAGCCCCCTGTCTCCTCAGCCAAACACAATTAAATAATACACACTGCCACTCACCCAAACCCTTCGCCTAATCATCTCCCGTTTCTCCACTTCAACCTTCACCTCAGAGAAGGGGAAGAGCCACCTTATTCTCCATGGTGAACAGGAGGGGCTATCCTGTTTGCCCTTTGCCAAAAGGAATAGGTGTCAGGATCCCCTGGGACTCAATGTCAGGATCCCCTGGGACTCAGGCTCTACCAACCCAATCACTCTACCAACAATAATATATACGGTCTCAGATACAGCGACTCCTCCAACAAGGAATGGTGGAGTGGAGGCTTGAGAGCGTCACTGGGTGCATGGCTTGTGTTTGCAGGCCCCCTGTAGTGCGTTGTGCTGCCGCCAAGGCTGTGTAAAGGTGCTGGCCACAAAGCCAGATGACCCCTTCGGTTGAGCCGAAGAAGGCCCAGGATAACGCACTACAGTGAGGACAACCACCACCAACCCCAGGGAAGGTCTTATTCCAATACTTAAAGACAAAGGAGGACTCACCAAGGGTAGGTCCAGAGGCAGGTAGGGCAGAGTGCAGGTTGGGCACAGGCAGAGGAGGGAATTCCTGAACAGGAGGCCAGAGAACCAGGTACAGGTCCCAGGGCAGGTAAGGCAGATTGTTGATTGATCGCTGCCAGAGGCAGGATACCCTGACGTGGAGGCTGGACAGCCTGCAATAAAGAACAGGTGAGTAAGAGTATGCCTAGAAGGCTTGCAGGAAAACAAAGTTGCAGTAAAGGCAGGAAGCCAGCGACTGGTATAGGTCAGCCAGAGGGTAGCTAGGATGCAGCAAAAGGCAAGGAGGAATACAAGGACAGGCCAGGGACTGCAACAGAGATAACAATGCTAATAGGCAGGTATAAGAGGAGTCAGGAGGATGCAGGGTCAGGACACCAGAGAGCAGCAGCAAGTAAGGCAAGCAGGGTATGGACTCAGGACTAGAATACTTGCTGTACACCACTAAGGAACGCACAGAAGTGGAGCACGGCTATAAAAGGCCCAATCCCGGAAGTGCGTGCTAAAGATGACATCACCACGCTATCGTGGTGACGTGCCAGCAGAAACCTGGAAGAGGAGAGGGAACGCCGCAATGCCCGCCATGGCAGCGGCAGGGAGGAAGGCATGACAATAGCATTGCCCTCCCTTTCAACTCAGAAAATACATTTGCCACTCCCCTTCGCCATGAAGAATGTTAATGTAAAAAAAAATTATACCTTGTGGTGGGGCCTCATGACCCCTCTTGATGCCCCCCCCCAACTACTGATCTCCCATCCAATTCGGCTATGAGATCAATAGAGGCAACACAGGGGATCAAGACAGCTCCCCTGCTTCCATTCTACCCGAACTACCAGGTACGAGTGCGAGGAATCAGGAGACCCATTCACAGCAATGAGAGAAAGTCTCCCACTTTGAGGTGAAAAGCTTTCCCGATCCTACCCACTCCTGGCTTGTATTTTGAGTAGGATGGAAGCAGGGAAGCTCTCTTGCTTCTCTGTGTCACTTCTATTAATCTTCTAGCCAATTTGTCTGAGAAATCAGTAGCTTGGGTGCCTCAGGTGGTGTCCTGATGCCCCACCAAGAGGTCTGATTTAAAAAATAACCTAATAATTAAAAAATAAAATAAAACAAAATACTTCAGTCAAGATAGAATTGAAGGAGAAAGCTGCTGCTTCTACACACAGACAAGCGAAGAGGGGGAGTGTTAATTACTTGCTGTTGCAGGGAGTGTAGATGTGATTTCTTTACAACAGACAAGAACAGTTAAATAAATATATTTTGACTGATAGATGACAGTGACAGGCAAGCACTTCCTTGAACTGAACTGTGACTGAGACTGACAGTAACAGATACTAGTCAGTATCATACATTATTTTGAGGTGGACAAAACATCACTCCACATGCTAACAGCTCTGGCATGTGCTTTGCAGGAAAAATCAACAATACTTTAATTCTATTCACAAAACATGTTAGGGACAGGGGAAATGGGAAAGTAGGATGCATGCATGGAACATATTGGTGATACTACAGTTGTACTACAAGAACTGACGGTGTCTATGGTTGCTGTAGCTTGTGCAAAAAATGACAAGAATCATGATTAGGAGCTTGCTTTTAAAAGTAAAAACCTAGCTATTAGTCCTTTTGCTGCTAGCCAAAGTGTACTGATACCTACTGCTAGTAGTACTGTAACATCTAACACCAGAAGTAGTAGTAGTAGTTGTAGTAGTACTAGCTCCTTAGAAACCAGTCAGTCTATGAAATCTCCTGTATGGAGATACTTAAATTGGAACTTTCTCTCCAAATATAGTACATTTTAAGCTGTTTTTTTTTTTGGATGTAGTATAAGCCATATCACATGGGTTTCAAGTCTGTCCCAATGCACTCCAAAGTCTACCCACAACCAAATTATGCGCATCCAGGTCATCGAGCGTATTAATCATTACAGTAAGATAATGTTTATGGATTTCACTCTCTCACATTCTCTCACTATATGTATTGGCAGCCCGCTTCCCTTGTAAAAAATAGAACTCCAATGAAACAGGGTGACTGTAGAGAGTAAGACAACAATTTTTTTGACTTCTTCAGTAGGGAAGGAGAGCATTGCCAATCAACATTTAAGGTACATTTTTAAAATTGGGGTCAACGTTTATCTACTATTGACCATAATAAGTGACTATAAAGAGATGGACGCAAAGAAGTTTGAAAGTGACAGGCCCACTTTAACATTCAGAAGATAAACATCGCTATCTGGTGCCTCTGTAAAAAATAGAAAAAAAAGGATGGGGGGATCCAGATCTCACCTACATGTTTGTGTGTGTGTGTTTGTATCACGGTGCCCGTGATTGCTGCCTTTTCCTGTCAGTTACCTGAATGGGCTCTCCATTGACTGCCTGCCTTCAGCCCGCCCAGTATTGCCTATTTAGACTGGGCTTGGGAACCCTTTGGTTGCCCTTTCGTGGTGTCTCTATGTCGCCTGCACCTGTACTGTGTTCCTGAGCTTCCTGGGCCATTTCTAGTCTATGCTCTCCGGTGATCGCCTGAGTTCCTGCCTGACAGCTTCCTCGGTTCCTGCTTCCGTTCCTGATCCGGTTTGGGCTGTTGTCCCTGCTGCCGTTCCTCCTCCGGTTGGCTGCCGTTGCTGTTCCTGTTTCCTGTCCTGTACCGACTGTGTTCCTGCTCATGGATCGCCTGCAGAGTGCCTCCTCCTTCTAGTCGCCTTTGGCGACATTCTCATCTCTCATTGATTTGTAACCAGTACACGGGTACTGGTTCGCTCCATGTTTAACCGGTTGCTTGCTGCGTTCCATACAGCTCCGGTAGAGTATTGTGTAACCCAATTTGCGGGTCTGGGTTGGCTCCATGTATAACAGGTTGCTTGCTGCGTTCCTTACAGCACCGGTAGAGATTGTGTAACCCAGTACGCGGGTACTGGTTCGCTCCATGTTTAACAGGTTGCTTGCTGCTTTCCATACAGCACCGGTAGAGTACTGTGTAACCCAGTACACAGGTACGGGTTGGCTCCATGTATAACCGGCTGCTTGCTGCGTTCCTTACAGCACCGGTAGAGATTGTGTAACCCAGTACGCGGGTACTGGTTCGCTCCATGTATAACCGGTGGTTTGCTGCGTTCCATACAGCACCGGTAGAGTATTGTGTAACCCAGTATACGGGTACTGGTTCGCTCCACGTATAACCGGTGGCTTGCTGCATCCCATACAGCACCGGTAGAGATTGTGTAACCCTGTACGTGGGTAGTGGTTCTCTCCTTGTATAACCGGTGGCTTGCTGCCTTCCATATAGCACTGGTGATCCTTATCTGTTCAGTATGCGGGTACTGGTTCACTCCATTATTTACCGGGTTCTCACTGACACCTATACAGCCCCGGCAAGGCCTCTGTCTGTCCAGCGTAGGCGACTGGTTTGCTACACCTATATGCCAGTCGCTGAGGCCATCTCTGTCTGTGCACCAGTGCTTACAGTCTCATGGTTTAGTGAGGCTGCCTTGCCCGGTATATTAGCAACGCCGGTAGAGCCTCCTCTCTCATTGTACTAGTCTCAAGGCTGCCTTGCCCGGTATATTGGCAAGGCCGGTAGAGCCTCCTTCCTCGTTGTACCAATCTCTAGGCTGCCTTGCCCGGTATATTGGCAAGGCCGGGTGAGCCTCCTTCCTCTCTGTTGCAAGCCTCCAGGCTGCCTTGCCCAGTATATTGGTAAGGCCGGTAGAACCTATTCCATCTCGTGCCAGTCTAAGGTTGCCTTACCCGGAATTGGGAAGGCCGGTAGAGCCTGTCTCACATTCTCTGTACCACTACTCACTGTTGCTATGAACAAAGTTAATGTTGTTATATGTGTATGCCTAACCCGCGAGGGTTCTTTTTAAACTTTCAATAAAGTTATGTTTTTATCTTAACTCTGTGTTTGAGAGTCAAAACAAACCGTGACAGTTTGTGTGTGTGGGGATCCTGATCTCACCTATGTGTTTGTGTGTGTGTGGGGGGATCCTGATCTCATCTATGTGTGTGTGTGTGTGGGGGGGGGGATCCTGATCTCATCTAGGTGTGTGTGTGTGTGTGGGGATCCGGATCTCATCTATGTGTGTATGTGGGGGGGGGGGATCCTGATCTCATCTAGGTGTGTGTGTGGGGATCCGGATCTCATCTATGTGCATACGCATCGAGATTCCACCTGAAACACAAACACTGGTCTAATTGGGAGAAAAATCAGCAGTGCCTGAGATGTACAGGAACTAGTGGCAGTAGAAACACTCTTACAAGTGCACGGGACCAAGGGGCACATGATAACAGTGCTGTTGATGTCTCTGAGAGTGGTAAATATTGTACTTTTAACTGTGTCTCCTACTGCTCTTGTGCTAGTGCAAAGCATGGGGGAATATGACTCTGAGTTAGTAGGAGGAGGTGACCTGTGTCATAGAGTGCCAACACCTGCCACAGCCACCACCTCCATCACCACTAGTCATGTTGTTAAAACAAATATGTTAACTGTAATTCTATGTTCTGCCAACCAACATTTGCTCAGTTCTTAGAAAAGAAATGTCAAAAACGGCACAAAGATTATCCAAATGTACTCCTGTGTAATAGCAATGTTGCCAAAATGTTGGCAGTTTACATACTGCCCTGCTCTGTTGTTGTTAACAGAGGATTTAATTAACTGATGTCAGGTGCAGCATACCGCTGGCACAGCCCAAGCCACAGTTATTTTTGAAGGACAGATGTGTCTAGGGTTATTCTAGCATATGGTTAATGTGGTGGACAAAAGGGCAGAACAAGATAGTTCATCTGACCACATATATGGGTGGCCAGAGTATGGCCTGTATGATTGTCACTCTTTACTGGGTATCTTTTTCATCAATGGGCAGCAGCAGAAGTTCAGAACAAGTAGTAAAAGTCAATATCAGTGTAGCCCATACTATTGGCAGGCCACCCTGTTCATGCAGAGCTTTGAGAGATTATAACACAAAGCTTCACATGTGTTAAATGAACTTCAGCAGGTGAAAGACGAATGATTGTACCCTACACTTTGAAAGCTGACTTTATGTGTGCTGACAATGGCTCCAACGTGATAGCTGCCTTGAGAATATCAGATATGGTGGCTGTAACCTGTGTTGCCCATGTCCTGAATCTAGTTATTACTTGATTATTCTTTTAACCCAAAACCCTCAGAGAAATAGTAAACATATTCTGCAAACTCTGCACATTTTACCCAGTGCTTACAATGCATTATATTCCACAAAAGATAGCTATCACTTTGCCCTATCACCAGCTTAAAATGAAGGTCCCTACCATTCTACATGCTGGAGCATTTGCATGAGTAGAACAAGGCTGATAGCAATTATACAATACATAATTAGGAGGCTTTGGAGGGGTCTTCTTAGTCACTTTGCCCATGTCCTGAATCTAGTTATTACTTGATTATTCTTATAACCGAAAACCCTCAGAGAAATAGTAAATATATTCTGCAAACTCTGCACATTTTACCCAGTCCTACAGTGCTTAAAATACATTATATTCCACAAAAGATAGCTATCACTTTGCCCTATCACCAGCTTAAAATGAAGGTCCCTACCATTCTACATGCTGGAACATTTGCATGAGTAGAACAAGGCTGATAGCAATTATACAATACATAATTAGGAGGCTTTGGAGGGGTCTTCTTAGTCACTTCGCCTAATGCTAATGATAGTAGGAAACGGCTGTCAAACAGAAGTGTTAGTAGACTTACATTTCTAACAATGAACCAGCATCTAATACCATCTGAGTATCAGGTAGCAGAAGTGGACAAACTATACAAAGTAAAGTAAGCGCATGTCACATTGACTAGTAATAGAAGCACGTAGGAGGAAGAGGTATTTGAAAGGGTGCTACTGTCTAACAGAGTTGGGACCATTGATTAATGTTTGACAAAATCTGATGATAATGCAAGGAATTGGATTCAAACATGATAATACAAATAATTAGTCTAGAATTCATTCCCAT
Organism: Rhinophrynus dorsalis; assembly: GCA_037306005.1. NCBI lineage: Eukaryota > Metazoa > Chordata > Amphibia > Anura > Rhinophrynidae > Rhinophrynus > Rhinophrynus dorsalis. The sequence continues at coordinate 42,984,306 of CM074727.1, forward strand.
GAATCATAATGATATATATATATATATATATATATATATATATATATATATATATATACATTTATGGGATACTAATACTGGCAAACAAAACATAGTATGTGGCCAGAAATGAAGTTTACTGCTCCTAGGAGTGGTCCCACTCATGTGAGATGGTTACTGCATTCAAACAATGAAACAATGACCAAATTGACTACTGACAAACACTAGTGTGTCCAGCACTGACACGTACTGCTCAGGGCCAGATTTACATCTCAGGAGCCTGTAGGCACAGAAATCTGAAGCATCTCCCCTCCTCCATTGGCCATCTCCACTGGACACAACCATAATGCTCCAAATCTCCACATTATCCCCCATATCCATATTGCCCTCAAATTGGCCCCATCAGCTTCAACTTATCCCCCTTCAGCTCCATATTGCCCTCTCATTGCCCCCATCAGCTCCACCTTGCCCCATCATCTCCAGCTTGCTCCCATCATCTCGACATTGCCCACATCAGCTCCAAATTACCCTCACATTGCCCCCATTAGCTCCAACTTGCCCCCATCAGCTCCACCATGTTTGGGACAGCTGATGTTATTTTTGATAGTCTTATATTCTGAATTTCATGCTATAACTCTCAAAGAATATTTTGCAATATATCTTTAGCATCTAACTTATCACCACCACATTTCAGTAGCAAGAAGGTTGTGTCCAAGATTTCATGCTTCCTTCATTATAAAAACGTGAATCACAGCAAAGAAAGATTCCCTTATATTATGTTTAAAAACGACTTCCAAGAAATTTGAAAGCACTATCGAAATTCCTACTATCTTAAAGTCCAATTTCAAGCTTATCTTATTATACAGTAAATAACTTCCAGATATTTATTCACATGTAAATGGAGAATGAAGAAATGGAATCTTAAAATGGGTTGAACAGATCCATAAAAATGTAATTCTCAATCAGATAATAAAAATATTAATATTAGATTATTTGAATAGTAAAGTCATAAAGACTTTGTGAAGCAATGCTCTGGAGATGTCTCTAGTAGTATCCAAGAAGTTATAGGGAAATTATAACCTTTGTGTTAATTTTTTAATAAATCCATGGTGCTTTCTGAAATATAATTCCTTATATGTGTGCTAATATCCATAAATTAAGTATAATATAATAATAACCACTATACCTTCATACTTCAAATGTTTTTCATGGTATCTGAGTCTTCTTGTGATAGCAAAAACATGTTGCCCATTTAGGTTTGTGGGTCAGTACCTGCTGGCCACTATGTAATATTGTGAAAGCTATGTGATATTTAGAAATCCAAGTTCTTAGGAGACTCTCTGCCAGACAACAGCGCAGACATCTTGACAAATAGGCATCTGTGCACTTGCACTGTCCATTCCTGTCTATACCGTGCGGTACAATGCAACTCCTGGTTAGGTTACTTGCCAGTTAGTGAGAAGACAAGGACGGACTGCAAGTCTGCAAGGATCAAATCAGTCCTTAAGGGAAGGAAATTCCCTTGGCCTTTGGCCCTTAAGGGGTTAAAAGATTGTCTTACCCAGGTAGGTGTCCTACATGCATCAGTCAGACTATATATATCTACCTACATTTTTCATTATGTCTGCCTTTTCCTTTGTATAGTGATCTCTACTAAAGCTGGTCTTTCACCCCTTACAACGAATGTGCTGCACACCCGTGTTGTCCACAAGGGACTAAATCACACCTTCCTCACAATAAACCTCATCTGTTAATAGACCTGAATGCAGGATTAATTCTCTAAAAACAGAGATAACAGGTCACCTTAATCTTAGTGGACAAAGAGGCAAAAAATGTACATAGACCCAGACAAAAACTATAAGAACACTGACCTGGCTGGAAATCAACTCCATGTTAATGACCGGTATGGCTCATTGGCATATCTGGGAACTTTTAAATTGAGGGAACCTGGAGATATTGAACTTATTGTCCCTTAAATAAGGACTCTCAGTGGCAGGTCCTACTCGCTTTAATCCAGTGATGTTCCAGTTAGTAATAAAGGACCCATTAACATGCAACAGCTTGGAGATGTCACTGCTTGATCACACACAACACAAGCTGGACGTCTTCCTCTGTATTCCTGGTACAAACAGAACCCATTTAGAGGCTAAAGAAGCAGCTAATTGGTGCAGATCATAAAGTAGATATCAATGGACTTTGCCACCCTGAGAATTCATCCCTTCACCCTGATACCCTGGGATCTGGGTAAAAATCCGAAGTCCCACTTAAACCCAGAGGTTCTCACGTTTGGTCATTGGGTCGTATCCAGAAATGAAAAGAGGAGCAATTCTGGGGGAAAGACCAACTCACCATATAGAACAAATACAATTCCACAAATTTCTCAATACTCTAATAAGGGCTTTTAACCCTCTGAATGCTAGAGGGGTATGCAACCGATTGTGAAGCACACATCTGGCACTCAAACGGTTAATCCCCTCATTGCTTTTGAGCCCTCTTTAGCATTCAATGAGCTAAAAGCCCAATTTATATCATGTGGGATTTTACATTTGTGCCCTATGGTGCAATTGGTTTGACACAGAATTACTCTACTTTTCCCTATGTACATATGGCCAATGGTCTTTTTCAGATTATAAACTTAAACAGCTAGAAACAGGCTACCACAGAGATTCAAATCCAAAAAATAAAAGTATATAAATATAGCAGATGACTGCATGAAGAACACCTATCTAGGTTAAGTCCTTCTGTTAAACAAATGGAGTCACTTATTCTTAGGTACAATATCCCTTTATTGAGGCCATAGCAACATTGGTCTCCACTAAAATGGCTCTACATCTGTTGTAGTGGAGACAGGAAGATGGGTTTCTCTAGTCAGTATATAAATCTATGTAGGTCCTGGCAGGTGGACTCTTTCAATTGGCCTCATGCAGTTATCCTATAACATAAAGTGGTAGAATGCGTCGCTCCCTGTGAGCGTAACCGCACATGCGCAGTAGAGATTGCTGTTCCTGCAGTCTTTACTGCGCATGTGTGGTTTTGCACACAGGGATCTTTGCTGTGAGCCGCCTGGAGCTCCCCGCTAAGGATCAGTGCGTTAGGCGAGTCTCTACTGTGCATGACTGCAGTCATACTCAGTAGAGACTCGCTGAATGCGCTGATCTGGAGCAGGGAGCTCCGGACGGCTCACAGTCTGTCTCTGCTCCCAGCTCTGGGGCAGCAGCCGGGGCCACTAGGTGCACTTTAGCCTGTGTATAGGGCTTTCATACTAGTATAACAATGAAGTATATAAAACACTGGGTTAATCTCTAGCAGTTGCAGGGCCGGCACCACCCATAGGTGAGGTAGGTGCCAGACTAGGGTGCATATCTACTGGGGGAGCAGAGCCACACGCACCTTGTCGGCTGCTGTGTGAAGGGAGAGATGTGACGCCTCAACAACTTTCCTTCCCTAGTTCCCTTTCTCCACTGAGCCCTCAACCACAACACAGAGGGTGTCACCAATTGTAGCAGCAAAGAAATATTACTAACCTATTTTTACATAACCAAATTCAAGACACAACCCAATTTATGCATTAACCCCAACAGTGTCCCCTTGTAAGATTCTTACAAGGGGTTAATGCATAAAATGGGTTACATACTGCTCTTTGGCATACATAGGGTTAATCCATACACTGGATTTCGTACTGCTCTCTCTCATACAAGGGGTTATATCCATACATTGGGAGACACACGGCTTTCTTCCATACAATGGGTTAAATCCATACATTGGGTTACATACAGCTCTCTTTCATACAAGGGGTTAATCCATACATTGGGTTAAATACAGCTGTGCTACAAGCGGTTAATCCATGCACTTGGTTACATACAGCTCTCTCTTACAGAAGAGAGAGCTGAATGTAACCCAATGTATAGATTAACCCCATGTAAAAGCTGCATGTAACCCAGTATATGCATTAACCCCTTGTATGCCACAGAGTTGCATGTAACCCAATGTGTGTATTAATCCTGTGTATGACAGAGTGGTATGTAACCCAATGCATGGCTTAACCCCATTGTACACCAGATTTGCGACAAACACTTCTATTAATTAGCGCATAAAAGGCACTAAGGTAATAATCATTAAAAGAGGTGGGGTTTAAGTAGGCGGGGCATAAAGAAGCAGGATACCAGGAGTGCAGCCAATTGGATGGCAAAATAAAATTTTGTCTAGGGTGGCAAAAATCCTTGCACCAGCCCTGAGCAGTTGGACATTGGCAGTTGGTCTTCACTATGACATCACAGTAACAGATATTCCTGACAAAGTGAACACAACAGCATTTTCCTGATACTGTAAGGAGATAAGGACATTTGTAGTCTACAGTGTAGGACAGAGGACCTTCTTTTACTTCCTATTGTTAGTGTTTATTGCGACAGTTTGTATAACAATCAGAGACTTGTATAGACAGCGCGTTACTTTTTCATCGGATTTGACATCCCCCGCACACGCGCCAACATGCCTATTTGTGTGCATTATAAGTTTGCGTGCATGCTGCTGTATGCCACCGTCTTATTCAGTGGGCAGAGCTTTGTCTTAGTTGGAGAACTTAAGCAATCCATCATGAGACGGGAGAAGCTGAACCCCAAATTGTGTGACCTGAAGATCAGTGATGCTGAGTCTGGGGAAGGTAAGACAAACCCCCACACTTCTGTACAAGCTCCATATTGTCACAAAAGTGGAGCAATTCTGGGGAAAACCAATTGGATCACACGGTACAAAATATTCCCAGGGATATAAAATGGCTTTTTAACTCATTGGTCTCTACAGAGGTCTTCAACACATTCAATGCATTGGATTGATCACTAACATTCAGAGCCTTATATCTATGTTAATCTGCATTTATAACCTGTGGTGCAGCTGGTTTGCTCCACAATTGTCCCACTTTTTATTCCATGTGTATGGACCATAATGGTACAGCCGAGGAGCAATGCATCTGGAAGGGGGTAGGGGGCGCAGTTGTGACAGGGTAAGCCTCCATGGGGGTACAGTATATTCTAGTTATACCCCTGGGTAATTATTTGTGCATTAACCCTTTCAGTATCAGAAGGGTATGCAACACATTGCAAAGTAATGTGTTGCATACTCTTCTGGCACTCAAAGGGTTAAGAAGCCCCAAAAAAATGTTTGCCTGCAGACCTCTGAGTGACGCCTCATGCCATTGCCTCAGTGAATAGTGCTCCCCATTTGTTTAATCTCTGACTAAAGGAGACGTTTCACCCCATAATAATACAAATCCTAAAGGGCCATGTGAATTTTTACCTGGCTTCTTGGTAGGATCTGTAATTAGTTCTGGATGACATGTCCATGGAGGTGGATACTACAGTTCCTAGCAGGACCACAGGCAGAGCTGGATTTCCCAGTAGACAGAGTAGGCAGCTGCCTAAAGCTCCAGAGTTTGAGAGATGCCTCAGCTGTGCTGAATTGTGGGTGTGGTCAGAGCAATCTCAATATCCCAGCACCAGTTTAATACCCCTTTACGGGATATTATTTAACCATGTGGATGCTAGAGAGATCCCTCTTGAATCCAAAGGGTTAACCCTTTGAGTTCCAGAGGGGTTCGCAATGCATTGCTAAGCATTGTGTTGCATACCTCTCTGGCAATCAAAAGGATAAAAGTTTTTTTTTTTGTCCTTGCTTGTTGTAGGCAGAGGTGTAACTAGAAGACACCGGGTCCTGGTGCAGAAATTACCATGGGCCCCCCGACCACATTGCCCCCAGTCTCCACATCTCCCCCTATTGCCCCCAATCCTCACATTGCCCCCACCTCCATATTGCCTCCCAATCTCCACATTGCCCCCAATCTCCACACTGCTCCACATTACCCCCAAGTCTCCACACTGCCTCCACATTGCCCCCAATCTCCACCTTGCCTACCTTTTCCAAAGTTAGCCTGGTGTACCATTGCCATGGACTTTATTGTTCAGTTGCTAATTAGAGTCACAACACATTTTGGAGGATACAGATAGAATTACTGTACTACCTACCTCGAGTCCCTGGTGGTCTAGCAGCGTGGCATGGGAGATCTGTGCCTCCTTCGGCACAGACCTCTAGAGCTGATGTAATCTCCCAGCGCTCTGCATTACTAGAGCGCCGGAGTACAGACCGAGTTGCTGCGGCATTTTATCACAACGTATCACCAGTCACACCCCAAGCAACATCACCTAAATCAGGACTGTATTTGGTCATGTGAAATTTTGGGAGATATGTCTCTTGAACACAGTTATACGGACAAAATTTATAGGAATCTTTAACCATCTGAGTGCCATAGTGGTATGCAAAGTATTCTTTTGTAACGAGTTGCATGCCCCTATCGCAATCATAGCGTTAAGATATTCTGGCCATAGTAAAATAGGTGTTATTATTAGAAAGTGTTACTTCTCCTTTAACCATTTGAGAGCTACTGAAGCATCCACCACATTGCAGCGCAATACATTGCATACATCTCTGGCATTCCAATGGTTAAAAGCTTATTGTAATCAAACTTCTTATAGGTCATTTGTCTGCCGCATATTCCTCAGCCACAAGGCCACATTGTGTGTGACTGAGATTGGTGTCACTATTGATACAGTCCAAGGGAGGTTACTGAGCGTCCTGTAACACCTTCCAGTTTTCTTTCCACAGACTTCCATTCCAGTTTACACTCTGAGAAGAAACAACATTAATCACTTGTGTGTCCCTCATTACAAGCTGGTATAAATAACATAGGAAGACAGGTTTCCTACATGTGCTAACACATTAAATAATGTTATATACATTAAATGCCATGTAATCCAAGCTAGCATCTGGAATCAAATCTTTATTTGTCACGTCCTTTATTGACATTTCTTCTCTCCAATCTCACATTAGAATTCAAAGATGAAAATGACAAAGTGAAGAAGAACGCGTCGGTCATAGTGCGTAGAGTTCCACGCACAAAGCCTGATCGTCAGCCTTATTATCAGTGAGTATACATGCAGCAATGCACTGAAGAACTATCTAGCATACAATGGGTTAAAAACAAATCAATAAAACAATTATAATCATGTACTCGCAGCCAAAGGTGAGATTGATTATTGGATAAAACCTAGTTCGTTTTTATGTCATTTTTTCCATCACAATCTGAAAGCCTTTTTTAGTTAAGCGCCCTGCTCTCCTGCTGGAGGATACTTCACCCCATAGTTCCTGTGTTCCACATGGACTAAGATAACAGGATTTATCAATCAATACAAAGAAAAAAAATCCCCTTATATATAAGCTCTTTACCAAATCTGCATGTACTATGTGTACAAACATGACAGATGGTGATGTTCACAGTATTCCTTTAACCAACTTTCATCACCCACCCCCGCTCCTCACCAGGGGGGCATGTCCCCAGTTTGGGTATCACAGTGCTAACCAGAACTGGAATCATTCTGGATCAATTCAACTGCATCAGAGAGGATAAAAAAATCCCCATCAATTTAACACTGTGAGTGCCAGAGGGTATACACAATGCATTGTTTTGCAATGCGTTGTGTACCCCTCTGGCATTCACAGGGTTAAATGGGATTTTCAACCCCTTGAATGCTAGAGAGGTTTCCGGAATTTATTCTGTCTGTCTGTCTGTCCATCTATCCACCTCTGTCTCTGTGCCGGTCATGTCTGTATCTGTCTGTATGTCTGTCTCTGTTTGGATATATATTGTATCTGTTTCTGTCTATCTGTGTCTTCCTGTCTCTATGTCTGTCTGTCTGTCTATGTGACTGTCTGTCTTATTTAATGTTCTGATTTACTTTTACCCCAGATGTTGTACTTACATATTATGATCTTATTTTTCTTCCTTTCTAGTAATCAAGCAGATCGAACTGTAGGAACGGCGAAATCAGTAAGTTACAACATGTCATTTACACTTCTCTGTTACCCTCATATCACTTATACATTTCCCCCTGTCATGTCTGTGGGTTTGAATGTGGTGTAAAATGTATCACACATTCTGATCCGTCTTATTGATTACACTGTAAACGTCTATACACACTAGTGCACTCTATACCACACTGAATGCTTAAACTTGTAACCCACAACTTAAGACATTCCAATTGCTTTGGACTGCAACTCCCAACATCCCTAGCCAACCAACTGTTGGAGTGAGTCAGGATGCTCATCCCTGGCTCAGACTGCCCACTGCATTATAGGAAGTTATCCTATCAGTGAAATATTTATGGACACAATATCATACTGTGTTGTCTGTCAATACAAGGTCTATTTGTAAACATCTGATGCATTGTTGTATGCAGTAAATGGGCATACCCGGGAACTTCTTTGACTGGATCCCCCGGAGGGGAGCCCTGTGATGCTGCTGAAGGCAGAAAAATGACGCAATTTGTGTCATAAAAAGGGGTGTGGCTTAATCACAAGTCGGGGTGGGCGGGACAAAAAAAAAAAACATGAAATACCTAGAACAGACTCGGGAAGGAAGAGAGAAGGCCGAGGACTGGGAGAAACAGGGTAGAAAGGAGCAGATGTGGGCAGAGTTTCATGAGAAACACCCCACACCCGGAGAATCAAATTGTGCCCCGAAGACCCGGTAATTCAGGCTCAAAACCAGAGTCTCCGGGGCAAATCCTGAGAGTTCCCAGCTATGTAAATGGGTTATCATTGCCAGACTGTAGAAAAGGGTCCATTTTGCTATGGAGTTTATTCTTTCAAACATTGTGTCTGGAATTTCTGCAGTAATATGTGGAATTATGTGATGTTTCTCATTTTTAAACTATGAGAGCTAAACAGGTATTGAACTCCTCTCTGGCACCAAAGGGTTAAAGAACCAGAGGTGAGTGCAGCTCTTTGCTTCACAATGGGTTGCATGCACCTTTTGATTCTTAACCCTTGAAGGACCAGTAAAATTTGTGGTGGTTTGTAGTTAAGGACCGGAGTAATTCTGACCTTTGTGACTATATCTCTGTACAACAGCGTGTTCCCTCTAAGTATTTTATTCCAGACACACATATTATATACCGTTTTATCACGCACAAGCAGGGCTTTCTTCTGATACCACACTTATAGGGATAACCCACCATTTATTTAAATAAAAATAAAGTAGATGATAAAAACAATGTAAAAAATACAGTTTTTATTGATTCTCTTGTGATAATTTGTGTCCCAGGGGTTAATTTTTTATGGAGAATGCATGAAAGGTATGACCAGTCATTCATACCTACAAAATGTGCAGTTTTAGGGGGGCACTGTGCCTCTGGGTTGAAAATCCCCATGTCCCTCTTTAGCTCCTGGATTTTCCAATTTTTTATACATTACTGCTTGGTGTGTATATAATTGTATTACTGTGCTCCATATTAATAAAACTCACTTAGCTTGTTGAATTAGACCTTCACTCCTTTCTATCAATTCCCCACTCCCATGTTGTGATGTCATTTCCTGTCTTTGCACTTGCGCTGTATATGAGTAAGACACCTTGCATATAAAGCCAGTGATAGAGACAAAGTGACGTCAATGTTTTTTCAGCTAGAAGGCCTCACAATACACTGCTTTGCACTGTAGTCCCAGATAGGGGCAACATGTCAGTGGTGCCTTAAATCATTCATATTGTGACATAAATGGACCAACAAAAAAAACATGGTTCCTGCAAATGCAAATCTTCAATGTTTTTGGACTAATGCACAACAGTAAGTTCCTTGCCTGAAAATATTAAAAATAAAAATAAAATAAAAATATGAAAAATGAAATGTTGTTTTACTGATCTGGATGAAAGCTTCTTTTGTCACTGTATACAAGGTATTTGGGTGATTTAGTTCTGTAATGTCAGAGTTGGCAACCTATGGCCTTCCAGCTGTTGTTTACCTGGATCTGATTTATCTGCTGCCCTGTTCCTGACTACTACTGAGAAAGGTACATAGCAGCGAGGTAGCTAGATCCAGTGATAATGGTTAGGTGTTAGAGTTAGGTTTTATGGTTTGGGAAAGAGATTATCATTTAGGGTTTGGAATTAGTGTTTATCATTATATTAGGGTTTAGTATTAAGGATAGGATTTGTTTTATAAGGGTTAGGATTTTAGATTTTAGGGTTAGGCTTTTTTCCAGGGTTAGGGATGGGGGTTAGGAGTTAACTTTTAAGGATATGATTTCTTTGGGGTTTGGGTTTGTGTTTTAGGGTCACAGTTAGTGTTAGGAGTTGTTTTTAGTGCTACAGTTAAGTTTTAAGGTTAGTTTTTTTTCTAGCAATATAGTGTTACTTTTTAGGGTTAGGTTTGGGTTTTAGGTTTTATTTTCAATGTTAGTTATTAGGTTAGTTTAGCAGTTTTTACTGTTAAGGATGGATTTTAGGGTTAGGGCTTGCTTTTTAGGGTTCGGGTAATATAAGGTATATTCCCACCAATGGGTGGTGCTTCATTCCTCTTAATGACCAGAGGGCTGTGCAATTTATTGCTTCTCAATGGGTTGCACTCCCTACTAGTCTTTAAGGTGTTAACTCAAACTGCACTTTCGTATTCTTCTTAGCAGTTGGTACTGTTGCTATTGTTGTCTATGGGAAGCTGCATTAGCTACCTAAAGCTTTTTATGAACGGTGAAAGAAACATTGTATAATGTGCTCTGGTCACAAGATGGCACTGTTGCGCAGTTTGATTTAGAAAACATAACTGCGCTGCAAATTTTAAATGAGATATCTCAGATAGATAGATAGATAGATAGATAGATAGATAGATAGACACATTACTGCTCATTAAAGAGACATATACAGTTATTGATGTTGTAAAATGTTTGCTGCCGTATTGTATTCTCATGGAGAACTGACTTATCTGTTGTGATGATATAATAACTGAACATGTATTTAATTTTCCATAGATTCCCGCTATTGAGAAGACAGCACCTCTCTCTGTGGCCAAGATCATTACGGTACATGTATAGACATTATTGTTAAACCTATTTATTTTAGATACCTTTTTTGTAGCCTGACATGTAAAGTTTACATTGTATATCCCTGGAATTGGAAGAATAACCAGGAGTATCTCCCTGCAAATCCATATGATCACATCATTTCCAAGGAGAGACAACGGCACCTTCTTCACACGTATCTCTGTGCACTCCTGACCAAAAGACTTTCTTGTCTACACTTTTTCACTGGAAAAAAGGACTTTAATAACAAATGATGCAGAATGTGTCAGTGAACTGAAGGGACTATGGGCTGTATTAAAGATACTAAAGGGGAACAATTCTAAACCAAACCAATTGCACCACAGGGGGGAAATAACCCCCCCCCCACCACACACACTGATTTAAATTGGACATTTAACCCCTTGGGTGCCAGAGAGGACTACACAGCAATGCCTTGTAAATCTCTCTAGAATTCAAGGGGTTAAAAGCCCCTTTTAAATCAGTGGGAATGTAGGTGATATTTATTTGTCACCTACAGTGCAGTTTGTTCACCCCAGAATTGCTTCTCTTTAGCCTCCTGACTTTGTTGAGGAAAACAATGAAGATGATTGGTGACATGAACTTCTTATATCGCTGTGACATCATTATCACTTAGCAAACACGTCCAATCACTGTGGCATGTCCCAAAGGCTCCTATTGTAATAAGACCAGGAAACTGCGCACTGATTGCTCTGGAATCTCTTGGGTGCTAAGCAATCTATTGCACTTTCTTGTGTTTACTTTCACTTACTTTGTAATATGTGTCCAAAGGGGCTTCTGTGTCTCTAATGATTATTATTTATTATGTAATTGTGCAACTTTGTGCTAGTCTTCAATTCTCTAATGGGCAACCTGAAGACATCTGGCCATTGTGAACTGCAGCTGCCATTATACACAGCCAAAGGCCAATGATAGGCTGGGGATAATGGTATCAGTAGACTGCAACAGCAGGGGGGGCTCAGGTTTCCCATTCCTATCTCAACCCTTTAGATCCTTAGCTGTGTGTTGCACATCTCTCTAGCATTTAAGGGTTTAAACAAACCAGTTTACCATTACTGTAAATTTAAATAGGGTGCTTAAAGGGATAGTAATACTTAAAATGTAAAAATAATATTATATGTTGTAGTGTTTATCCCCTGATTAAAACCAGGGTATTTCCACAGCCGAAAACTGTTTTATTCACAAGTTATTACAGCTCAAACTTGAAATTTATAGGTGCAGTATCAAAGTGGTCTGAAATTGTACAGTGGCGCTGTTGCTACACCATCCTATGGATAGCTCTGGTTAGTTGACCATAAATCACCATAGGATGGTGTATCAACAGCGCCACTGTACAATTTCAGGCCACTTTCAACTGTAATTACATTTGAATAAAGCACCTTGCAGCAGTAGGAGTTCCCTTGTTTTACTCAGGAGGATAAACCCCAACAACATATTTCATTTTACATTTTACATATTACTATTCCTTTAACCCCACAAATGCTAGGAAGGTCTCCATCACATTCAGGGGGTAAGAGGCTCCATGTAAATCAATAGAAATGTTTATTTGTTACCAAGTTTTAGAGCCATATGTCAAAAGAAAAGAGGAGGAATTCTGGGGCAAACCATTTGCTCTGCAGGGGAAAACATAAGATTCCAAAAATTCCCCTTTGATTAAATGTGGATTTTAACCCCTTGAATTCTTGAGAGGTCTCAAACGCATCCCTTCACAATGTGCTGTAGACCTCTCTAGAAATCAAGGTGTTAAAATCCCGAATTAAATCAATGGGAATTTTTAGTTCTCCCCTATAGTACAAATGGTTTGCCCCAGATCTCCTCCACTTTCTGTTGAACATACAGCACTAAAACTCCATAATTAGGTCTCAAAGCTGCATTTTCTATTGCTGTATAATACATATTTATATAGTAAAAATGTTTTTTCGTTTAATACAGCATTTGTATATTGTATATTTGTATATTAATGTAATTCTAAATGTCATCTAGAACGTAATTGGGATTGTTCATGTTTGTGTTCTTACAGACTGGTTACAATGTCATATGTATGTACAACGGGTGCACTTACATTGAAATGTCTTTGTAAACTTGACTCCTATGTGAAAAATGCATTGTAAGAGTTTGTAATAAAATATTCCATCAGTTTGCTTGTTTTATGGATTAATACAGAGCCCAACCACCCAGTAGTTTATACTCCTCCTGGCTGAGTGACAACCTGAACTCATACATGTGTACACTCTACATGACACATCTTATTGCATACAGGGTGGGTATGAGCATGCCCTCATTCAGCAGCCTCTGAAGTAACTTGTTTGTGTTATGGAGAGGGGCATGTAAGCTGCAACCTGTGACTCACTAGCTACTGGACTAAAATTTGCATAATTTTTTGTTGGCAAGCAAAGGAATAATATAAATTGTAGTCCAAGAGCTGAACCCCCAAAGGTTGTCAAAATGGTGGGATAAAGGAGAGGCTGAGGGGCAAGATGTGTAAGACAAATATAATGGGTGAGTAGGAGAAGAACAAACAGTAGGGAAGATGCGCGGAAGTCAGAGGTAGAGAGGAAACAGTGGGGGAGTAGGAGAAGAACAAACAGTAGGGAAGATGCGCAGAAGTCAGAGGTAGAGAGGAAACAGTGGGTGAGTCAGAGGGGAACAGACAGTAGGGAAGATGTGCAGAACTCAGACAGGGCTAGAGGGGAAACAATGGGTGAGCTTGGAGGATTCAGACAGTAAAGCAGATGTAGGGGAAGGCAGACAGTGGGTGAATTAGAGGTCAACCACAAGTAGAAAAGATTTAGGGTTAGGCAGGCAGTGGGATAGGGTGAATGGATAGTAGGAGTAATTGCAAAATATATTTTTGGAAAATGGATGGGAATAGAAATTAGAATAGGTAGGGAATCTGTCAGGGACATTTAGAAAAGGAAAAGATTGAAGCTGGGAATAGCGGCCCAGTCTGTACAAACACAGGTTATCCAGTGAGACATAAACTTGGTAGGGTTGTGGTTCTGGTGGACCTCACATTTCTCAACTCTATGATAAAAAAATCACAACAGGGCAGCTCTGTTAGATTTGATTTAATATGGAATTAATCAAGTGGTAGAGGCATAATTATCATTTACACAACACACCCGGGATTACCTTCACCCTAAAATGTGGCCTGTTTGTGGCTCTCTGCGACTGAAAGTGTCCATCTCTGGGCTAACTCCTCATCATGAATCATAAAACTGATGGAAACACTGAAGAAACCCCTCCCTGTAACTGTGGCCTCCCCCTGGACAGTTCTACAGAACATCAGTAAGTTGGTGGCTACTGCCCTTTTCAAGATTAAATGTGTGTCCCTCCATTCTATCTGCTCTCTACTAACTTTTGCCTCTAACTATTTTACTGTTATACAGGCTGAAAAACTCTACGAGAGTAATGCCTCAGAAGAGGACAAAATAAAGGCCATGATGCAGCAGTCGAACGCGGTATACGATGCAGCCACGTAAGTTTTCATTCATCCTGACACAACAAGAGGTCTCAGTACAATGAAGGGTAGAAAGCAACTTTCCAGCCTATACTGGTCTCCAATGGTATCTGTGTTACACACTAATACAATGCTTTGGACATTAACCAATGAAGGGATTACTTCCATGTGACATGTACACGTGTGTATGTTACACAAGGAAAGTAAAATAAAAATGAGTGTAGGTACTGAAAGTCTTACTAGGCACCATGGATAAAAACATGCGACACACAATTTATCTAGGTCTTAGTTTGTTCTTATAGACTAACCTGGAAATGGAGGGGAAAACTGGTGTATATATTATTTAAGGCTTTGGATGATAAAGAGGTGTCTAAAGTATTATGAAGTAATTTGTTGGAGACATTTCTACCATACAAGGATGAAAGCAGGAGTGGACAATGTGAGGCCCTTCAGCTGCTACCAGGCTACAACACCCATCATCCCCTGCCAGTTGTTGTATAAATGGGAATGATGAGAGTTGCAGTCTGACAGCAGCTGAAGGGCTTCATCTTGTCCATCAAGGGAGGCTTTTTCTTTATTCTATGCACAGAGCCCAGGAGTAGAAAAATATGGTGCAGAATGTATTTGTTTAGTAACTCAATCACACAAATCTAACCACAAAAAGCAGGAAAAGTGTAACAAAATAAATACCTATTTACTGTATCTTTCCTCAGATATATGAAGACAATGCCGAAAGGGTATGTCTGTTTTCGGTGCCAGATACCAGGGCACCATATCAGGGATTGCCCAACACATAAGGTAAGTGTATATCATCTTAGATTAGTGCATTGATCAGACAAGAAATGTCTCTTGAGGGGAAGGGACAATAAATCAAATAACCTCCAGGTATTTTCTTATTATATGCAGCTGGAGCATTTTCTAATGTGGTCAGGTGACACTGCTCATATCACTTGCTAAAGAGAGAGGTAGTCTAAGACTAAAGGTCCCCCACATAGAGCAATACAAAGATTTGCCTTCTGTACACCAGGGGGAGGTTAAAGGGATAGTAATGTTTCATAACAAAAGGAGCTCCAATTAATCATCATAGTATTTGGACTTTGGAGAGTGTTATTTCTATTCTGTCAGAGTTGTCGTTGAAGAGTAATTCAATGACAAAGTATCCCCCTCCCTCCCCTTTTACTGATGTAACACTGTTCAGCCAGATCAGAAGGGAGGTGCCCAGGTAGATTGCAGAGAGGGACAATCATCAATTAAGATAAGGGAAAAACCTGAAAAACTTGTCAAGGGGGGCAGGGCTTTCATTGTTCTCATAGGAAGAAGATTGTGCCCTGCTGTTATCTGTCTGGTCTATGGACTGGATTCCACATCTGTGAAGAGATAGCTTACACTAGGTAAAAGGGGCAGGAGGGGAAACTTTGCTTGTGAATATCTCTCAAACCATAACGGTTTGAGAGATAAGACTTATAACGTTCTTAATGTTTTTTTAATGCCTACAAAATAAAATAAAGATAAAACGGAGTATTACTATCCTTTTAAGTAATAAAGTGGCAATAACACCTTATATGACTAGCGTGATTCTGAATAAGCTTTCAATGCACATATATTTATTTTAGCCATTCTTCATTTAATACTAGTATAAACATTACAGCTCAGAGTAGGGATGGGCAACCTGCGGCTTTCCAGTTGTTGTTATTGGACTATGTTTCCCATCATCAGTAGGCCTTGGGGATTGCTGGGAATTGTAGTCAAACAACAGTTGGAACACTGCAGATTGCCCATCTCTGGCACTGAGTAACATTGCGTCTCAGTATGTGATAATGCTGTTGTGGCCATGACATATACACACATTCACACACATAAATACACACATGTTCACACACATAAACACACACACACACACACACACACACTGTAAAAAAAAAATACCTGCTCATGGATTATTGTGAAGGTTTATATAGGGATGTATTGCCAGTTTAAAGACTAATTTTTGAAATGCAAATAACATTGCACTGACTGGGTTCTTTCTGTGTTTGTTTATAATAAACTACTGATAATTACTGTAGCAGACAGACTCTGAGGGGAATGAGTCAGAGGAGAGAGGGTGTGGCCATGGGAGGGACACCTATAATGTCCTTCCCATGAGGTGCCTGAGAAGAACATTTGATCCTTTATGTAAATGAGCTGGCAATATATAACATATATTGGATGATGGGGAGGTGGTTTCTTAATCCCTTAATGACATTTGATGTGCCAGGACCATCATTCAGGTCCCGGCACTTAAGGATTGATGATGGTCCTGCACATCATGGAATTTTGCAATCCCTGAATTCAAATTGCAAAAAAATGGCCATGCGCATGCTGGATCAGGCAGATATTAACAGGTTAATTACATTTAATTTTTTTTTATAAAATGTAAGCTATTCCGGAGTTGCTATAACAATTGTTTTGTGTTTTAGTTTTCTTCTAAAGATGATGACAACCAAAAGAAGATAAAACGCAGCTCAGGAATACCAAAATCATTCCTGAAGGAAGTGGATGACCCCAACATGGAGGGAGTCATGATGGGAAGTGACGGGAGATACGTCATCCCAGCTATTAATGCGTAAGTATAATGTATAACTTGCACCATCAGATCTGACAAGTGTCAGCTTTTGGGGACCAATAAATAAACAGAACTGCAGACACACCTCCAACATACTCATTAACTCTTGGTTTCAATATAACCCCTGGATGTTTTGCAGACCACTTAAGCAACAAAAGGGTTAAACACATTATTAATATACTAGTTGAACAGCCCATTACACGGGCCACAGTGCCTCTGGTCGCGGGGCAGTCACACGCAGTAGAGCGCCCAGCTCTGTATCAGCCGCGCCGCGGGCAGTCTCTACTGCGCATGACTGCCGCACGCGCAGCAGTGTCTACTGCGCATGTCGAACGTTACACATGATTTAGCGAATTATTATATAGGATTGTATCACCATTTATCTTGTACCTTCCAACACTTCTACGCTTGACCTGCTTGGCTACAGAGCAGAGTAGTAGTGAACACACAGGCAGGGCTGAAAATTTCCACTCGCCACTAGCCAATGGCGAGTGAAAATTCAGCCCTGGTGAGTAGGAATTCAGCCCTGGTGGGTATATTATGGCTTGCAGTGGCGAGTAACTTTTCAGGTCTGGCTTGTAGCAAAGGACTTCACATTTTAAGCCCTGACACAGGCATTTGGCACACACAGTCACTCTTTATTAACCCCTTGTTTTGCAATACATTGAAGATGTCTCTAGCATCTAAGGGATTAAAGGGATAGTAATACTTGGATTTAAGAACGTTTAATATTGTTCATATTAAAAAAAATAATTAAATGAAGTAAATCCAATTGCTTAAAGTTGTATATTTTAAGAGTTATAAGCTTTTAAAGTTCCGCCCTCCCGTCCCTTTTACAGACGTTAGCACTCTAGCTGACAGATCGAGATTCTGGTCATTCGACTGGACGGCTATTCAGCAGAGCCGAAACAGTGTTGTCTTCAAAGAAATACTTCATTAGAACGGTCCACAAAGTGTGCCTGAAGTATTTCTTTATAGACAATGCTATCTCGGCTCTGCTGAAGAGGCGTCTGGTCCTGGGACCAGGATCTCGATCTCTCAGCTAGAACGCTGATGTCTGTAAAAAGAGCGGGAGGGAGAAATTTAAAAGCTTGTAACTCTTAAAATATACAACTTTAAGCAACGGGATTTACTTCATTTATTATTTTTTTTTATTATGAACCATATTGCGGAACTACCACCCCTTAACTACCACCCCTTAATAATTCCCCATCTGGCAACTAGCTACTCAGTAGCGCTAGTCTCCAGAATTTTTACCGTGTTCAAGAGATTTGTAGACTTCTCCGGGGCTGACAGGCAGTAGAGAGCGCAGACATCTTGCAATAGTGACGCCTGCGCACCTGAGCTGTCAGTCCCTTCCGGAGCTGAATGGCTCCTAGCAACGCCTCTTAGAGCCGGCTGAGACTGACAGCGTAAGTGTGCAGACGTCACTATGGCAAGATGTCTGCTCTCTCTACTGCCTGTCAGTCCCGGAGAAGTCTACAAATCTCTTGAACACGGTAAAAATTCTGGCGACTAGCGCTACTGAGCAGCTAGTCGCCAGATGGGGAATTATTTTGGCCCATGGTGCTAAGGAGTGGTAGTTCCGCTTTAAACGTTCTTAAATCCAAGTATTACTATTCCTTTAAAGGAGAACTAACACTTCTAATAATAACCCTTACTTACCTCGCTTTGGACAGAACATGGCTCGTATGAAATCTTCCATTGCACCTTTGTTTATCAATCATCCCTGGATATCACGTTCATTGAAACAGGCATGATAGTTGCTGGTAGTTTTTCAAACCGAAGCAGAGAGAGAATGCATGAGCCTACTTAACTCTTTAAAGGAGAAGCAAACTATTTTTATGGAAAAAATATATTAAAGAGTATTCCTGTTGAGTAAAACAAGGGTGCTCCCAATACAGAGAGATGCATATGTCCAGTGTTATTAAAGTTTAAACATGTGTTTTTTTTATTAGCAGAGCCCTCTAGTGGTCAAATTCCAATTACTTATTCTGCTACATTGTAATGGAGATGAATGTCAATGACTTACAGTTATCCACAGAATGTGATAAATCTGCCAAGTCACTTCCTGTCAGTTAGAACTATCAGGAAGAAAACGCACAGTAAATTCACTTCATGTTTATTTGAACTTTTATAACTTTTGAATAAAACAAATGACAGCAGTGGGGGTACCCTTGTTTAACTCAGCAGAAAAGCTCTACATAGGTTTTCATTAAAAAAAAGTGTACTACTCCTTTAAACACTAGAGGGTTAACCAACCATTGTGCAGTGATTTCACTTTAAGGTCCTGTGGTCTTGTTAGCAACTCACATTTCGGCTTACATGGACATGGCACCAGGGATTGATTGAAGGGCTATTTCTTCAAACAAGGAGAAAAGAAATACATAGGGGCCATTAGGCTTTTCTGACCATAATAAGTAGGAGATAATTCTTAGAAGGTGTTAGTTCCCTTCTACACATGAACGCTACAATTACACACACTCACTTTCATATTTATCCATTATAAATTTATAATAAGAACTATTTAATGTGTGAAGGACACCTTCATAATCCTATCACTTTGTATTCTAGAGAGGCCTATGAATCCACCAAAAAGCGGAAACGCCCTGCAGCTCAAACCCAGGAGGATTCTGGGAAACAGTAAGTATCCACAACCACTCACTAGCAATGTAGTGTGACCAGAGAGAACTGACAGGAGTCTAATACTATATGACCTGCAAATGGGGGCATATGTATGAAATAAAATTGCAGTTAGTTATACAGGACTTTTAACCCTTTAGATGCTAGAGATGTTACTAACACATTGCTTTTCAATATGTTGGATATCTCTCTAGCATCCTAGAGGTTAATTTTATAAAAATATTTGATTTCTGAATTGATTTCCCTATGTATATATGACTCTTTGTATTGATCTTTTATTTCTTTTAGGTCACCCTTACTCTTTGAGAGGCCTAGTACACAAAGTGTTTATACTGGGGGCTGGTTATGTGTTAATATTCAGGTCTGCTACATACTGAGGCTGATGAACACAGAAATGGAGCAATTCAGGACCAAATTAACTGCACCTAGGGTTATCACCTAGCCGGTATTTTACCGGCAGGCCGGTAAAAAATTGGCTTCTGTCCAATGTTAAGTCTATGGACGGAATGCCATGGCCGGTATTTTTTGGAAGAAAAGGTGGCAACACTAACTGCACTTTAGGGATAAATAAACATTCCACAGTCTCCTGTTGATTGCAATGGTATTTGAACCCCTTAAATACTAAAGTGTTTACCAATGCATTGGAGACTTCTGTAGCATTCAAGGGGTTACAAGTGCCATGTAAATCAATCAGAAGGTTTATTTGTCCTCTATGGCACAGTTCATTTAGTACTTCAGAATTACTGTGTTATACAGTGGCCTGGAGCACAGTGTTAATGACTTTTCTAGTACAGACGGGATTAACTATTTGGGTATCCTTTTGAAATATTGTGTTTTTTAAATTGCGCTGCTTTTTGGTGCATTCAGTAGGTCGCCATGTTCTAAAGGGCGACATGACAATCTTGCATTGCATATCAGCATGAGATTGTCATGTTGCTTCTTTAAAGATCGTGATCCGGCAGCACTTGGAAGAGATTTCTAATTTATCTTCCAATTAAACTATCATGAAAAGCAGAACTGCTGGGAACGTCAAATAATGTTATTATTAGTCCTTTCAGGATTCATTTTTTACCAGATTATTTTTTGTGAGATTTCTAACTTCCATCATATCTGCCTGTACACATCCCTCTTCACACAAGAGAGACGGCAAACCAAGTACTGCCGAATCACGCTCTTTAAAGAAGACGCATGACAATCTCACGCTGATATGCAATGTCAGATTCTCATGTCGCCCTTTAGAACATGGCGACCTACTGAATGTATCAAAAAGCAGCACAATATAAAAAGCATGATATTTCAAAAGTAAACCAACTGTTTGAGTGTCAAAGGGTTAAAAGCTCAATTTCTTCTAATGGAAGTAAGGAAATATGTATTTGTACTCTCAGTTTAATGTGACCTGAACTCCAGTTTAAACCAGGAAGCTTATGAAACACACACTGTAGGGTTCCCTTGGTTCCTGTGCAGTGCTGCAGCATTATATTTTAATGAGTTTCTTGCATTAAAATGGAAATCTAGTCATCTTATCTATAGAGCTGTTGGTATTTCACCAGATTGCGCCACATTTTCCTTCATACATATGATCCATTATTTCTGTAGCGATACTGTTATGCACATCATGTCCATAATCCTAAGGTAGTCTAGTCTAGTAACAGACCATTGGATAGAAGCTCTTACTAATATAAAGTTGTTTTTTTTCCTTTTCGTTTTAGAGCGAAGATTGCAAAAACATCTGCTGACAATTAATGAACATCATTATTGATTATAATACTTGTAAATAGTTGTAAATAGTTTAGGATAAGTAATAAAATGATAGCTAAACATTTGGCTTTTTGTGTCTGTATATGAACCTGGCAACTGAGTGGTACCCACCATTGTTCTGCGTCCGTGTACATATTCATTCTCTCTATACACCTGACGCTTACAGGCATCACTAACTGTGTAGTCCTCTATGACAGGGTTGTAATTTCATATGTCTAACTAGGTCTGCTTGCCTATTCTTGGTTATAAAAAAGTAATCAAAGATGGCAACTTTATCCAGGTTTCCTTCTGTACTAGGAACCCCAGGGGTTCAAAACAACATCACTGAAAATTATTTGAACATGAGACTTCTTGGACAGAGTTTGCAGCATAGCCCTGCCAGCCAATTCAGTACATCATTCAACATATTGATGGAGGTGACTCAAAAGTCATCACTCTCCTCCATTATTTGGTACCTCTCATCCCTTCAAGGAGTCATCAAGACAGGAGAAGCAGTGACTGAAGTCCCACAATTGGGTCAACCTTTACCAATGGGAGATTAATGAACCCTCTGTAAAATACTGCCCTTGCTAAAGTGACCCCAGTGCAAAATGAGCATTTGTCACCTTTTTATTGCATTAAAATCTATGATAATGGATTTCCCCTCAATGCTGAAAGTGTCCTTATAGGTTCCTGCTGTATTAAAGGGTTGTTAGTATCCCACATGTTGTCAATCTATGCTTGGGACAGAGAGAGAAAGAAGCTGCACTTTGTTGCAAGAAGCAGACCGGCAAAGACAAAGAGTGGTAGCTGGAGTTGCTTGATAGGAGTCTTGGTGATAGCCAGTTGTTCCCTGGTTGTGGGTTTGTGAAGGGAGAATGAAGAGTTAATCTATTTTTATAAAATTCTAAGAGAGTTCCTGATTATGCAAAGCGCCTCTTTGGTGATTGGCTGAGGAAGAGGCAGGAGCTAAGTCCCCTGCCTCCTCAGCCAAAAACACACTGCTTGTTGCCTTAGGAGGAGGAGGCAGGGGGAAAAGCCCCCTGTCTCCTCAGCCAAACACAATTAAATAATACACACTGCCACTCACCCAAACCCTTCGCCTAATCATCTGCCCTTTTTCCACTTCAACCTTCACCACAGAGAAGGGGAAGAGCCACCATATTCTCCATGGTGAACGGGAGGGGCTATCCTGTTCGCCGAGGCAAAGGGGAGGGATCACCAATGCACATTTCCTTTAGCTATGGCATAGGGGACATGGTGGCCCCTCTCCTTTGCCAGAAGGCATAGGATTGCCCTCCCCTTCACCCCAGCAAATACATTTTCCCCTCCCCTTCACCATGGAGAATGTTAACATAAAAAAATATACCTTGTGGTGGGGTCTCATGACCCCTCTTGATGCCCCCCCCAACTAATGATCTCCCATCCAATTCGACTAAGAGATCAATAGAGGCAACACGGGATCAAGACAGCTCCCCTGCTTCCATTCTACCCGAACTACCAGATACAAGTGCGAGGGATCAGGAGACCCATTCACAGCAATGAGTGAAAGTCTCCCACTTTGATGTGAAAAGCTTTCCCGATCCTGCCCACTCCTAGCTTGTATTGTGAGTAGGATGGAATCAGGGAAGCTCTCTTCCTTCTCTGTGTCACTTCTATTGATCTTCTAGCCAATTTGTCTGAGAAATCAGTAGCTTGGGTGCCTCAGGAGGTGTCCTGATGCCCCACCAAGAGGTCTGATTTAAAAAAATAACCTAATAATTAAAAAATAAAATAAAACAAAATACTGCAGTCAAGATAGGATTGAAAGAGAAAGCTGATGCTACTACACACAGACAAGCGAAGAGGGGGAGCGTTAATTACTTGCTGTTGCAGGGAGTGTAGATGTGATTTCTTTACAACAGACAGGAACAGTTAAATAAATATATTTTGACTGATAGATGACAGTGACAGGCAAGCACTTCCTTGAACTGAACTGTGACTGAGACTGACAGTAACAGATACTAGTCAGTATCATACATTAATTTGAGGTGGACAAAACATTACTCCACATGCTAACAGCTCTGGCATGTGCTTTGCAGTAAAAATCAACAATACTTTAATTCTATTCACAAAACATGTTAGGGACAGGGGAAATGGGAAAGTAGGATGCATGCATGGAACATGTTGGTGATATTACAGTTGTACTACAAGAACTGAC
Source organism: Rhinophrynus dorsalis (assembly GCA_037306005.1). Classification (NCBI taxonomy): domain Eukaryota; kingdom Metazoa; phylum Chordata; class Amphibia; order Anura; family Rhinophrynidae; genus Rhinophrynus; species Rhinophrynus dorsalis. The sequence goes on from CM074727.1 coordinate 43,007,841, forward strand.
GGTGTCTATGGTTGCTGTAGCTTGTGCAAAAAATGACAAGAATCATGATTAGGAGCTTGCTTTTAAAAGTAAAAACCTAGCTATTAGTCCTTTTGCTGCTAGCCAAAGTGTACTGATACCTACTGCTAGTAGTACTGTAACATCTAACACCAGAAGTAGTAGTAGTAGTTGTAGTAGTACTAGCTCCTTAGAAACCAGTCAGTCTATGAAATCTCCTGTATGGAGATACTTAAAGTGGAACTTTCTCTCCAAATATAGTACATTTTAAGCAATGCCTCTCTCCAAATTATGCATACTTTTTATTTAATTAACTGTATTTACAGAGTTGTTTTCGTTAAAAATGTACCTATTGATGTAGTATAAGCCATATCACATGGGTTTCAAGTCTGTCCCAATGCACTCCAAAGTCTACCCACAACCAAATTATGCGCATCCAGGTCATCGAGCGTGTTAATCATTACAGTAAGATAATGTTTATGGATCTCACTCTCTCACATTCTCTCACTATATGTATTGGCAGCCCGCTTCCCTTGTAAAAAATAGAACTCCAATGAAACAGGGTGACTGTAGAGAGTAAGACAATTTTTTTGACTTCTTCAGTAGGGAAGGAGAGCATTGCCAATCAACATTTAAGGTACATTTTTAAAATTGGGGTCAACGTTTATCTACTATTGACCATAATAATTGACTATAAAGAGATGGACGCAAAGAAGTTTGAAAGTGACAGGCCCACTTTAATTAACATTCAGAAGATAAACATCGCTATCTGGTGCCTCTGTAAAAAAAAGAAAAAAAAAGGGTGGGGGGATCCAGATCTCACTTACATATTTGTGTGTGTGTGTTTGTATCACGATACCCATGATTGCTGCCTTTTCCTGTCAGTTACCTGAATGGGCTCTCCATTGGCTGCCTGCCTTCAGCCCGCCCAGTATTGCCTATTTAGACTGGGCTTGGGCACCCTTTGGTTGCCCTTTCGTGGTGTCTCTATGTCGCCTGCACCTGTACTGTGTTCCTGAGCTTCCTGGGCCATTTCTACTCTATGCTCGCCAGTGATCGCCTGAGTTCCTGCCTTACAGCTTCCTCGGTTCCTGCTTCCGTTCCTGATCCTATTTGGGCTGTTGTCCCTGATACCGTTCCTGCTCCTGTTGGCTGCCATTGCTGTTCCTGTGTTCCTGCTCATGGATCGCCTGCAGAGTGCCTCCTCCTTCTAGTCACCTTTGGTGACATTCTCATCTCTCATTGATTTGTAACCAGTACGCAGGTACTGGTTCACTCCATGTTTAACCGGTTGCTTGCTGCGTTCCATACAACTCCGGTAGAGTATTGTTTAACCCAGTACGCAGGTACGGGTTGGCTCCATATATAACCGGCTGCTTGCTGCGTTCCTTACAGCACCGGTAGAGATTGTGTAACCCAGTACGCGGGTACTGGTTCGCTCCATGTTTAACTGGTTGCTTGCTGCATTCCTTACAGCACCATTAGAGATTGTGTAACCCAGTACGCAGGTACTGGTTCGCTCCATTTATAACTGGTGGCTTGCTGCATCCAATACAGCACCAGTAGAGTATTGTGTAACCAAGGACGCGGGTACTGGTTCGCTCCATGTATAACCGGTGGCTTGCTGCATCCCATACAGCCCCGGTAGAGTCTTGTGTAACCCAGTACGCGAGTACTGGTTCACTCCACGTATAACTGGTGGCTAGCTGCATCCCATACAGCACCAGTAGAGATTGTGTAACCCTGTACGTGGGTACTGGTTCGCTCCTTGTATAACCGGTGGCTTGCTGCCTTCCATATAGCACCGGGAGAGTCTTGTGTAACTCAGAATGCGGGTACTGGTTCGCTCCACTCATAACCGGTTGCTTGCTGCATTCCATATAGCACCTGTGATCCTTGTCTGTTCAGTACGCGGGCACTGGTTCACTCCATTATTTACCGGGTGCTCACTGACACCTATAAAGCCCCGGCAAGGCCTCTGTCTGTCCAGCGCAGGCGACTGGTTTGCTACACCTATATGCCAGTCGCTGAGGCCATCTCTGTCTGTGCACCAGTGCTTGCAGTCTCATGGTTTAGTGAGGCTGCCTTGACCGGTATATTAGCAAGGCCGGTAGAGCCTCCTCTCTCATTGTACCAGTCTCAAGGCTGTCTTGCCCGGTCTATTGGCAAGGCCGGTAGAGCCTCCTTCCTCGTTGTACCAATCTCTAGGCTGCCTTGCCCGGTATATTAGCAAGGCCGGGTGAACCTCCTTCCTCTCTGTTGCAAGCCTCCAGGCTGCCTTGCCCGGTATATTTGTAAGGCCGGTAGAACCTATTCCATCTCATGCCAGTCTAAGGTTGCCTTACCCAGTATTGGCAAGCCCAGTAGAGCCTGTCTCACATTCTTTGTACCACTACTCACTGTTGCTGTGTACAAAGTTAATGTTGTTATATGTGTATGCCTAACCCGGGAGGGTTCTCTTGAAACTTTTCAATAAAGTTGTGTTTTTATCTTAACTCTGTGTCTGAGAATCAAAACAAACCGTGACAGTACGAAAGGGCCATGACCTCAGATAATAAGAGTGACAGTAATGCACAGAGCATTCATTGGAGGATGGATGTACATGAGCAGCGCCTGGATCAGCTAGCAGTGGCGATCCAAACCATTCTTGAATGTACAGTACTTCCGGACAAGTCTGTCCCGAGTCCGGTGGTCTCCCTAGGTTCGACACCGGAGAACATTACTATCTCCTCAGGGGCTGCAGTCAAAGGGTTAACCGCTTCCGCTCCCTTGCCACTCAGATATGATGGCGAACCCAGCCTGTGCAGAGGGTTTATCAACCAACTTGAAATATTTATGGAATTAACCTCGCATGCTTTTCCTAATGATCGCAGAAAAGTTGGGTTTATGATATCCCTACTGACTGGCAGAGCCCTGGCATGGGCCAATCCCTTATGGGAGAGTGCGAAACCTTGCACAAAGAATTTCAGGGAATTTGTGCAATCATTTCGGAGAGTGTTTGAGATCCCTGGTAGAACTGCCTCTGCTGTTAAACGCCTAATGGAGATACATCAGGGTAGGCATACCGTGGGCGATTATCCCATTGAATTCCGCACCTTGGCAGCAGAGGTAGGTTGTAATAATGAGGCGCTGCTGGCAGCCTTTACTTAAGGTTTGAGCGAGCAGATCAAAGATGAAATTGTAGCTAAAGAGCTGCCTACCAATCTAGATGAATATATTGATTATGTTATCCTAATTGACACTCGGATCCGTGAGAGATTGACGACTAAGGACCGTAGGCTACGGTAAAAAAATAACAGATCTAGCAGTTCATTTTGCCACCGATCCCTCCTTTGCCACCTAAGTCTAATGACCAGTTATGGGAATCAGGTGAACCTATGCAATTAGGATTCACCAGGCTAACCAAGGAGGAAAGAGCACACCGCAGAAGTCAGGGCACCTGCTAAGATCTTGTCCCGTACGTCCGGGAAACGAACACACCTAGGGTACCTTGGGGGACAGGCCCTAGGTGGTGTTCAACCATTCCCAGGCTCGATTGTACAGAAACCCACCATACAGGTGGTACTCTCTTGGGCAGAACACTTGGTGGAGGTTCAGGCCCTGGTTGACTCCGGCACAGCTGGATATTTTATGGATAGTGCCTTTGCTGAACGGCATAAGATTCCGTTGGTCGAGAGAGAATCCCCTTTCGCTCTTGTCGGCAAACCTCTAGAACCTGCATAGGTTACCTTTGAAACAATGCCATTACCTATGACCATTGGGGCGCTTCATAAAGCGGAACAGCAGTTCCAGATTACCAGTTCTCCACACTACGCAGTCATTCTGAGATTTCCCTGGTTGCAGCTTCACAATCCCCAGTTTGATTGGCAAAAATTGTGAAATCTCTGCTTGGTCTCAGTATTGTATCCCACCCAGTTAAGATTCTGTGCACCTCCCTTTCACTACCAGATGAGAATCAACAATTCAGTGATGTGTTTAGTAAGGGAGAGGCTGGCACCCTACCCCAGCACAGATCCTATGATTGTGCTATTGATTTGCCTCTGGGGGTGGTGCCCCCTAGGGGACGCACATATCCATTGTCTTGTGATGAGAATCAAGCTATGGAGGAATATATTACAGATGCCCTTAAAAGAGGGATTATAAGGAAATCCAACTCTCCAGCCAGGGCTGAATTCTTTTTTGTGAAAAAGAAAAATGGCGAGCTGAGACCGTGCATTGATTACCGTGGCCTAAACAAATTAATGTCAAAAAATGCTTATCCGATACCACTCATTACCGAATTATTTGACAGGTTAAAAGGTTCCTCAGTCTTTACCAAACTGGACCTACGTGCTGCTTATAACCTGATTTGGATCAGAGCTGGTGATGAGTGGAAAACGGCCTTTAACACTAGATCTGGGCACTATGAATATCTAGTTATGCCGTTTGGTCTCTGTAATGCACCCGCAGTATTTCAAGAATTAATCAATGTTATCCTCAGGGATATGCTGCAGTCCTGCGTTGTTGTCTACCTGGACGATATACTCATTCATTTGGAAAACATGTCACAACACATTAAAGACGTGTCAGAAGTGTTGCTCCACCTATGAAAAAACAAATTGTATTGCAAATTTGAAAAATGCGAGTTTCATAAAACCAGCGTGCCCTTCTTGGGGTTCGTGAATGCCAAAGAAGGCATTGCCATGGATCAGGAGAAACTTTCGGCAGTTTTGCAATGGCCTCGGCCTAAGGGCCTAAAAGCTATTCAGCGATTTCTGGGTGCTAATCCCTCCCAGTGGTCGGTGGCAGCTGAAGATGCTTTTGAAAGATTGAAATCCGCTTTTGCTAACGCTCCTGTGTTATCCCACCCCAACCCATCTCTTCCATTTACATTGGAGGTGGATGCCTCAGAGATCGGGGTTGGGGCAGTCCTTTCTCAACGACATGTGAAAGGAGGAATGCTCACACATTGTGAGTTTTTCTCCAAGAAATTGTTCGTGGCCCAAAGTCATTATGAGATAGGTGACAGAGAATTACTGGCTACCATTCTTGCCCTGAAAGAATGGAGTCATTTACTAGAGGGCACTAAAAATCCAGTATTAATTCTGACTGACCACAAAAACTTGACCTATCTCTCTGAGGCTAATAGATTGTCTTCACGCCACGCCAGGTGGGCACTGTTCCTCCCTCGATTCAATTTTGCTGTATCATACCTGCATGGGTCCAAGAATGTTAGGGTTGATGCCCTGTCTAGACAATTTCAGCCTGAAGTAGACAGGGACGAGGTCCCAGCACCTATAATACAGCCTGATCGTATATTGGCTACTCTACGCACAAGTATCACTTCACCACTAAGGGAAGAGACATTGGCCTCTCAGGTCACAGCTCCCCCAGAAACCCCAGTGGGCAAGTGTTTTGTCGATGAGCCATTTTGCATGCTTGAGACATACCATTCCTCTAAAGCTGCGGGCCATATTGGTAGAGATCAAATGAATTGGTCTCTCTCACAAGTCTTTTGGTGGCCAAAACAAAAGAAGAGAAAAGCGCAAAATCTGAGAGCACGTCTGTATATCAAAGTAGTCCAACTCTTGTGTTATTCTGTACTTACAAGATGTATTCTTGTAAGCAGCCACATACGATCAGTATAGGAATCACCTCAGGGTCTATATTCACATAGGTCACACGACTTCAAGAACCATCAGATATATTGGATAAACCAATATGCACACAGACCCTCCAACAAGACAATATGAAACACAGAAGCAAAAATCCTCTAAGTGTAGTATGTTGTGAACAGCATATAATAATGCCCCACAGAGAAATACCCTACTCACCAGAAGTAGGGAACAGTAAGCATACACATAAAGGAATAGATCTGATAGATAACGTCCAAAACTTTTTATTCCAACGCGTAATACATCTTGTAAGTACAGAATAACACAAGAGTTGGAATACTTTGATATACAGACGTGCTCTCAGATTTTGCGCTTTTCTCTTCTTTTGTTTTCTGTGCATTAGTTCTGCGAAGGTGCTGTGTAGGACACCAATAGAAGAAGCTGCATAACTGGACACTGTACAATATACTGTTTATCTTGTGTTTACTTGTATTTATATATTAATAATATAACCCAGTAGGAGCGCACCAGTTATTATTATATTTTTCTTTTGGTGGCCCTCCCTGAGGGCAGATTGTGCTGCGTTTACTAATGCCTGTACCACCTGTGCCTGTGCCAAGACCCCTAGACACCTCCCTGTGGGCCGACTCCAGCCGGTGCCTAATGGCGAACGTCCCTGGACCCATGTTTCCATTGACTTTATGGGAGAGTTGCCAGTGTCTACAGGGTATTCCTTCATACTTATGGTGGTGGACAGGTTTTCTAAAATGGCTCATTTCGTGCCCCTCCGTGGCATTCCCTCTGCCAAAGAATTAGCGGTGGTTTTCTCTAAAGAAGTATTTTGGTTGCATGGAGTACCCAGAGTGCTGGTGTCCGACCAGGGGAGCCAGTTTGTGTCCAGATTTTGGATAGCATTTTGCGAACAAATGGGCATCCAATTGTACTTTTCCTCTGCCTATCACCCTGAGACCAATGGGGCCGCTGAGCATGCCAATAAGGGACTGGAACAGTTCCTGCGCTGTTTTGTTACTGACCATCATGATAACTGGGCTGACCTGTTACCTTGGGCAGAGTTCGCCAGGAACTGTGCGGTTAATTCTTCATCCGGGAGCTCCCCTTTTCTGATCAATTATGGGTTCCAGCCTTGTTTGCTCCCGGATTCATTCCAGTCTCAGCAGATTCCAGCTGTGGATGAGCATATTCAGTAGCTCCGCTCCACATGGGCACAGGTTCACAGGGCACGCAGTCAGTCTTTTCAGCGCCATCAGCGTCATGCCAATCGAAGACAGCTGCCAGCGGTTTCCTTCCAGGTTGGGGACAGAGTATGGCTCTCCACCAGAAACCTCAAACTACAAGTTCCGTCTAACAAATTGGCTCATCAGTTTATTGGTCCTTATAGGGTGATTCCTAAAATCAACCCTGTCTCTTATGCCTTGGACATTCCTGCTTCCACGCGTATTCATAATGTGTTCCATGTGTCTCTCCTCAAACCTCTTGTATGCAACCGTTATACTACTAACCCTGTGGTGCCAGGGCCTATAGAGGTTGAAGGTCAGGAGGAGTATGAAGTTCAGAGTATCATTGATTCCTGCAGACTTAGAGGAAAATTGCAGTATTTGGTACATTGGAAGGGTTATGGTCCGGAAGAACGATCCTGGGTGGACAGTAAGGACCTTCATGCTCCCAAATTACTTCAAATTTTTCATTCCAAGTACCCTCAGAAACCGGGTCCCTCTTCTAGAAGAGGGGGTCTTTGAGAGGGGGGTACTATCACGGTGCCCGTGATTGCTGCCTTTTTCTGTCAGTTACCTGAATGGGCTCTCCATTGGCTGCCTGCCTTCAGCCCATCCAGTATTGCCTATTTAGACTGGGCTTGGGCACCCTTTGGTTGCCCTTTCGTGGTGTCTCTATGTCGCCTGCACCTGTACTGTGTTCCTGAGCTTCCTGGGCCGTTTCTACTCTATGCTCTCCAGTGATCGCCTGAGTTCCTACCTGAGAGCTTCCTCAGTTCCTGCTTCCGTTCCTGATCCGGTTTGGGCTGTTGTCCCTGCTGCCGTTCCTACTCCGGTTGGCTGCCGTTGCTGTTCTGGTTTCCTGTCCTGTACCGGCTGTGTTCCTGCTCCTGGATCGCCTGCAGAGTGCCTCCTCCTTCTAGTCGCCTTTGGCGATATTCTCATCTCTCTTTGATTTGTAACCAGTACGCGGGTACTGGTTCACTAGATGTTTAACCGGTTGCTTGCTGCGTTCTGTACAGCACCGGTAGAGTATTGTGTAACCCAGTACGCGGGCACGGGTTGTCTCCATGTATAACCGACTGCTTGCTGCATTCCTTACAGCACCAGTAGAGATTGTGTAACCCAGTACGCGGGTACTGGTTCACTCCATGTATAACCGGTTGCTTGTTGCGTTCCATACAGCACCGGTAGAGTATTCTGTAACCCAGTACACGGGTACTGCTTCGCTCCATGTATAACCGGTGGCTTGCTGCATCCCATACAGCACCGGTAGAGTATTGTGTAACCTAGTGCGCGGGTACTGGTTCGCTCCACGTATAACCGGTGGCTTGCTGCATCCCATACAGCACCGGCAGAGTCCTGTATAACCCAGTACGCGGGTACTGGTTCGCTCCACGTATAACCGGCGGCTTGCTGCATCCCATACAGCACCGGTAGAGATTGTGTAACCCAGTACGCGGGTACTGGTTCGCTCCTTGTATAACCGGTGGCTTGCTGCCTTCCATATAACACTGGGAGATTCTTGTATAACCCAGTACGCGGGTACTGGTTCGCTCCACGCATAACCGGTTGCTTGCTGCATTCCATATAGCACCGGTGATCCTTGTCTGTTCAGTACGCGGGTACTGGTTCACTCCATTATTTACCAGGTGCTCACTGACACCTATACAGCCCCGGCAAGGCCTCTGTCTGTCCAGCATAGGCGACTGGTTTGCTACACCTATATGCCAGTCGCTGAGGCCATCTCTGTCTGTGCACCAGTGCTTGCAGTCTCATGGTTTAGTGAGGCTGCCTTGTCCGGTATATAGGCAAGGCCAGTAGAGCCTCCTCTCTCGTTGTACCAGTGTCAAGGCTGCCTTTCCCGATATATTGGCAAGGCCGGTAGAGCCTCCTTCCTCGTTGTACCAATCTCTAGGCTGCCTTGCCCGGTATATTGGCAAGGCCGGTGAGGCCTCCTTCCTCTCTGTTGCAAGCCTCCAGGCTGCCTTGCCCGGTATATTGGTAAGGCCGGTAGAACCTATTCCATCTCGTGCCAGTCTAAGGTTGCCTTACCCGGTATTGGCAAGGCAGGTAGAGCCTGTCTCACATTCTCTGTACCACTACTCACTATTGCTATGTACAAAGTTAATGTTGTTATATGTGTATGCCTAACCCGCAAGGGTTCTTTTTAAACTTTTCAATAAAGTTGTGTTTTTATCTTAACACTGTGTCTGAGAGTCAAAACAATCCGTGACAATTTGTGTGTGTGGGGATCCTGACCTCACCTATGTGTTTGTGTGTGTGTGTGTGTGGGGATCCTGATCTCATCTAATTTTGGGTGTGTGGGGATCCTGATCTCATCTAGTTGTGTGTGTGTGGGGATCCTGATCTCATCTATGTGTGTGTGTGGGAGGTGGGGATCCTGATCTCATCTATGTGCATACTCATCGAGATTTCACCTGAAACACAAACACTGGTCTAATTGGGAGAAAAATCAGCAGCGCCTGAGATGTACAGGAACTAGTGGCAGTAGAAACACTCTTACAAGTGCACGGGACCAAGGGGCACATGATAACAGTGTTGTTGATGTCTCTGAGAGTGGTAAATATTGTACTTTTAACTGTGTCTCTTACTGCTCTTGTGCTAGTGCAAAGCATGGGGGAATATGACTCTGAGTTAGTAGGAGGAGGTGACCTGTGTCATAGAGTGCCAACACCTGCCACAGCCACCACCTCCATCACCACTAGTCATGTTGTTAAAACAAATATGTTAATTGTAATTCTATGTGCTGCCAACCAACATTTGCTGAGTTCTTAGAAAAGAAATTTCAAAGACGGCACAAAGATTATCCAAAAGTACTCCTGTGTAATAGCAATGTTGCCAAAATGTTGGCAGTTTACATACTGTCCTGCTCTGTTCTTGTTAACAGAGGATTTAATGAACTGATGTCATGTGCAGCATACCATTGGCACAGCCCAAGCCACAGTTATTTTTGAAGGACATATGTGTCTAGGGTTATTCAAGCAGATGGTTAATGTGGTGGACAAAAGGGCAGAACAAGATAGTTCATCTGACCACATATATGGGTGGCCAGAGTATGGACTGTATGATTGTCACTCTTTACTGGGGATATTTTTCATCAATGGGCAGCAGAAGAAGTTCAGAACCAGTAGTAAAAGTCAATATCAGAGTAGCCCATACTATTGGCAGGCCACCCTGTTCATGCACAGCTTTGAGAGATTATAACACAAAGCTTCACATGTGTTAAATGAACTTCAGCAGGTGAAAGACGATTGATTGTACCCTACACTTTGAAAGCTGACTTTATGTGTGCTGACAATGGCTCCAACGTGATAGCTGCCTTGAGAATATCAGATATGGTGGCTGTAACCTGAATTGCCCATGTCCTGAATCTAGTTATTACTTGATTATTCTTATAACCCAAAACCCTCAGAGAAATAGTAAATATATTTTGCAAACTCTGCACATTTTACCCAGTACTACAGTGCTTACAATGCATTATATTCCACAAAAGATAGCTATCACTTTGCCCTATCAACAACTTAAAATGAAGGTCCCTACCATTCTACATGATGGAGCATTTGCATGAGTAGTACAAGGCTGATAGCAATTATATAATACATAATTAGGAGGCTTTGGAGGGGTCTTCTTAGTCACTTCGCCTAATGCTAATGATAGTAGGAAACGGCTGTCAAACAGAAGTGTTAGTAGACTTACATTTCTAACAATGAACCAGCATCTAATACCATCTGAGTATCAGGTAGCAGAAGTGGACAAACTATACAAAGTAAAGGAAGCGCATGTCACATTGACTAGTAACAGAAGCACGTAGGAGGAAGAGGTATTTGAAAGGGTGCCACCATCTAGCAGAGTTGGGACCATCGATTAATGTTTGACAAAAATCTGATGATAATGCAAGAAAATGGATTCAAACATGATAATACAAATAATTAGTCTAGAATTCATTTCCATGAATCATAATTAAATAGATAAATTAAAAAAAAAAAAATATATATATATATATATATATATATATTAAAGGAATAGTAATACTGGCAAATAAAACATAGTATGAGGCCAGATTTGAAGTTTACTGCTCCTAGGAGTGGTCCCACTGTTGTGAGATGGTTACTGCATTCTTGTACGTTAGCTACAAATTGACTACTGACAAACAAACAGTTGTGTGTCCAGCACTGACACGTACCACTCAGGGCCGGATTTACATCTCAGGAGCCTGTAGGCACAGAAATCTGAAGCATCTCCCCTTCTCCATTGGCCATCTCCATTCGACACCACCATAATGCTCCAAATCTCCACATTATCCCCCATATCCATATTGCCCTGACATTGCCCCCATCAGCTCCAACTTATCCCCCATCAGCTCCAATTTATCCCCCATCAGCTCCATATTGCCTTCTCATAGCCCCCATCAGCTCCACCTTGCCCCATCATCTACAACTTGCCCCCATCATCTCTACATTACCCACATCAGCTCCAAATTACCCTCACATTGATTCCATTAGCTCCAACTTGCCCCCATCAGCTCCACCATGTTTGGGACAGCTGATGTTATTTTTGATAGTCTTATATTCTGAATTTCATGCTATAACTCTCAAAGAATATTTTGCAATATATCTTTAGCATCTACATTTTCACCACCACATTTCAGTAGCAAGAAGGTTGTGTCCAAGATTTCATGCTTCCTTCATTATAAAAACGTGAAACACAGCAAAGAAAGATTCCCTTATATTACGTTTAAAAATGACTTCCAAGAAATATGAAAGCAATATCGAAATTCCTACTATCTTAAAGTCCAATTTCAAGCTTATCTTATTATACAGTAAATAATTTCCAGATATTTATTCACAATGAAATTGAGAATGAAAAAATGGAATCTTAAAATGGGATGAACACATCCATAAAAATTTAATTCTCAATCAGATAATAAAAATATTAATATTGGATTATTTGAATAGTAAAGTCATACAGACTTTGTGAAGCAATGCTTTGGAGATGTCTCTAGTAGCATCCAAGAAGTTATAGGGAAATTATACCTTTGTGTTAATTTTTTAATAAATCCATGGTGCTTTCTGAAATATAATTCCTTATATGTGTGCTAATATCCATAAATTATGTATAATATAATAATAACCACTATACCTTCACACTTCAAATGTTTTTCATGGCATCTGAGTCTTCATGTGATAGAAAAAACATGTTGCCCATTTAGGTTTGTGGGTCAGTACCTGCTGACCACTATGTAATATTGTGAAAGCTATGTGATATTTAGAAATCCAAGTTCTTAGGAGACTCTCTGCCAGACAACAGTGCAGACATCTTGACAAAGAGGCATCTGTGCACTTGCACTGTCCTTTCCTGTCTATACCGTGCGGTACAATGCAACTCCTCGTTAGGTTACTTGCCAGTTAGTGAGACGACAAGGACGGACTGCAAGTCGGCAAGGATCAAATCAGTCCTTAAGGGAAGGAAATTCCCTTGGCCTTTGGCCCTTAAGGGGTTAAAAGATTGTCTTACCCAGGTAGGTGTCCTACATGCATCAGTCAGACTATATATGTCTACCTACATTTTTCATTATGTCTGCCTTTTCCTTTGTATAGTGATCTCTACTAAAGCTGGTCTTTCACCCCTTACAACCAATGTGCTGCACACCCGTGTTGTCCACAAGGGACTAAATCACACCTTCCTCACAATAAACCTCATCTGTTAATAGACCTGAATGCAGGAGTAATTCTCTAAAAACAGAGATAACAGGTCACCTTAATCTTAGTGGACAAAGAGGCAAAAAATGTACATAGACCCAGACAAAAGCTATAAGAACACTGACTTGGCTGGAAATGAACTCCGTGTTAATGACCGGTATGGCTCATTGACATACCTGTAAACATTTAAATTGAGGGAACCTGGAGATATTGAACTTATAGTCCCTTAAATAAGGACTCTCAGTGGAAGGTCCTACTCGCTTTAATCCAGTGATGTTCCAGTTAGTAATAAAGGAACCATTAACATGCAACAGCTTGGAGATGTCACTGCTTGATCACACACAACACAAGCTGGACGTCTTCCTCTGTATTCCTGGTACAAACAGAACCCATTCAGAGGCTAAAGACGCAGTTAATTGGTGCAGATCATAAAGTAGATATCAATGGACCTTGCCTCCCTGAGAATTCATCCCTTCACCCTGACACCCTGGGATCTGGGTAAAAATCCAAAGTCCCACTTAAACACAGAGGTTCTCACGTTTGGTCATTGGGTCGTATCCAGAAATGAAAAGAGGAGCAATTCTGGGGGAAAGACCAACTGACCATAGAGAACAAATACAATTGAACACATTTCTCAATACTCTAATAAGGGCTTTTAACCCTCTGAATGCTAGAGGGGTATGCAACAGATTGTGAAGCACACATCTGGCACTCAAACGGTTAATCCCCTGAATGCTTTTGAGCCCACTTTAGCATTCAAAGAGCTAAAAGAAGTAGAAGAAGTCAGAAATGCTCAACTAGACTCATGAGCCTGCAAGGGTATGCAAAAGCTCACTGGGACTGTGTCCTCACGTCCAGGGTGCAATCTCTTTTAGCTCACAAATGCCATACACAGAGAAGAAATATTCTGAAGCATATCATACTGGTCCTGCCGAAATGACAGTCCAGCCACGAAATGCCAGACAATTCTTCTCTGAACAAGGGAAGCAGCTAACCCCAGACGTACGTTTCGGCCTTCTTGGTCCTCGTCGGTGAGGTGCAGCTGATCCCTTTAGGCACTTGTGAGCAAGGGGTCCACGTCTGGATTCCCCCATTACCCTTAGGGTGACTAACCCTAAGAGCAATTTGCATAGAAGTAGAAGAAGTCAGAGATGCTCAACTAGACTCATGAGCCTGCAAGGGTATGCAAAAGCTCACTGGGACTGTGTCCTCGCGTCCAGGGTGCAATCTTTTTTAGCTCACAAATGCCATACACAGAGAAGAAATATTCTGAAGCATATCATACTGGTCCTGCCGAAATGACAGTCCAGCCACGAAATGCCAGACAATTCTTCTCTGAACAAGGGAAGCAGCTAACCCCAGACGTACGTTTCGGCCTTCTTGGGCCTCGTCGGTGAGGTGCAGCTGATCCCTCTAGGCACTTGTGAGCAAGGGGTCCACGTCTGGATTCCCCCATTACCCTTAGGGTGACTAACCCTAAGAGCAATTTGCATAGAAGTAGAAGAAGTCAGAGATGCTCAACTAGACTCATGAGCCTGCAAGGGTATGCAAAAGCTCACTGGGACTGTGTCCTCGCGTCCAGGGTGCAATCTCTTTTAGCTCACAAATGCCATACACAGAGAAGAAATATTCTGAAGCATATCATACTGGTCCTGACAAAATGACAGTCCAGCCACGAAATGCCAGACAATTCTTCTCTGAACAAGGGAAGCAGCTAACCCCAGACGTACGTTTCGGCCTTCTTGGGCCTCGTCGGTGAGGTGCAGCTGATCCCTCTAGGCACTTGTGAGCAAGGGGTCCACGTCTGGATTCCCCCATTACCCTTAGGGTGACTAACCCTAAGAGCAATTTGCATAGAAGTAGAAGAAGTCAGAGATGCTCAACTAGACTCATGAGCTTGCAAGGGTATGCAAAAGCTCACTGGGACTGTGTCCTCGCGTCCAGGGTGCAATCTCTTTTAGCTCACAAATGCCATACACAGAGAAGAAATATTCTGAAGCATATCATACTGGTCCTGCCGAAATGACAGTCCAGCCACGAAATGCCAGACAATTCTTCTCTGAACAAGGGAAGCAGCTAACCCCAGACGTACGTTTCGGCCTTCTTGGGCCTCGTCGGTGAGGTGCAGCTGATCCCTCTAGGCACTTGTGAGCAAGGGGTCCACGTCTGGATTCCCCCATTACCCTTAGGGTGACTAACCCTAAGAGCAATTTGCATAGAAGTAGAAGAAGTCAGAGATGCTCAACTAGACTCATGAGCCTGCAAGGGTATGCAAAAGCTCACTGGGACTGTGTCCTCGCGTCCAGGGTGCAATCTCTTTTAGCTCACAAATGCCATACACAGAGAAGAAATATTCTGAAGCATATCATACTGTTCCTGACAAAATGACAGTCCAGCCACGAAATGCCAGACAATTCTTCTCTGAACAAGGGAAGCAGCTAACCCCAGACGTACGTTTCGGCCTTCTTGGGCCTCGTCGGTGAGGTGCAGCTGATCCCTCTGGGCACTTGTGAGCAAGGGGTCCACGTCTGGATTCCCCCATTACCCTTAGGGTGACTAACCCTAAGAGCAATTTGCATAGAAGTAGAAGAAGTCAGAGATGCTCAACTAGACTCATGAGCCTGCAAGGGTATGCAAAAGCTCACTGGGACTGTGTCCTCGCGTCCAGGGTGCAATCTCTTTTAGCTCACAAATGCCATACACAGAGAAGAAATATTCTGAAGCATATCATACTGGTCCTGCCGAAATGACAGTCCAGCCACAAAATGCCAGACAATTCTTCTCTGAACAAGGGAAGCAGCTAACCCCAGACGTACGTTTCGGCCTTCTTGGGCCTCGTCGGTGAGGTGCAGCTGATCCCTCTAGGCACTTGTGAGCAAGGGGTCCACGTCTGGACTCCCCCATTACCCTTAGGGTGACTAACCCTAAGAGCAATTTGCATAGAAGTAGAAGAAGTCAGAGATGCTCAACTAGACTCATGAGCCTGCAAGGGTATGCAAAAGCTCACTGGGACTGTGTCCTCGCGTCCAGGGTGCAGTCTCTTTTAGCTCACAAATGCCATACACAGAGAAGAAATATTCTGAAGCATATCATACTGGTCCTGCCGAAATGACAGTCCAGCCACAAAATGCCAGACAATTCTTCTCTGAACAAGAAAAGCAGCTAACCCCAGACATACATTTCGGCCTTCTTGGGCCTTGTCGGTGAGGTGCAGCTGATCCCTCTAGGCACTTGTGAGCAAGGGGTCCACGTCTGGATTCCCCCATTACCCTTAGGGTGACTAACCCTAAGAGCAATTTGCATAGAAGTAGAAGAAGTCAGAGATGCTCAACTAGACTCATGAGCCTGGAAGGGTATGCAAAAGCTCACTGGGACTGTGTCCTCGCGTCCAGGGTGCAATCTCTTTTAGCTCACAAATGCCATACACAGAGAAGAAATATTCTGAAGCATATCATACTGGTCCTGCCGAAATGACAGTCCAGCCACGAAATGCCAGACAATTCTTCTCTGCACCTCACCGACGAGGCCCAAGAAGGCCGAAACGTACGTCTGGGGTTAGCTGCTTCCCTTGTTCAGAGAAGAATTGTCTGGCATTTCATGGCTGGACTGTCATTTTGTCAGGACCAGTATGATATGCTTCAGAATATTTCTTCTCTGTGTATGGCATTTGTGAGCTAAAAGAGATTGCACCCTGGACGCGAGGACACAGTCCCAGTGAGCTTTTGCATACCCTTGCAAGCTCATGAGTCTAGTTGAGCATCTCTGACTTCTTCTACTTCTATGCAAATTGCTCTTAGGGTTAGTCACCCTAAGGGTAATGGGGGAATCCAGACGTGGACCCCTTGCTCACAGGTGCTTAGAGGGATCAGCTGCACCTCACCGATGAGGCCCAAGAAGGCCGAAAGGTACGTCTGGGGTTAGCTGCTTCCCTTGTTCAGAGAAGAATTGTCTGGCATTTCGTGGCTGGACTGTCATTTTGTCAGGACCAGTATGATATGCTTCAGAATATTTCTTCTCTGTGTATGGCATTTGTGAGCTAAAAGAGATTGCACCCTGGACGCGAGGACACAGTCCCAGTGAGCTTTTGCATACCCTTGCAAGCTCATGAGTCTAGTTGAGCATCTCTGACTTCTTCTACTTCTATGCAAATTGCTCTTAGGGTTAGTCACCCTAAGGGTAATGGGGGAATCCAGACGTGGACCCCTTGCTCACAGGTGCTTAGAGGGATCAGCTGCACCTCACTGACGAGGCCCAAGAAGGCCGAAACGTACGTCTGGGGTTAGCTGCTTCCCTTGTTCAGAGAAGAATTGTCTGGCATTTCGTGGCTGGACTGTCATTTTGTCAGGACCAGTATGATATGCTTCAGAATATTTCTTCTCTGTGTATGGCATTTGTGAGCTAAAAGAGATTGCACCCTGGACGCGAGGACACAGTCCCAGTGAGCTTTTGCATACCCTTGCAAGCTCATGAGTTTAGTTGAGCATCTCTGACTTCTTCTACTTCTATGCAAATTGCTCTTAGGGTTAATCACCCTAAGGGTAATGGGGGAATCCAGACGTGGACCCCTTGCTCACAGGTGCTTAGAGGGATCAGCTGCACCTCACCGACGAGGCCCAAGAAGGCCGAAACGTACGTCTGGGGTTAACTGCTTCCCTTGTTCAGAGAAGAATTGTCTGGCATTTCGTGGCTGGACTGTCATTTTGTCAGGACCAGTATGATATGCTTCAGAATATTTCTTCTCTGTGTATGGCATTTGTGAGCTAAAAGAGATTGCACCCTGGACGCGAGGACACAGTCCCAGTGAGCTTTTGCATACCCTTGCAAGCTCATGAGTCTAGTTGAGCATCTCTGACTTCTTCTACTTCTATGCAAATTGCTCTTAGGGTTAGTCACCCTAAGGGTAATGGGGGAATCCAGACGTGGACCCCTTGCTCACAGGTGCTTAGAGGGATCAGCTGCACCTCACCGACGAGGCCCAAGAAGGCCGAAACGTACGTCTGGGGTTAGCTGCTTCCCTTGTTCAGAGAAGAATTGTCTGGCATTTCGTGGCTGGACTGTCATTTTGTCAGGACCAGTATGATATGCTTCAGAATATTTCTTCTCTGTGTATGGCATTTGTGAGCTAAAAGAGATTGCATCCTGGACGCGAGGACACAGTCCCAGTGAGCTTTTGCATACCCTTGCAAGCTCATGAGTCTAGTTGAGCATCTCTGACTTCTTCTACTTCTATGCAAATTGCTCTTAGGGTTAGTCACCCTAAGGGTAATGGGGGAATCCAGACGTGGACCCCTTGCTCACAGGTGCTTAGAGGGATCAGCTGCACCTCACCGACGAGGCCCAAGAAGGCCGAAACGTACGTTTGGGGTTAGCTGCTTCCCTTGTTCAGAGAAGAATTGTCTGGCATTTCGTGGCTGGACTGACATTTTGTCAGGACCAGTATGATATGCTTCAGAATATTTCTTCTCTGTGTATGGCATTTGTGAGCTAAAAGAGATTGCACCCTGGACGCGAGGACACAGTCCCAGTGAGCTTTTGCATACCCTTGCAAGCTCATGAGTCTAGTTGAGCATCTCTGACTTCTTCTACTTCAAAGAGCTAAAAGCCCAATTTATATCATGTGGGATTTTACATTTGTGCCATATGGTGCAATTGGTTTGACACAGAATTACTCTACTTTTCCCTATGTACATATGGCCAATGGTCTTTTTCAGATTATAAACTGAAACAGCTAGAAACAGGCTACCACAGAGATTCAAATGCAAAAAATAAAAGTATATAAATATAGCAGATGACTGCATAAAGAACACCTATCTAGGTTAAGTCCTTCTGTTAAGCAAATGGAGTCATTTAATCTTAGGGTACAATATCCCTTTATTGAGCCCATAGCAACATTGGTCTCCACTAGTGATGAGCGAGCACCCCAATGCTCGGGTGTTCGGGTGCTCTGACCGAGCGCCCCCGGAGGCTCGAGTGCTCGGCCGAGCACCCGAGCCCCATTGAAGTCAATGGGAGGACTCGAGCATTACACCAGGCACCCCCTGCTCTGATGAGGGGAGGGTGCCTGGTCCATAGGAAAAGGGCAGAAAAGGATGGAAACACCACAGAAATGGTTCAGGGACAGCATAGGGAGGATGTCTGGATGCATCTTGGACTCCAACATCGCTGCTGGGAACGATCTTTCGCCCGTAGTACGCCATTTTTACAGACTGACCGTAAAACACACAAAAAGGAAAATAAAAACGACTTTAGGCGAAAAATTGTTACCAAACAGTATTTGCTGTATATTTACTTGTATATCATCTGCAAATTCTCCCAAAAATTTCAACGATTTTTCTGAAGTGAGGCCATGATTAAGAGGGAAACGTGCGCAGAGGCAAATTCTCCCAAAAATTTCCTTGATTTTTCTGAACTGAGGCCATGATTAAGAGGGAAACGTGCGCAAAGGCAAATTCTCCCAAAAATTTCCTCGATTTTTCTGAACTGGGGCCATGATTAAGAGGGAAACGTGCACTGAGCCGACCATCTAAAACATTATGGGTGAGGGTCTGCTGCGGAGCTGACCATCCTAAACATTATATGCGAAGGCCCGCTAGTGAGCTGACGCTATAAAACATTATATGAGAGGGCCCGCTAGAGAGCTGACCCAATAAAACAGTATATGAGAAGGCCCGCTGGTGAGCTGACCTATATAAAAATTATATCACAGGGCCCGCTGGTGAGCTGGCCCTATATAAAAATTATATCACAGGGTATATGGAAGAGAGTCAACCATATACCCGTTTTTTGGGTGGAAGGGGTGAATGGGAATACAGAGTATTCCCATCATTGTAAATAACATATATAAAGTGAGTTTATGTTCCCCCGGGGCTTTCCTCCAGTGGAGTGGAGAAGTCAGGGGAAATCCAGGCCTTGTTCATTTTTATAAGTGTCAACCTATCAGCATTGTCGGTGGAAAGGCGGATACGCTTATCTGTTATGATGCCACCAGCAGCACTAAATACCCGCTCAGACAGAACGCTGGCGGCAGGGCAGGCCAGCACCTCCAAGGCGTAGAGTGCCAGTTCATACCACATGTACAGCTTGGACACCCAGTAGTTGTAAGGCACAGAGGGATCATTGAGGACGCTGACACGGTCTGCTACGTACTCCTTCACCATCTTCCAAAACTTTTCCCTCCTTGTGACACTAGGCTGCGCATCAGGGTGAGGGTGCTGGCGGGGTGTCATGAAGGTGTCCCACGCCTTGGAGAGTGTTGCCCTGCCTTTGTCGGAACTGCTGTGTGCTCCCCTTTTCTCCCCTTCTCGGTTGGCCAAGGTAGCACGTACTCTGCCGCCAGCGTTGTCAGATGGAAAATTTTGGAGGAATTTTTCAACAAGAACCTTCTGGTATTGCACCATTTTGCTTGTCCTCTCCAGCGGAGGAATGAGAGATGAGAAATTCTCTTTGTAGCGGGGGTCCAGAAGGGTGAACACCCAGTAATCCGTGTTGTCTAAAATGCGTGTAACGCGTGGGTCACGGGAAAGGCAGCCTAACATAAAGTCAGCCATGTGTGCCAGAGTACCAACAGGCAAGATTTCGCTGTCCTCACCAGGAGGATGACTCTCAATCTCCTCATCCTCTTCCTCCTCTTCTGCCCACCCACGCTGAAGAGATGGAACTAAAGTTCCATGGCTACCCTCTGTAGCGGAGGCAACCGTGTCTTCCTCCTCCTCCTCCTCCGCCTCCTCCAATTGTCGCTGAGAAGACGAAGTGAGGGTGCTCTGGCTATCACCTTGTGTAAGCTCTTCCTCCCGCATTTCCACCTCTTCCACATGCAAAGCGTCAGTTTTAATTGTGAGCAGCGAGCGTTTCAGTAGACACAGAAGTGGGATGGTTACACTGATAATAGCGTTATCGCCGCTCACCATCTGTGTCGATTCCTCAAAATTGCGTAAAACCTCACAGAGGTCTGACATCCATTCCCACTCCTCACTTCTGATTACAGGAAGTTGAACGGAGAGGCGACGACCGTGTAACAGCTGGTACTCCACTACTGCCCTCTGCTGCTCACAAAGCCGGGCCAACATGTGGAAGGTGGAGTTCCAGCGCGTGCTCACGTCACACAGCAGCCGGTGAGCTGGCAATTGTAAGCGCTGCTGCAGCTTCAACAGGCCGGCCGAAGCTGTAGATGACTTACGGAAATGTGCACACACGCGGCGCACCTTGGTCAAGAGATCATGCACATTGGGGTAGGTTTTTAGAAATCGCTGAACCACTAAATTAAATACATGCGCTAGGCATGGTACGTGTGTGAGCTTGCCGAGCTCCAAGCCGCCACCAAGTTACGCCCATTATCACACACAACCATGCCTGGTTGCAGGTTGAGTGGCGAGAGCCACTGCTCGGTCTGGTGACTAATCCCCTGCAACAGCTCTGAGGCCGTGTGCTGTTTGTCCCCAAGGCAGATCAGCTTCAGCACGGCCTGTTGACGCTTCCCCACTGCAGTGCTACACTGCTTCCAGCTACTGGCTGATGGGGGAGTGGCGCTGCGTGTAGAGAATTCGGAGGTGGAAACGGAGGAGGAGGAGCCAATAACGTAAGTGCTGGCGGAAACCCTGATGGAGGTAGGGCCCGCAATCCTCGGCGTGGGTAGCACCCGTGCCATCCCAGGGTCCGAGTCGCTCCCAGCCTCCACGACATTCACCCAGTGTGCCGTCAGGGAAATGTAGCGTCCCTGGCCACAAGCACTTGTCCATGTGTCAGTCGTTAAGTGGACCTTCCCAGTAACTGCGTTGGTCAGGGCACGGGTGATGTTACGGGACACATGGTGGTGTAATGCGGGGATGGCACACCGGGAAAAGTAGTGGCGGCTGGGGACCGCGTACCGAGGGACAGCTGCTGCCATCAGGCTGCGGAAGGACTCAGTGTCCACAAGCCTAAATGGCAGCATTTCGATGGCCAGTAATTTGGAAAGGTGTGAGGTTAGTGCTATGGCCTGTGGGTGGGTGGCTGGGTATTTTCGCTTGCGCTCAAATGCCTGGGGTAACGACATTTGGACGCTGTGCTGGGACAGGGAAGTGGATGTGGTCGCTGATGGTGCTTCAGATGGTACAGGTGCAGGGCGGGAGGTATGCGGTCCTGCGCCTTCAACAGGCGATTGGCCGGCACCGAAAACAGGGGAAGAGGAGGCAGTGGTGTGGCCTGCAGACACAGATGGGCGATCCAGTCGTTCCTCCCACTTACTACGGTGCTTGGATGCCATGTGTCGGATCATGCTGGTGGTGGTGAGGTTTCTAGTGTTCATGCCTCGGCTCATTCTGGTGTGGCACAGGTTGCAAACTACAATTCTTTTGTCATCCGCACTTTCCTTAAAAAAACGCCATACCGCGGAACACCTACCCCTTGGCAAGGTAGATTTACGCAAGGGGGTGCTCCGTGGAACATTTGCGGGCCGGTTTGGTGCGGTCCGCCTTCTTTCTGTAGCCACACCACTGCCTCTTCCAGCCTGTTGCAGTGCTGCAGATGGCTCACCCTCAGGACTGCTGTCATCGCTCGGCTCTACACCTTCCCAGGTGGGGTCAGTCACCTCATCGTCCACCAAGTCCTCCTCCACTTCCTCACTCTGATCATCCTCCTCATGTCTTGATCCCACCACATACTCAGTCATTGACAACTGTATAACATCCTCCTCAACAAGGTCTTGAGACAGTAATAGTGGTTGATTTAATGGCAACTGTGTCTCATCATCATCATCATCCACTACTTCCTTTGACCTTAAATGCCGTTCACATCTGTCATCTTCTTGTGATTGGGTACACTCTAGAGGTTGTGAATCAGGGCATAAGATGTCATGTTCCTCTGCAAGCGTGCTTGGAGAGAGGGTCAAATGAAGGATTGGTGATGAGACGAGCTCCTCACTATATCCCAGTGTGGGATCACTTCTTTGACCAGACCGTCTATGGTGGGAGGAAGGATGATCAGAGTGAGGATTATGTTGACCAGACTCTTGGCTACTGAGAGTGGACTTGGTGGAAGACAGGGTGGTGCTTAACCGACTGGAAGCAGTATCAGCTGACATCCAACCGACCACCTGTTCGCAGTGGTCGGACCTCGAGAGTGATGTCCTGCGACGCCCTGTAAAATGAGACATGAAGCTAGGTATGGTGGATGTCTTTCTTTCTTGTGCTCTGGCACCAGGCACAGTTTCTCCGCGTCCTGACCCGCGCCCTGAACTATCAGGATCACGTCCACTTCCCCGTCCCTTTTTACCCGCCTTCTTCATCTTACACGGAA
Source organism: Rhinophrynus dorsalis (assembly GCA_037306005.1). NCBI lineage: Eukaryota > Metazoa > Chordata > Amphibia > Anura > Rhinophrynidae > Rhinophrynus > Rhinophrynus dorsalis. Next base: position 43,030,659 of record CM074727.1, read on the forward strand.
TATGTGACTTTGATATTTTAGTTTAAAGACTTAACAGTATTTCTTCCTATTCTGCAACTGTGCAGAGTACACAGAATATGCTGCTAAACTGCGGTGACGCACACTGAATGGAATATGTGACTTTGATATTTTAGTTTAAAGACTTAACAGTATTTCTTCCTATTCTGCAACTGTGCAGAGTACACAGAATAGGCTGCTAAACTGCGGCGAAGCACACTGAATGGAATATGTGACTTTGATATTTTAGTTAGAAGACTTAACAGTATTTCTTCCTATTCTACAACTGTGCAGAGTACACAGAATATGCTGCTAAACTGCGGTGACGCACACTGAATGGAATATGTGACTTTGATATTTTAGTTTGAAGACTTAACAGTATTTCTTCCTATTCTGCAACTGTGCAGAGTACACAGAATAGGCTGCTAAACTGCGGCGAAGCACACTGAATGGAATATGTGACTTTGATATTTTAGTTTGAAGACTTAACAGTATTTCTTCCTATTCTGCAACTGTGCAGAGTACACAGAATAGGCTGCTAAACTGCGGCGAAGCACACTGAATGGAATATGTGACTTTGATATTTTAGTTTAAAGACTTAACAGTATTTCTTCCTATTCTGCAACTGTGCAGAGTACACAGAATAGGCTGCTAAACTGCGGCGAAGCACACTGAATGGAATATGTGACTTTGATATTTTAGTTTAAAGACTTAACAGTATTTCTTCCTATTCTGCAACTGTGCAGAGTACACAGAATATGCTGCTAAACTGCGGTGACGCACACTGAATGGAATATGTGACTTTGATATTTTATAGTGTTGAGCGAGCATGCACGGCCGATGCTCGGATCGGCTCGAGCATCGCTCTGCTCGGCACATGGCGGTACTCGTACGAGTACCGCATGTGCTCGCCCGCCATGTTCGGGTCTCCTCCCCGCACGTTTTGCGGCTGCTGCGCAGCCAATAAACGTGCAGGGAGGCTCTGACATCGGTGTAATGCCAGCAGCCATGTTGGCTGCTGGCATTACACTGATTGGCTGGCCAGAACCCGTGGTCAGGTGCTGTATAGCACCTGACCATCGAGTTCGGCTCAGTCTGAGCCAGGGAGAGCTGAGGATAGGAAGGGAAAGGCAGTGTAGGGAGGAAAAAAACAAAAATTGTGAAAAAAAAAGAACCAAAAGTCCTTTTTAGGACTACTGTGTGTGGGGGCAGCAGGTTATTTGGTGTGGGGGGAAAAAAACAAACAAAAAAAAAAAAAAATATATATATTCTGTTTAGTGTGCAAAGTTGCAGATTAGAGCACATTCTGTTTAGTGTGCACAGTTGCAGATTAGAGCACATTCTGTTTAGTGTGCAAAGTTGCAGATTAGAGCACATTCTGTTTAGTGTGCAAAGTTGCAGATTAGAGCACATTCTGTTTAGTGTGCAAAGTTGCAGATTAGAGCACATTCTGTTAAGTCTTCAAACTAAAATATCAAAGTCACGTATTCCATTCAGTGTGCGTCGCCGCAGTTTAGCAGCACATTCTGAGTACTGTGCAGAGTTGCAGAATAGGAAGAAATACTGTTAAGTCTTCAAACTAAAATATCAAAGTCACATATTCCATTCAGTGTGCTTCGCCGCAGTTTAGCAGCACATTCTGTGTACTGTGCAGAGTTGCAGAATAGGAAGAAATACTGTTAAGTCTTCAAACTCAAATATCAAAGTCACATATTCCATTCAGTGTGCTTCGCCGCAGTTTAGCAGCACATTCTGTGTACTGTGCAGAGTTGCAGAATAGGAAGAAATACTGTTAAGTCTTCAAACTAAAATATCAAAGTCACATATTCCATTCAGTGTGCTTCGCCGCAGTGTAGCAGCACATTCTGTGTACTGTGCAGAGTTGCAGAATAGGAAGAAATACTGTTAAGTCTTCAAACTAAAATATCAAAGTCACATATTCCATTCAGTGTGCTTCGCCGCAGTGTAGCAGCACATTCTGTGTACTGTGCAGAGTTGCAGAATAGGAAGAAATACTGTTAAGTCTTCAAACTAAAATATCAAAGTCACATATTCCATTCAGTGTCTTTCACCGCCGTTTAACAGCCTATTCTGTGTACTCTGCAGAGTTGCAGAATTATAAGAAATACTGTTAAGTTTTCAAACTCAAATATTAAAGTCACATATTCCATTCAGTGTCTTTCACCGCCGTTTAACAGCCTATTCTGTGTACTCTGTACAGTTGCAGAATTATAAGAAATACTGTTAAGTTTTCAAACTCAAATATTAAAGTCACATATTCCATTCAGTGTCTTTCACCGCCGTTTAACAGCCTATTCTGTGTACTCTGTACAGTTCCAGAATTATAAGAAATACTGTTAAGTTTTCAAACTCAAATATTAAAGTCACATATTCCATTCAGTGTCTTTCACCGCCGTTTAACAGCCTATTCTGTGTACTCTGTACAGTTCCAGAATTATAAGAAATACTGTTAATTTTTCAAACTCAAATATTAAAGTCACATATTCCATTCAGTGTCTTTCACCGCCGTTTAACAGCCTATTCTGTGTACTCTGTACAGTTCCAGAATTATAAGAAATACTGTTAAGTTTTCAAACTCAAATATTAAAGTCACATATTCCATTCAGTGTGTTTCAACGCCGTTTAACAGCCTATTCTGTGTACTCTGCAGAGTTGCAGAATTATAAGAAATACTGTTAAGTTTTCAAACTCAAATATTAAAGTCACATATTCCATTCAGTGTCTTTCACCGCCGTTTAACAGCCTATTCTGTGTACTCTGTACAGTTCCAGAATTATAAGAAATACTGTTAAGTTTTCAAACTCAAATATTAAAGTCACATATTCCATTCAGTGTGTTTCAACGCCGTTTAACAGCCTATTCTGTGTACTCTGCAGAGTTGCAGAATAGTAAGAAATACTGTTAAGTTTTCAAACTCAAATATTAAAGTCACATATTCCATTCAGTGTCTTTCACCGCCGTTTAACAGCCTATTCTGTGTACTCTGTACAGTTGCAGAATTATAAGAAATACTGTTAAGTTTTCAAACTCAAATATTAAAGTCACATATTCCATTCAGTGTCTTTCACCGCCGTTTAACAGCCTATTCTGTGTACTCTGTACAGTTCCAGAATTATAAGAAATACTGTTAAGTTTTCAAACTCAAATATTAAAGTCACATATTCCATTCAGTGTGTTTCAACGCCGTTTAACAGCCTATTCTGTGTACTCTGCAGAGTTGCAGAATTATAAGAAATACTGTTAAGTTTTCAAACTCAAATATTAAAGTCACATATTCCATTCAGTGTCTTTCACCGCCGTTTAACAGCCTATTCTGTGTACTCTGTACAGTTCCAGAATTATAAGAAATACTGTTAAGTTTTCAAACTCAAATATTAAAGTCACATATTCCATTCAGTGTGTTTCAACGCCGTTTAACAGCCTATTCTGTGTACTCTGTACAGTTGCAGAATTATAAGAAATACTGTTAAGTTTTCAAACTCAAATATTAAAGTCACATATTCCATTCAGTGTCTTTCACCGCCGTTTAACAGCCTATTCTGTGTACTCTGTACAGTTGCAGAATTATAAGAAATACTGTTAAGTTTTCAAACTCAAATATTAAAGTCACATATTCCATTCAGTGTCTTTCACCGCCGTTTAGCAGCCTATTCTGTGTACTCTGCAGAGTTGCAGAATAGTAAGAAATACTGTTAAGTTTTCAAACTCATATATATTAAAGTCATATATATCGTGTAAGATGAAGAAGGCGGGTAAAAAGGGACGGGGAAGTGGACGTGATCCTGAAAGTTCAGGGCGCGGGTCAGGACGCGGAGAAACTGTGCCTGGTGCCAGAGCACAAGAAAGAAAGACATCCACCATACCTAGCTTCATGTCTGATTTCACAGGGCGTCGCAGGACATCACTCTCGAGGTCCGACCAGTGCGAACAGGTGGTCGGTTGGATGACAGCTGATACTGCTTCCAGTCGGTTAAGCACCACCCTGTCTTCCACCAAGTCCACTCTCAGTAGCCAAGAGTCTGGTCAACATAATCCTCACTCTGATCATCCTTCCTCCCACCATACACGGTCTGGTCAAAGAAGTGATCCCACACTGGGATATAGTGATGAGCTCGTCTCATCACCAATCCTTCATTTGACCCTCTCTCCAAGCACGCTTGCAGAGGAACATGACATCTTGTGCCCTGATTCACAACCTCTAGAGGCTACCCAATCACAAGAAGATGACAGATGTGAACGGCATTTAAGGTCAAAGGAAGTAGTGGATGATGATGATGATGATGATGAGACACAGTTGCCATTAAATCAACCACTATTTCCGTCTCAAGACCTTGTTGAGGAGAATGTTATACAGTTGTCAATGACTGAGTATGTGGTGGGATCAAGACTTGAGGAGGATGATCAGAGTGAGGAAGTGGAGGAGGACTTGGTGGACGATGAGGTGACTGACCCCACCTGGGAAGGTGTAGAGCCGAGCGATGACAGCAGTCCTGAGGGTGAGCCATCTGCAGCACCGCAACAGGCTGGAAGAGGCAGTGGTGTGGCTACAGAAAGAAGGCGGACCGCACCAAACCGGCCCGCAAATGTTCCACGGAGCACCCCCTTGCGTAAATCTACCTTGCCAAGGGGTAGGTGTTCCGCGGTATGGCGTTTTTTTAAGGAAAGTGCGGACGACAAAAGAATTGTAGTTTGCAACCTGTGCCACACCAGAATGAGCCGAGGCATGAACACTAGAAACCTCACCACCACCAGCATGATCCGACACATGGCATCCAAGCACCGTAGTAAGTGGGAGGAACGCCTGGATCGCCCATCTGTGTCTGCAGGCCACACCACTGCCTCCTCTTCCCCTGTTTTCGGTGCCGGCCAATCGCCTGTCGAAGGCGCAGGCCCGCATACCTCCCGCCCTGCACCTGTACCATCTGAAGCACCATCAGCGACCACATCCACTTCCCTGTCCCAGCACAGCGTCCAAATGTCGTTACCCCAGGCATTTGAGCGCAAGAGAAAGTACCCAGCCACCCACCCACAGGCCATAGCACTAACCTCACACCTTTCAAAATTACTGGCCATCGAAATGCTGCCATTTAGGCTTGTGGACACTGAGTCCTTCCGCAGCCTGATGGCAGCAGCTGTCCCTCGGTACGCGGTCCCCAGCCGCCACTACTTTTCCCGGTGTGCCATCCCCGCATTACACCACCATGTGTCCCGTAACATCACCCGTGCCCTGACCAACGCAGTTACTGGGAAGGTCCACTTAACGACTGACACATGGACAAGTGCTTGTGGCCAGGGACGCTACATTTCCCTGACGGCACACTGGGTGAATGTCGTGGAGGCTGGGAGCGACTCGGACCCTGGGATGGCACGGGTGCTACCCACGCCGAGGATTGCGGGCCCTACCTCCATCAGGGTTTCCACCAGCACCTACGTTATTGGCTCCTCCTCCTCCGTTTCCACCTCCGAATTCTCTACACACACCGCCACTCCCCCATCAGCCAGTAGCTGGAAGCAGTGTAGCACTGCAGTGGGGAAGCGTCAACAGGCCGTGCTGAAGCTGATCTGCCTTGGGGACAAACAGCACACGGCCTCAGAGCTGTTGCAGGGGATTAGTCACCAGACCGAGCAGTGGCTCTCGCCACTCAACCTGCAACCAGGCATGGTTGTGTGTGATAATGGGCGTAACTTGGTGGCGGCTTTGGAGCTCGGCAAGCTCACACACGTACCATGCCTAGCGCATGTATTTAATTTAGTGGTGCAGCGATTTCTAAAAACCTACCCCAATGTGCATGATCTCTTGACCAAGGTGCGCCGCGTGTGTGCACATTTCCGTAAGTCATCTACAGCTTCGGCCGGCCTGTTGAAGCTGCAGCAGCGCTTACAATTGCCAGCTCACCGGCTGCTGTGTGACGTGAGCACGCGCTGGAACTCCACCTTCCACATGTTGGCCCGGCTTTGTGAGCAGCAGAGGGCAGTAGTGGAGTACCAGCTGTTACACGGTCGTCGCCTCTCCGTTCAACTTCCTGTAATCAGAAGTGAGGAGTGGGAATGGATGTCAGACCTCTGCGAGGTTTTACGCAATTTTGAGGAATCGACACAGATGGTGAGCGGCGATAACGCTATTATCAGTGTAACCATCCCACTTCTGTGTCTACTGAAACGCTCGCTGCTCACAATTAAAACCGACGCTTTGCATGTGGAAGAGGTGGAAATGGGGGAGGAAGAGCTTACACAAGGTGATAGCCAGAGCACCCTCACTTCGTCTTCTCAGCGACAATTGGAGGAGGCGGAGGAGGAGGAGGAGGAGGAGGAGGAGGAGGAAGACACGGTTGCCTCCGCTACAGAGGGTAGCCATGGAACTTTAGTTCCATCTCTTCAGCGTGGGTGGGCAGAAGAGGAGGAAGAGGATGAGGATATTGAGAGTCATCCTCCTGGTGAGGACAGCGAAATCTTGACTGTTGGTACTCTGGCACACATGGCTGACTTTATGTTAGGCTGCCTTTCCCGTGACCCAAGCGTTGTACGCATTTTAGACAACACGGATTACTGGGTGTTCACCCTTCTGGACCCCCGCTACAAAGAGAATTTCTCATCTCTCATTCCTCCGGTGGAGAGGACAAGCAAAATGGTGCAATACCAGAAGGTTCTTGTTGAAAAATTGCTCCAAAATTTTCCATCTGACAACGCTGGCGGCAGAGTACGTGCTACCTTGGCCAACCGAGAAGGGGAGAAAAGGGGAGCACACAGCAGTTCCGACAAAGGCAGGGCAACACTCTCCAAGGCGTGGGACACCTTCATGACACCCCGCCAGCACCCTCACCCTGATGCGCAGCCTAGTGTCACAAGGAGGGAAAAGTTTTGGAAGATGGTGAAGGAGTACGTAGCAGACCGTGTCAGCGTCCTCAATGATCCCTCTGTGCCTTACAACTACTGGGTGTCCAAGCTGGACACGTGGTATGAACTGGCACTCTACGCCTTGGAGGTGCTGGCCTGCCCTGCCGCCAGCGTTCTGTCTGAGCGGGTATTTAGTGCTGCTGGTGGCATCATAACAGATAAGCGTATCCGCCTTTCCACCGACAATGCTGATAGGTTGACACTTATAAAAATGAACAAGGCCTGGATTTCCCCTGACTTCTCCACTCCACTGGAGGAAAGCCCCGGGGGAACATAAACTCACTTTATATATGTTATTTACAATGATGGGAATACTCTGTATTCCCATTCACCCCTTCCACCCCAAAAACGGGTATATGGTTGACTCTTAATGTTCTCATCCTCCTCCTCCTCTTCCATATGCCCTGGGATATAATTTTTATATAGGGCCAGCTCACCAGCGTGCCCTGGGATATAATTTTTATATAGGGCCAGCTCACCAGCGGGCCCTGTGATATAATTTTTATATAGGGCCAGCTCACCAGCGGGCCCTGTTTGCCAATTTTTATATAGGTCAGCTCACCAGCGGGCCTTCTCATATAATGTTTTATTGGGTCAGCTCTCTAGCGGGCCCTCTCATATAATGTTTTATAGCGTCAGCTCACTAGCGGGCCTTCGCATATAATGTTTAGGATGGTCAGCTCTGCAGCAGACCCTCACCCATAATGTTTTAGATGGTCAGCTCAGCGCACGTTTCCCTCTTAATCATGGCCTCAGTTCTGAAAATCAAGGAAATTTTTGGGAGAATTTGCCTCTGCGCACGTTTCCCTCTTAATCATGGCCTCAGTTCTGAAAATCAAGGAAATTTTTGGGAGAATTTGCCTCTGCGCACGTTTCCCTCTTAATCATGGCCTCAGTTCTGAAAATCAAGGAAATTTTTGGGAGAATTTGCCTCTGCGCACGTTTCCCTCTTAATCATGGCCTCAGTTCTGAAAATCAAGGAAATTTTTGGGATAATTTGCCTCTGCGCACGTTTCCCTCTTAATCATGGCCTCAGTTCTGAAAATCAAGGAAATTTTTGGGAGAATTTGCCTCTGCGCACGTTTCCCTCTTAATCATGGCCTCAGTTCTGAAAATCAAGGAAATTTTTGGGATAATTTGCCTCTGCGCACGTTTCCCTCTTAATCATGGCCTCAGTTCTGAAAATCAAGGAAATTTTTGGGAGAATTTGCCTCTGCGCACGTTTCCCTCTTAATCATGGCCTCAGTTCTGAAAATCAAGGAAATTTTTGGGAGAATTTGCCTCTGCGCACGTTTCCCTCTTAATCATGGCCTCACTTCAGAAAATCGATGACATTTTTGGGAGAATTTGCAGATGATATACAAGTAAATATACAGCAAATACTGTTTGGTAACAATTTTTCGCCTAAAGTCGTTTTTATTTTCCTTTTTGTGTGTTTTACGGTCAGTCTGTAAAAATGGCGTACTACGGGCGAAAGATCGTTCCCAGCAGCGATGTTGGAGTCCAAGGTGCATCCAGACATCCTCCCTATGCTGTCCCTGAACCATTTCTGTAGTGTTTCCATCTTTTTCTGCCCTTTTCCTATGGACCAGGCACCCTCCCCTCATCAGAGCAGGGGGTGCCTGGTGTAATGCTCGAGTCCTCCCATTGACTTCAATGGGGCTCGGGTGCTCGGCCGAGCACTCGAGCCTCAGGGGGTGCTCGGTCAGAGCACCCGAACATCCGAGCATTGGGGTGCTCGCTCATCACTAATATTTTAGTTTAAAGACTTAACAGTATTTCTTCCTATTCTACAACTGTGCAGAGTACACAGAATAGGCTGCTAAACTGCGGCGAAGCACACTGAATGGAATATGTGACTTTGATATTTTAGTTTAAAGACTTAACAGTATTTCTTCCTATTCTGCAACTGTGCAGAGTACACAGAATAGGCTGCTAAACTGCGGCGAAGCACACTGAATGGAATATGTGACTTTGATATTTTAGTTTGAAGACTTAACAGTATTTCTTCCTATTCTGCAACTGTGCAGAGTACACAGAATAGGCTGCTAAACTGCGGTGACGCACACTGAATGGAATATGTGACTTTGATATTTTAGTTTGAAGACTTAACAGTATTTCTTCCTATTCTGCAACTGTGCAGAGTACACAGAATAGGCTGCTAAACTGCGGTGAAGCACACTGAATGGAATATGTGACTTTGATATTTTAGTTTAAAGACTTAACAGTATTTCTTCCTATTCTGCAACTGTGCAGAGTACACAGAATATGCTGCTAAACTGCGGTGACGCACACTGAATGGAATATGTGACTTTGATATTTTAGTTTGAAGACTTAACAGAATGTGCTCTAATCTGCAACTTTGCACACTAAACAGAATGTGCTCTAATCTGCAACTTTGCACACTAAACAGAATGTGCTCTAATCTGCAACTTTGCACACTAAACAGAATGTGCTCTAATCTTCAACTTTGCACACTAAACAGAATATATGAAATTTTTTTTTTTTTTTTTGTTTTTTTCCCCCCACACAAAATAAACTGCTGCCCCCACACACAGTAGTCCTAAAAAGGACTTTTGGTTCTTTTATTTTAACAAATTTGCTTTTTTTCTCCCTACACTGACTTTCCCTTCCTATCCTCATCTCTCCCTGGCTAAGACTGAGCCGAACTCGCTGGTCAGGTGCTATACAGCACCCGACCACGGGTTCTGGCCAGCCAATCAGTGTAATGCCAGCAGCCAACATGGCTGCTGGCATTACACTGATGTCAGAGCCTCCCTGCACGTTTATTGGCTGCGCAGCAGCCGCAAAACGTGCGGAGAGGAGACCCGAACATGGCGGGCGAGCACATGCGGTACTCGTACGAGTACCGCCATGTGCCGATCCGAGCGATGCTCGAGCCGATCCGAGCATCGGCCGAGCATGCTCGCTCAACACTAGTCTCCACTAAAATGACTCTACGTCTGTTGTAGCGGAGACAGGAAGATGGGCTTCATTAGTCAGTATATAAATCTATGTAGGTCCTGGCAGGTGGACTCTTTCAATTGGCCTCATGCAGTTATCCTATAACAAAGTGGTAGAATGCGTCGCTCCCTGTGAGCGTAACCGCACATGCGCAGTAGAGATTGCTGTTCCTGCAGTCTTTACTGCGCATGTGTGGTTTTGCACACAGGGATCTTCACTGTGAGCCGCCTGGAGCTCCCCGCTAAGGATCAGTGCGTTCGGCGAATCTCTACTGTGCATGACTGCAGTCATGCACAGAAGAGACTCGCCTAATGTGCTGATCTGGAGCAGGGAGCTCCTGACGGCTCACAGTCTGTCTCTGTTCCCAGCTCTGGGGCAGCAGCCGGGGCCACTAGGTGCACTTTAGCCTGTGTATACGGATTTTCATACTAGTATAACAATGAAGTATATAGAACACTGGGTTAATCTCTAGCAGTTGCAGGGCCGGCACCACCCATAGGTGAGGTAGGTGCCAGAGTAGGGTGCATATCTACTGGGGGAGCAGAGCCACACGCACCTTGTCGGCTGCTGTGTGAAGGGAGAGATGTGACGCCTCAACAACTTTCCTTCCCTAGTTCCCTTCCTCCACTGAGCCCTCAACCACAACACAGAGGGTGTCACCAATTGTAGCAGAAAAGAAATATTACTAACCTATTTTTACATAACCAAATTCAAGACACAACTCAGTTTATGCATTAACCCCAACCGTGTCCCCTTGTAAGATTCTTACAAGGGGTTAATGCATAAAATGGGTTACATACTGCTCTTTGGCATATATAGGGTTAATCCATACATTGGATTTCATACTGCTCTCTCTCATACAAGGGGTTATATCCATACATTGGGTGACACACAGCTTTCTTTCATACAATGGGTTAAATCCATACATTGGGTTACATACAGCTCTCTTTCATACAAGGGGTTAATCCATACATTGGGTTAAATACAACTGTGCTACAAGTGGTTAATTCATGCAGTGGGTTACATACAGCTCTCTCTTACAGAAGAGAGAGCTGAATGTAACCCAGTGTATAGATTAACCCCTTGTAAAAGCTGCATGTAACCCAGTATATGTGTTAACCCCTTGTATGCCACAGAGTTGCATGTAACCCAATGTGTGGATTAATCCTGTGTATGACAGAGTGGTATGTAACCCAATGCATGGCTTAACCCCATTGTACACCAGATTTGCGACAAACAATTCTATTAATTAGCGCATAAAAGGCGCTAAGGTAACAATCATTAAAAGAGGTGGGGTATAAGTAGGCAGGGCATAAAGGAGCAGGATACCAGGGGTGCAGCCAATTGGATGGCAAAATAAAGTTTTGTCTAGGGTGGCAAAAATCCTTGCACCAGCCCTGAGCAGTTGGACATTGGCAGTTGGTCTTCACTATGACATCACAGTAACAGATATTCCTGACAAACTGAACACAACAGCATTTTCCTGATAGTGTAAGGAGATAAGGACACTTGTAGTCTACAGTGTAGGACAGAGGACCTTCTTTTACTTCCTATTGTTAGTGTTTATTGCGACAGTTTGTATAGCAATCAGAGACTTGTATAGACAGCGCGTTACTTTTTCATCGGATTTGACATCCCCCGCACACGCGCCAACATGCCTATTTGTGTGCATTATAAATTTGCGTGCATGCTGCTGTATGCCACCGTCTTATTCAGCGGGCAGAGCTTTGTATTAGTTGGAGAACTTAAGCAATCCATCATGAGACGGGAGAAGCTGAATCCCAAATTGTGTGACCTGAAGATCAGTGATGCTGAGTCTGGGGAAGGTAAGACAAACCCCCACACTTCTGTACAAGCTCCATATTCTCACAAAAGTGGAGCAATTCTGGGGAAAACCAATTGGATCACACGGTACAAAATATTCCCAGGGATATAAAATGGCTTTTTAACTCATTGCATTCTACAGAGGTCTTCAACACATTCAATGCATTGGATTGATCACTAACATTCAAGGGGTTCAAAGCCTTATATCTATGTTAATCTGCATTTATAACCTGTGGTGCAGCTGGTTTGCTCCACAATTGTTCCACTTTTTATTCCATGTGTATGGACCATAATGGTACAGCCAAGGAGCAATGCATCTGGAAGGGGGTAGGGGGCGCAGTTGTGACAGGGCCAAGCCTCCATGGGGGCCCAGTAGATTATAGTTATACCCCCGGGTAATTATTTGTGCATTAACCCTTTGAGTACCAGAAGGGTATGCAACACATTGCAAAGTAATGTGTAGCATACTCTTCTGGCACTCAAAGGGTTAAGAAGCCCCAAAAAAATATTTGCCTGCAGACCTCTAATGAGTGACGCCTCATGCCATTGCCTCAGTGAATAGTGCTCCCCATTTGTTTAATCTCTGACTAAAGGAGACGTTTCACCCCATAATAATACAAATCCTAAAGGGCCATGTGAATTTTTACCTTGCTTCTTGGTAGGATCTGTAATTAGTTCTGGATGACATGTCCATGGAGGTGGATACTACAGTTCCTAGCAGGACCACAGGCAGAGCTGGATTTCCCAGTAGACAGAGTAGGCAGCTGCCTAAATCTCCAGAGTTTGAGAGATGCCTCAGCTGTGCTGAATTGTGGGTGTGGCCAGAGCAATCTCAATATCCCAGCACCAGTTTAATACCCCTTTACGGGATATTATTTAACCATGTGAATGCTGGAGAGATCCCTCTTGAATCCAAAGGGTTAACCCTTTGAGTTCCAGAGGGGTATGCAATGCATTGCAAAGCATTGTGTTGCGTACCTCTCTGGCAATCAAAAGGTTAATTTTTTTCTTTTTTTTGTCCTTGTTTGTTGTAGGCAGACGCGTAACTAGAAGACACCGGGTCCTGGTGAAGAAATTAACATAGGCCCCCCGACCACATTGCCCCCAGTCTCCATATTTCCCCCTATTGCCCCCAATCTTCACATTGCCCCCACCTCCATATTGCCTCCCAATCTCCACATTTTCCCCCAATCTCCACACTGCTCCACATTACCCCCAAGTCTCCACACTGCCTCCACATTGCCCCCAATCTCCACCTTGCCTACCTTTTCCAAAGTTAGCCTGGTGTACCATTGCCATGGACTTCATTGTTCTGTTGCTAATTAGAGCCACAACACATTTTGGAGGATACAGATAGAATTACTGTACTACCTACCTCGAGTCCCTGGTGGTCTAGCAGCGTGGCATGGGAGATCTGTGCCTCCTTCGGCACAGACCTCTAGAGCTGATGTAATCTCCCAGCGCTCTGCATTACTAGAACGCCGGAGTACAGACCGAGTTGCTGCTGCATTTTATCACAACATATCACCAGTCACACCCCAAGCAACATCACCTAAATCAGGAGTGTATTTGGTAATATAAAATTTTGGGAGATACGTCTCTTGAACACAGTTATACGGACAAAATTTATTGGAATCTTTAACCATCTGAGTGCCATAGTGGTATGCAAAGCATTCTTTTGTAACGAGTTGCATGCCCCTATCGCACTCATAGCGTTAAGATATTCTGGCCATAGTAAAATAGATGTTATTATTAGAAAGTGTTACTTCTCCTTTAACCATTTGAGAGCCACTGAAGCATCCACCACATTGCAGCGCAATACATTGCATACATCTCTGGCATTCCAATGGTTAAAAGCTTATTGTAATCAAACTTCTTATAGGTCATTTGGCTGCCACATATTCCTCAGCCACAAGGCCACATTGTGTGTGACTGAGATTGGTGTCACTATTGATACAGTCCTGTAACACCTTCCAGTTTTCTTTCCACAGACTTCCATTCCAGTTTACACTCTGAGAAGAAACAACATTAATCACTTGTGTGTCCCTCATTAGAAGCTGGTATAAATAACATAGGAAGACAGGTTTCCTACATGTGCTAACACATTAAATAATGTTATATACATTAAATGCCATGTAATCCAAGCTAGCATCTGGAATCAAATCTTTATTTGTCACGTCCTTTATTGATATTTGTTCTCTCCAATCTCACATTAGAATTCAAAGATGAAAATGACAAAGTGAAGAAGAACGCGTCGGTCATAGTGCGTAGAGTTCCACGCACAAAGCCTGATCGTCAGCCTTATTATCAGTGAGTATACATGCAGCAATGCACTGAAGAACTATCTAGCATACAATGGGTTAAAAACAAATCAATAAAACAATTATAATCATATACTCGCAGCCAAAGGTGAGATTGATTATTGGATAAAACCTAGTTCGTTTTTATGTCATTTTTTCCATCACAATCTGAGAGCCTTTTTTAGTTAAGCGCCCTGCTCTCCTGCTGGAGGATACTTCACCCCACAGTTCCTGTGTTCCACATGGACTAAGATAACAGGATTTATCAGTCAATGCAAAGAAAAAAAATCCCCTTGTATATAAGCTCTTTACCAAATCAGCATGTACTATGTGTACAAACATGACAGATGGTGATGTTCACAGCTATTCCTTTAACCAGCTTTCATCACCCACCCCCGCTCCTCACCAGGGGGGCATGTCCCCAGTTTGGGTATCACAGTGCTAACCAGAACTGGAATCATTCTGGATCAATTCAACTGCATCAGAGAGGACCAAAAAAATCCCCATCAATTTAACACTTTGAGTGCGAGAGGGTATACACAATGCATTGTTTTGCAATGCGTTGTGTACCCCTTTAGCATTCACAGGGTTAAATGGGATTTTCAACTCCTTGAAAGCTAGAGAGGTTTCTGGTATTTATTCTGTCTGTCTGTCTGTCCATCTATCCACCTCTCTGTCTCTGTGCCGGTCATGTCTGTACCTGTCTGTATGTCTGTCTCTGTTTGGATATATGTTGTATCTGTTTCTGTCTATCTGTGTCTTCCTGTCTCTATGTCTGTCTGTCTGTCTGTCTATCTGACTGTCTGTCTTATTTAATGTTCTGATTTACTTTTCCCCCAGATGTTGTACTTATTATGATCTTATTTTTCTTCCTTTCTAGTAATCAAGCAGATCAAACTGTACGAACGGCGAAATCAGTAAGTTACAACATGTCAGTTACACTTCTCTGTTACCCTCATACAGGGCCGGTGCAAGAATTTTTGTCTACACAGGCGAAGGTGCATTTTGATGCCCCCCCCCCCCCGCCAATCCACCCACCTCCCTCTAACCTGGCCACAATCCCCCTTCCCTTGACCTTGCCACAATCCCCTGCCCCTTGTGCCTTACCCTAAAAATGGCCCTGGCACTCTTTTTATAAATTAACATGTCTGGGGTCATATACACTTAAGTATCCTGGACGTCATGCTAGACTGAAACATTTCTCCGTTTTTTCTCTGCAATCTAAAATACTGTCCTACATATGCTCTGAGGGAGCAGCCATTCCCACCCTTTCCACTGCTCCGTACGATTGTCAATGAATGCATTATACCCACTTTTGGTCCTCAAGAGGTAAACCTAAAATATTACACTTCTCTGTATTAACCCCTTGGATTTTAGAGAAGTCTCCATTAGATGGCTCTTGCCTCCATGTCGTTCATTAAAAAAAGTGTAATTGTGCTACACTATGATACCACACATCTTATATTTTAAATGAAGCTACACAGATATTACAGAGCTTACCACTGAGGCACGAGGTGGGATAAAGAAGCAAGAGGGGGAGGCAAGAGGGGATAAAGAGACAAGATGGGGAGTGAGTGGCAAAAATGAGAGAGACAAAAAGGGATAAAGAGAAAGAGGAAAGTGGAGAGAAAGAGGGGCAAGAGGGGGATAAAGAAGGGAAAGAGGGAGAACGAGACAAGACTGGACTAAAGAGAAAGAGGCAGAATGGAGAGAAAGGCAAGGGGAAGAGAGAAAAGTGATGGAGAAAGATAAAGAGGCAAGAGGGAGAAAGAGTTAAGAATGGAATAAAGAGAAAAAAGTAAGGGAGAGAAAAGAATCTCTTTCTCCCCTTCTTGATCCCTGCTCTAGCATCTTTCTCCCCCTTTTGCCTCCTTGCCTCTTGATCCTCCTATTCCATCTTTATCCCCAATTTGCCTCTTGACTCCCCCTCTTGTCTCCTGACCCCCCCATTTTGCCTCTTGACTCCCCCTCTTGTCTCCTGACCCCCCCATTTTGCCTCTTGACTCCCCCTCTTGTCTCCTGATCTCCCCCATTTTGCCTCTTTCTCCCCCTCACCTCCTGATCTCCCCCATTTTGCCTCTTTCTCCCCCTCACCTCCTGATCCCCCCCATTTTGCCTCTTTCTCCCCCTCACCTCCTGATCCCCCCCATTTTGCCTCTTTCTCCCCCTCACCTCCTGATCCCCCCCATTTTGCCTCTTTCTCCCCCTCACCTCCTGATCCCCCCATGTTGCCTCTTTCTCCCCCTCACCTCCTGATCCCCCCCATTTTGCCCTTTTTCTCCCCCTCACCTCCTGATCCCCCCCATTTTGCCTCTTTCTCCCCCTCACCTCCTGATCCCCCCCATTTTGCCTCTTTCTCCCCCTCACCTCCTGATCCCCCCCATTTTGCCTCTTTCTCCCCCTCACCTCCTGATCCACCCCATTTTGCCTCTTTCTCCCCCTCACCTCCTGATCCCCCCCATTTTGCCTCTTTCTCCCCCTCACCTCCTGATCCCCCCCATTTTGCCTTTCTCCCCCTCACCTCCTGATCCCCCCCCATTTTGCCTCTTTCTCTTCCTTACCTCCTGATGCACCCAGTTTGACTCTCTCCCACTCACCTTTTCATCCCCCCTTTTTGCATTTCTCCCCCTCACCTCTTGACCCCCCTTTTTTGCCTTTCACCCCTTGACACTTGATCCCCCATTTTGCCTCTTTATCCCCTCTCTTGATCCTCCCCCCCTTTGTCTCAAGTTCCCCCTTGCCTTTACTTAATTCTGAGGGAGCCCGGAGCTGTGCTGGTGCAGCAGTTGCAGACCTGTTTCCTCTTCTCTGCACTGCAGCCTCTGAAGCCAGCCGCTGCCAGCCAGGACCGGACCATGTGACACACGCAGTGAGCTAGCGACGCAGACGTGGTGCAGGTAGTTTGCTTCATCTTTCTGGGCGCTACTTTCAAACTTGCTCTGATTCAGGACAAGTTTGAAAGTAGCGCCCAGAAAGATGAAGAAAACTACCAGCATGCGCGACGTCACTGCTCAGCGTGTGCCACTGGGTCCCGGATAACCCGGGTTGTGATCGCTAGTGCTCATCCTCTTTCACCTCTCAGGGATTCCCATTTAGGCGCCCCTCCGCTGTGGGGCGCCCTAAGGCGGCTGCCTAAGCTGCCTTATAGTAGCGCCGGCCCTGCCCTCATATCACTTATACATTTCCCCCTGTCATGTCTGTGGGTCTGAATGTGGTGTAAAATGTATCACACATTCTGATACGTGTTATTGATTACACTATAAACGTCTATACACACTAGTACACTGGATACAACACTGAATGCTTAAACTTGTAACCCACAACTTAACACATTCCAATTGCTTTGGACTGCAACTCCCAACATCCCTAGCCAACCAACTGTTGGAGTGAGTCCCTGGCTCAGACTGCCCACTGCATTATAAGAAGTTATCCTATCAGTGAAATATTTATGGACACAATATCATACTGTGTTGTCTGTCAATACAAGGTCTATTTGTAAAAATCTGCTGCATTGTTGTATGCAGTAAATGGGCATACCCGGGAACTTCTTTGACTGGATCACCCGGAGGGGAGCCCTGTGATGCTGCTGAAGGCAGAAAAATGACGCAATTTGTGTCATAAAAAGGGGTGTGGCTTAATCACAAGTCGGGGGGGCAGGACAAAAATAAAAAACATAAAACACCTAGAACAGACTCGGGAAGGAAGAGAGAAGGCCGTGGACTGGGAGAAACAGGGTAGAAAGGAGCAGATGTGGGCAGAGTTTCATGAGAAACCCCCCACACCCAGAGAATCAAACTGTGCCCCGAAGACCCGGTAATTCAGGCTCAAAACCAGAGTCTCCGGGGCAAATCCTGAGACTTCCCAACTATGTAAATGGGTTATCATTGCCAGACTGTAGAAAAGGGGCCATTTTGCTATGGAGTTTACTCTTTCAAACATTGTGTCTGGAATTTCTGCAGTAATATGTGGAATTATGTGATGTTTCTCATTTTTAAACTATGAGAGCTAAACAGGTATCGAACACCTCTCTGGCACCAAAGGGTTAAAGAACCAGAGGTGTGTGCAGCACTTTGCTTCACAATGGGTTGCATGCACCTTTTGATTCTTAACCCCTGAAGGACCGGTAAAATTTGTGGTGGTTTGTAGTTAAGGACCGGAGTAATACTGACCTTTGTGACTATATCTCTGTACAACAGCATGTTCCCTCTAAGTATTTTATTCCAGACACACATATTATATACCGTTTTATCACGCACAAGCAGGGCTTTCTTCTGATATCACACTTATAGGGATAACACACCATTTATTTAAATAAAAATAAAGAAAATGATAAAAACAATGTAAAAAATACAGTTTTTATTGATTCTCTTGTGATAATTTGTGCCCCAGGGGTTAATTTTTTATGGAGACGGCATGAAAGGTATGACCAGTCATTCATACCTACACAATGTGTAGTTTTAGGGGGGGACTGTGCCTCTGGGTTGAAAATCCCCATGTCCCTCTTTAGCTCCTGGATTTTCCATTTATTTATACATTACTGCTTGGTGTGTATATAATTGTATTACTGTGCTCCACATTAATAAAACTCACTTTACATTTTAATTTTACGCCATTGTGTTTTAAAATAAAATGTTGTAAATAAAATGATTTGATCGTTCTCCACATAATTTTTAAATAGTCAGAGTGGTGTCAGAAGGTAATAAAGAGACCTGCGTTTGCCCTGCCCCCAGCACCAGCGTTGAAGGAGTTAGTACCCCAAACGTTGGCCTCTTTGTGTTTGCTTTTAAGTCTGCTCTCTGCTTCTCTCTTCCTTACTCTCATAGTATGGAAGAGAGGCACAGAGCAGACACAAAGGCAAAGAGTAAATCACATTGCCTTTCTGTATAGAAAAGCTGACACACATGACCGTTGTAGGAGTGATCGTATGTACCGGAAAAGCAAAGAAGGACTGAAACAGAGCTCTCCGGGCCTGGAGCTCTCAGCCTCAACCTCTGTAGCATGATAGCAGCATGCACTTAGGCGTGCTGCTATCATTTAACCCTTGACGTGCCAGGACAGTCATGGGTACTTATGGGAATTTTACTCATGACGGTCCTGGCACGTCATGGATCCTTAAGGAGTTAAGTGGTTAAAGACCACATCAAATTTCAAGTTTCTAACTCTATGTATGAAGAATGAAGAGAGATGATTATGTGATATTCTCATAACACAAACTCTAGGAAAAATCATTTTACAAATGTCTCTGATCATAATTGGTACACTAGCTAAATACTAGAAAATAGGGGATTAAAAACAATTACAGATGCCATTCAATAAACTAAAAATGAGTAATTCTAGAGCAAACCAAGTGAACCATAGAGGAGAAATGACAATTCCCACTGATGTACATGAAGCCAACTTGAATGCTAGAAAGATCTCCAACACATTGCTTGACAATGGGCTGGACTCATATCTTTATCCTTAAATAGGTTAAAGGCTCTTAAACTTTGGAGTGCCAGAGCAGAATGCAATACTTTGGAAAGCAATGCCTTGCATACCCCTCTGGAACTCAAAGGAATTTATGGAATGTATATTTTCTTCTATGATGCAATTGGTTTGCATCAGAATTGCTCCTTGTTAGCTTGTTGAATTACACCTTCACTCCTCTCTATCAATTCCCCACTCCCATGTCGTGATGTAATTTCCTGTCTTTGCGCTGGCGCTGTATGTGAGTAAGACACCTTGCATTTAAAGCCAGTGATAGAGACAAAGTGACGTCACTGTTTTTTCAGCTAGAAGACCTCACAATACACTGCTTTACACTGTAGTCCCAGATAGGGGCAACATGTCAGTGGTGCCTTAAATCATTCATATTGTGACATAAATGGACCATCAAAACAAATATGGTTCCTACATATGCAAATCTTGAATTTTTTTGGACTAATGCACAACAGTAAGTTCCTTGCCTCAAAATATTAAAAATAAAAATTAAATAAAAGTATGAAAAATGAAATATTGTTTTACTGATGTGGATGAAAGCATCTGTTGTAACTGTATACAAGGTATTTGGGTGATTTAGTCCTGTAATGTCAGAGTTGGCAACCTAAGGCCTTCCAGCTGTTGTTTACCTGCATCTGATTTATCTGCTGCCCTGTTCCTGACTACTACTAGGGTTGCCACCTTTTCTTCCAAAAAATACCGGCCATGGCATTCCGTCCATAGACTTAACATTGGACAGAAGCCAATTTTTTACCGGCCTGCCGGTAAAATACCGGCTGGGTGGTAACCCTAACTACTACTGAGAAAGGTACATAGCAGAGAGGTAGCTAGAGCCAGTGATAATGGTTAAGTGTTAGAGTTAGGTTATCATTTAGGGTTTGGAATTAGGGTTTATCGTTATATTAGGGTTTAGTATGAAGGTTAGGATTTGTTTTATAAGGGTTAGGATTTTAGATTTTAGGGTTAGGCTTTTTTCCAGGGTTAGGGATGGGGGTTAGGAGTTAACTTTTAAGGATATGATTTGTTTGGGGTTTGGATTTGTGTTTTAGGGTCACAGTTAGTGTTAGGAGTTGTTTTTTTTTAGTGCTACAGTTAAGTTTTAATGTTTGTTTTTTTCTAGCAATATATTGTTACTTTTTAGAGTTAGGTTTGGGTTTTAGGTTTTATTTTCAAGGTTAGTTATTAGGTTAGTTTAGCAGTTTTTACTGTTAAGGTTGGATTTTAGGGTTAGGGCTTGTTTTTTAGGGTTCGGGTAATATAAGGTATATTCCCACCAATAGGTGGTGCTTCATTCCTCTTAATGACCAGAGGGCTGTGCAATTTATTGCTTCTCAATGGGTTGCACTCCCTACTAGTCTTTAAGGTGTTAACTCAAACTGCACTTTTTTATTAGAAGTTGATACTGTTGCTATTGCTGTCTATGGGGAGCTGCATTTGCTACCTAAAGCTTTCTATGTATGGTGATAGAAACATTGTATGATGTGCTCTGGTCACTAGATGGCACTGTTGCACAGTTTGATTTAGAAAACATAACTGCACTGCAACTTTTGAATGCAATATCTCAGATCAGTGATTCTCAACCAGGGTGCCGTGGCACTTTGGTGTGCCACAGATATCAGCTTAGGGTGCCCCATGTTTTGTATGAAGACTGACAAAAATGGAATTTTAAATAAAGTTTTATAGAAATTGTTATGCACAATAGATTTAGTTTGTTATTATGATTATACAACCTAATAATAACTGTATATTTATGTATTGTACCCTTCTTATGCCCTTGATAAAGTACATTAAATATGTTAGGGGTGCCCCGAATGTTGTAGATTATGTGTTAGGGGTGCCCCAAACAAAAAAAGATTGAGAACCACTGTCTCAGATAGATAGATAGCTAGATAGATAGATAGATAGATAGACAGATAGATAGATAGACATATTACTGCTCATTAAAGAGACACATACAGTTATTGATGTTGTAAAATGTTTGCTGCCGTATTGTATTCTCATGGAGAACTGACTAATCTGTTGTGATGATATAATAACTGAACATGTATTTAATTTTCCATAGATTCCCTCGATTGAGAAGACCGCACCTCTCTCTGTGGCCAAGATCATTACGGTACATGTATAGACATTATTGTTAAACCTATTTATTTTAGATACCTTTTTTGTAGCCTGACATGTAAAGTTTACATTGTATATCCCTGGAATTGGAAGAATAACCAGGAGTATCTCTCTGCACATCCATATAATCACATCATTTCCAAGGAGAGTCAACGGCACCTTCTTCACACGTATCTCTGTGTCCTCCTGACCACAAGACTTTCTTGTCTACACTTTTTCACTGGAAAAAAGGACTTTAATAACAAATGATGCAGAATGTGTCAGTGAACTGAAGGGACTATGGGCTGTATTAAAAATACTAAAGGGGAACAATTCTAAACCAAACCAATTGCACCACAGGGGGGAAATAACCCCCCCACCACACACACTGATTTAATTGGGACATTTAACCCCTTGGGTGCCAGAGAGGACTACACAGCAATGCCTTGTAAATCTCTCTAGAATTCAAGGGGTTAAAAGCCCCTTTTAAATCAGTGGGAATGTAGGTGATATTTATTTGTCACCTACAGTGCAGTTTGTTCACCCCAGAATTGCTTCTCTTTAGCCTCCTGACTTTTTTGCGGAAAACGATGAAGATGATTGGTGACATGAACTTCTTATATCGCTGTGACATCATTATCACTTACCAAACACGTCCAATCACTGTGGCATGTCCCAAAGGCTCCTATTGTAATAAGACCAGGAAACTGCGCACTGATTGCTCTGGAATCCCTTGGGTGCTAAGCAATCTATTGCACACTTTCTTGTGTTTACTTTCACCTACTTTGTAATATGTGTCCAAAGGGGCTTCTGTGTCTCTAATGATTATTATTTATTATGTAATTGTGCAACTTGGTGCTAGTCTTCAATTCTCTAATGGGCAACCTGAAGATATCTGCCCATTGTGAACTGCAGCTGCCATTATACACAAACAAAGGCCAATGACAGGCTGGGGATAATGGTATCAGTAGACCTCAACAGCAGGGGGGCTCAGGTTTCCCATTCCTATCTCTACCCTTTGTATACTTAGCTGTGTGTTGCACATCTCCCTAGCACTTAAGGGGTTAAACAAACCAGTTTACCATTACTTTAAATTTAAATAGGGTGCTTAAAGGGATAGTAATATTTAAAATGTAAAAATAATATTTAATGTTGTAGTGTTTATCCCCTGAGTAAAACAAGGGTATTCCCAAAGCTGTTTTATTCACAAGTTATTACAGCTCAAACCTGAATTTTATAGGTGCAGTATCAAAGTGGTCAGAAATTGTACAGTGGCGCTGTTGCTACACCATCCTATGGACAGCTCTGGTTAGTTGACCATAAATCACCATAGGATGGTGTATCAACAGCGCCACTGTACAATTTCAGGCCACTTTCAACTGTAATAACACTTGAATAAAGCACCTTGCAGCAGTAGGAGTTCCCTTGTTTTACTCAGGAGGATAAACCCTACAACATATTTCATTTTACATTTTACATATTACTATTCCTTTTACCCCACAAATGCTAGGAAGGTCTCCATCACATTCAGGGGGTTAGAGGATCCATTTAAATCAATAGAAATGTTTATTTGTTACCAAGTTTTAGAGCCGTATGTCCAAAGAAAAGAGGAGGCATTCTGGGGCAAACCATTTGCACTGCAGGGGAAAACTAAAGATTCCAAAAATTCCCCTTTGATTAAATGTGGATTTTAACCCCTTGAATGCTTGAGAGGCCTCAAACGCATCTCTTCACAATGTGCTGTAGACCTCTCTAGCAATCAAGGTGTTAAAATCCCTATTTAAATCAATGGGAATTTTTAGTTCTCCCTATAGTACAGATGGTTTGCCCCAGATCTCCTCCACTTTTCTTTTGAACATACAGCACTAAAACTCCATAATTAGGTCTCAAAGCTGCATTTTTCTATTGCTGTATAATACATATTTATATAGTAAAAATGTTTTTCCGTTTAATACAGCATTTGTATATTGTATATTTGTATATTAATGTAAATCTAAATGTCATCTAGAACGTAATTGGGTTTGTTCATGTTTGTGTTCTTACAGACTGGTTACAATGTCATATGTATGTACAATGGGTGCACTTACATTGAAATGTCTTTGTAAACTTGACTCCTATGTGAAAAATGCATTGTAAGAGTTTGTAATAAAATATTCCATCAGTTTGCTTGTTTTATGGATTAATACAGAGCCCAACCACCCAGTAAGGGGGGACAGATACATGCGCCCCTGCTTCTAATTAGATTCTGTTTATACTCCTCCTGGCTGAGTGACAACCTGAACTCATACATGTGTACACTCTACATGACACATTCTTTTTGCATACAGGGTGGGTATGAGCATGCCCTCATTCAGCAGCCTCTGAAGTAACTTGTTTGTGTTATGGAGAGGGGCATGTAAGCTGCAACCTGTGAGTCACTAGCTACTGGACTAAAATTTGCATAATTGTTTTTTGGCAAGCAAAGGAATAATATAAATTGTAGTCCAAGAGCTGAAACACCAAAGGTTGTCAAAATGGTGGGATAAAGGAGAGGCTGAGGGGCAAGGTGTGTAAGACAAATACAGTGGGTGAGTAGGAGAAGAACAAACAGTAGGGAAGATGCGCGGAAGTCAGAGGTAGAGAGGAAACAATGGGGGAGTAGGAAGAGAACAAACAGTAGGGAAGATGCGTGGAATCAGAGGTAGAGAGGAAACAGTGGGTGAGTCAGAGGGGAACAGACAGTAGGGAAGATGTGCAGAAGTCAGAGGTAGAGAGGAAACATTGGGTGAGTCAGATGGGAACAGACAGTAGGGAAGATGTGCAGCAGTCAGAGGTAGAGAGGAAACAGTGGGTGAGTCAGATGGGAACAGACAGTAGGGAAGATGTGCAGCAGTCAGACAGGGCTAGAGGGGAAACAATGGGTGAGTTTGGAGGATTCAGACAGTAAAGCAGATGTAGGGGTAGGCAGACAGTGGGTGAATTAGAGGTCAACCACAAGTAGAAAAGATTTAGGGTTAGGCAGGCAGTGGGACAGGGTGAATGGATAGTAGGAGTAATTGCAAAATATATTTTTGGAAAATGGATGGGAATAGAAATTAGGATAGGTGGGGAATCTGTCAGGGACATTTAGAAAAGGAAAAGATTGAAGTAAACAATATATCATTTTAAATGATGAGTGAAATTGGGAAATAATCACTGTCTAAAACAAAATGTGCATCAGTCCATCAAATTAGAATGGCTGGT
This sequence comes from Rhinophrynus dorsalis, assembly GCA_037306005.1. Lineage (NCBI taxonomy): Eukaryota > Metazoa > Chordata > Amphibia > Anura > Rhinophrynidae > Rhinophrynus > Rhinophrynus dorsalis. The sequence goes on from CM074727.1 coordinate 43,055,456, forward strand.
CCACTATCTAATCAGCACAGCATAGAAGCAGAAGAATGCTATGGTACAGTAACAGTGTATTGGGACAATTGGATGAGTATCTTTATTTAGACAGTGGCTATGGTTTCCCCAACTCCTACATCCCTCATTTCAAATGATTACTGCTATTTCAGTGATTTGTAATATGATGATCACCTACTAGAACTCATATGTTAAAGCACAACTGGGTCACTCTGCCTTTTCCTATGGGAGCAGACTCAGTGGCTAGCCAAGGATTGTCCAGTGCAGATCCAGAATGGCTCCCATTGTTCTTCTAATTTGCTGCACAACTGAGAATACATAGCTGGGAATAGCGGCCCAGTCTGAACAAACACAGGTTATCCACCCTGCCTCTCAGTGGGACATAAACTTGGTAGGGTTGTGGTTCTGGTGGATCTCACATTTCTCAACTCTATGATAAAAAAAATCACAACAGGGCAGCTCTGTTAGATTTGATTTAATATGGAATTAATCAAGTGGTAGAGGCATACTTATCATTTACACAACACACCCGGGATTACCTTCACCCTAAAATGTGGCCTGTGTGTGGCTCTCTGCGACTGAAAGTGTCCATCTCTGGGATAACTCCTCATCATGAATCATAAAACTGATGGAAACACTGAAGAAACCCCTCCCTGTAACTGTGGCCTCCCCCTGGACAGTTCTACAGAACATCAGTAAGTTGGTGGCTGCTGCCCTTTTCAAGATTAAATGTGTGTCCCTCCATTCTATCTGCTCTCTACTAACTTTTGCCTCCAACTATTTTACTGTTATACAGGCTGAAAAACTCTATGAGAGTAATGCCTCAGAAGAGGACAAAATAAAGGCCATGATGCAGCAGTCCAACACGGTATACGATGCAGCCAAGTAAGTTTTCATTCATCCTGACACAACAAGAGGTCTCTGTACAATGAAGTGTAGAAAGCAACTTTCCAGCCTATGCTGGTCTCCAGTGGTATCTGTGTTACACACTGATACAATTCTTTGGACATTAACCAATGAAGGGATTTCTTCCATGTGACATGTACACGTGTGTATGTTACACAAGGAAAGAAAAATAAAAATGAGTGTAGGTACTGAAAGTCTTACTAGGCACCATGGATAAAAACATGCGACACACAATTTATCTAGGTCTTAGTTTGTTCCTATAGACTAACCTGGGATATGGAGGGGAAAACTGGTGTATATATTATTTAAGGCTTTGGATGATAAAGAGGTGTCTAAAGTATTATGAAGTAATTTGTTGGAGACATTTCTACCATACAAGGATGAAAGCAGGAGTGGACAATGTGAGGCCCTTCAGCTTCTACCAGGCTACAACACCCATCATCCTCTGCCTGTTGTTGGCTGAATGGGAATGATGAGAGTTCAGTCTGACAGCAGCTGAAGGGCTTCATCTTGTCCATCAAGGGAGGCTTTTTCTTTATTCTATGAAATGAGCCCAGGAGTAGAAAAATATGGTGCATAGTGTATTTGTTTAGTAACTCAACCACACAAATCTAACCACAAACAGCAGCAAAAGTGTAACAAAATAAATACCTATTTACTGTATCTTTCCTCAGCTATATGAAGACAATGCCGAAAGGGTATGTCTGTTTTCGGTGCCAAATACCAGGGCACCACATCAGGGATTGCCCAACACATAAGGTAAGTGTATATCATCTTAGTTTAGTGCATTGATCAGACAAGAAATGTCTCTTGGGGGGAGGGGACAATAAATATAATAACCTCCCGGCATTTTCTTATTAAATGCATCAGTAACATTTTCTAATGCGGTCAGGTGACACTGCTCATATCACTTGCTATAGAGAGATGTAGTCTAAAACTAAAGGTCCCCCACATAGAGCAATATAAAGATTTGCCTTCTGTACACCAGGGGGAGGTTAAGGAATAAAGTGTCAATAACATCTTATATGACTAGCATGATTCTGAATGAGCTTTCAACCCACATATATTTATTTTAGCCGTTCTTTATTTAATACAATAGTTTTATTTGTTTGTCAGATTATACACATTAGGGAGTACTGGCTGGCAGAACCTGCTATGACATTCCACTTTCCCTCCCAACTACCCCTTCCTACCAGGAAGTGATGTCAAGTTTCTGTAAATTGACAAATAAATAAAGCTGAAACCTCATTAACTATGTTTTTAAATAAAGAATTTGGTGTTTTTGAAAGCCTTTTTAAAACTACCTAATTATTATAAAGTGTTATATCCACATTAATGTCTGATAAACGTGTGATAAAGAGAAGCTCAGTTTTAAAGTGAAAGAGAAACTCTCCAATTACTATTCTGTGAACGCTATACAGAAAGATCCCTCTAGGTGGAGATATGTTAGTGCCTTGGCCCCATAGAATAACATAGGAATAGGAGTGTTTACCACCAGGGCCGGATTTACAATACGGCAGAGTAGGCATCTGCCTACAGGCACACCCAACAGAGGGGCGCCTGTCATTGGGATTGCTTTTTTTAATTTTTTTTTTTTAAATTAGCCTCGACGCCCGCTGCATGTTGCCCTCACATTGCCCTCCTGCCCACTCGTTGTCTGTTTCCTACCTCCCTGGCAGGATAGGTCTGTGGCTCTTTTGGCACAGTCCTGTAGGTGCTGGGCTCCCTCGTCAGCTCTTTAGGAATGCAGAGCGCTGGAAGATGACATCATCTCCCAGTAGGGTTGCCACCCAACCGGCAGGCCGGTAAAAAATTGGCTTCTGTCCAATGTTAAGTCTATGGAGAGAATACCATGGCCGGTATTTTTTTGAAGAAAAGGTGGCAACCCTATCTCCCAGCGCTCTGCATTCCTGAATAGGAGAACGTGGGGGAGCTCCAGCAGCTACAGGACTGTGCCAAAGGAGGCACAGATGACATATCTCCTGCCAGGGAGGTAGGAAACAGACAATGGGGGGGAGGCAATTTGAGGGCAACGTGGAGATGGTGGGGGCAAGTTGGAGCTGAAGAGGGGCAATGTGAGGGCAACATGGAGATGTGGGGGCAATGTGGAGCTAATGGGGGGCAAGTTGGAGCCGATGGAGGGCAATATGGAGATGGTGGGGGCAATGTGGAACTGATGGGGGCAAGTTGGAGCTGATGGGGTTGGGGTCAATGTGAGGGCAATATGGAGATGGTGGGGGCAATGTGGAGAAGATGGAGGGCAAGTTGGAGCTGATGGGGGGCAAGTTGGAGCTGATGGGGCAAAGTGAGGGTAACATGGAGCTGAGGGGGGCAAGTAGGAGCTGACGGGGGGCAATGTGAGGGCAATATAGAGATGGTGGAGGCAATGTGGAGCTGATGGGGGATGATTTGGAGATGGTGGGGACAATGTGGAGCTGATGGGGGCAAGTTGGAGCTGATGGGGGCCAAGTTGGAGCTGATTGAGGGTAATGTGAAGACAATATGAAGATGGAGGGGGAAATGTGGAGCTGATGGGGGGCAAGATGGAGATGGTGGATGCAATGTGAGGGCAACATGGAGATGGTGGGGGCAATGTGGAGCTAATGGGGGGCAAGTTGGAGACTATGGAGGGCAATGTGGAGCTGATGGGGGAAAGTTGGAGCTGATGGGGTGGGGGTCAATGTGAGGGCAATATGGAGATGGTGGGGGCAATGTGGAGCAGATGGGGGCAAGTTGGAGCTGATGAGGCAATGTGAGGGTAACATGGAGCTGATGGGTGGCAAGTTGGAGCTGATGGGGGGCAATGTGAGGGCAATATGGAGATGGTGGGGGCAATGTGGAGCTGATGGGGGGCATTTTGGAGATGGTGGGGGCAATGTGGAGCTGATGGGGCAAGTTGGAGCTGATGGGGGCAATGTGAGGGTAACATGGAGCTGATGGGGTGTAAGTTGGAGCTGATGGGGGGCAATGTGAGGGCAATATGGAGATGGTGGGGGAAATGTGGAGCTAATGGGGGCAAGTTGGAGATGGTGGAGGCAAGTTGGAGCTGATGGGGGCAATGTGAGGGCAATATAGAGATGATGGGGCAATGTGGAGATTAGGACCATTGTGGAGATGTCCAGTGGAGATGGCCAAAGAGGGGTGCGCTTCAGATTTCTGTGCCTACAGGCTCCTGAGATGTAAATCCGGCCCTGTTTACCACAGTGGAGAAGTTATCTCCTCTTATCATGCCTTTATCACACCATAGTTCATATCCCCGGGTAACGCTGTTGTTACAATTTACAAAAAAAAAGTCTGAGCTGTAATAACTTTCAACCCTCGAGGACTGAGGAATATGAAACACATTGTGAAGCCATGCTTTGCACATGCCTCTGGTCCTCAAGGGGTTAAGGAAGCACCTTCCAACAGCTGGATCACCGTTGTTTTATTTAGCAGGGAAAGTGTTATATTTTTTCATAATAATATTTTACTACTTTGCACACTTTATTGTTTAACCCTTTCAGTGCCAGATGGGTGTGCAACACATTGCAAAGCAATGAATTGGTTACTCCTCTGGCACTCAAAGGGTTAAAAAAATTGTGTTGTAATACATATTCGGCTCTATGAACCGAGTGCACCACAACCACCAAATAGGATTCCCATTGATTTTAAGGGAACTATTAACTCCCTGAATACTAGAGCATTCTCCATCGTGTTACGTATCAAAGCTTAAGGTAGACATGTCTAGCATTCAATGAGTTAAAAATCCAATTTAAATAATTGGGAATGATTTTATGTGTCCCCTATGGGACAGTTGTTTTACCCCAGAACTGATCTGCTTTTGTCTTTGTTTCTATGACTAGTAGAAGATAGACTAGATAATTATATTAATAACAATCACATTACAGCTCAGAGTTGGAGGTGAGCAACCTGCGGCTTTCCAGTTGTTGTTACTGGACCACATTGGGAATTGTAGTCAAACAACAGTTGGAACACTGCAGATTACCCATCTCTGGCATGGAGTAACATTATGGCTCAGTATGTGATAATGCTGTTGTGGCCATGGCATATACACACATTCACACACATAAACACACACACATTCACACACATAAACACACATACACACACACGCACACTGTAAAAAATATACCTGCTCATGGATTATTGTGGAGGTTTGTTTTCCAGTTTATATAGGGATGTATTGCCCAGTTTAAAGACTGATTTGTGAAATGTAAATAACATTGTAATTACTGGGTTCTTTCTGTGTTTGTTTATAATAAACTACTGATAATTACTGTGGCAGACAGACTCTGAGGGGAATGAGTCAGAGGAGAGAGGGTGTGGCCATGGGAGGGACACCTATAATGTCCTTCCCATGAGGTGCCTGAGAAGAACATCTGATCCTTTATGTAAATGAGCTGGCAATATATTACATATATTGGATGGTGGGGAGGTGGTTTCTTAATCCCTTAATGACATTTGATGTGCCAGGACCGTCAAAATGATGGTCCTGGCAAATTATAAAATTCTGCCATCCCTGAATTCAAATTGCAAAAAAAAACAAAAAAACTCTCTGGTCCTTAACAGCCACGCGCACGCCGGATAAGGCAGACGTTAAAAGGTTAATTACATTTAATTTTCTTTATAAAATGTAAGCTATTCCGGAGTTGCTATAATAATAGTTTTGTCTTTTAGTTTTCTTCTAAAAATGATGACCACCAAAACAAAATAAAACGCAGCTCAGGAATACCAAAATCGTTCCTGAAGGAAGTGGATGACCCCAACATGGAGGGAGTCATGATGGGAAGTGACGGGAAATACGTCATCCCAGCTATTAATGCGTAAGTATAATGTATAACTTGCACCATCAGATCTGACAAGTATCAGCTTTTGGGGACCAATAAAAAAACAGAGCTACAGAAACACCTCCAACATACTCATTAACTTTTGGTTTCAATATAACCCCTGGATGCTTTGCAGACCTCTTATGCAACAAAAGGGTTAAACACATTATTAATATATTGTATCACCATTTATCTTGTTGTAATTTCCAAGGTCAGGAAGGGGGGAATTTTAAAAGCTTATAACTTTTAAAATATACAACTTCAAGCAACGGGATTTACTTCATTTAATTTGTGTTTTTCAATATGAAATCCAAGTATTACTATCCCTTTAAAGGAGAAATAACACTTCTAATAATAACCATTACCTCACTTTGGCCAGAACATGGCCCGTATGAAATCTTCCACTGCACCTTTGTTCAAGTGATAACTTTATCAATCATCCCTGTATATCGCATTCATGGAAACAGCCATGATAGTTGTTGGCAGTTTTTCAACCCGAAACAGAGAGAATGCATGAGCCTGCTCAACTCTTTAAAAGGAGCAGTAAACTGTTTTTAATGTAAAAAATTATATTAAAATGTATTTCCTGCTGAGTAAAACAAGGGTGCTCCCAATACTGAGAGATGCATATTTCTAGAGTTATTAAAGTTTCAACCTGTGGTTTTTTTATTAGCAGAGCCCTCTAGTGGTCAAATTCCAATTACTTATTTTGTTACATTGTAATGGAGAGGAAGGTCAATGACTTACAGTTCTCCACAGAATGTAATAAATCTGCCAAGTCACTTCCTTTCAGTTAGAACTATTAGGAAGCAAACGCACAGTAAATACACTTCCTGTTTATTTGAACTTTTATAACTTTTGAATAAAACAACTGACAGCAGTGGGGGTACCCTTGTTTAACTCAGCAGAAAAATACTATAACATATAGGTTTTCATTAAAAAAAAAGTGTACTGCTCCTTTAAACACTAGAGGGTTGACCTACCATTGTGCAGTGATTTCACTTTAAGGTCCTGTGGACTTATTAGCAACTCACATTTTGGATACATGGACATGGCACCAGGGATTGATTGAAGAACTATTTCTTCAAACAAGGAGAAAAGAAATACATAGGGGCCATTAGGCTTTTCTGCCCATAATAAGTAGGAGATAATTCTTAGAAGGTGTTAGTTCCCTTCTACACATGAACGCTAAAATTACACTCACTCGCTTTCATATTTATCCATCGTAAATGTATAATAAGAACTATTTAATGTGTGTATGACACCTTCATAATCCTATCACTTTGTATTCTAGAGAGGCCTATGAATCCACCAAAAAGCGGAAACGCCCTGCAGCTCAAACCCAGGAGGATTCTGGGAAACAGTAAGTATCCACAGACACTCACTAGCAATGTAGTGTGACCAGAGAAAACTGACAGGAGTGTAATACTATATGACCTGCAAATGGGGGCATATGTATGAAATAAAATTGCAGTTAGTTATACAGGACTTTTAACGCTTTAGATGCTAGAGATGTTACTAACACATTGCTTTTCAATATGTTGGATATCTCTCTAGCATCCTAGGGGTTAATTTTATAAAAAATATTCGATTTCTGAATTGATTTCCCTGTGTATATATGACTCTTTGTTTTGATCTTTTATTTCTTTTCGGTCACCCTTACTCTTTGAGAGGCCTAGTACACAAAGTGTTTATACTGGGGGCTGGTTATGTGTTAATATTCAGGTCTGCTACATACTGAGGCTGATGAACACAGAAATGGAGCAATTCAGAAGCAAATGAACTGCACCTTAGGGGATAAATAAACATTCCACAGTCTCCTGTTGATTGCAATTGTACTGAACCCCTTCAATACTAAAGTGTTTACCAATGCGTTGGAGACTTCTGTAGCATTCAAGGGGTTACAAGCGCCATGTAAATCAATCAGAAGGTTTATTTGTCCTCTATGGCACAGTTCATTTAGTACTTCAGAATTACTGTGTTATACAGTGGCCTGGAGCACAGTGTTAATGACCTTTCTAGTACAGACGGGATTAACTGTTTGGGTATCCTTTTGAAATATTGTGTTTTTTAAATTGCGCTGCTTTTTGGTGCATTCAGTAGGTCGCCATGTTCTAAAGGGCGACATGACAATCTCGCATTGCATATCAGCATGAGATTGTCATGTTGCTTCTTTAAAGATCGTGATCCGGCAGCACTTGGAAGAGATTTCTAATTTATCTTCCAATTAAACTATCATGAAAAGCAGAACTGCTGGGAACGCCAAATAATGTTATTATTAGTCCTCTCAGGATTCATTTTTTACCAGATTATTTTTTGTGAGATTTCTAACTTCCATCATATCTTCCTGTACACGTCCCTCTTCACACAAGAGAGGCGGCAAACCAAGTACTGCCGGATCACGCTTTTTAAAGAAGACGCATGACAATCTCACGTTGATATGCAATGCGAGATTGTCGTGTCGCCCTTTAGAACATGGCGACCTACTGAATGTATCAAAAAGCAGCGCGATATAAAAAGCATGATATTTTAAAAGTAAACCAACTGTTTGAGTGTCAAAGGGTTAAAAGCTCAATTTCTTCAAAGGGAAGTAAGGAAATATGTATTTGTACTCTCTGTTTAATGTGACCTGAACTCCAGTTTAAACCAGGAAGCTTATGAAACATACATACTGCAGGGTTCCCTTGGTTCCTGTGCAGTGCTGCAGAATTATATTTTAATGAGTTTCTTGCATTAAAATGAAACTCTAGTCATCTTACCTATAGAGCTGTTGGTATTTCACCACTATTGCGCCACATTTTCCTTCATACATATGATCCATTATTTCTGTAGCGATACTGTTATGCATATCATGTCCATAATCCTAAGGTGGTCTAGTCTAGTAACAGGCCATTGGATAGAAGCTCTTTCTAATACAAAGTTGTTTTTTTTCCTTTTTGTTTTAGAGCGAAGATTGCAAAAACATCTGCTGGCAATTAATGAACATCATTATTGATTATAATACTTGTAAATATTTGTAAATAGTTTAGGATAAGTAATAAAATGATAGCTAAACATTTGGCTTTTTGTGTCTGTATATGAACCTGGCAACTGAGTGGTACCCACCATTGTTCTGCGTCCGTGTACATATTCATTCTCTCTATACACCTGACGCTTACAGGCATCACTAACTGTGTAGTCCTCTATGACAGGGTTGTAATTTCATATGTCTAACTAGGTCTGCTTGCCTACTCTTGGTTATAAAAAAGTAATCAAAGATGGCAACTTTATCCAGGTTTCCTTCTGGGCCATTTCTTGGTTCATGACTTTCTCATTGATATAATAGTACTAGGAAGCCCAGGGGTTCAAAACAACATCACTGAAAATTATTTGAACATGAGACTTCTTGGACAGAGTTTGCAGCATAGCCTTGTCAGCCAATTCAGTACATCATTCAACATTTTGATGGAGGTAGCTCGAAAGTCATCACTCTCCTCCATTATTTGGTACCTCTCATCCCTTCAAGGAGTCATCAAGAGAGGAGAAGCAGTGACTGAAGTCCCACAATTGGGTCAACCTTTACCAATGGGAGATTAATGAACCCTCTGTAAATTACTGCCCTTCGCAACGTGACCCCTGTGCAAAATGTGCATTTGTCACCTTTTTATTGCATTAAAATCTATGATAATGGATTTCCCCTCAATGCTGAAAGTGTCCCTATAGGGTCCTGCTGTATTAAAGGGTTGTCAGTGTCCCACATGTTGTCAATCTGTGCTTGGGACAGAAAGAGAAAGAAGCTGCACTTTTTTGCAAGAAGCAGACAGGCAAAGAGTGGTAGCTGGAGTTACTTGATATGAGTTTTGGTGGTAGCCAGTTGTTCCCTGTTTGCGGGTTTGTGAAGGGAGAATGAAGAGTTAATCTATTTTTATAAAATTCTAATAGAGTTCCTGATTATGCAAAGTGCCTCTTTGGTGATTGGCCGAGGAAGAGGCTTCCTCAGCCAAAAACACACTGCATGTTGCCTTAGGAGGAGGAGGCAGGGGAAAAAGCCCCCTGTCTCCTCAGCCAAACACAATTAAATAATACACACTGCCACTCACCCAAACCCTTCCCTTTATCACCTGCCCGGCTTTCTCCACTTAAACTTTCACCACGGAGAAGGGGAAGAGCCACCTTATTCTCCATGGTGAAGGGGAAGGGCTATCCTGTTCACCCTGGAAAAGGGGATGGGCCACTAATGCACTTTTTCTTTAGCTATGGCAAAGGGGACATGGTGGCCCCTCTCCTTTGCCAGAAGGAATAGGATTGCCCTCCCCTTCACCCAAGCAAATACATCCCCCTCCCCCTTCGCCATGGCAAATGGTAATGTAAAAAAAATACATACCTTGTGGTGGGGCCCTTAGGACCCCTCTTGATGCACCACCAACTACTGATCTCCCAGCCAGTTCAGCTAAGAGATAAATAGAGGCAACACAGGAGATCAAGAGAGCTCCCAACTTCCATTCTACTCAAACTACCAGATAGGAGTGCAAGGATCAGGAGTCCCATTCACAGCAATAAGAGAAAATCTCCCACATTGATATGAAAGGCTTTCCCAATCCTGCCCAGCTCTCTTGCTTCCCTGTGTCGCCTAATAATTAAAAAATAAATAAAATAAAACAAAATACTACAGTCAAGACATGACTGAAAGAGAAAGCTGCTGATGCTACATGCAGAGAAGCGAAGAGGGGGAGTGTTAATTACTTGCTGTTGCAGGGACTGTAGATGTGATTTCTTTGTAACAAACAGGAACAGTTAAATAAATATATTTTGACTGATAGATGACCGTGACAGGCAGGCACTTCCTTGAATGTACTGTGACTGAGACTAACAGTAAAAGATACTAGTCAGTATCATACATTATTTTCAGGTGGAGAAAACATCACTCCTCATGCTAACAGCTCTGGCATGTACTTTGCAGTAAAAATCAACAATTCTTTCATTCTGTTCACAAAACATGTTAGGGACAGGGGAAATGGGAAAGTAGGATGCATGCATGGAACATGTTGGTGATACTACAGTTGTACTACAAGAACTGACGGTGTCTATGGTTGCTGTAGCTTGTGCAAAAAAATGACAAGAATCATGATTAGGAGCTTGCTTTTAAAAGTAAAACCTAGCTATTAGTCCTTTTGCTGCTAGCCAAAGTGTACTGATACCTACTGCTAGTAGTATTGTAACATCTAACACCAGAAGTAATAGTAGTAGTAGTAATAGTAGTAGTAATAGTTGTAGTAGTAGCCTCTTAGAAACCAGTCAGTCTATGAAATCACCTGTATGGATAGACTTAAAGTGGAACTTTCACCCCAAAAACAGTAAATTTTAAGATATACCTCTGTCTAAATTATGTATACTCTTTAATTCACTGTATTTACAGAGTTGTTTTTAGTTACAAATATATCTATTGATGTAGTACAAGCCATACCACATGGGTTTCCAGTCTATCCCCTTGCACGTCAAAGTCTACCCACAACCATTCCCACTTATCAGTATCACATAGAGAGCTCCCCTAATTATGCCATCCAGGACATCGCGCATGTTAATCATTACAGTGAGATAATGTTTATGGAACCTTCTCTCATTATATATATTGGCAGCCCACGTCCCTTACAAAAAATAGAACTCCTGTGAAACAGGGTGACCATAGAAAGTAAGACAACAATTTTTGTGACTTCTTCAGTAGGGAAGGAGAGCGCTGTCAATCAAGTAACATGTCAACAAGATGGCCTCACTTCCCCTGTTGCATTTAAGTTAAATTTTAACAATTGAGGCCAATGATTACTAAATGATGGTTATTGAACATAATATGTGAGTATAAAGAGATGGGGCAGTGACGTTTAAAAGAGACAGGCCACTTTAAATATCATCCAAAAGATAAACATGTCGCTATCTGTTGCCTCTGTAAAAAAAAACAGGCGGAAATCCAGATCTCACGTAGGTAGAGGGGGAAATCTGGATCTCATCTAGATGCATCTTCATCAAGATTCCACCTGAAACACAACCACTGTTCTGATTGGGAGACAAAACAGCAGTGCCTCAGATGTGCAGGAACAAGTGGAAGTAGAAACACTCTTACAAGTGCAAGGGACCAAGAGGCACCTGATAGCAGTGTTGTTGATGTCTCTGAGAGTGGTAAATTTTGTACAATTACCCGTGTCTCCTACTGCTCTTGTGCAAATGCAAAGTGGGGGGGGGATATGGCTCTGAGTTACTAGGAGGATGTGGCATGTGTTATAGAGTGCCGATACCTGCCAACACCACCACCTCCATCACCACTAGTCATGTTGTTAAAACAAATATGTTACACAGTTATTCTCTGCGCTGCCAACTCACATTTACTGAGTTCTTAGAAAAAAAATTAAAAAACTGCACAAAGGCTTCAGGCTTGTAAGAAATAAGGCCTAACATAAATGTTTGCACAGCACAGCAAAATAAAGGACTGTATAAAATTGTTTGTATGCTAAAGTCTTGCAAACAAGAAGCTCTGAAAAAAACTTGTACCAGCTAGTGACCTAGTATCAACAGTGTTAGTTGGTGGTGGTAAATCACCACCAGGGATGATAAGCTACCCACTGGCACCTACCACTGGTGACATCCTGGCATTTGATACTGATGTAATTACTAAATCGTTCTGATGAGTCATCTAAGCAGCAGGATAATTAGGCTTCTGGTTGGGACTGGGATCATCAGCAGTGGCATGAGACAGGTGGTGATACAATCATGGTTGGATTGACCGTTAGAGTAGGTTACTGCCTAGAGCTCCAAATGTGTGGGATGGCTCAGAGCAATGTTAATGTACCTGCACCATTTATATACCAGTGTACATGCTATTGTTTAACCCCTTGGATGCTATCTTCTATGTATTGCAGAGCAACCAAGGGGTTAAAGCTTTTTTTGTATTTTCTTGTTCTGGGACAAGGGTATTTTGTTGTCATGGGAGGAGTGGGGTTGTGGCCATGGATGGAGCTAAGGCTGCCTAGAGTGCCTTGTCTAGGGGAGCCTGGGATGTAAGTCTAGCTCTGACAGAGATAATGCAGCGCAGCAAATAACAAGCATTTCATACACCACTAATAGATTAATCAGGACCTTTTTGTCTTTTAAGAGAGTGGAGGCAGATTATGTTGCACTGCAAATTAACCCTTTGAGTGTCAGAGAGGTATCCAACACATTGTAACGCAATGCATTGGATACCTCTCTGGCACACAAAGGGTTAACTGAGGCAAAAGTCAACTGCATGGAAATCAGTCTAACAACACATTCCGGTGGTTCTGATCACCTGTTTTGGGCTCTGCTCCTGCCTTCTGATGGTGCAGAATCTGCGCCATGAAAAGTGCTTCCTAAACATGCGCTGAAGCCACCACATGGGATAGGATAGCAAAGGCGACTATTTTTAGTTAATGTTCAATGGGTGAAATTTTCTCACCCGTTCAACATTTTTGCGTGGTTTTTGGTGTTGACAGCACGGTTTATAGAATAGTAAAATGTGTTGGTAAAACTATTACCGCCTGTTTTAAAAATAGCGTGGCTAACAGTATTGAGCCCTAGATACCTCTTCTACCTAATCTCAGCAGATCTTTGTTCTCTAGTTCGGTTGGATAAAGCTGTATAACTATTTACATTATAAAATCACCGCTCTCCACCATATAGGGCTGCTAAAAACTATCCGTTTCCAACAGAGAGGGTTTTGCTCCACTTCTGAGCCACTTCTCTGCCCATTTTGCTCCAATCATGTGCCAATGTTGCTCCAATTTTGGTCCCATTTTGCTCCGTTTTTCGTTTTTTTTCACCATTTCCTTGCTCTAAGACTTGGAACGCCATTTCTTTTGCTCCATAAGTCAATACAGTAATAAAACACTGGAGAAATCTTAGCACATTTGTTCCCTAGAATAATATAGGACTTGGAGAGTTTATCATATTGGAGACGTGAGTGCCTATTTAGCACCTGATTCATTCTATAGCAGTTGTTTATATATATGATCAAAAGTACTAGGATCAGCCAGACATTCACCTCTCTGTAAATAAGGGAGATACTAATAGGGCAGGGGTTGTGTATGATATATATATATGCATGCATCCCTCAGGCCAAAATGCTCACCCCTGTCTTATACTGTAAAATTAAAGAAAACATCACTTAAAAATCAGCTGTCTATTTAAAAAACGAATAGGAGGTTTTATCCATTTAAATTTCTCCCCTTCCTGTTAACTTCCATCTTGAAAGGACTGACACAATTATACCTTTGTATCAATGTATTCCACCCCTCTGATACTGATAGTTTTAGCAGCCTCTGATGGTGGAGAGGTGATTTTAGAATTGTATTTTCTGGACATGTAAATACTATATATACTGGAGACCTGATCTAAGTGTAGTAACAACTTTAATAAGAAAACCGATAAACAAAATCCAACAGCCCCCTTCAGGATGTCTACTCACAAGGTCAATTTCTTTTAAAAGTTTATGTAAGATCCAAAGATCATCATCTCTCGGTCGGCAGTCAAAGTCAATGACCCTGTACATGGGTCCTTTGGCTGCCACATATTCCTGGACCACAAGGCCACTTTGTGTGTGTTTCCACATACTTCCATTCCAGTTGACACTCTGAGCAGATATTACATTAATCATTTGCGTCATTTGTATGACATTTTCAGTCCTTTGCAAGCTAAAGAGGTTTCTATTTTTCTGTCTGTCTATCTATCTATCTATCTATCTATCTATCTATCTATCTATCTATCTATCTATCTGTCTGTCACTGTGCCAGTCATGTCTGTATCTGTCTTTGTTTGGATACTTGTTGTATCTTTTTCTGCCTATCTGTGTCCTTTTGTCTTTCTGTGTCTATGTCTGTCTGTCTATTTGACTGTCTGTCTTATTTAATGTTCTGATTTACCTTTTCTCAGGATGTTGTACTTACATTGTATGATCTTATTTTTCTTCCTTTCTAGTCATCGAACAGATCGAACTGGAGGAACGGCTAAATCTGTAAGGTGCAACATGTCATTTACACTTCTCTATTACCCTCATATCACTTAAACATTTCCCCCTGATGTCTGCGGGATTGATTGAGGTGTAAAATGTATCACACATTCTGATACGTGTAAACACTGACTATATGTATGAAGTATTTGCAGAAATTATTATGTGATATTCACATAATGCAAATTCTTGGAAAAATCATTTTACAAACGTCTCTGACGATAGTTGGTACACTAGCTAAATGCTAGAAAATATGTTATTAAAAAAATTACAGATGCCATTAATAAACTAAAAATGAGTAATTCTAGAGCAAACTAAGGGAACCATAGAGGAGAAATGACAATTCCAACTGATATACATGAAGCCCCATTCAAATCTCAGCCCTTTGGATGCTTAGCTGTGTGCTGGACATCTCCCTAGCATTCAAGGGGTTACACAAACCAGTTTACCACTACTGTGAATTTAGATAGTGAGCTTAACCCCACAAATGCTAGGAAGGTCTCCATCACATTCAGGGGGTTAGAGGCTTCATTTAAATCAATAGAAATGTTTATTTGTTACCAAGTTTTAGAGCCGTATGGTCAAAAGAAAAGAGGAGGAATTCTGGGGCTAACCATTTGCACTGCAGGGGAAATCTAAAGATTCCAAAAGTTCCCATTGATGTAAAAGAGGATTTTAAACCCTTGAATGCTAGAGAGGTCTCCAATGCATTTCTTCACAATGTGATGTAGACCTCTCTAGCAATCAAAGTGTTAAAATCCCAGTTTAAATCAGTGGGGATTTTTTAGTTCTCCCCTATAATACAAATGGTTTGTCCCAGATCTCCGCCACTTTTCTTTTGAACATACAGCACTAAAACTCCATAATTATGCCTCAAAGTTGTATTTTTCTGTTGTTTTCTAATATTACACTTTTTTAAAGTAAAAAGGATTTTATTTTAATTTGATACAACATTTGTATATTAATGTAATTCTAAATGTCATCTAGAACATAATTGGGTTTGTTCATGTTTGACTGGTTACAATGTCATATGTATGTACAATGGGTGCACTTACATTGAAATGTCTTTGTAAACTTGACTCCTATGTGAAAAATGCATTGTAAGAGTTTGTAATAAAATATTCCATCAGTTTGCTTGTTTTATGGATTAATACAGAGCCCAACCACCCAGTAAGGGGGGACAGGTACATGCGCCCCTGCTTCTAATTAGATTCTGTTTATACTCCTCCTGGCTGAGTGACAACCTGAACTCATACATGTGTACACTCTACATGACACATTCTTTTTGCATACAGGGTGGGTATGAGCATGCCCTCATTCAGCAGCCTCTGAACTTAGCCAGCTTGTTCTGCCTGCAGCCTAACAAGCACTTCAGCAGGACTTATATTGCAGGCAGAACAAGCCAGCTAAGTCATCTTTGGGGGCGGAACAGATAGAGATCAGAGGACCCAGCCTTCTTGCTGCACTGGCTCTGGTGAGTGATCTCTGCCTCATATTCATAACAGTGGATTGAAGAGGTGAGATCATCTGAGTCATAAATACCTCATAGTTTGAATTTTCTATATCTAATTCTGATAAACCAAATGTGAACATTGCTGAAGAGGCATCAATTATGATCTGTTAACCCCTTAACCCACTGTATGCTATAAGGAGGTATACAATTAACCCCTTGCATGACAGAAAGTTTACA
This sequence comes from Rhinophrynus dorsalis, assembly GCA_037306005.1. Taxonomy (NCBI): domain Eukaryota; kingdom Metazoa; phylum Chordata; class Amphibia; order Anura; family Rhinophrynidae; genus Rhinophrynus; species Rhinophrynus dorsalis. The sequence goes on from CM074727.1 coordinate 43,071,867, forward strand.
ACAATGTGGTGTTCTGTGAATAACCATTTCAATTCCTCATAAGTGCACAGGAATTTATACCTGACTGTTTAACCCCTTGCAAGCTGGAAAGGCATAATTCATGAATAAGTGACCTATTATATGACAGAAAGTCAAATAAAGGTGTTAATTACTTAGGTGTACATTACTTAGGTGTATATTTCTGTGCAATGTACTGTGCAACTATGAGGCATTCAGGGGTTAATCACAGAACAACTAATTTCTGTACAGCTGTTTGGCATACAAGGGGTTGATAACTGTTAACTTATGCCTCTATGGAATACAGTGGGTTAAGGGGTTAATATATGACCATTTATGCCTTTTTAGCAATTCATACAGTGGGTTAATACAAGTTTACATACAGTGAAGTTGATGCATGATTAACCTGTTATTTAGGAAGCTCTGCCTGCTCATGCACTGTCATGTGGGCTACAAGTACAAAGTCATAGGGGTAATAGGGTGGGGGCAGGGGGACAGAGTGGGGAAAAGAGGTGGGAGTTTCTAGAGTTGCATTTAACTCTCTGATTGTCAGGACCCTCTGCCAATGGTATTGCCAGTTGAGGACCTTGAGATCTTCACAGGGCATTACCATTGGCTAGAGGGGGAAGGTCCTGAAAACCTATTGAAAGAAGCGGGAGGCATGCTTGCATTTGCAGGGAAGATGGAACAGAGGGAGCTTTTTCACATGCTGTACTTGAATGGGTTAAGCTGTATCGGCAAGTAAGTCTTATTTTCACATCGGATTGCACTGGGGGAGGGAGGCAAGGTAGCTGGCAGCCCTAATTCTTTTTTTAATTCAGCAAAAAACTCTCGTGTATAATACGCACCCCCCACTTCACATAAGGTGAAGACGGGTAAAATTGTGCGTATTATACCTGAGATTTTATGGTAATGTGTGTTTGGTGCCCCTGCATTCTATTTGCTCTCTACTAACTTTTGAGTGACATACACTAGTGCATACTCTTACATCAGTACTTAAACTGTAAAATGATCCTATTGTCTAGCATATATTCAGGGCTCTTTAGGAACAGCAGCCCAGGGCCTTCTGTCAGAAGGGGCCCCACCAATGTCAAGGTAAACTGTAAGAAATATTAACCCACTGGATTTTCCTTTTCCCAGTGCTAAGGAGTACACAGTACAGTTTGATCAATGTGTTAGTATATCTAGGTGTGAAAACTCAGAATTGTGTGAACCCAGGTGTGAACACTCGGTATTGTGTAAAACAGGTAAAGATACTTAGCATTAAGTGAAGCTGAGTTTGAACACATAACATTCAAAAGATCTAAATGTAAGATGAAAATTGTGTGAGGCTCCTATTAATTTTGTTTGGAGAGGAAAACTGGCGTATGTATTATTTAAGCCTTTGGATGATAAAGAGGTGTCTAAAGCATTATGAAGCAATATGTTGGAGACATTTCTACCATACAAGGATGAAAGCAGGAGTGGACAATGTGAGGCACTTCAGCTGCTACCAGGCTACAACACCCATCATCCCCTGCCAGTTGTTGGCTGAATGGGAATGATGGGAGTTGCAGTCTGGCAGAAGCTGAAGGACTTCATCTTGCCCATCTCTAGGTTAAGGGCACCTTAATCTTTATTCTATGCACAGAGCCCAGGAGTAGAAAAATATGGTGCTGTGTGTATTTGTTTAGTAACACAGCCACACAAATCTATCCACAACAGCAGGAAAAGTGTGACAATATAAACATACCTGGGAACTTTTTCTACTGGCCTCCCCATAGGGGGAGGCCTGTGTTTGCCATTGAGGGAGACAAATGACGCAATTTGTGTCAAAAGGGGTGGGGCTTAATCACGACTGGGGGTCGGGGCTTCAGAAATGTGTTAAAAATATAGGCAATAGGCTGGGGAAGGAGGAAAAGTGGGCGGGGAGTTGGTGTAACTGACAGAGAAGAAGCACCAATGGGCAGAGCTTCTTAAGAAGCAGCCCACACCCTGGAGAATCAGACTCTGCTCTGGAGACCCGGTAATGCAGAGTCAAAACCGAAGTCTCTGGGGCAAATCCGAGAGCTCCCAACTATGAATATTAGTATAAATTTAATGTATCTTCCTCAGATTTGTGAAGAAGCAAATGCTAGCAGCAAGTTACATTTGTTTTCTGTGCCAGGCCCCAGAGAACCACATCAGGGATTGCCCAACACATGAGGGAAGTGTAATATCAGCGTAGTTTAGCATTGAGCAGACATGCTGGATCAGATATGATCAACCTGTTAAAGGCAAAAGCACAAATAATGCCTCTTTGTTGGGGGGAGCTTTGTTGGGTTGGGCAAATAAATCAATTTCATTTATCTTTCCTCAGATATATGAAGACTCTACCAAAAGGTTATGTCTGTTTTCGGTGCCAAGTCCCAGGGCACCACATCAGGAATTGTCCAACATGTGAGGTAAGTGTATATCATCTTAGTTTAGTGCATGCGCATTGAGCAGACAAGGAATGTCTTCTTGGGTGTTACTAACTGTGGTCAGGTGATGCTGCTCTTATCACTTGCTAGAGAGAGAGATGTAGCTGTCTGTCATCTAATATATTAGATTATTTCTTTTTAGTTTTTGATTTTATTTTTTTAGTCATTTTTTTTTTTTTTAAAGGGATAGTAATGTTTCACAATAAAAGCAGCTCTAATGGATCTTCATAGTGTTTGGGCCATGGAGAGTGTTATTTCAGTTATATTCAGAGTTGTAGTTCAAGAGTAATTGAATGATAAAGTACCCCCCATCCCTTTTACTGATGTAACACTACTCATCTCAGAGAAGCAAGACTGTCCAGATAGATCGCAGAGAGGGACAATCTTCAGTGAGCATAAGGGAAAAACCAGAAACACTTGTCTTATGCTTATGCTCACAGTAAGAAGATTATCCGTTGCTGTGAGCTGTCTGGTCCCAGGACCAGATTCCACATCTGAGAGGAGGCAGCTTACACTAGGTAAAAGGGGTGGGAGGGGAATACTTTATCATTCAATTACTCTTGAACTACAACTTTGACAGTATTGAAATAACACTCTCCATGGCTCAAATACTATAAAGATTAATTAGAGCTGCTGTTTTTGTGAAACATTACTATCCCTTTAAAAAAAACTAATAAAGAGATAAAATCAAAAGCTAAAAAAAATAAACTAATATATTAGATGACAGACATCTAACTGGGAGTCTGACATGAGCTGTGTGACTGAGGCAGACTTGATAGACAGCAGACTACGCTGAGAATGTTGTTGAGGGTTAAGGCAAGACATCACACTCCATCAGTTGTATACTGTAGAGAGCAAAAACACACACAGTAGTTGACTAATTAATATTTTTCCCCAAAAAAGTGAAAGGTCATACAGGAAATTTTTCTTAGTTATCGTCCATCCCTTCTTGTGAGAAATCACCAAGAAGGGGGTTGTGGATTTTATTTATTGTTTTCTTTTTATTCAAGTTGTTACTACACTTATATCAGGTCCCCAGTTTGTGATCTCCAGTTTTCTTTTACGTATTTGCAGTTTCTTATACTTCATGCAAGAGAACTCATCTTGTCTACAGGATTGAGCATCGGGAAATTGGTATTTATTACCAAAAGGACATTTGATGAACTATGTGGGATTATACATTTTAATTATGTTGGATTTTAGCATTTTATGAAATATTTTGTTTAATGTAAATACTTATGCAGTTTTATACGATCAAGTTGGAGAACAAAGATCTGATGAGATTGAGTAGTTGGGGAATCTAATCTTTAAAACTGTTAATTTGTTAGTAAAACAAAAGGCATAAATATACACAGTATAAATACATATAATTTACGGAGCCTAAAATTTTTGCAAATACCAGGTGCACAGAAGAGAATTTATAGAAATGGCTTCTTATTTCTATGCATATAGGACAAGCTGCCTGTGTAAAGGCAATGACACTGTACATGTGTCATTTGGCTGCCACACATTCCTCAGCCACAAGGCCACATTGTGTGTCACTATTGATACAGTCCAAGGGAGGTTACTGATAGTCCTGTAACACCTTCCAGTTTTCTTTCCACAGACTTCCATTCCAGTTGTCACTCTGAGAAGAAATGGCATTAATCATTTGTGTGTCCCTCATTACAAGCTGGTATAAATAACATAGGAAGGCAAGTTTCTCAGATGTGCTAACACATTAAATAATGTTATGTACTTTTAAATGCCATGTAATCCAAGCAGCATCTGGAATCAAATCTTTATTTCTCATGTTGTCCTTTATTGAGATTTGTTCTCTCCAAACTCACATTAGAATTCACAGACGAAAACCACCAAGTGAAGTAAAACACGTCAGTCATAGTACACAGAGTTCCACACACCAAGGTGGAAAATCAGCCATATTACCTGTGACTGTTCACACAGCCATAGGTAAGTTTGATTACTGGATAACAAAATGAGTTGTGAGGAGCACACATCAAGCACAAACAAGATTAAGTGTCTTGTTCTAAGGCATGGTAACCTCTCAATGGTGCTACAACTCACGTTTTTCACTCCCATGTGCCATTGCAGAGAGGAAATCTCCATATCCATATCAGACTGGTCCCGCCCACAGACAGTCCAGCTCCGAAATGTCAGGCAAATCCTCTCCGCACTAGAGAAACGGCAAACCCACAGACGTACGTTTCGGCCTATGTGAGCCTCGTCAGTGTGGTGCAATCAAATCCCTCTAGGCACATGGAAGCAAGGGCCCATGCCAGGGATGCCCTTATACTTAGGGAGACAAAAAGAGTTGTGAGGAGCACACATCAAGCACAAACAAGATTAAGTGTCTTGTTCTAAGGCATGGTAGCCTCTCAATGGTGCTACAACTCATGTTTTTCACTCCCCTGTGCCAGTGCAGAGAGAAAATCTCCATATCTATATCCATATCCATATCCATATCCATATCCATATCAGACTGGTCCCGCCCACAGACAGTCCAACTCCAAAATGTCAGGCAAATCCTCTCCACACGAGAGAAACTGCAAAACCACAGACATACGTTTCGGCCTATGTGAACCTCATCACTGTGGTACAGCCAAATCCCTCTAGGCACATGGAAGCAAGGGCCCATGCCTGGGATGTCCTTATACTTAGGGAGACAAAAAGAGTTGTGAGAAGCACACATCAAGCACAAACAAGATTAAGTGTCTTGTTCTAAGGCATGGTAGCCTCTCAATGGTTCTACAACTCACGTTTTTCACTCCCATGTGCCATTACAGGGAGGAAATCTCCATATCCATATCAGACTGGTCCCACCCACAGACAGTCCAGCTCTGAAATGTCAGGCAAATCCTCTCCGCATGAGAGAAACGGCAAAACCACAGATGTACATTGTCTCCCTAAGTATAAGGGCATTCCAGGCATGGGCCCTTGCTTCCATGTGCACCACATTGATGAGGCTCACATAGGCTGAAATGTATGTCTGTGGTTTTGCGGTTTTTCTCGTGCGGAAAAGATTTGCCTGACATTTCGGAGCTGGACTGTCTGTGGGCGGGACCAGTCTGATATGGATATGGAGATTTCTTCTCTGCAATGGCACAAGGGAGTGAAAAACGTGAGTTGTAGCACCATTGAGAGGCTACCATGCCTTAGAACAAGACACTTTATCTGGTTCTTGCTTGATGTGTGCTCCTCACAACTCTTTTTGTCTCCCTGATTATTGGATAAAAATTAGTATATTAACATGTACATTTTTCCATTAATATAAAATATTATTTATTTAAAGGAATAATAACGCTTTATTATGAAACTCATTGTGAGGCTAATACATTAAGCCAGTGGTTTCCAAATATTTTTATATGATGCCCCCCTTTTAGTTTTCACCAAATCTTTCTGCCCTTCACCCCCATCATTTTATTGAAGTAAATGTAACCTGTCATAACATATTTATAATATTCTTTATTTAAATTTTTTTTATTTTGAAATCTATTATCAAGATATCAGTTCATTATACTTCCTTTTATTTGTTCAAGCCAGTTTGAAAAAATAATTTCTCATGTCCTCTGTGGAACACAGGAACCATGGGGTAAAGTATCTTTCAGCAGGAACTTGACTAAAAAGGCTCTTAGAGAGACTGAGAATTGTAGAAAAAAGTTGAAGACTAGGTGCTCTGCTGGTGTGGCTAGTTAATAAAAATCTATGTAAACCAACATAGAAGAAGATCCCTTTAACAGCTGATACCATCCCAAACTTCTCCATTGTAACAATACGGATCCAGCTCGAGGCAAACTCGTACATTTCCACCATACACAGCCATAAACCAGTCCACTTTCCAGTATATAGATACAAGTACGCTGAGGCCTAGTAGTAGGGCGTTTCCCACACAAATGCCAATAATCCACAAGCACAAACAATGCTACTATATTTAACACCTTCTAAGCATACTGACATCCCATACAAACAAACGGATGAGAAGGAGGATATGAATAAAAATTTGGTTCTTTATTTCTTAAGGCACACAGCATAAAAAGTGAGCAATTACAGGACTTACATACGATCACATTAGTCCATTCCTAACGTGTTTCAGAGACACACAGGCCTTCTCATCCGTTTGTTTGTATGGGATGTCAGTATGCTTAGAAGACGTTAAATATAGTACCATCCCAAACTTGGTGTGAATAGTCTGTGTCCGAATAGAAGAAATTGTGTTGTTTAGGGTATATTAGAATATATACATTAGGGGTATGTAGTGGAACTTTTACATTGTACACTGCATGGGATTTTCATTATTTATATTATATTTTGTATGTTCAAGAATAATATATTATAGGGTTAAGCTGTTACTTCCATCCAGCTGATCTGAATTGAGACGTGGAGTAATGAACTCTGGGAAAGTATAAAATCCAATCTTCCAAGGAACAATTTAATTCCCTGATGAAGTGCCCAGGAGGCAACCCCTTGAATGCTAGAGCACTTTCCGGTATTCTATCTATCTATCTATCTATCTATCTATCTATCTATCTATCTATCTATCTATGTCTGTTTGTCTAGCTATTGATCCACTTTTTTTAAGTCTGTCTGTCACTGTGCCAGTCATGTCTGTATCTGTCTGTATGTCTGTCTTTGTTTGGATATTTGTTGTATCTGTTTCTGTCTATCTGTATCCTTTTGTCTTTCTGTGTCTGTCTGTCTGTTTATTTGTCTGTCTGTCTTATTTAATACTTTGGTTTACTTTTTCCCAAGATGTTGTACTTACTTTGTATGATCTTATTTTTCTTCCTTTCTAGTAATCAAGCTGATGGAGCTGGAGGAACGCTGCAACTTAAGGCCTTCCAATTGCTTTGGACTACAATTCACCACATCCCCAGCCAACCAGCTGTTGCAGTGATTTATGATGCTCATCCCTGGCTCAGACTGCCCACTGCATTATAGGACATCATCCTATCAGTGAAGTACTTATGGACACAATATCATTCTGTGTTATCTGTCAATACAAGGTCTAGCTGTAAAAAAAATCTGCTGCTTTGTTGTATGCAATAAATAGGTTATTCTTTGACAGCTGAACATGTATCCAACTCAGGGCATTACAATGCATTAGATACTTCTCTAGCACCAAAGAGTTAAAGGACCAGAAGAATATGCAGGTGTCTAAAGCATTATGCAGCAATTTGTTGGAGACATTTCTACCATACAAGGATGAAAGCAGGAGTGGACAATGTGAGGCCCTTCAGCTGGTACCAGGCTACAACTCCCATCATCCCCTGCCAGTTGTTGGCTGAATGGGAATGATTGGAATTGCAGTCTGGCAGCAGCTGAAGTGCTTCATCTTGCCCATCAAGGGCACCCTTTTCTTTATTCTATGCCCAGAGCCCAGAAGTAGAAAAATATGGTGCAGAGTGTATTTGTTTAATAACTCAACCACACAAATCTATCCACAACAGCAGGAAAAGTGTAACATAATAAATACCTATTTAATATATCTTTCCTCAGATATATGAAAACTCTAACAAAAGGTTATGTCAGTTTTCAGTGCCAAATACCAGAGCTCCATATCAGGAATTGTCCAGCACATGAGGTAAGTGTATATCATCTTAGTTTAGTGCATGTGCATTGAGCAGACAAGGAATGTCTTGGGGGGGGGCAATACATCATATAACCTCCAAACAATTTCTTATTAAGTTCAGCAGGAACTTTTTTTTTATTCCAAAATATTTATATATACATCATAAATATTACAAACAGTTTTTAAATTAAAGACTTACATATCTAAATACATACAAATACGTAGTCACATAAGTGATCACTGTCTGGTTCCCCCCCACACCCAAAGTTATCTTTTCTCTATGGCACCTACCCTTACGGGAATTATATTAAATCCATGAGTTTGTCATTTTGCACATATTGAGTCCAAGTCGCCCATATCTTTTTATAAAGGCCTATTTTGCCACTCTTCACATAGAAATAATATTCCATATTGGCCTGGTATATAATCTGTTTATGATTTCCATCCATCCCGGAGGGTCACACTTACACCAATTCTTAGAGATACAAATTTTTACCGCTGTTAAGATATTTATTACTAAGAACCTTAACCATTTATTACAATCATCTAATTCTAAGTGGAACAACTATTTCTGCAGGTTTAACTTAAATCCTAAACCTGTCAATATGGAAATCAGCCTTGTAACTTGTTGCTGTATTCCATCTAATTTATTACATTTCCACCAGATATGAAAAAGTGTTCCTTGATCTTGACCACATCTCCAACAACTACCTGATCCTGTTTCTACAAATTTACTCAGTACCTTTGGAACAAGGTACCAACAATGGATTAGTTTCTAGAAATTTCCCTGAAGGTTAATTGAATATACTGCCTTCCTAACTTAATTCCACACACTAACCCATTTTTCCAATGGAAAAGTTAACCCCAAATCCCTTTTCTATTTCTTAATTGCCAAGGGTAATATATCATCTTGGTCTCCTAAAAACTTTATTAATCTAGAAATTATTTTATCCTTTTTCATCTTCTCAATGAATTAATCTAATCTCGACTTTACTCCCATCAAATTTCCTCTAAAAAAACTTTGAATTCTCCAATATGAAATCAGTTCTACTCCTGGGAGGAGATACTTTGACTGAATTTCATTGAAACCCAGCATGGATCCATTTCGTGAGATAGCTGCTAACTTAGTAATGTTGCTAAGTACCCCCTAGATAAATCCAAATCTTGGATATAGTACTTCAACACTCCTATTGGGGTGTAACGGGTAACAAACTCTCCACACTGCAGAATTCCCCTTATCTTTGCCATTGTTTTAATTGCATCCCTTATCACTGGACTTGGGAAATTTAATAACTTAAGTATTGAAGTTCTTAGCCAAAACAACTTAATTGGATCCTTGTCCCATATTTGAGAGGAATCATAATGAAACCAAACTAAGTTTTTATCCTTTTTAAACTCCCATTGTAAAACATACATAAGCATAGAAGCCTCGTGTAATATCTTTATATCTGGAAAACCAAACCCCAGTTGTTTATAATTCCTTTACATAACACTTTGTTTTATTCTAGATTTTTTGATGCCCCAAACAAAAGAGAGTAATATTTTGTTCAGTTTATTCAAATATATGACCGGGGCACCTAACGGAATGACTCTAAACAAATATAATATCTTCGGTACCAGATATGCTTTCAACATATTAATTCTTCCCAACCAAGAAACTTCAATCACCCTCATACTGTTAATCTGCAAGATTAGATCTTTAATCAAGAGCCTATCATTAAGTTCCAGCATTTGTTCTAAATTAATCATCAGTTTTATTCCCAAATAGTCTTTACATTTGCTCTCCCAATTAAAATGGTATTCATCCTTTAGTTGTTGTAATATTTGTGGTGCCAAAAAGGCTGACATAACTTGAGTCTTTGATAGGTTCAATTTATAGTTAGAATATCTACTATATTCATTAATAACCAAAAGTACTTCTGGGATTGATTTCTTTGGGGATGTTAATGTAAGTATTACATCATCCGCCTAGAGTGTTATTTTATTACTCTGTTCACTTCCGTCTATACCCATTATTTTATGTGAATTTCGTATCATAGCCGTCACTGGTTCAATTGATAGTGCGTATAGCATAGGAGCTAAGGGACACCCCGTCTCGTTCCATTATTAACTTCAAAGAAGGTTGATTTCAACATCGGGCCGTTTACCCTTATAGTACTATTAACATACAAGGTCATAGTACTCTTTTTAAAGAAGCCTTATAACCCAAATACTTCCAGGGTCTCAAACAAGAAGTTCCAACTGACTCTATCGAAAGCCTTCTCGGCATCCAAGGCCAAGAAGACAGTTGGAACCAAGGACTAGTTAATACCTGATATTAAATTTAACAGTTTACTGGTGTTGTCCTCCCCTGCTCTTCCAAAAATAAACCCAGAGTGATCCGGGTGGATCAAATCGGACATTACCAATTTTAATGTTTCGGCTAAGATCTTCGAATATATTTTGATAATTTTGATATCTAAATTTATAAGGGAGATTAGCCTGTAGTTAATAACAAAACTGGGATCCTTCCCCATCTTCAATGTAGGACAAACCAAAGCTTGAAGCATTTCCATAGGAAAAACTCCTTTATTCACAATTTCATTAAACACCCTCAACAATACTGGGGAGATCAGCTGGTCCAGGCTCTTATAGAACATCTCTGAATATCCATCTAGGCCGGGTGATTTTCCCTCTTTTAAGACTGAAATAGTCCCCTTAATTTCCTCCAATGAGAATGGTTTATTTAAATTTGCTACCTTTTTCACTTCAGTTTTGGGCAACCCTATTTTCTTCAGGTATTTTCCTATGTGATACCCTTGGAAAATCCTCCCACTTAATATTATATAGCGAATGGTAATATGTTCTAAACATCTCTGCTATATGTTCAGGGTCCAAGGCCACTTTATCCCCTACAACTAGTTTATGAATTCTCGGATCTGTATTTCTTAATTTGATTTTGTTTGTCATTATCTTATCCACACGATTATTACTGTAGTACCATTTCTGTTTTTCCACAAAAATGGCTTTCTTACGTTTTTCATCTGTCTTATTTTTTATCTCTCTCTGATCCTTTTTGATTTCTTCTCTAAGGTTCAACCTCGGATCATCTTTGTTCTTCCCCTCTAACTTAGCCAATGCTATATAAATATCCGAGAGCATTTTTCTCTTTGTTTCCTAATAATCGCTTCTTTTTAAATTAAATATTCCCTTATTGTACATTTTAATGCCATCCACAGCATAGTATCAGAGACGGTATTGTTATAATTAATCTGCAGATATTGTTGTACCTCCTAATATTGCTCTTTTTTTAATTTTTCAGCAAACGGATTGAATTAATTTAATCTCCAATCTGACCTATTACCATAGCCCTTATTATTTCTGGAAACACTGGTGCATGGTCGGACCATGACATATTTCCTATACGCGTAATCCTTCAAATTTCCCATCCTCGTGTAAAAAGCGTCAATCCTAGAATAGGATAGATGACTGTTGGAAAAAATGTAAAATCTTTTTCTGTAGGGTGCTGTAATCTCCAAATGTCATACCAGTTGTTTTTAAACAGACATTTAGATAGATTTACAGTGTTAACTTGTGCTCTCTGATCTGGCCTTTTACCTCCCATCATCCTCTTGTCCATATCGACATCAGGAACACTATTTATGTCCCCTCCAACTATCAATATTTCTTTAGCTATCTTTTCCGTTCTCACTATTATCCCCTCAAAAAATGTAACGGGGTATTCATGTGAAGCATAGTTGTTAACTAATGTGTATACAAGGTAATTCAACTTACAAATCAGTGTTAGATACCTGCCACTACTATCTTGCTCACGATGTATAGATTCAAATTTAACTTCCTTAGAAATTATTATTGCTACTCCTCTTTTCCTAGTATCTTTCAGTCCTGCACCATATGCCACAGGAAACGTCTTATATCTCCAATAAGTTATTCCTTCAAAATCCCAATGGGTCTCCTGTACGAAACAAACATCCACTCTTTCCTTATTGATCATCTCATGCAGGTATGCTCTTTTTTCTGGGGAGTTTAATCCTTGCGCATTAATAGTGACTAACCTCAAGGTCATATGACCTCCTCAACAATCCCGTAATGCCATAATAAGGGGAGTTCCCTCCATGTGAGTCCCCGGCCAGTGCTCTCTGATACACCATTCACACGTTCTTCATTCAAATCGCTCATATTCCAAGGGTACGTATAGTCTCGGACACATATGAAACCCTAATACACCATTCAGCCCTACATATATATCCCTCATAATCACAAGGTGTATATAATATTGCATCCTGTCTCTCTCAACCATAAAAAAACAGAGAACAAACAGGTGTAAGCAACCAAAGAACAATATCTCAACTTCCAAAGGGACAGCAATGTCCCCAAAAAAAAAACAGAAATGAAACCGTAGATGAAAGGAGGAAGATAAAAAAAAATACTCAGAGAGCCCACTCGCATCCCCCAAACCCCAGTGGGAAGGTCCCCGCTCCATCCCCTATCCACCCACAAGCCGCAAAGCCATCAGAGGCAGAATCCAATCACATGACCAGACGCTGCCCTCCTGGAGCGCCGACACCGAGACATCCAAAAACAAACACCCCATCGGAACGGTCCACATCGCACACCTGGCCACTAGCACATGCCGTAGACCGCCCCAACGAAGGATCTGCAGTCGGACACCCCAATGCCAGCACCCCAGAAGAACCGCCACCCAATCGCGGAAGCAGAGTCCCGCACAGTGAGCCTTATACCTAACAAATGAGAACGGGGAAACCCACCACTCATGCCTCCCAAACCACAAGGACACGAATCAATGCATCAAGCACCCTCCTCCCCCATCCACAACCCCGCCCCTAGTCCATCCAGGACACCGCAATTCCCTTAACTTGGCAAAGTTCCCATCTTCACTTGTATAACTGTTACAGTAAGAAACAATATGTACCAGTTTCACCAATCCCCAGGAAGGATTAGTTCCACCCCCTCAACCCAATCTCCCACGGGGAACGGTGAACCAGGACAAAAATGATTCCTCCCGTCATCCCAACAGTTACGCTCATCCCCCTAACCTGTGCTTGAACTATACAAAAACCCTGCTGAGACATTGAACCCCCCATCCGGGGTCGCACGTGCTGAGAAGCGCTCCAAGCGTTGAGCTACGAGCGCAACCACAGATAAGGAGCCCCATCTATCTCCCAACCAAAAAATTTGATACCTGATCTGAATCATCAACCAAGCCCTGGATGTATATCACCAGATAGTTGTCACAATATCTGGGTCTCGACGTCCAGCTCCCAGGCTGAGCACCTCGCCACCAAGACACGTGACAACCCTATAACCCTCTTCCAAAACAAACGGTAAGAATCAATAATAAACAACCAAGAGGAACCCCCTCATAACCATATGGATCTCCATTCTCATCACCCTAAAATCTCCCCTTTGCTCTCCACGTATCCCAGACAATACCATAATAAACTACAAACCCCCAGTAATTTTTATTTAAACCCCTATCCATAATTTAGGCAGCGAATCTCAACCATAAATATAAATCATATAGGCCTTAACAGTTACCCATTCCCCTCAGTGAGTTCTAGTGTATTCCCCTAGTATAAATTAGCCCTAACCTACCACTTAAAGTGACTATCTATGTTATTCCACTCTTATTATTATCAAATTCCAGTTCCTACTCTTAAATAGTCTTTTATAATCTTTCTACCCCCTTACTCCATTACAGTCTTAAATATAACAAAAAACACAGTGCTTCCACCCTATTATTGTCTATCCTATCTATGTTTCCATAGCTTTAAACTTACTAATATTCTCCAAAAATAAACTAAAGAAATTCCTAGCTTACTTGTCCACCCTTAAATCAATTTCAACCTTTTAATCCAAATTCCTACCTTCTAACCCTTCCAAAACTCACCAAGTGACTTACTCCTTAATCCTCTTATTACCTCACCTACTATCCTACATATTAAACCTCTATGGCATCCTTTTCCTTCATTGCTCCTCTAAATAATTTCAAGTGTCCAATTCTCCCTCTATAAATTAAAATTAAAGTATTAGTAATGTCTGAAAAAAACTTTTTTTACATTTAGAAGAGCTTAAAAAGCTGATCTAAATGCAAAAAAACGTATCTCTTAAACCGCTATGGTTTAAGAGATAAGGGCGTTTAAACTTTGATTTCTCCTACTGACAGCTGTAAAGCTGTCAGCAGGAGATCCGTGTCGGTCGACACGCTGGTGCTTGAGAAGTGCGGGGATCTCGTTACTTACACGGAATCCCTTCATTGTAATGGTCTAAAACGTGTGCCTGAACACTAGGCACACGTTTTAGACCATTACAATGAAGAGATTTCGTGTAAGTAACGAGATCTCGGCACTTCTCAAGCGCCAGCGTGTCAACCGACACGGATCTCCTGCTGACAGATTTACAGCTGTCAGTAGGAGAAATCAAAGTTTAAACGCCCTTATCTCTTAAACCATAGCGGTTTAAGAGATACGGTTTTTTGCATTTAGATCAGCTTTTTAAGCTCTTCTAAATGCAAAAATGTTTTTTTCAGACATTACTAACACTTTAATTACCTTCCTACAGCTTCATTAAATTACAATTAAATGTGCTCTCATAAACACTCATCCTACTAATCTTCCACCTTTACTACCTTCCAAATCACCTTCATCTTACACTTATACTTCTAAGAATCCTAACTGCTCCTACATACAATATGCTATAATTCCTAATATGGAGAGAGTGGGGAGAGAGCAAAAAGGGAAACACATACAGTAGGGTCCCCGTCCTAAACACAGGGGAAAGTACCCCTCGCACAGAAGGATACTCCATCCAGTGAAGTCCCTTGTCTGGAATTAAAACCCTCCAGGAGCAGCCCCACCGTGAGCCTGCCCTGCACGACTCCCTGGCCGCCCCCCACCCCACAGGGATCCGCAGTCCTTAAACCAGCAGTCCCTGTAGGGTGAGGGAGCAACAGGAACCCCGTGCAGTGACAGGCTGCTACCGATCCTCCCATGATGTGGGCCCTCCTACCCAACCCAAAGGTAAAAATACCATCCTATACCCCCTCCTGCTGCTGTGACTCTCCCCTACATCATCTCACTTGGGATCCCCCGATTCACAGCTGCTCCAATTTTTCTTTTGCAGCCCGGGGATCAGAGAACCCAAAGGTTTGATTATGGAACTCAAAACTCAGTCTAATGGGAAATAACCATCTGTACTGAATCTTGCTTTCCCTCAGACAGGCTGTAACCTCACCAGAACTTCTCCTATGATTTCTTGTGTACAGTTACAAATCCAAGTACAATCTAATTCCTTTATAAAGTTCAACCACAGATCTTGTTCTAAATTCCTACACTAGCATATCCTTTAAAGAGAGGTTGTTAAAACAGATTATTATGTCCCTTGGCTTATCGACATAAGCAGAATCCTTAGATTTAAATAACCTATGTATGGTTTCAAAGGGGAATGCTCCCAATGTATCTTTGTTCACTTATGTTGCCAACATATTTAAACAGTATGCTTCAAGTTGGTCGTCAGCTATGTCTTCTGAAATTGCTTTTATCCTTAAGTTCCTTCTTCTTGACCTTTCCTCCAAATCTGCCGTCTTATATTCTATTCTGCTCAGATCCTCTTTTAAAACTTTGTTCTCAGATTTCACTATATCCAGATCTTGTGTTAGATATTGAAGTCCTCCTGACTGCGTTGTCAAGTGTTCTGATATATGTACTATCTCCTCTTTCAACTCAAATAAATTTGTCTTAACGTCCATACTGAGTTTCTCTCTCAGCCCCTCTAAGGCTTGGAATAGCATGGATTCTGTGATGCCCATCTGGACTTCTAATATGCCTTCTATTCTAGAATCTACAGCATATGCTGTTGAGGGCTCTTTTAGTCCTTGAAGTGATTTCCTTCCTGCGTCATTAGCTTTCGGAGAATAGTATCCACTTATGGATTTAGAGATCTGGAACTTGTCCTTATCCTTTTTAGGAGGCATTGTAAGGGTTACCAATGTTATCAGACTTCAAACCACACAAATATAACCCCCTAATAACCCTTTGAGTGCCAGAGGGGTACGGAATGCATCGCTTTGCAATGCATTCTTACCCCTCTGGCACGGGTAAACCAAAGTCAATGATTTCTACCGTTTCTTCAACCATTCCTCCCTTATAGACTCTTTATACCAGGAGAGTAGAAATAGACAAGTCCACCAATGATTTACAAACTTAGCCAAAGCATTGCTCCAATACCATTCATACTTTGGCAAAATTAAGCGTGTTAAGTGACAAAAGCTGTATTATGCAAAGCACTTGAGATAATTAAAAAATTATCATAAAGAAATATATATAATAGGGAATTTCCTTATTCACCAGCCCTTGTGCTGCTTTAATAATGGTATCTCCAGTTGAATAAAATTTCCAATAGGTTTGGAGCATATGTCAGTGTAGCCCTTCCAAGCTGAAGTTTCAGGAAAGCAGGAGTGGACAATGTGAGGCCCTTCAGCTGCTACCTGGCTACAACACCCATCATACTCTGCCAGTTGTTGACTGAATGGGAATGATGGGAGTTGCAATCTGGCAGCAGCTGAGGGGCTTCATCTTACCCATCAAGGGGGCATTTTTCTTTATTATATGCCCAGAGCCCAGGAGTAGAAAAATATGGTGCTGAGTGTATTTGTTAGTAACTCAACCACACAAATCTATCCACAACAGCAGGAAAAGTGTAACAAAATAAATACCAATTTCATTTATCTTTCCTCAGATATATGAAGACTCTACCAAAAGGTTATGTCTATTTTCAGTGCCAAATCCCAGGTCACCACATGAAGAATTGTACAACAAATGAAACAGCTAGAAGAAGACTACCACAGAGATTCAAATGCAAAAAATAGAAGTATATAAATGTAGCAGATTACTGCATGAAGGACACCTGCCTTGGTTAAGTCCTTTTGTTAAACAAATTGAGTCACTTACTCTTAGGGTACAATGTCCTTTTATTGAGCACATAGCAACATTGGTCTCCACTAAAATGGCTCTACAGCTGTTGTAGTGGAGACAGAAATATGGGTTTCCCTAGTCAGTATATATAGAACTATGTAGGTCCTGGCAGTTGGACTCTTTCAGTTGGCCTCATGCAGTTATATAACAATGAAATCTATAAAACTTTGGGATCATCTCTAGCAGTTGCAGGGTCAGCGTCACCTATAGGCGAGGTAGGTGCTGGCTTAGGGAGCATATCTACTGGGGGCGCAGAGCCACAAGCACCTCATCAACTGCTTTGTGAAGGAAGGGAGAGAGGTTCCGCTAAGGTGACCACGTCATGAGTGATGTCTCAACAACTTTCAGAGGGTGTCACTAGTTGTAGCAGCAATGAAATATTACTAACCCCTTTTTATATAAATAAATTCAAGTCACAACCCAGTTTATGCATTAACCCCTACCGTGTCCCCTTGTAAGATTCTTACAAGAGGTTAGATCCATACACTGGGTTACATACAGCTTTCTTCACACAAGGGGTTAATTCCATACATTGCGTAACTTACAGCTCTCTTTCATACAAGGGGTTAAATCCATACATTGGGTCACATACAGCTCTCTTTCATACAAGGGGTTAATACATACATTGGGTTAAATACAGCTGTGTTACAAGGGGTTAATCCATGCAATGGGTTACACACACAGCTCTCTCCTACATAAGAGAGAATTGTATGTAACCCAATGTATAAATTAACCCCTTGTAAAAGCTGAATGTAACCCAATGTATGGGTTAACCCCTTGTATGCCACAGCATTGTATGTAACCCAATGTATGGATTAATCCTATGTATGACAGAGTGGTATGTAACCCAATGAATGGATTAACCCTATTGTATACCAGATTTGTGACAAACAATTCTATTAATTAGCGCATAAAAGGCGCTAAGTTAACAATCATTAAAAGAGGTGGGGTATAAGTGGACGGGGCATAAATAAAAGAGATGCAAGAGGCGGAGCCAAGAGGGTGGGAAAATAAGATTTTGCCTAGGGTGGCAAAAATCCTTGCACCAGCCCTGAGCATTTGGACATTGGCAATTCATCTTCACTGTTAAATCACCGTGTAGTTTAAACCCTGAGCACCTAGATATTCTAGACAATCTGGAAAAAAACAGAAGGAATCAGCGCCAACAATTCAAGTTACATTCATTACTCCTGCTGTTATTGGATCCTGATAGCTGCAGCTGTGTCGGGATATATCTACATGCACATCTATTCTATCTGGTGAGTTTTGTCCCTCTTGCGGGGGTCACATTGGGTTATACCCACTACAGATCTACTCTCAGATTGGTTGTTTTTTCCTGTGCTTGTCTCTCAAGGATTCATTCATTTCCCAGCCCTTGGGTATTGTACATTCCATCGAGTGAATGTCTATCGAGAGTGAGCTTTATAGCCGGGTCGGGCTTCTTTGAGCACATCTTTATATATCATGTGGTGAGTCTGGTTCATCTTAAGGGGGCTGTATTATATTACGCTTCTTATACAGATTTACCCTTAGATCAGATGTGTTCTACATGTCTCTACAGTGATTACCTGAAATTCTGATGTTATTCTGAATGCCCGACTTCTATCATGAGCACACCACTGTCTCTCCTTTTTGTTGCAAGGACTCATTAGACTCTCCTCATGTTACACTTGCATTGATTGATTTTCTTCTTGCAAGTGATTTTATGCTGCTATTTTTGATACATTTAGTGTACTTGAATTGTTGGCGCTGATTCCTTCTGTTTTTTTCTGTATGTACTTTTAGTGTTTAGGTGCCACCAAGGACACCACGGATCTAGCTGCCATATACAGTATACTGTTTAATTTTTTGTTCTTTTTAATCACACAGTAGGCTGAATCTGAAGTAGGACATTTATACTGCAGCTCTTTATGTGTATTGTGTTTTTCTTTGTTCTAGACAATCTGAACACAACAGCATTTTCCTGATCCTGTAAGGAGACAAGGACACTTGTATTCTACAGTGTAGGACAGAGGACACTCTTTTACTTCTTGTCAGTGTTTATTGTGACAGTTTGTATAACAATCAGAGACTAATATGAACAGCGCGTTACTTTTTGTGTGCATTATAAATTTGCATGCATGCTGCTGGACGCCACCGTCTTATTCAGCGGGCAGAGCTTTGTCTTAGTTGGAGAACTTAAGCAATCCATCATGAGACGGGAGAAGCTGAATCCCAAATTGTGTGACCTGAAGATCAGTGATGCTGAGTCTGGTGAAGGTAAGACAAACCCCCACACTTCTGTGCAAGTGCCATATTCTCAAAAAAGTGGAGCATTTCAGTGGCAAACCAATTGGATCACATGGTACAAAACATTCCCAGTGATATAAATTGGCTTTTTAACTCATTGGATGCTACAGAGGTTTTCAACACATTCATTGCATTGGATTGATCACTAGCAATCAAGGGGCTCAAAGCCCTATTTAAATCTATGTTAATCTGCATTTATAACCTGTGGTGCAGCTGGTTTGCGCCACAATTGTTCCACTTTTTATTCCATGCGTATGGACCATAATGATGAACAATGCATCTGGCAGGGGGTAGGGGGTGCAGTTGTGACAGGGACAAGCCTCCATGGGGGCCCAGTAGATTCTAGTTCCCTGGGTAATTATTTGAGCATTAGGAAGCCCAAAAAAATGTTAACAACTGCAGACGTCTAATGATTGACACCGCATACCATCACCCCAATGAATAGTGCTCCCCATTTGTTTGAACTCTGACTAAAGGAGACATTTCACCCCATCATGATACAAATCCTAAAGCGCCATATGAATTTTTCCCTTGCTTCTTGGTAGGATCTGTAATTAGTTCTGGATGACATGTCCATGGAGGTGGATACCACAGTTCCTAGCAGGACCACAGGCAGAGCTGGATTTCCCAGTAGACAGAGTAGGCAGCTGCCTAAAGCTCCAGAGTTTGAGAGATGCCTCAGCTCTGCTGAATTGTGGGTTTGGCCAGAGCAATCTCAATATCCCAGCACCAGTTTTATACCCCTTTACAGGGCTATTATTTAACCATGTGGATGCTAAAGAGATCTCTCTTTCATCCACAGGGTTAATCCTTTGAGTTCCAGAGGGATACGCAGTGCATTGCAATGCAATGTGTTGCCTGCCTTTCTGGCACTCAAAAGGTTTTTTTGTCCCTGCTTGTTGTAGGCCAGAGGTATTTTCTGTGCCAGGAAATAATGGATGGGACTGTGGGAGGGGCATGTGAGGAGTTGGGGTGTGACCATGGGTGGGGCTAAGATCATCTGGAGTTCCTTACCTAGGGGCACTTGTGATTTAAATCTGGCCTAAACCACAGGACACAGACTCTGCCTACTAAATATTGTAATCTTAACCCACTGAACCCCAGAGAGGTGTGCAATGCATTGAGAAGCACTGCGTTGCTTACCCCTCTGATCTTCAAGGGGTTAAGGACCAGAGGGGTGTCCGACACAGTGCAAAGCAATACAGTAACCCCTTAAGGACCGGCCAAGCACGCATGCGGCCGTCACTTAAGAACCATGGAGCAATTTTTTTTTTTTTCTATGCTCATCCGCTTCCGGACTCCTCGAACGGCGTTCAGCTGCACAGGGAGCCAGGAATTACATGACGTACATGTACGTCCTTGGTCCTTTAGGGACATCCACATCTTGACGTACATGTACGTCATGGGTCATTAACGGGTTAAGCACCAGATCAGACTGTGTGGTGTATAGAAGTGTATTGCATTGCTCAAAAAAAATAAAACAGTCATGTTTGTTTAAACTTCAGTAGATGTGATTATAGATGTGTAACTGTAAATAAAATCCTTTGGCCTTGCACTAAATCATATTTTCATTTCAATAAAGAACTGACAGTCACCTAAACATGAAGTCACCTAAACATTCTAAGTATTGTTCTGCCCATCAGTCACACCCCAAGGTGCTGAAAGCCTTCTCTTTACTGGCCAAGTAGGGAAGCACAGCGAGAATGCTGTTCAACTTCAGAACTGTCGTAGTGTTGGAGATTTGTGAAGGGAGGTCATTCCTTCCACATCAACAGACTTCAAAATCCTCTATGCTAATATTGACCTTCTACAACCCTCCCCTTCCATACGACAATTTTGGTGAATATGTTGATATGTGTGCAGATCGAATTGTTCCAGTGATTCGAACACATTGACAATATTATACCGACACCGCATCGACCTTTAGTGCATCTAGGCCCTAGTCATCTTACCTATAGAGCTGTTGGTATTGTCCCAATATTGTGCCATGTTTTCTTCATACATGTGCCCCATTATTTCTGTAGTAATACTGTTATGCACATCATGCCCATAATCATAAGGTAGTCAAGTCTAGTCACAGAACATTGTATAGGAGCTCTTAATAATATAAAGTTGTTGTTTTTTTCCTTTTCGTTTTAGAGCGAAGATTGCAAAAACATCTGCTGGCAATTAATGAACATCATTATTGATTATAATACTTGTAAATATTTGTAAATAGTTTTATTATTATTATACTTGTACATAGTTTTTTATTAAGTAATAAAATGATAAACAGTCAGATTTTTGTTTCTGTATATGAACCTTGCAACTGAGTGTCATCCACCATTGTTCTGTGTCCATATACTGATCCTCTCTCACCCTAAACACCTAATGTTTACATGCATCTAATTGTGTAGTCCTCAATAACAGGGTTGTAATTCCATATGTCTATTCAGGACTGCTTGCCTACTCTTGGTTATGAAAAAGTAATTAAAGATGACAACTTTATCCAGGTTTCCTTCTGGGCCATAGCTTGATTCTTGACCTTCTCATTGATATAAGGGTACTGGGGACCCCAAAGGTTAAATACAACATCACTGAAAATTATTTCAACATGAGAATTCTTGGACATAGTTTGCAGCATAGCCTTGCCAACACATTGATGGATGTGGCTTGAAAGTCATCACTGTTCTCCATTATTTAGTACCACTCATCAGTTCTAGAAGTCATCAAGACAGAAGAAACATTGATTGAAGCTACGTCCTCAACAGGCTCTACACACTTAAACCCTCCATTGAGTCTTTGGCCCCATTCCTCAGAAGGAGTGTAGTCCCACAATTGGGTCAACCTTTACCAATGGGAGAATTATGAACCCTCTGTAAATGACTGCCCTTCCTAAGGTGAGCCCTGTGCAAAAAGTGCATTTGTCACCTTTTTATTGCATTGATAATGTATTTCCCCTCAATGCTGAAAATGTCCCTATATGTTCCTGCTGTGCTAGTATTAAGGGTTGTCAGTGTCCCACATGTTGTCAGTCTGTGCTTGGGACAGAGAGAGAAACAAGCTGCACTTTGTTGCAAAAAGCAGACAGGTAAAAACTGGGAGCTGGAGTTGTTGATAGGAGGCTTGATGGTAGCCAGTTGTTCCCTAGTTTATAAAATTCTAAGAGAGTTGTTGATTATGCAAAAAACATCTTTGGTGATTGGCTGACGAAGAGGCAGGAGCTAAGTCCCCTGCCTCCTCAGCCAAAAACACACTGCATGTTGCCTTAGGAGGAAAAAGCCCCCTGTCTCCTCAGCCAAACACAATGAAATAATAAACACTGCCACTCACCCAAACCCTTCGCCTAATCACCTGCCCATTCTCCACTTAAACTTTTACCACAGAGAAGGGGAAGAGCCACCCTATTCTCCATGGTAAAGAGGAGGGGCTCTCCTGTTCACCCTGGCAAAGGGGAGGGGCCACTAATGCACTTTTTCTTTAGCTATGGCAAAGGGGACATGGTGGCCCCTCTCCTTTGCCAGAAGCAATAGGATTGCCCTCCCCTTCACCCCAGCAAATACATTCCCCTCCCCCTTCGCCATGACAAATGTTAATGTAAAAAAAGTGGAACTTTCACCCCCAAAACAGTAAATTCTAAGCGATACCTCTCTCCAAATTATATATACTCTTTTTTTAATTCACTGTATTTACAGAGTTGTTTTTAGTTAAAAATGTATCTATCGATGTAGTACAAGCCATACCATATGGGTTTCCAGTCTATCCCCTTGCACGTCAATGTCTACCAACAACCATTCCCACTTATCAGTATAACTTGGAGTGCTCCCCTAATTATGCCATCCAGGTCATCGCACATGTTAATCATTACAGTGAGATAATGTTTATGGAACTTTCGCTCATTATATATATTGGCAGTCCATGTCACTTACAAAAAATAGATCTCCAGTGAAACAGGGTGACTGTAGAAAGTAAGATAACAAATTTTGTGACTTCTTCAGTAGGGAAGGAGAGCGCTGCAAATCAAGTAACATGTCAACAAGATGGCCTCGCTCCCCCTCTTGCATTTAAGTTAAATTTTAACAATTGGGGCCAATGATTATCTACTAAATGATGGTTATTGAACATAATACGTGAGTATAAAGAGATGGGGCAGTGAAGTTTGAAAGAGACAAGTCCACTTTAACTATCATCCAAAAGATAAACATGTCTCTATCTGTTGCCTCTGTAAAAAAAAAAAAAAAAACAGGCGGAAATCCGGATCTCACCTAGGTAGAGGGGGAAATCTGGATCTCATCTAGATGCATCTTCATCAAGATTCCACCTGAAACACAACCACTGTTCTGATTGGGAGACAAAACAGCAGCGCCTCAGATGTGCAGGAACAAGTGGAAGTAGAAACACTCTTACAAGTAAGTGCAAGGGACCAAGAGGCACCTGATAGCAGTGTTGTTGATGTCTCTGAGAGTGGTAAATTTTGTACAATTACCTGTGTCTCTTAATGCTCTTGTGCAAATGCAAAGGGGTGGGGGATATGGCTCTATCCACCCTGCACTTAGTGGGACATAAACTTGATGGGGCTGTGGTTCTGTTGGACCACACATTTTTCAAATATATGATAACAAAAATCACAAGCAGGCAAACTCTGTTAGATTTGATTTAATATGGAATTAATCAAGTGGTAAAGGCATAATTATCATTTACACAACACACTCTGGATTACCTTTACCCTAAAATGTGGCCTGTTTGTGGCTCTCTGGGCTAACCCCTCATTATGATTCATAAAACTGATGGAAACACTGAAGAAACCCCTCCCTGTAACTGTGGTCTCCCCCTGGACAGTTCTACAGAACATCAGTAAGTTGGTGGATGATGCCCTTTTGAAGATTGAATGTGTGTCCTTCCATTCCATCTGCTCTCTACTAACTTTTTCCTCCAAATATTTTACTGTTAAACAGGCCAAAAACCTGTTTGAGAGTAATGCCCCAGAAGAGGAAAAAATAAAGACCATGATAAAGCAGTTCAGAGCTATATACGATGCAGCCAAGTAAGTTTCATTCATTCTGACACAAGAGGTTTCTGTACAAAGAAGTGTAGAAAGTAAATTTCCAGCCTATACTACTCTCCAGTGATATCTGTGTTACACACTGATACAATCATTTGGACATTAAACAATGCACAAATGTCTTCCTTTCACATGTACACTTGTGTATGTTACACAAGGTAAGAAAAAGAGAAATTAGTGTAGGTACTGAAAGTCTTACTATGTTCCATTGATTAAACCATGCAATACACAATTTATCTAGGTCTTAGTTTGTTCCCATAGACTAATTGGAAATATGCCAGGCAGACCTAGCATACGGTTTTGGGTATATTTGAGTGACAATCACTAGTACATACTCTTACATCAGTACTTAAACTATAAACTGATCCTATTGTTTAGCTTCTATTCAGGGCTCTTTTAGGAACAGCAGCCCAGGGCCTTCTGCCAGAAGGGGCCCCACCACTGTCAAGGTAAACTGTAACAAATATTAACCCACTGGATTTTCCTTCTCCCAGTGCTAAGGAGTACACAATACAGTCTGATCGATGTGTTAGTGTATTTAGGTGTGAAATCTCAGAATTATGTGAAGCCAGGTATGAACACTCAGTATTGTGTAAAACAGGTAAAGGTACTTACCATTAAGTGAAGCTGGGCTTGAACACAAAGGATCTAAATGTAAGGAAACTTTCAAAGGATCTAAATGTAAGATGAAGATTGTGTGAAACTCCTATTAATTTTGTTTGGCGGGGAAAATTGGCGTATGTATTATTTAAGTCTGAATTATTTAAGCCTCTTGATAGTAAATGGTTGTCTAAAGCATTATGAAGCAATTTGTTAGAGACATTTCTACCATACAAGGATGAAAGCAGGAGTGGACAAAGTGAGGCCCTTCAGCTGCTACCAGGCTACAACACCCATCATCTCCTGCCAGTTGTTAACTGAATGGCAGCAGCTGAATGAAGTTAAGAGCACCTTTTTTTCTTTATTATATGCCCAGAGCCATGGAGTTGAAAAACATGGTGCTGAGTGTATCTGTTAGTAACTCAACCACACAAATCTAAGAGCAGGAAATGTGTAACAGTATAAATACCAATTTAATTTATATTTCCTCAGATATATGAAGAAACTACTACTGGCAAGTTACGTCTGTTTTCTGTGCCAAATCCCAGGGAACAACATCAGGGATTGCCCAACACGTGAGGTAAGTGTTATATCATATTAGTTTAGTACATGTGCATTGAGCAGACATGCAGAATCAAATATGATTAAACTGTTAAAGGCGAAAGCACAAAGAATGACTCTTTGTTCGCGGGGGGGGGGCTTTTGTTGAGTTGGACAAATAAATAGATAACATCCAGACAATTTCTTACTAAATGGAGTAGAAACATTTTCTATTGTGGCCAGGTGACACTGCTGTTATCACTTGCTATAGAGAGATGTAGTCTAAGACTCAAGGTCACTCACATAGAGCAATATAAAGATTTGCCTTCTGTATACCGGGGGGTAGTTAAGTAATAAAAAGAAAATAACACCTTATATGACTAGGGTGATTCTGAATTAACTTTGAAAACCACCTATATTTAATTTAGCCATCCTTTAGTTAGTTTAAGAGATATTTAGCTTTATTTATTGTCAGAATTCATATCTCACAAAAAAAAAGCTCTGTGGTCCTTAATGGTCACCCTCTCGCCAGTTCGGGTGGTTGTTAAGTAGTTATTTATATTTAATTTTTAATAAAATGTAAGCTATTCCTGAGTTGCTATAGTTTTTTGTTTTAACTTTCTTCTTACAATGAACAAAATGCTGAACAACTTAAGGAAATGAGACATAGCTCAGGAATACCATGATCATTCCTGAAAGAGGTGGATGACCCCAACATAGAGGGAGTGCTGCTGGGAAGTGATGGGTGGTATGTTATTCCAACTCTTAATGCAGGGCTCAAAATTTGTACTCACCACTAGCCAATGGCGAGTGAAAATTTTGCCCTGGCGAGTAGAAATTCAGCCCTGATGGTTATGTTATGGCTTCCAGTGGTGAGTAACTTTTCAGGTCTGGCTAGTAGCAAAGGACTTAAAATTATAAGTCCTGTCTTAATGCGTAAGTATCTGACAAGTATCAGCTTTTGGGGACCAAAAAGTAAGCAGAGCTACAGACACACTTCCAACATAATCATTAACTCTTTGGTTTCAATATACCCCCTGGATGCTTTGAAGACCTCTTTCGCAACAAAAGGGTTAAAACAAATTATTAATATATTGTATCACCATTTATCTTGTTGCCCCTTCGAACCCTTCTATCCCCCACCCGTTTGGCTGCAGAGCAGAGTAGTAGTGAACACACAGGCACTTGGCACACTACAGGGTTCCCTTGGTTCCTGTGCAGAGCTGCTGAAAGATATTTTTTAATGAATTTCTTGCATTAAAATGGAGACCTGGTCATCTTTCCTATAGAGCTGTTGGTATTGCCCCAGCATTGCACCACGTTTTCCTTCATACATATGTCCATTATTTCTGTAGTGATACTGTTATGCACATCATGCCCATAATCCTAATGTAGACTAATCTAGTAACAGGCTATTGAATAGGAGCTCTTACTAATATAAAGTTGTTTTTTTCCTTTTCTTTTTAGAGTGAAGATGGCATAGAAATCATCTGGCAATGACTGAACATCTGAACATATTACAGACCCAAATGAAACAGGGTTAGATCCTCATATGATCACATTTACCGGGACCAGTGAATGTTTCATTATTATACTTGTTATCATTGCCAGACAATAGAAGAGGTTCCATTTTGTTATGGTGTTTATTCTTTCAAATATTGGGACTGGAATTTCTGCAGTAATATTTGGAATTATGTTTGCACCTGTGATGTTTCTCATTTTTACACTTCGAGAGCCAAACAGGTATCCAGCTGATTGCTTTGTAATGTATTGGATATTTCTCTGGCACCAAAGGGTGAAAGGACCAGTGAGCAGCACTTTCCTGCACAACTGAGAATACACAGCTGACAATAGTGACCCAAAAGTTGTACAGACACAGGTTATCCACCCTGCCTCTTAGTGGGACATACATTTGTGGGGCTGTGGTTCTGTTGGACCTCACGTTTCTCAAACATATGATTAAAAAATCACAAGCAGGGAAACCCTGTGAGATTTCCTTTAATATGGAATTAATCAACTGGTAGAGGCATAATTATCATTTACAGAACACACCCGGAATTGCCATTACCCAAAAATGTATTTATTTATTTAGAAAATGTTTTACCAGGAAATGTGGCCTGTTTATGGCTCTCTGGTACTAAAAATGTCCAACACTGGGCTAATTCCTCATCATGAATCATAAAACTGATGGAAGCACTGAAGAAACCCCTCCCTGTAACTTTATCTTCCCCCTGGACAGTTCTACAGAACATCAGTAAGTTGGTAGGTGCTACTCTTTGCAGGATTGAATGTGTGTCCCTCCATTCTATCTACTCTGTACAAATATTTTACTGTTATACAGACCGAGAACCTGTTTAAGAGCAACGCCTCAGAAGGGTCAAGAAAGACCATGATGCAGCAGTCATAGTCTATGTAAAACGCAGCCCAGTTTCATTCATTCTGACACAACAAGAGGTCTCTGTACAGAGAAGTGTAGAAAGCAAATTTCCCGCCTATACTGCTCTCCAGTGATACCTGTGTTACACACTGATACAATCCTTTAGACATTAACCAATGAATGGATTTCTTCCTTATGATTTGTACACTTTTGTATGTTACACAAGGAAAGAAAAATACTTAAAGTCTTACAATGCACCATTGATAACACCATGTTGTACACAATTTATCTAGGTCTTAGTTTTTCACATAGACTAACTGGCATACATTTTATTTAAAGAAGCATTACACTTTTTTATGAAAACATATATGTTAGTGCTATTATTGTGTGCATTATGTGTAAATCTGGCTGGTGCTGACATCCTGGCTGTTGAAGATAAGCAATGGCTGTTCTGTGAAAAAATATATGTATTATTCACATTGACTGCATGAGGTAGAGGCCATTGCATATGGAATCTGTGCTATCTGGTGCAGATAGGGCAGGCTGGCCTGAGTGACAGTGGGAAAATGTTTCCCAGGCTGGTGATATTCTAATGATATGGTCTACTTGGTTGGATCCTACTTGTTCATCACAGTGTCCAGCCTGTGATTGCTGTCGAGCCTCTTGGGATCACATAGAGTGTAGATTCAATTTTAGAATTGATAGCGGTGAATGACAGCTGGTATTTTCCAAGAGGTTCTATATCAGCTGAGGCAATTTATATCCACAAGGCAGTGTTGACAAAGTGGATTTTTCCAGATATCTTTATGCAGTTTCCCCTTTTAGCAATGCATTGCACTCTTCTCTCTGACTCCACAGCAATAACACTCACAGTACCGTTTGTTTAAACCTCAGTAAATGTGTTTATAAATTAGTCTGAATAAATAAAATACTTTAGTCTTGCTCTATATGATTGATTCAGTTACACAGAGGTGGCAAAAGCTCATGAAATAACTTTAAAATTATCTGCCGTGCCCTGTCCGCCAGCCACCCCCCCAGTAACATCCTCTAAAACAAAAGTGTCCCTCTTTGGAAATGTTAAATGTTGGGAAGTACTTGGAGGGAAAAGCTGGTATATGTATTATTTAAAGGAGCAGTATGAAAACCTATATGTTATAGAGTTTTTTCCTGCTGAGTAAAGCAAGTTAACTCCCACTGCTGTCAGTTGTTTTATTCAACTGATATAACAGTTCAAAGAACCAGGAAGTGAATTTACTGTGTTTACTTCCTGATTGTTCTAACTGACAGGAAGTGACTTGGCAGTTTCTATCACATTCTGTGGAGAAATGTATGTCACTGACTTTTCTCTCCATAGAATAACATGGGAATAGGAGTGTTTACCACAGTGGAGACATTATCTCCTCTTATCATGCCTTTATCACACCTTAGTGCATATCCCCCGGGTGTCACTGTTGTTACAATTTACAAAAAAAGTCCAAGCTGTAATAATTTTCAGCACCTTTGAGGACTTGAGGAATGTGAAAAGCATCGTGAAGCCATTCTTTGCTCATGCCTCTGGTCCTCAAGGGGTTAATGAAGCACCTTCCAAGAGCTGGACTACCGTTGTTTTATTCAGTAGTGTTTTAATATTTTTTTTCATAATAATATTTTACTACTTCACACGTTTTATTGTTTAACCCTTTTATTGCCAGAGGGATGTGCCACGCCTTGCAAAGTAATGCTTTGTGTAATCCTCTGGCACTCAAAGGGTTAAAAAAATTGTATTGTAATTCCTTTTAGGCTATATGAATAGACTGCACCACAGCCACCAAACACAATTCCCATTGATGTAAAGGGAACTATTAACCCCTTGAATGCTAGAGCATTCTCCATTGTATTACATATCAAAGCTTTGTAGACATGTCTAGCATTGGGTAAAAACCCAATTTAAATCACTGGGAATGAATTAATGTGTCCCCTATGGGACAGTTGTTTTACCCCAGAACTGATCTGCTTTTGCCTTTGCGTCTATGATCAGCAGAAGATAGATTAGATAATTATATTAATAACAATCACATCACAGCTCAGAGTAGGAGGTGAGCAACCTAAGGCTTTCCAGTTGCTGTTATTGGACTACATTTGCCATCATCAGTTGGCCTTGACAATTGTAATTAAACAACAGTTGCAACCTGCAGATTGCCCTTCCCTGATAATGCTGCTGTGGCCATGGCGCTCGCACACACACACATACACACACACATTGTAACAAGTTATGGGTGGGGCCAGTGCAATCTCAGCCACTGCATCACTGTGACAGGTTTAATTTCCAGTTTATATAGGGCTTTATTGCCTAGTTTAAAGACTAATTTGTGACTTTTAAATAACTTTGTACTGACTGTGTTCTGTCTGTGTTTGTTTATAATAAAATACTGATAATTACCGTGGCAGACAGACGCTGAGGGGGATGAGTCAGAGGAGAGTGGGTTTGGCCTTGGGAGGGACACCTATAATGTCCTTCCCATGAGGTGTCTGAGAAGAACATCTTATCCTTTATGTACATGACCTGGTGATGTAATACATATATACATACACACATATATTCAAATCTCAAAAAAAATATCTCTGCGTTCCTTACCAGCCAACCATGACCTGGATCGGAGTTAATTACATTTAATTTTTTTTAATAAAATGTAAGGTATTCCTCAGTTGCTATAATAATAGTTTTGTGTTTTAGTTTTCTCCTCAAAATGATGAACAAACTAAGAAAATCGGACGCAGCTCCGGAATACCACATTCATTCCTGATAGAAGTGGATGACCCAACATGGAGGGAGTGATTCTGGGAAGTGACGGGATATATGTGATCCTAGCTCTTAATGCATAAGTATAATGTATAACTTGTACTATGAGATCTGACAAGTATCAGCTTTTGGGGACCAATAAGTAAACAGAGCTGCAGACACACCTCCAACATAATCATTAACTATTTAGTTTCAATATACCCCCTGGATGCTTTGCAGACCTCTTACACAACAAAAGGGTTAAAACAAATTATTAATATATTGTATCACCATTTATCTTCCAATCCTTCTACCCCTCACTCGCTTGGATTCAGAGCAGGGTAGTAGTGAACACACAGGCACTTGGCACACTCAGTCACTCTTTATTAACCCCTTGCTTTGCAATGCATTGAAGATATATCTAACATCTAAGGGTTTAAAGGAGAACTAACAATTCTAATAATAACCCTCATTTACTTTGCTCTGGGCAGAACATGGCCCGTATGAAATCTTCTATTGCACCTTTGTTCAAGTGATAACTTTATCAATCGTCCCTGGATATCACTCCCATGGAATCAGACATGATAGTTGTTGGCAATTTTTTTCAAACCAAAGCAGAGAGAATGCATGAGCCTACATAACTCTCTAAAGGAGCAGTAAATTGTTTTTTATGAAAAAAAAATATATTGAAGGGTATTTCCTGTTCAGTAAAGTAAGGGCTCTCCCAATACTGAGAGAAACATATTTCCAGAGTTATTACAGTTTAAAAGCTCTATAACATATAGGTTTCCATAAAAAATTTTTTTACTGATTCTTTAAGTACTAGAGGGGTGGCCATCCATTGTGAAACAACTCCATTTTAAATTCCTGTGGTGTTGCTAACAACTCACATTTCACCTTACATGGACATGACACCAGGGTTTGATTGAAGAGCTACACATACGGGCTATTATGCTTTTCTGACTATAAGACATTAAGTAGGGGTAACTTTTATAAGGTGTTAGTTCCCCTCTACACATTACGTACACTCATTGTCATATTTATTTCTTATACATTTATAAAATGAACTGTTTAATGTATGTATGACACCTTCATAATCCTGTGAAAGGTGATCACAAAAACACTAATAAAGTGCTAAGTGAGGGTTCTTCCCCTTGTCCCAGAGAATGTTATGAGATATAATTATTCCCTATTCTAAATATGAGTTCGTAATATCTCAAAGTTATATCTGTAGACAGGCCTTATACAAGTAATATAAGGACAATAAAGAGGATTACAGAGTCTGTGCATGTATTATGTAAAAGTTTATTGGCTATCTATAGAATATAAAGTAAATAAGAAACTTATCAAATAACACAATAAAAACAAGTTACATTACATTACAAATCCAACTAGCAGAGTATAAGATAATTATAAAGTATTGCTTGCCATAATATAAAAATAATTAATTACATACCACTCAGCCTCGATGAATAAGAGTGTCAGATAACCTGATCTGTCCGGCACTAACCATAGGCATCATCTCACCCATTATATACCCTTTTCTCCTAGCATGAGTTTGGGGCGTAAAGGATCATGCATATAACTCGTGCACGGAAAAACCATATTTGGAGGTAGATATAACAATTGGTTATTAAGCTCATAGCTAAAGGGCTTAGGGCATAATAGCTAAAGTTATCTAGGGTTCCAAGGGTGAAAAGTGTAAGTAGATAACTTATGCTTCCCTATCTGTGAGAACTATGAAGGATATGTAACTCGTGGAAGGTTACAAGGCCATAGACCGTCTCACAAGACCATAGACCATGTCTGTGTCAAATGGGGAGTGTGATGTAATATAGACCATGTCACAGGACCATAGACCATGTCTGGGTCAAATGAGAAGTGTGATTTAATAGTGGGCTCTCATCTAGCTAAAACAATAAGTGTAGACTAGCTGTCTCTGCCATGGCTAAAGAATAATAACCCTTTGTGTGCTGTATAAAATAGCTATATGCTAAAGAAAATATAAATGTATATAATAACCCTTTGTGTGCTGTATAAAATAGCTATATGCAGAATGCAATAGGGTTATAGCATATATGAACAGTGTACACAAGTTGTAGGGGGCTTATTCCCCTGCAACAATCCTATCACTTTGTATTCTAGGGAGGCCTAAGAATCCACAAAAAAGAGAAAAATCCCTTCAGTTCTAACCCAAGAGGATTCTGGGAAACAGCACGTATTAGAGGAGATTAGAGGAAAGGAGGTTTAGACTTCAGCAGAGGAAGGGTTTTTTTACGGTAAGGTCAGTTAAATTGTGGAATTCCTTGCCCAAGTTGGTGGTTATAGCAGATACAATGGATACATTTAAGAGAAGATTAGATACATTTATTTCAAAAGAGAACATACAGGGTTATACTGTATATTAGTAGGCAAAATAGGAAGGTCTGATTAAGACTAACTTACTTATGAGAAGGAAAGCTATACAGTTCTCATGTCACTAGGGTATTAGGCAAAGGTTGAACTTGATGGACTTGTGTCTTTATTCAACGTAATTTACTATGTTAATTATCCTCAGCCTCTCACTAGCAATGTAATGTGACCAGAGACAACTGACAGAAGTATAATACTATATTACCTGCAAATGGGGGCATATGTAGGAAGGAAACAGTGGAGTTAGGCAACTTAGGGGGCATGATAGTTGTTGGCAATTTTTTTCAAACAGAAGCAGAGAGAATGCATGAGCCTGTTTTTTATGAAAAATAATATATTGATGGGCATATCCTGTCCAGTAAAGTAAGGGTGCTCACAATACTGAGAATTTCATATTTCCACAGTTATTACAGTTTAAACATGTGTTTTTTATATTAGATAATGTGTTTTTATATTATAACTTTTGAATAAAACAACTGACAACTCTGTAGGTGTCCTTGTTTAACTCAGAAGAAAAGCTCTATAACATATAGGTGTTTTTTTTTTTACTGCTCCTTTAAGTACTAGAGGGGTGACCGACCATTGTGTATTGACTCCAGTTTAAGGTCCTAAGTTCCTGTGGTCTTGCTATCAACAGACATTTCTCCTTACATGGACATGGCACCAGGGATAGATTGAAGAGCAATCTCTTCAAACAAGGAGAAAAGAAACACATAGGGGTCATTAGGCTTTTCTGACTATAATAAGTTAAGTAGGGGAAACTCTTAGATAGGTAGTTCTCCTCTACACATTACACACTCACAGTCATATATAGTTATTACCTTTATAAAATGAACTATTTAATGTATATATGACACCGTCAAAATCCTATCACTTTGTATACTAGGGAGGCCTATGATGCCACAAAAAACAGAAACTGCCCTTCAGTTCTAACCCAGGAGGATGCTGGGAAACAGTAAGCATCCACAGTCCCTCACTAGCAATCTAATGTGACCAGAGACAACTGACAGAAGAATAATACTATATTACCTGCAAATGGGGGCATATGTAGGAAGGAAACAGTGGACTTTAGGGGACAAATAATAATTCTACAATCTGCTTTTGATTGTAATGGGATTTGAACCCATTAAAACTAAAGAGCTTGCTAATGCTTTTGGAGACCTCTGTAGCATTCAAGGGGTTACAAGCTCAGTGTAAACCAATCAGACTGTTTATATGTCCTCTATGGCACAGTTTGTTTTCCCCAAAACTGCTCCACTTCATTTAGTACTTCAGAATTGCTGTGTTATACAGTGGCCTGGGGCACAGTGTTAATGGCCTTTCTAGTACAGACGGGCTTAACTGTTTGAGTGTCAAAGGGATAAATGCTCAATTTATTCAAAGGGGAGTAAGGAAATATGTATTTGCACTTTCTGTTTAATGTGACCAGATCTCCAGATTAAAGTAGGAGGCTTATGAAAAACTCACACTGCAGGGTTGCCTTGGTTCCTGTGCAGAGCTGCAGAATGATATTTTTTTAATGAGTTTCTTGTATGAAAATGGAGACCTGGTCATCTTACCTATAGAGCTGTTTGTATTGCCCCAGTATGGCACCACGTTTGCCCATTATTTCTGTAGTGATACTGTTATGCACATCATGCCCATAATCCTAAGGTAGTCTAGTCTAGTAACATGCCATTGGATAGGAGCTCTTACTAATATAAAGTTTGTTGTTTTTCCTTTTTGTTTTAGAGTGAAGATGGCAAAGACGTCATCTGAAAATGACTGAACATCTGAACCACATTTATTGGGACCAGTAAATGTTTTATTTTTATACTTGTAAATATTTGTAAATATAATTTTTGATTTTTATAATAGTAAATAGAACGTGATAGGTAAATAGTTTAGGATAAGTAATAAACTGATAATTAAACATTTGGAATTTTGTTT
This sequence comes from Rhinophrynus dorsalis, assembly GCA_037306005.1. Taxonomy (NCBI): domain Eukaryota; kingdom Metazoa; phylum Chordata; class Amphibia; order Anura; family Rhinophrynidae; genus Rhinophrynus; species Rhinophrynus dorsalis. Next base: position 43,106,810 of record CM074727.1, read on the forward strand.
CTGTATATGAACCTTGCAAGTTGAAAATTGCACCCACCATTGTTCTGTGTCCGTGTCCTGATTCTCTCTTTCTAAACATCATTAACTGTGTAGTCCTCTATTACAGGGTTGAATAAAAAGTAATTACAGATGACACCTTTATCCAGGTTTCCTTCTGGGCCATATCTTAGTTCATGACCTCCTCATTGATATAAGGGTACTGGGGACCCCAGGGGTTCAATACATCACTGACAATTATTTGAGCATGAGACTTCTTGTACAGAGTTTGCAGCATAACCTTGCCAGCCAATTCAGTACATCATTTAAACACACTGATAGAAAGTCATCACTCTCCTCTATTGTTTGGTACCTCTCATCCCTTGTACTAGTCATCAAGACAGGAGAAGCAGTGACTGAAGAGACATCATCAGAGGGCTCAACAGGATCTTCACACTTTAAACCCCTATTGGGTGTTTGGCCCCAGTCCTCAGATGGAGTGTAGTCCCACATTTGGGTCAATCTTAACCAATGAGAGAATAATTTATAAAATTCTAAGAGGGTTCCTGATTATGCAAAACTCCTCTGTGGTATTTCAGCCAACAAACACACACCGCCTAAGGAGGACAAGGTGGGGGCCAATGCCCCATGTCTCCTCAGCCAAACACAATGAAATAATACACATGGCCACTCGCCCACACGCTTCACCAAATCGCCTGCCCTTTTTCCACGTCAACTTTCACCACGGTGAAGGGGAAGAGCCACCCTATTCTTCATAGTGAAGGGGAGGGGCTATCCTGTTCACCCTCTTGATGCCCACCAAACTACTGATCTCCCAGCCAATTCGGCTCAGAGACCAATAGAGGTGATGCAGAGGTTCAAGAGAGTTCCCCTGCTTCCATCCTAACCAAACTAACAGGAAGGAGTGCAAGGGATTGGGATACCCCTTCACGTAAATGAGAGAAAGCCTCCCAGATTGATTTGAAAGGCTTTCTTGATCCTACCCACTCCTAGCTTGTATTTCGAGTAGGATGGAAGCAGGGAATCTCTCTTGCTTCCCCGTGTCACCTCTATTTATGAATACAAATTTTACAATAATATTATTTATATGGAAAAAGTTATAATATGGTGGAAAAGGGAGCAAGTGGCATGCAATCTGTCCAACTAAGGAAATTGCCTCTGTAGTTGTGCCACTCTAGTTTGCCTGGTGCACACAACATCCCTGGATGGACCCACTTCTGCCACAACCTAGTATTATCCCTTTCTGTTAACTCAGGAGTGGAACATTTCTGCAAACTCTGGTTCCTAAAATTGTACATCTGACCTCCCATTTTTGGGACATAATTTATATCCATAACTATCTGAATACCATGGTGGTATGCAGCTCATTCCGATGCATTCACATTACCACACAAAGGGTTAAGGGATCAGTAAGCCCTTTGTTCCGATTAATTATATTGAAAAAATAAATATACTTTAAGACCTGCTTAGTAAAATGACTCCTTTTTCTTCTGGAGGATGATTTATTCCAAAGTTATAACAGCTTAAAAAATCTAAAAGTTTTTCAATCATCAGTTTTAACAGCAGAACCAAGTGGTGTCCAAAATGCATTTTTTTTTAAATTATACATTTTATAAGAATGTTTGAGTCATAGACTATGACTGTCCATAATAAGTGATAGGAATAGCACTATCTGGTGATCACAACAGGAAGCTGCAGTTCTGATCTGTAATAACTTTTGAATGAAAGACATCCCAGCTGTGGTAGAAGGTTTTTTTAATCAACAGAACAAGCCCTAAAAATACACCAATTTACTGGCTCCTAAAATTCCTAGCTGGCTCCCAGTAATTCTTCTTGACTTCCTAATTTGTTAAATATTTACTTGTAATTAACTCAACCAATTCAAACAATCACACTAGGGTGCTCCGTTACCTTTACTTACATCCAAAGAAGCTACTGGAGCCACAGAGAGAGAGAGAGCATGACAAGGAGATTAGAACCGAGGCTGGTCCTGACAAGTTAATTAGGAGCTCTCAAGCTAAGCGACCAGCTTCATTGACAGTCAGGCCACGTCCCCCAAAACTTAATTTTTTTTTTAATAGACCTGAATGCAGGAGTGATTCTCTAAAAAGAGAGGTAACATGTCACCTTAATCTTAGTGCACAAAGAGCAAAAACATGTCCTAGATAGTAAGTACAAGGTCACTGATTTGGCATGACCTGGCTGGAAATTAACTCTGTGCTAATGACTGGTATGGGTGATTGGCATACCTGGGAACTTTCAAATTGAGGACACCCTGAGACATTGAACTTATTATCCCTTAAAGTTCCCCATAATAAGGATTGTCAGTGACACGTCCTGCTCGCTTTAATCCAGTGATGTTCCAGTTAGTAATAAAGGAACCATTAACATGCAACAGCTTGGAGATGTCACTGCTTGATCACACACAACACAAGCTGGACGTCTTCCTCTGTATTCCTGGTACAAACAGAACCAATTTAGAGGCTAAAGAAGCAGTTAATTGGTGCAGATCAAAAAGTAGATATCAATGGACTGTGTCACCCTGAGAATTCATCCCTTCACCCTGACACCCTGGGATCTGGGTAAAAATCCGAAGTCCTACTTAAACCCAGAGGTTCTCACGTGTGGTCATTGGGCCATATCCAGAAATGAAAAGGGGAGCAATTCTGGGGGAATAACCAACTAACCATTGAGAACAAATGCAATTCCCCAAATTTCTCAATACTCTAATAAGGGCTTTTAACCCTCTGAATGCTAGAGGGGTATGCAACAGATTGTGAAGCACACAGCTGGCACTCAAACGGTTAATCCCCTGAATGCTTTCGAGCCCTCTTTAGCATTCAATGAGCTAAAAGCCCAATTTATATCATGTGAGATTTTACATTTGTGCCCTATGGTGCAATTGGTTTGACACAGAATTACTCTACTTTTCCCTATGTACATATGGCCAATGGTCTTTTTCAGATTATAAACTTAAACAGCTAGAGACAGGCTACCTGTCATACCGGCGGTGGGGATCGCGCCGCATCCTGCGCGATCCCCGTTCGGCGTCTTCCTTCCCGGGGCCGCATCTCTCTGTGCGCATGCGCAGTAGCCGGATCCGGCTATCCTAGCGCATGCGCCGTTCTCTTCTGGCCTGCGGTTCTGGGCGCATGCGCATTGCGGTGCCCAGCGTGTGGACCTCCAGCCCTGCCCCTTCCTGTCTCTTCTGCTTATCAGGGGGGTAAGTTGTCTGTATGGACGCGTTGTTATAGCGTCCTGTAGCTGTGTAGAGCTGTCTCTGACTCTCTCTCTGCTCTTCTTGTCTGCGTTCCTGCCAGTCCTGATCCTGTGTCATCTTCTGTCTCCTGTAGGCCTCCGTGAGTGTCCTGATTGATGCCCGTCTGCGTCCTGTGCTAGCGGCTTCGGCGGTGTTCCTGTTGCTCCTGTGTATGACCCGGCTTTGCTGACCATCCTTCGGATTCGTGTTGGGACCTCCTCTTAGTCCTTCTGATCATCTGAGTGAGTACTGTTCCTGTTGGAGTTTGTTTTCTCCCTGGGGATAGCGGTAGTATAGATTGTCTGGAGGGGGGCATCGCGGGATCTCTTTGGCTCAACCAAAGGGGTCCAATCTAGCCTTGCGGCTAGCACCTTTATACGGCCGTGGCCGCTGCACGTCACCCTTCTGACAACCTCCGTACGCGAGCGACGCACCCCAGCGTCGTTCCCTAGCCGCTCGCTCCTCTATCCCTTGTTGTAGGAGTCTGACCTTCCTCACTCTTGGTTCTGGTTAGAGGTGGCTACTTGTAGGTATCCCTTCTCCTGGGTCTCCGTCGTTACATTATAACAACGCCACCTTTTCTCTATGGCTACCGACCCGAAGGAGTTGTCCGCTGCAGTGGTACAGCAAGGCGCAGTACTGGAACATCACGCCGATCAGATTTTAAACCTGGACCGTAAATTGGACTCCATCTCTGACATGCTGCAGCATTTACAGCAAAGCCTAGAAGTTCCCAGACCAGCTGTTTCCAGACCTACGGTTTCTCCAGATCCGCCCATGCCATCCGTAGTCCCTCGTCTTCCTCTGCCGGACCGCTTCGATGGCAATCCCAAAGAATTGAGAGGCTTCCTGAATCAGTGCCTTCTGCACTTCCGTTGTCAGCCCGAGGTGTTTTCTACGCATCAGACTCGAATTACCTTCATCATATCCCTACTTCGCGGTCAGGCGCTGGCTTGGGTGTCTCCATTACTGGATCGCCAGTCGCCCATCTTGGATGACCTCGACGAATTCCTCTCCTGACCCAGAATACCCCTTTACGGGTTGTAGCCGTGGATGGTTCCCCTCTTGGTACCGGTCGAATCACCTCCACCACTATACCTTTGCGCATGGCAGTAACCAATCACACTCCTGAGACAGTGGTCTTTGATGTCATTTCTTCCCCCCTTACGCCTGTCATCCTCGGGTACCCCTGGTTGTGCAAGAACAATCCGGTTATCGATTGGTCTTCGGGTTCCATATCCTTTCCGGAAGCCACAGTGGTGGCCCCTACTGTTCTGGAGGGGGGTGCAGGTGTTCCTTCAGTTCCTGTTTCCATTCCTGCACCGTATAGTCCATACGCAGATGTCTTTTGTAAGGTTAGAGCAAGTATCCTTCCTCCGCATCGCCCTTACGATTGTGTTATTGACCTAGTCCCTGGGGCGGTGCCACCCAGGGGTCGTACGTATCCTCTGTCCATCCCTGAGACAGCCGCTCTGGAAGAATATATTAAGGAAAACTTGTCGCGTGGATTTATCCGTCCGTCCACGTCCCCTGCTGGTGCGGGATTCTTCTTTGTGTCCAAAAAGGACGGTTCGTTACGTCCCTGCATAGACTACCGGGGTTTGAATGCCATTACCCGTAGGAATTGCTACCCTCTTCCACTCATCCCTGAGTTGTTGGACCGTTTACGAGGTTCTACGGTCTTCACCAAACTAGACCTAAGGGGTGCTTACAATCTGGTGCGGATGCGTGAGGGTGAGGAGTGGAAAACTGCCTTCAACACCAGGTTTGGGCATTATGAGTACCTAGTAATGCCCTTTGGTCTTCGGAATGCCCCGGCGGTGTTCCAGGCATTTATCAATGACGTGTTTAGGGACCTATTGTTGTCCTTTGTCCTGGTCTATTTGGACGATATACTGGTCTTTTCCAAGACTCTCAGTGAACACAGGGTACACGTCTCCATCGTGTTGGAACGTCTCCGGGCTAACCATTTGTACGCCAAGCTTGAGAAATGCTCCTTCGAGGAATCCTCCCTGCCGTTTTTGGGTTATGTGGTTTCCTCCGTGGGTATTGGTATGGATCCTACCAAGGTCTCCGCGGTCACCGAGTGGCCTTTACCTCTAACTCTGAAAGCAGTCCAGCGCTTTATCGGGTTTGCGAATTATTACCGCAAATTCATACGGGGTTTCTCCAGCATAATCCTCCCCATAGCATTATTCACCCGGAGGGGCGCAGTCCCTAGTCAATGGTCCCCGGCTGCTCTCAGAGCTTTTGAGCAATTGAAGGAAGCCTTTACTTCCGCCCCCGTTCTCAGATACCCTGATCCACACAGTGCTTTTACCCTGGAGGTAGACGCTTCGGAAACGGCTGCTGGGGCAGTCCTGTCTCAGCGCTGCCCTAAGACCGGGGAGTCTCTTACCTGCTCCTACTTCTCCAGGCGTTTTTCCACAGCAGAAAGGAATTACGACACCGGTAATAGGGAACTACTGGCCATTAAATTGGCGCTACAGGAGTGGCGGTACCTCCTAGAGGGATCGCCACACGTGGTAACTATCCTCACGGACCACCAAAACCTCGCCTACCTAGCCTCCGCTAAAAGACTGAATGCCCGACAGGCCCGTTGGTCCCTGTTCTTTGCCAGGTTCAACTTTAGAATTACTTATATTCCGGGAAGCAAGAACACCAAGGCCGACGCTTTGTCCCACCTCGCTGAGTCAGTTCAGTCTCCTGCCCCCGTCTCTGACACCGTCTTGCAACCAGCTTGTCTTCTGGCCACTATTTCCTTCGGTACCCTTCAGGCCATAATGGCTTCTCAACATCTTGCTCCTGCAGATACGTCCTCTTGGGTTGGTTCAGCTCTTTTTGTGCCCCCTCGGTATCGGACCGAGGTCTTGCGTTGGGCCCATCACTCTGCAGTAGCCGGTCACCGTGGCGGTGTTCGTACCCTGGAGCTTCTCACCCGGCACTTTTGGTGGTTGGGATGCCGAGCTGATGTGTTGGCTTATGTTTCTTGTTGCCCGGTTTGTGCCCGGATGAAGAGTCCACGTCGTAGACCCTTTGGACTCTTACAGCCGCTTCCGGTACCTGCCTTACCATGGACCGAGATCGCCATGGACTTCATTGTGGACCTTCCTCTTTCCTTAGGGATGTCAGTGATCTGGGTGGTTGTTGACCGCTTCACAAAGCAAGGACACTTTGTCCCTTTACCACGGTTGCCTTCGTCTTCGGTCTTGGTCGATCTCTTTTTGCAACATGTGGTTCGTCTTCACGGTATTCCCTTACACATCACATCCGATCGCGGCTCCCAATTCATCTCTAGGTTTTGGAGAGCTTTTTGTTCTCGTTTGGGTATCCAGTTACAGTTCTCTTCTGGGTACCATCCTCAGACTAACGGCCAGACCGAACGTCTGAACCAATCACTTGAGACCTACCTTCGCACTCACTGTAACAACCGACAGGACGACTGGGTGTCCCTCCTTCCTTTGGCGGAACTGTCCTATAATTCTCTTCTACAGACCTCCTTGGGTTGTTCTCCCTTTTTTGCTGCCCTTGGTTACAATCCGCGAGTACTCATCCTGGCTCCGGGCACGGCTCTTGTGCCATCGGCGGACTTCCGTGTTCGTTCCTTAGTGGATCATTGGCGGTCTCTTCGGACTTCCCTTCTGGCGGCTCAAAGGCGCCAGAAGGAATCTGCCGATCGTAGACGCTCTGTGGCTCCTGCCTTTCGCCCTGGGGACCGGGTGTGGTTGTCTGCTCGCGACACCCATCTCCGGCAGCCTTCTGCTAAGTTGGGTCCTCGGTTCTTGGGCCCCTTCCGAGTCCTTCAACGCCTATCCCCAGTTGTGTACCGTTTGGACTTGCCGCGTACTCTACGGATCCACCCCATTTTTCACGTATCCCGCCTGAAGCCTTGGGTTCCTGCTCGGTTTCCTCATCCTCGTGTGTCTGTCCCGGTTCCTGTTTCCGTTCATGGACGGGATGAGTACGTCATTGATGATATTTTGGATTTTCGCCGGGTCCGGGGTGGTCTGCAGTATCTGGTTAACTGGAGGGGCTACGGTCCTGAGGAGCGTTCTTGGGTGCCTGTTCGGGACGTTCACGCCTCTGTGCTTCGTCGTCGTTTCCACCGCCGCCGTCCTGATAGGCCGACCTAGGGGCCTCCGGTGGCGGCCCTTGGGTCGGGGGTGGTGTCATACCGGCGGTGGGGATCGCGCCGCATCCTGCGCGATCCCCATTCGGCGTCTTCCTTCCCGGGGCCGCATCTCTCTGTGCGCATGCGCAGTAGCCGGATCCGGCTATCCTAGCGAATGCGCCGTTCTCTTCTGGCCTGCGGTTCTGGGCGCATGCGCATTGCGGTGCCCAGCGTGTGGACCTCCAGCCCTGCCCCTTCCTGTCTCTTCTGCTTATCAGGGGGGTAAGTTGACTGTATGGACGCGTTGTTATAGCGTCCTGTAGCTGTGTAGAGCTGTCTCTGACTCTCTCTCTGCTCTTCTTGTCTGCGTTCCTGCCAGTCCTGATCCTGTGTCATCTTCTGTCTCCTGTAGGCCTCCGTGAGTGTCCTGATTGATGCTCGTCTGTGTCCTGTGCTAGCGGCTTCGGCGGTGTTCCTGTTGCTCCTGTGTATGACCCGGCTTTGCTGACCATCCTTCGGATTCGTGTTGGGACCTCCTCTTAGTCCTTCTGATCATCTGAGTGAGTACTGTTCCTGTTGGAGTTTGTTTTCTCCCTGGGGATAGCGGTAGTATAGATTGTCTGGAGGGGGGCATCGCGGGATCTCTTTGGCTCAACCAAAGGGGTCCAATCTAGCCTTGCGGCTAGCACCTTTATACGGCCGTGGCCGCTGCACGTCACCCTTCTGACAACCTCCGTACGCGAGCGACGCACCCCAGCGTCGTTCCCTAGCCGCTCGCTCCTCTATCCCTTGTTGGAGGAGTCTGACCTTCCTCACTCTTGGTTCTGGTTAGAGGTGGCTACTTGTAGGTATCCCTTCTCCTGGGTCTCCGTCGTTACACTACCACAGAGATTCAAATGCAAAAAATAAAAGTATATAAATATAGCAGATGACTGCATGAAGAACACCTATCTAGGTTAAGTCCTTCTGTTAAACAAATGGAATCACTTATTCTTAGGGTACAATATCCCTTTATTGAGCCCATAGCAACATTGGTCTCCACTAAAATGGCTCTGCATCTGTTGTAGTGGAGACAGGAAGATGGGCTTCTCTAGTCAGTATACAAATCTATGTAGGTCCTGGCAGGTGGACTCTTTCAATTGGCCTCATGCAGTTATCCTATAACAAAGTGGTAGAATGCGTTGCTCCCTGTGAGCGTAACCGCACATGCGCAGTAGAGATTGCTGTTCCTGCAGTCTTTACTGCGCATGTGTGGTTTTGCACACAGGGATCTTTGCTGTGAGCCGCCTGGAGCTCCCCGCTAAGAATCAGTGCGTTCGGCGAGTCTCTACTGTGCATGACTGCAGTCATGCACAGTAGAGACTCGCCGAATGCGCTGATCTGGAGCAGGGAGCTCCGGATGGCTCACAGTCTGTCTCTGCTCCCAGCTCTGGGGCAGCAGCCGGGGCCACTAGGTGCACTTTAGCTCGTGTATACGGGCTTTCATACTAGTATAACAATGAAGTATATAGAACACTGGGTTCATCTCAAGCAGTTGCAGGGCTGGCATCACCTATTGGTGAGGTAGGTGCCAGACTAGGGTGCATATCTACTGGGGGAGCAGAGCCGCACGCACCTTGTCGGCTGCTGTGTGAAGGGAGAGATGTGACGCCTCAACAACTTTCCTTCCCTAGTTCCCTTTCTCCATTGAGCCCTCAACCACAACACAGAGGGTGTCACCAATTGTAGCAGAAAAGAAATATTACTATCCTATTTTTACATAACCAAATTCAAGACACAACACAGTTTATGCATTAACCCCAACAGTGTCCCCTTGTAAGATTCTTACAAGGGTTTAATGCATAAAATGGGTTACATACTGCTCTTTGGCATACATAGGGTTAATCCATACATTGGGTTACATACAGCTCTCTCTCATACAAGGGGTTATATCCATACATTGGTTGACACACAGCTTTCTTTCATACAATGGGTTAAATTCATACATTGGGTTACATACAGCTCTCTTTCATACAAGGGGTTAATCAATACATTGGGTTAAATACAGCTGTATTACAAGGGTTTAATCCATGCACTGGGTTACATACAGCTCTCTCTTACATAAGAGAGAGCTGAATGTAACCCAATGTATAGATTAACCCCTTGTAAAAGCTGCATGTAACCCAGTATATGCGTAAACCCCTTGTATGCCACAGAGTTGCATGTAACCCAATGTGTGTATTAATTCTGTGTATGACAGAGTGGTATGTAACCCAATGCATGGCTTAACCCCATTGTACACCAGATTTGCGACAAACAATTATATTAATTAGCGCATAAAAGGCGCTAAGGTAATAATCATTAAAAGAGGTGGGGTATAAGTAGTTGGGGAATAAAGGAGCAGGATACCAGGGGTGCAGCCAATTGGATGGCAAAATAAAGTTTTGTCTAGGGTGGCAAAAATCCTTGCACCAGCCCTGAGCAGTTGGACATTGGCAGTTGGTCTTCACTATGACATCACAGTAACAGATATTCCTGACAAACTGAACACAACAGCATTTTCCTGATACTGTAAGGAGATAAGGACACTTGTAGTCTACAGTGTAGGACAGAGGACCTTCTTTTACTTCCTATTGTTAGTGTTTATTGCGACAGTTTCTATAGCAATCAGAGACTTATATAGACAGCGAGTTACTTTTTAATCGGATTTGACATCCCCCGCACACGCGCCAACATGCCTATTTGTGTGCATTATAAATTTGCGTGCATGCTGCTGTACGCCACCGTCTTATTCAGCGGGCAGAGCTTTGTTTTAGTTGGAGAACTTAAGCAATCCATCATGAGACGGGAGAAGCTGAATCCCAAATTGTGTGACCTGAAGATCAGTGATGCTGAGTCTGGGGAAGGTAAGACAAACCCCCACACTTCTGTACAAGCTCCATAGTCTCACAAAAGTGGAGCAATTCTGGGGAAAACCAATTGGATCACACGGTACAAAACATTCCCAGGGATATAAAATGGCTTTTTAACTCATTGGATTCTAAAGAGGTCTTCAACACATTCAATGCATTAGATTGATCACTAACATTCAAAGCCTTATATCTATGTTAATCTACATTTATAACCTGTGGTGCAGTTGGTTTGCTCCACAATTGTTCCACTTTTTATTCCATGCGTATGGACCATAATGGTACAGCCAAGGAGCAATGCATCTGGAAGGGGGTAGGGGGCGCAGTTGTGACAGGGCTAAGCCTCCATGGGCACCCAGTAGATTCTAGTTACACCCCTGGGTAATTATTTGTGCATTAACCCTTTGAGTACCAGAGGGGTATGCAACACATTGCAAAGTAATGTGTTGCGTACCCTTCTGGCACTCAAAGGGTTAAGAAGCCCCCAAAAATGTTTGCCTGCAGACCTCTAATGAGTGACGCCTCATGCCATTGCCTCAGTGAATAGTGCTCCCCATTTGTTTAATCTCTGACTAAAGGAGACGTTTCACCCCATAATAATAAAAATCCTAAAGGGCCATGTGAATTTTTCCCTTGCTTCTTGGTAGGATCTGTAATTAGTTCTGGATGACATGTCCATGGAGGTGGATACTACAGTTCCTAGCAGGACCACAGGCAGAGCTGGATTTCCCAGTAGACAGAGTAGGCAGCTGCCTAAAGCTCCAGAGTTTGAGAGATGCCTCAGCTGTGCTGAATTGTGGGTGTGGCCAGAGCAATCTCAATATCCCAGCACCAGTTTAATACCCCTTTACGGGATATTATTTAACCATGTGGATGCTAGAGAGATCCCTCTTGAATCCAAAGGGTTAACCCTTTGAGTTCCAGAGGGGTACGCAATGTTTTGCAAAGCATTGTGTTGCATACCTCTCTGGCAACCAAAAGGTTTAAGAGTTTTTTTTCTTGTCCTTGTTTGTTGTAGTCAGAGGCGTAACTAGAAGACACTGGGTCCTGGTGCAGAAATTACCATGGCCCCCCCCCGACCACATTGCCCCCAGTCTCCACATCTCCCCCTATTGCCCCCAATCTTCACATTGCCCCCACCTCCATATTGCCTCCCAATCTCCACATTGCCCCCCAATCTCCACACTGCTCCACATTACCCCCAAGTCTCCACAATGCCTCCACATTGCCCCCAATCTCCACCTTGCCTACCTTTTCCAAAGTTAGCCTGGTGTACCATTGCCATGGACTTCATTGTTCAGTTGCTAATTAGAGCCACAACACATTTTGGAGGACACAGATAGAATCACTGTACTACCTACCTTGAGTCCCTGGTGGTCTAGCAGCGTGGCATGGGAGATCTGTGCCTCCTTCGGCACAGACCTCTAGAGCTGATGTAATCTCCCAGCGCTCTGCATCACTAGAGCGCCGGAGTACAGACCGAGTTGCTGCGGCATTTTATCACAACATATCACCAGTCACACCCCAAGCAACATCACCTAAATCAGGAGTGTATTTGGTCATGTGAAATTTTGGGAGATACATCTTTTGAACACAGTTATACGGACAAAATTTATAGGAATCTTTAACCATCTGAGTGCCATAGTGGTATGCAAAGCATTCTTTTGTAACGAGTTGCATGCCCCTATCGCATTCATAGTGTTACGATATTCTGGCCAAAGTAAAATAGGTGTTATTATTAGAAAGTGTTACTTCTCCTTTAACCATTTGAGAGCCACTGAAGCATCCACCACTTTGCAGCGCAATACATTGCATACATCTCTGGCATTCCAATGGTTAAAAGCTTATTGTAATCAAACTTCTTATAGGTCATTTGGCTGTCACATATTCCTCAGCCACAAGGCCACATTGTGTGTGACTGAGATTGGTGTCACTATTGATACAGTCCAAGGGAGGTTACTGAGCGTCCTGTAACACCTTCCAGTTTTCTTTCCACAGACTTCCATTCCAGTTTACACTCTGAGAAGAAACAACATTAATCACTTGTGTGTCTCTCATTACAAGCTGGTATAAATAACATAGGAAGACAGGTTTCCTACATGTGCTAACACATTAAATAATGTTATATACATTAAAAGCCATGTAATCCAAGCTAGCATCTGGAATCAAATCTTTATTTGTCACGTCCTTTATTGACATTTGTTCTCTCCAATCTCACATTAGAATTCAAAGATGAAAATGACAAAGTGAAGAAGAACGCGTCGGTCATAGTGCGCAGAGTTCCACGCACAAAGTCTGGTCGTCAGCCTTATTATCAGTGAGTATACATGCAGCAATGCACTGAAGAACTATCTAGCATACAATGGGTTAAAAACAAATCAATAAAACAATTATAATCATGTACTCACAGCCAAAGGTGAGATTGATTATTGGATACAACCTAGTTCGTTTTTATGTCATTTTTTCCATCACAATCTGAGAGCCTTTTTTAGTTAAGCGCCCTGCTCTCCTGCTGGAGGATACTTCACCCCATAGTTCCTGTGTTCCACATGGACTAAGATAACAGGATTTATCAGTCAATGCAAAGAAAAAAAATCCCCTTATATATAAGCTCTTTACTTAATCAGCATGTACTATGTGTACAAACATGACAGATGATGATGTTCACAGCTATTCCTTTAACCAGCTTTCATCACCCACCCCCGCTTCTCACCAGGGGGGCATGTCCCCAGTTTGGGTATCACAGTGCTAACCAGAACTGGAATCATTCTGGATCAATTCAACTGCATCAGAGAGGACAAAAAAATCCCCATCAATTTAACACTTTGAGTGCCAGAGGGTATACACAATGCATTGTTTTGCAATGCGTTGTGTACCCCGATGGCATTCACAGGCTTAAATGGAATTTTCAACTCCTTGAATGCTAGAGAGGTTTCTGGTATTTGTTCTGTCTGTCTGTCCATCTATTCGCCTCTCTGTCTCTGTGCCGGTCATGTTTGTATCTGTCTGTATGTCTGTCTCTGTTTGGATATATGTTGTATCTGTTTCTTTCTATCTGTGTCTCCCTGTCTCTATGTCTGTCTGTCTGTCTATGTGACTGTCTGTCTTATTTAATGTTCTGATTTACTTTTCCCCCAGATGTTGTACTTACATATTATGATCTTATTTTTCTTCCTTTCTAGTAATCAAGCAGATCAAACTGTAGGACCGGCGAAATCAGTAAGTTACAACATGTCAGTTACACTTCTCTGTTACCCTCATATCACTTATACATTTCCCCCTGTCATGTCTGTGGGTTTGAATGTGGTGTAAAATGTATCACACATTCTGATACATGTTATTGATTACACTGTAAACGTCTATACACACTAGTGCACTGGATACCACACTGAATGCTTAAACTTGTAACCCACAACTTAAGACATTCCAATTGCTTTGGACTTCAACTCCCAACATCCCTAGCCAACCAACTGTTGGAGTGAGTCAGGATGCTCATCCCTGGCTCAGACTCCCCACTGCATTATAGGAAGTTATCCTATCAGTGAAATATTTATGGACACAATATCATACTGTGTTGTCTGTCAATACAAGGTCTATTTGTAAAAATCTGCTGCATTGTTGTATGCAGTAAATGGGCATACCCGGGAATTTCTTGGACTGGATCCCCCGGAGGGGAGCCCTGTGATGCTGCTGACGGCAGAAAAATGACGCAATTTCTGTCATAAAAAGGGGTGTGGCTTAATCACAAGTCGGGGGGTGGGACAAAAAAAAAAACAAACAAAACATAAAATACCTAGAACAGACTCGGGAAGGAAGAGAGAAGGCCGTGGACTGGGAGGAACAGGGTAGAAAGGAGCAGATGTGGGCAGAGTTTCATGAGGAAACCCCCCACACCCGGAGAATCAAATTATGCCCCGAAGACCCGGTAATTCAGGCTCAAAACCAGAGTCTCATGGGCAAATCCTGAGAGTTCCCAACTATGTAAATGGGTTATCATTGCCAGACTGTAGAAAAGGGTCCATTTTGCTATTAAGTTTATTCTTTCAAACATTGTGTCTGGAATTTCTGCAGTAATATGTGGAATTATGTGATGTTTCTCATTTTTAACCTATGAGAGCTAAACAGGTATCGAACTCCTCTCTGGCACCAAAGGGTTAAAGAACCAGTGGTGAGTGCAGCACTTTGCTTCACAATGGGTTGGATGCACCTTTTGATTCTTAACCCCTGAAGGACCGGTAAAATTTGTGGTGGTTTGTAGTTAAGGACCGGAGTAATTCTGACCTTTATGACTATATCTCTGTACAACAGCGTGTTCCCTCTAAGTATTTTATTCCAGACACACATATTATATACCGTTTTATCACGCACAAGCAGGGCTTTCTTCTGATACCACACTTATAGGGATAACCCACCATTTACTTAAATAAAAATAAAGAAAATGATAAAAACAATGTAAAAAATACAGTTTTTATTGATTCTCTTGTGATAATTTGTGCCCCAGGGGTTAATATTTTATGGAGACGGCATGAAAGGTATGACCAGTCATTCATACCTACAAAATGTGCAGTTTTAGGGGGGCACTGTGCCTCTGGGTTGAAAATCCCCATGTCCCTCTTTCCCTCCTGGATTTTCCATATTTTTATACATTACTGCTTGGTGTGTATATAATTGTATTACTGTGCTCCACATTAATAAAACTCACTTTAAACTTTAATTTTATGCCATTATTTGTGTTTTAAAATAAAATGTTGTAAATAAAATGATTTGATCATTCTCAACATAATTTTTAATTAGTCATAGTGGTGTCAGTAGGTATTAAAGATACCTGCGTTTACCCTACCCCCAGTACCAGCATTGAAGGGGTTAGTACCTCAGGCATTGGCCTCTTCGTGTTTGCTTTTAAGTCTGCTCTCTGCTTCTCTCTTCCTTACTCTCATAGGATGGAAGAGAGGCACAGAGCAGACACAAAGGCAATGTGTAAATCACATTGACTTTGTGTATGGAAAAGCCGGCACACATGACCGCTGTAGGAGCGATCACATATACCGGAAAAGCAAAGAAGGACTGAAACAGAGCTCTCCGGGCCTGGAGCTCTCAGCCTCAACCTCTGTAGCATGAGAGCAGCATGCACTTAGTCGTGCTGCTATCATTAAACTCTTGACGTGCCAGGACAGTCATGGGTCCTTATGAGAAGTTTATTCATGACAGTCGTGGCACGTCATGGATCCTTAAGGAGTTAAGTGGTTAAGGACCACATCAAATTTCAAGTTTCTAACTATATGAATGAAGAATGAAGAGAGATGATTATGTGATTTTCTCATAATACAAACTGTAGGAAAAATCATTTTACAAATGTCTCTGATCATTGTTGGTACACTAGCTAAATGCTAGAAAATATGGGATTAAAAACAATTACAGATGCCATTCAATAAACTAAAGGTGAGTAATTCTAGAGCAAACCAAGGGAACCATAGAGGAGAAAAGACAATTCCCACTGATGTACATGAAGCCGCCTTGAATGCTAGAAAGGTCTCCAACACATTGCTTGACAATGGGCTGGACTCATATCTTTATCCTTAAATAGGTTAAAGGCCCTTAAACCTTGGAGTGCCCCAGCAGAATGCAATACTTTGGAAAGCAACGCCTTGCATACCCCTCTGGAACTCAAAGGAATTTATGGAATGTATATTTTTTTCTATGATGCAATTGGTTTGCACCAGAATTGCTCCTCGTTAGCTTGTTGAATTACACCTTCACTCTTTTCTATCAATTCCCCACTCCCATGTCATGATGTCATTTCCTGTCTTTGCACTGGCGCTGTATATGAGTAAGACACCTTGCATATAAAGCCAGTGATAGAGACAAAGTGATGTCACTGTTTTTTCAACTAGAAGGCCTCACAATATACTGCTTTGCACTGTAGTCCCAGATAGGTGCAACATGTCAGTGGTGCCTTAAATCATTCATATTGTGACATAAATGGACCACCAAAAAAATTATGGTTCCTGCAAATGCAAATCTTCAATGTTTTTGGACTAATGCACAACAGTAAGTTCCTTGCCTGAAAATATTAAAAATAAAAATAAAATAAAAATAGGAAAAATGAAATATTGTTTTACTGATGTGGATGAAAGCTTCTGTTGGCAATGTATACAAGGTATTTTGGTGATTTAGTTCTGTAATGTCAGAGTTGGCAACCTATGGCCTTCCAGCTGTTGTTTACCTGGATCTGATTTATCTGCTGCCCTGTTCCTGACTACTACTGAGAAAGGTACATAGCAGTGAGGTAGCTAGAGCCAGTGATAATGGTTAGGTGTTAGAGTTAGGTTTTATGGTTTGGGAAAGAGGTTATCATTTAGGGTTTGGAATTAGGGTTTATCGTTATATTAGGGTTTAGTATTAAGGTTAGGATTTGTTTTATAAGGGTTAGGATTTTAGATTTTAGGGTTAGGCTTTTTTCCAGGGTTAGGGATGGGGGTTAGGAGTTAACTTTTAAGGGTATGATTTGTTTGTGGTTTGGGTTTGTGTTTTAGGGTCACGGTTAGTGTTAGGAGTTGTTTTTTAGTGCTACAGTTAAGTTTTATGGTTAGTTTTTTTCTAGCAATATATTGTTACTTTTTAGAGTTAGGTTTTGGTTTTAGGGTTTGTTCTCAAGGTTAGTTATTAGGTTAGTTTAGCAGTTTTTACTGTTAAGGTTGGATTTTAGGGATAGGGCTTGTTTTTTAGGGTTAGGGTAATATAAGATATATTCCCACCAATGGGAGGTGCTTCGTTCCTCTTAATGACCAGAGGGCTGTGCAATTTATTGCTTCTCAATGGGTTGCACTCCCTACTAGTCTTTAAGGTGTTAACTCAAACTGAACTTTTGTATTCTTCTTAGCAGTTGGTACTGTTGCTATTGCTGTCTCCGTGGAGCTGCATTTGCTCCCTAAAGCTTTCTATGAATGGTGAAAGAAACATTGTATAATGTGCTCTGGTCACTAGATGGCACTGTTGCGCAGTTTGCTTTAGAAAACATAACTGCACTGCAACTTTTGAATGAAATATCTCAGATAGATAGATAGATAGATAGATAGATAGATAGATAGATAGATAGATAGACACATTACTGCTCATTAAAGAGACATAAACAGTTATTGATGTTGTAAAATGTTTGCTACTGTATTGTATTCTCATGGAGAACTGACTAATCTGTTGTGATGATATAATAACTGAACATGTATTTAATTTTCCATAGATTCCCGCTATTGAGAAGACAGCACCTCTCTCTGTGGCCAAGATCATTACGGTACATGTATAGACATTATTGTTAAACCTATTTATTTTAGATACCTTTTTTGTAGCCTGACATGTAAAGTTTACATTGTATATCCCTGGAATTGGAAGAATAACCAGGAATATCTCTCTGCAAATCCATATGATCACATCATTTCCAAGGAGAGACAACGGCACCTTCTTCACACGTATCTCTGTGTACTCCTGACCACAAGACTTTCTTATCTACACTTTTTCACTGGAAAAAAGGACTTTAATAACAAATGATGCAGAATGTGTCAGTGAACTGAAGGGACTATGGGCTGTATTACAGATACTAAAGGGGAACAATTCTAAACCAAACCAATTGCACCACAGGGGGGAAATAACCCCCCCACCACACACACTGATTTAAATGGGACATTTAACCCCTTGGGTGCCAGAGAGGACTACACAGCAATGCCTTGTAAATCTCTCTAGAATTCAAGGGGTTAAAAGCCCCTTTTAAATCAGTGGGAATGTAGGTGATATTTATTTGTCACCTACAGTGCAGTTTGTTCACCCCAGAATTGCTTCTTTTTAGCCTCCTGACTTTTTTGCAGAAAACGATGAAGATGATTGGTGACATGAATTTCTTCTATCGTTGTGACATCATTATCACTTACCAAACACGTCCAATCACTGTGGCATGTCCCAAAGACTCCTATTGTAATAAGACCAGGAAACTGCGCACTGATTGCTCTGGAATCCCTTGGGTGCTAAGCAATCTATTGCACACTTTCTTGTGTTTACTTTCACTTACTTTGTAATATGTGTCCAAAGGGGCTTCTGTGTCTCTAATGATTATTATTTATTATGTAATTGTGCAACTTGGTGCTAGTCTTCAATTCTCTAATGGGCAACCTGAAGACATCTGGCCATTGTGAACTGCAACTGCCATTATGCACAGCCAAAGGCCAATGAAAGGCTGGGGATAATGGTATCAGTAGACTGCAACAGCAGGGGGGGGCTCAGGTTTCCCATTCCCATCTCAACCCTTTAGATGCTTAGCTGTGTGTTGCACATCTCTCTAGCATTTAAGGGGTTAAACAAACCAGTTTACTATTACTTAAATAGGGTACTTAAAGGGATAGTAATACTTAAAACGTAAAAATAATATTATATGTTGTAATGTTTATCCCCTGAGTAAAACCAGGGTATTCCCACAGCCGAAAACTGTTTTATTCACAAGTTATTACAGCTCAAACTTGAAATTGATAGGTGCAGTATCAAAGTGGTCTGAAATTGTACAGTGGCACTGTTGCTACACCATCCTATGGACAGCTCTGGTTAGTTGACCACAAATTACCATAGGATGGTGTATCAACAGCGCCACTGTACAATTTCAGGCCACTTTCAACTGTAATAACATTTGAATAAAGCACCTTGCAGCAGTAGGAGTTCCCTTGTTTTACTCAGGAGGATAAACCCCACAACATATTTCATTTTACATTTTACATATTACTATTCCTTTAACCCCACAAATGCTAGGAAGGTCTCCATCACATTCCGGGGGTTAGAGGCTCCATTTAAATCAATAGAAATGTTTATTTGTTACCAAGTTTTAGAGCCATATGTCAAAAGAAAAGAGGAGGTATTCTGGGGCAAACCATTTGCACTGCAGGGGAAATCTAAAGATTCCAAAAATTCCCCTTTGATTAAATTAGGATTTTAACCCCTTGAATGCTTGAGAGGTCTCAAATGCATCTCTTCACAATGTGCTGTAGACCTCTTTAGCAATCAAGGTTTTAAAATCCCAATTTAAATCAATGGGAATTTTTAGTTCTCCCCTATAGTACAAATGGTTTGCCCCAGATCTCCTACACTTTCTGTTGAACATACAGCACTAAAACTCCATCATTAGGTCTCAAAGCTGCATTTTTCTATTGCTGTATAATACATATTTATATAGTAAAAATGTTTTTTCGTTTAATACAGCATTTGTATATTGTATATTTGTATATTAATGTAAATCTAAATGTCATCTAGAACGTAATTGGGATTGTTCATGTTTGTGTTCTTACAGACTGGTTACAATGTCATATGTATGTACAATGGGTGCACTTACATTGAAATGTCTTTGTAAACTTGACTCCTATGTGAAAAATGCATTGTAAGAGTTTGTAATAAAATATTCCATCAGTTTGCTTGTTTTATGGATTAATACAGAGCCCAACCACCCAGTAAGGGGGGACAGATACATGCGCCCCTGCTTCTAATTAGATTCTGTTTATACTCCTCCTGGCTGAGTGACAACCTGAACTCATACATGTGAACACTCTACATGACACATTCTTTTTGCATACAGGGTGAGTATGAGCATGCCCTCATTCAGCAGCCTCTGAAGTTACTTGTTTGTGTTATGGAGAGGGGCATGTAAGCTGCAACCTGTGACTCACTAGCTACTGGACTAAAATTTGTATAATTTTTTGTTGGCAAGCAAAGGAATAATATAAGTTGTAGTCCAAGAGCTGAAACCCCAAAGGTTGTCAAAATGGTGGGATAAAGGAGAGGCTGAGGGGCAAAATGTGTAAGACAAATACAGTGGGTGAGTAGTAGAAGAACAAACAGTAGGGAAGATGCGCAGAAGTCAGAGGCAGAGAGGAAACAGTGGGTTAGTCAGATGGGAACAGACAGTAGGGAAGATGTGCAGCAGTCAGACAGGGCTAGAGGGGAAACAATGGGTGAGCTTGGAGGATTCAGACAGTAGGGAAGATGTGCAGGTGTCAGACAGGGCTAGAGGGGAAACAATGGGTGAGCTTGGAGGATTCAGACAGTAAAGCACATGTAGGGAAAGGCAGACAGTGGGTGAATTAGAGGTCAACCACAAGTAGAAAAGATTTAGGATTAGGCAGGCAGTGGGATAGGGTGAATGGACAGTAGGAGTAATTGCAAAATATATTTTTGGAAAATGGATGGGAATAGAAATTAGAATAGGTAGGGAATCTGTCAGGGACATTTAGAAAAGGAAAAGATTGAAGCTGGGAATAGCGGCCCAGTCTGTACAAACACAGGTTATCCATCCTGCCTCTCAGTGGGACATAAACTTGGTATTGTTCTGGTTCTGGTGGATCTCACATTTCTCAACTCTATGATAAAAAAATCACAACAGGGCAGCTCTGTTAGATTTGATTTAATATGGAATTAATCAACTGGTAGAGGCATAATTATCATTTACACAACACACCCGGGATTACCTTCACCCTAAAATGTGGCCTGTTTGTGGCTCTCTGCGACTGAAAGTGTCCATCTCTGGGCTAACTCCTCATCATGAATCATAAAACTGATGGAAACACTGAAGAAACCCCTCCCTGTAACTGTGGCCTCCCCCTGGACAGTTCTACAGAACATCAGTAAGTTGGTGGCTGCTGCCCTTTTCAAGATTAAATGTGTGTCCCTCCATTCTATCTGCTCTCTACTAACTTTTGCCTCCAACTATTTTACTGTTATACAGGCTGAAAAACTCTATGAGAGTAATGCCTCAGAAGAGGACAAAATAAAGGCCATGATGCAGCAGTCCAACGCGGTATATGATGCAGCCACGTAAGTTTTCATTCATCCTGACACAACAAGAGGTCTCAGTACAATGAAGTGTAGAAAGCAACTTTCCAGCCTATACTGGTCTCCAATGGTATCTGTGTTACACACTGATACAATGCTTTGGACAATAACCAATGAAGGGATTTCTTCCATGTGACATGTACACGTGTGTATGTTACACAAGGAAAGAAAAAGAAAAATGAGTGTAGGTACTGAAAGTCTTACTAGGCACCATGGATAAAAACATGCAACACACAATTTATCTAGGTCTTAGTTTGTTCTTATAGACTAACCTGGGATATGGAGGGGAAAACTGGTGTATATATTATTTAAGGCTTTGGATGATAAAGAGGTGTCTAAAGTATTATGAAGTAATATGTTGGAGACATTTCTACCATACAAGGATGAAAGCAGGAGTGGACAATGTGAGGCCCTTCAGCTGCTACCAGGCTACAACACCCATCATCCCCTGCCAGTTGTTGGCTGAATGGGAATGATGAGAGTTGCAGTCTGACAGCAGCTGAAGGGCTTCATCTTGTCCATCAAGGGAGGCTTTTTCTTTATTCTATACACAGAGCCCAGGAGTAGAAAAATATGGTGCAGAGTGTATTTGTTTAGTGACTCAATCACACAAATCTAACCACAAAAAGCAGGAAAAGTGTAACAAAATAAATACGTATTTACTGTATCTTTCCTCAGATATATGAAGACAATGCCGAAAGGGTATGTCTGTTTTCGGTGCCAGATACCAGGGCACCACATCAGGGATTGCCCAACACATAAGGTAAGTGTATATCATCTTAGTTTAGTGCATGTGCATTGATCAGACAAGAAATGTCTCTTGAGGGGAGGGGACAATAAATCAAATAACCTCCAGGTATTTTCTTATTAAATGCAGCAGGAGCATTTTCTAATGTGGTCAGGTGACACTGCTCATATCACTTGCTAAAGAGAGATGTAGTCTAAGACTAAAGGCCACTCACATAGAGCAATATAAAGATTTACCTTCTGTACACCAGGGGGAGGTTAAAGGGATAGTAACGTTTCATAATAAAAGGAGCTCCAATTAATCATCATAGTATTTGGACTTTGGTGAGAGTTATTTCTATTCTGTCAGAGTTTTATTTCAAGAGTAATTCAATGACAAAGTATCCCCATCCCTCCCCTTTTACTGATGTAACACTGTTCAGCCAGATCAGAAGGGAGGTGCCCAGGTAGATTGCAGAGAGGGACAATCATCAATTAAGATAAGGGAAAAACCTGAAAAACTTGTCAAGGGGGGCAGGGCTTTCATTGTTCTCATAGGAAGAAGATTGTCCCCTGCTGTTATCTGTCTGGTCTATGGACTGGATTCCACATCTGTGAAGAGATAGCTTACACTAGGTAAAAGGGGCAAGAGGGGAAACTTTGCTTGTGAATATCTCTCAAACCATAAAGGTTTGAGAGATAAGACTTATATCGTTCTTCATGTTTTTTTAATGCCTACAAAATAAAATAAAGATAAAACAGAGTATTACTATCCTATTAAGTAATAAAGTGGCAATAACACCTTATATGACTAGTGTGATTCTGAATAAGCTTTCAATGCACATATATTTATTTTAGCCATTCTTTATATAATACTAGTATAAACATTACAGCTCAGAGTAGGGATGGGCAACCTACGGCTTTCCAGTTGCTGTTATTGGACTATGTTTCCCATCATCAGTAGGCCTTGGGGATTGCTGGGAATTGTAGTCAAACAACAGTTGGAACGCTGCAGATTGCCCATCTCTGGCATTGAGTAACATTGCGTCTCAGTATGTGATAATGCTGTTGTGGTTAAGACATATACACACATTCACACACATACACACACACACGTTCACACACATAAACACACATACACACACACACACTGTAAAAAAAAATACCTGCTCATGGATTATTGTGAAGGTTTGTTTTCCAGTTTATATAGGGATGTATTGCCCAGTTTAAAGATTAATTTTTGAAATGCAAATAACATTGTACTGACTGGGTTCTTTCTGTGTTTGTTTATAATAAACTACTGATAATTACTGTGGCAGACAGACTCTGAGGGGAATGAGTCAGAGGAGAGAGGGTGTGGCCATGGGAGGGACACCTATAATGTCCTTCCCATGAGGTGCCTGAGAAGAACATTTGATCCTTTATGTAAATGAGCTGGCAATATATAACATATATTGGATGATGGGGAGGTGGTTTCTTAATCCCTTAATGACATTTGATGTGCCAGGACCATCATTCAGGTCCCGGCACTTAAGGATTGATGATGGTCCTGCACATCATGGAATTTTGCAATCCCTGAATTCAAATTGCAAAAAAACGGCCATGCGCATGCTGGATCAGGCAGACATGAAGAGGTTAATTACATTTAATTTTTTTTTATAAAATGTAAGCTATTCCAGAGTTGCTATAATAATAGTTTTGTGTTTTAGTTTTCTTCTAAAGATGATGACAACCAAAAGAAAATAAAACGCAGCTCAGGAATACCAAAATCATTCCTGAAGGAAGTGGATGACCCCAACATGGAGGGAGTCATGATGGGAAGTGACGGGAGATACGTCATCCCAGCTATTAATGCGTAAGTATAATCTATATCTTGCACTATGAGATCTGACAAGTATCAGCTTTTGGGGACCAATAAATAAACAGAGCTGCAGACACACCTCCAACATACTCAAAAACTCTTGGTTTCAATATAACCCCTGGATGCTTTGCAGACCCCTTAAGCAACAAAAGGGTTAAACACATTATTAATATACTAGTTGAACAGCCCGTTACACGTGCCACCGTGCCTCTGGCAGCTGGTCGCGGGGCAGTCACACGCAGTAGAACGCCCAGCTCTGTATCAGCCTCGGCACGGGCAGTCTCTACTGTGCATGACTGCCGCATGCGCAGCAGTGTCTACTGCGCATGTTGGGCGTTACACACGATTTAGCGAATTATTATATAGGATTGTATCACCATTTATCTTGTACCTTCCAACACGTCTACCCTTCACCTGCTTGGCTGCAGAGCAGAGTAGTAGTGAACACACAGGCAGGGCTCAAAATTTCCACTCGCCACTAGCCAATGGCGAGTGAAAATTCAGCCCTGGCGAGTAGGAATTCAGCCCTGGTGGGTATATTATGGCTTGCAGTGGCGAGTAACTTTTCAGGTCTGGTTTGTAGCAAAGGACTTCACATTTTAAGCCCTGACACAGGCACTTGGCACAAACAGTCACTCTTTATTAACCCCTTGTTTTGCAATACATTGAAGATGTCTCTAGCATCTAAGGGGTTAAAGGGATACTAATACTTGGATTTAAGAACGTTTAATATTGTTTATATTAAAAAAATTAATTAAATTAAGTAAATCCCGTTGCTTAAAGTTGTATATTTTAAGAGTTATAAGCTTTTAAAGTTCCCCCCTCCCTCCCCCCCTCAAGATTCTGGTCATTCGACTGGACGGCTATTCAGCAGAGCCAAAATAGTATTGTCTTCAAAGAAATACTTCATTAGAACGGTCCACAAAGTGTGTCTGAAGTATTTCTTTATAGACAATGATATCTCGGCTCTGCTGAAGAGGCGTCTGGTCCTGGGACCAGGATCTTGATCTGTCAGGTAGAGCGCTGATGTCTGTAAAAAGAGCGGAAGGGAGAAATTTAAAAGCTTATAACTCTTAAAATATACAACTTTAAGCAACGGGATTTACTTCATTTATTATTTTTTTTATTATGAACCATATTGAAGTGGAACTACCACCCCTTAGCACCATGGGCCGAAATAATTCCCCATCTGGCAACTAGCTACTTAGTAGCGTCAGTCGCCAGAATTTTTACCGCGTTCAAGAGATTTGTAGACTTCTCCGGGGCTGACAGGCAGTAGAGAGCGCAGACATCTTGCAATAATGACGTCTGCGCACCTGAGCTGTCAGTCCCTTCCGGAGCTGAATGGCTCCTAGCAACGCCTCTTAGAGCCGGCTGAGACTGACAGCGCAAGTGTGCAGATATCATTATGGTAAGATGTCTGATCTCTCTACTGCCTGTCAGTCCCGGAGAAGTCTACAAATCTCTTGAACACGGTAAAAATTCTGGCGACTAGCGCTACTGAGCAGCTAGTCGCCAGATGAGGAATTATTTTGGCCCATGGTGCTAAGGAGTGGTAGTTCCACTTTAAACGTTCTTAAATCCAAGTATTACTATCCCTTTGAAGGAGAACTAACACTTCTAATAAAAACCCTTACTTACCTCGATTTGGCCAGAACATGGCTCGTATGAAATCTTCCATTGCACCTTTGTTTATCAATCATCCCCGGATATCATGGAAACAGGCATGATAGTTGCTGGTAGTTTTTCAAACCGAAGCAGAGAGAGAATGCATGAGACTACTTAACTCTTTAAAGGAGAAGTAAACTGTTTTTATGGAAAGAAAATATATTGAAGGGCATTTCCTGTTGAGTAAAACAAGGGTGCTCCCAATATCGAGAGATGCATATTTCCAGAGTTATTAAAGTTTCAACCTGAGTTTTTTTTTATTAGCAGAGCCCTCTAGTGGTCAAATTCCAATTACTTATTCTGTTACATTGTAATGGAGAGGAAGGTCAATGACTTACAGTTCTCCACAGAATGTGATAAATCTGCCAAGTCACTTCCTGTCAGTTAGAACTATCTGGAAGGAAACGCACAGTAAATTCACTTCCTGTTTATTTGAACTTTTATAACTTTTGAATAAAACAAATGACAGCAGTGGGGGCACCCTTGTTTAACTCAGCAGAAAAGCTCTATATAGTTTTTCATTAAAAAAAGTGTACTACTCCTTTAAACACTAGAGGGTTGACCAACCATTGTGCAGTGATTTCACTTTAAGGTCCTGTGGTCTTGTTAGCATCTCACATTTCGGCTTACATGGACATGGCACCAGGGATTGATTGAAGAGCTATTTCTTCAAACAAGGAGAAAAGAAATACATAGGGGCCATTAGGCTTTTCTGACCATAATAAGTAGGAGATAATTCTTAGAAGGTGTTAGTTCCCTTCTACACATGAACGCTACAATTACACACACTCACTTTCATATTTATCCATTATAAATGTATAATAAGAACTATTTAATGTGTGAATGACACCTTCATAATACCTTTGTATTCTAGAGAGGCCTATGAATCCATCAAAAAGAGGAAACGCCCTGCAGCTCAAACCCAGGAGGATTCTGGGAAACAGTAAGTGTCCACAGCCACTCACTAGCAATGTAGTGTGATCAGAGAGAACTGACAGTAGTGTAATACTATATGTCCTGCAAATGGGGGCATATGTATGAAGTAAAAGTGCAGTTAGTTATACAGGATTTTTAACCCTTTAGATGCTAGCGATGTTTCTACCACATTGCTTTTCAATACATTGGATATCTCTCTAGTATCCTAGGGGTTAATTTTATAGAAATATTCCAGTTCTGAATTGATTTCCTTGTGTATATGACTCTTTGTATTGATCTTTTATTTCTTTTAGGTAACCCTTACTCTTTGAGAGGCCTAGTACAGAATGTGTTAATATTCATGTCTGCTACATACTGAGGCTAATGTACTAAGGACTGGAGCAATACAGAAGCAAATGAACTGCACCATAGTAGATAAATAAACATTCCACAATCTCCTTTAGATTGCAATGGGATTTGAACCCCTTAAATACTAAAGAGTTTGCCAGTGCATTGGAGACCTCTGTAGCATTCAAGGGGTTACAATCTCAGTGTAAATCAATCAGAATGTTTATTTGTCCTCTATGGCACAGTTTGTTTTCTCCAAAACAGCTCCAGTTCATTTAGTACTTCAGAATTGATGTGTTATACAGTGGTATAGTGTTAATGACCTTTCTACATACCTGGGAACTATACATAAGGCGCAACCCAGAGGGTAGCCGCCGGGTGAGCTCTATGACGCGATTCGCGTCATTAAAAAGGGGCGGGGCTTAATCGTGACGGGAGGGGGGGTTGAAGAACAGAAGAAAAAAACCACAGAAAAAGAAAAAAAATTACAGAAAAGCCTGGGGAAGTAGGAGAATGGGGCGGGGAGTGGGAGAAACGGGGCGGGATGGAGCACAAGTGGGTAGAGTTTCAAGGGAAACTCCCCACATCCGGCAAATTAGACTGTGCCCCGGAGACCCGGTAATACAGTGTTAAATCCGGAGTCTCCGGGGCAAAACCGGAGAGTTCCCAGCTATGCCTTTCTAGCATAGACGGGTTTGAGTGTCAAAGGGTTAAAAGCTCAATTTCTTCAAAGGAAAGTAAGGAAATATGTATTTGCACTCTCTGCTTAATGTGACCAGATCGCCAGTATAAAGTAGGAAGCTTATAAAAAACACACACTACAGGGTTGCCTTGATTCCTGTGCAGTGCTGCAGAATGATATTTTTAATGTTTCTGTCATTAAAATGGGGATCTGGTCATCTTACCTATAGAGCTGCTGGTATTGCCCCAGTATTGTGCCACGTTTGCCTTCATACATATGCCCATTATTTCTGTAGTGATACTGTTATGCACATCATGCCCATAATCCTAATGTAGACTAATCTAGTAACAGGCTATTAGATAGGAACTATTACTAATATGAAGTTGTTTTTTTCCTTTTCTTTTTAGAGCAAAGATTGCAAAGACGTCATCTGAAAATGAATGAGCATGATTACTGATTATAATACTTGTAAATAGTTTAGCATAAGTAATAAAATTATAGTTCAACATTTGGCTCTTTGTGTCTGTATATGAACCTGGCAACTGAGTGGCACCCACCATTGTTCTGCGTCCGTGTACTGATTCTCTCTCTCTAAACACCTGACGCTTACAGGCATCACTAATTGTGTAGTCCTGTATGACAGGGTTGTAATTCCATATGTCTATCCAGGTCTGCTTGCCTACCCTTGCTTATGAAAAAGTAATTAAAGATGGCAATTTTATCCAGGTTTCCTTCTGGGACATATCTTGGCTCATGACCTTCTCATTGATATAATAGTACTAGGAACCCCAGAGGTTCAATACAACATCACTGAAAATTATTTGAACATGAGACTTCTTGGACAGAGTTTGCAGCATAGCCTTGCCAGCCAATTCAGTACATCATTTAACACATTGATGGAGGTGGCTCAAAAATCATCACTCTCCTCCATTATTTGGTACCTCTCATCCCTTCAAGGAGTCATCAAGACAGGTCAACCTTTACCAATGGGAGATTAATGAACCCTCTGTAAATTACTGCCCTTCCTAAAGTGAGCCCTGTACTAAAAGTGCATTTGTCGCCTTTTTATTGCATTAAAAACCTGTGATAATGTATTTTCCCTCAATGCTGAAAGTGTCCCTATATATTCCTGCTGTGCTAGTATTAAAGGGTTGTCAGGGTCCCACATGTGGTCAGTCTGTTCTTGGGACAGAGAGAAAAAGAAGCTGCACTTTGTTGCAAGAAGCAGACAGGCAAAGAGTGGTAGCTGGAGTAGCTTGATAGGAGTCTTGGTGGTAGCCAGTTGTTCCCTGGTTGTAGGTTTGTGAAGGGAGAAAGAAGAGTTAATCAGTTTTTATAAAATTCTAAGAGAGTTCCTGATTATGCAAAACATCTATTTAGTGATTGGCTGAGGAAGAGGCAGGAGCTAAGTCCCCTGCCTCCTCAGCCAAAAACACACTGCATGTTGCCGTAGGAGGAGGAGGCAGGGGGGAAAGCCCCCTGTCTCCTCAGCCAAACACAATTAAATAATACACACTGCCACTCACCCAAACCCTTCGCCTAATCATCTCCCTTTTCTCCACTTCAACCTTCACCTCAGAGAAGGGGAAGAGCGACCTTATTCTCCATGGTGAACAGGAGGGGCTATCCTGTTTGCCCTTTGCCAAAAGGAATAGGTGTCAGGATCCCCTGGGACTCAATGTCAGGATCCCCTGGGACTCAGGCTCTACCAACCCAATCACTCTACCAACAATAATATATACGGTCTCAGATACAGCGACTCCTCCAACAAGGAATGGTGGAGTGGAGGCTTGAGAGCGTCACTGGGAGCATGGCTTGTGTTTGCAGGCCCCCTGTAGTGCGTTGTGCTGCCGCCAAGGCTGTGTAAAGGTGCTGGCCACAAAGCCAGATGACCCCCTTCGGTTGAGCCGAAGAAGGCCCAGGATAACGCACTACAGTGAGGACAACCACCACCAACCCCAGGGAAGGTCTTATTCCAACACTTAAAGACAAAGGAGGACTCACCAAGGGTAGGTCCAGAGGCAGGTAGGGCAGAGTGCAGGTTGGACACAGGCAGAGGAGGGAATTCCTGAACAGGAGGCCAGAGAACCAGGTACAGGTCCCAGGGCAGGTAAGGCAGATTGTTGATTGATCGCTGCCAGAGGCAGGATACCCTGACGTGGAGGCTGGACAGCCTGCAATAAAGAACAGGTGAGTAAGAGTAGGCCTAGAAGGCTTGCAGGAAAACAAAGTTGCAGTAAAGGCAGGAAGCCAGCGACTGGTATAGGTCAGCCAGAGGGTAGCTAGGATGCAGCAAAAGGCAAGGAGGAATACAAGGACAGGCCAGGGACTGCAACAGAGATAACAATGCTAATAGGCAGGTATAAGAGGAGTCAGGAGGATGCAGGGTCAGGACACCAGAGAGCAGCGGCAAGTAAGGCAAGCAGGGTATGGACTCAGGACTAGAATACTTGCTGTACACCACTAAGGAACGCACAGAAGTGGAGCACGGCTATAAAAGGCCCAATCCCGGAAGTGCGTGCTAAAGATGACATCACCACGCTATCGTGGTGACGTGTCAGCAGAAACCTGGAAGAGGAGAGGGAACGCCGCAATGCCCGCCATGGCAGCGGCAGGGAGGAAGGCATGACAATAGCATTGCCCTCCCTTTCAACTCAGAAAATACATTTGCCACTCCCCTTCGCCATGAAGAATGTTAATGTAAAAAAAAATTATACCTTGTGGTGGGGCCTCATGACCCCTCTTGATGCCCCCCCCCAACTACTGATCTCCCATCCAATTCGGCTATGAGATCAATAGAGGCAACACAGGGGATCAAGACAGCTCCCCTGCTTCCATTCTACCCGAACTACCAGGTACGAGTGCGAGGAATCAGGAGACCCATTCACAGCAATGAGAGAAAGTCTCCCACTTTGAGGTGAAAAGCTTTCCCGATCCTGCCCACTCCTGGCTTGTATTTTGAGTAGGATGGAAGCAGGGAAGCTCTCTTGCTTCTCTGTGTCACTTCTATTAATCTTCTAGCCAATTTGTCTGAGAAATCAGTAGCTTGGGTGCCTCAGGTGGTGTCCTGATGCCCCACCAAGAGGTCTGATTTAAAAAATAACCTAATAATTAAAAAATAAAATAAAACAAAATACTGCAGTCAAGATAGGATTGAAAGAGAAAGCTGCTGCTTCTACACACAGACAAGCGAAGAGGGGGAGTGTTAATTACTTGCTGTTGCAGGGAGTGTAGATGTGATTTCTTTACAACAGACAAGAACAGTTAAATAAATATATTTTGACTGATAGATGACAGTGACAGGCAAGCACTTCCTTGAACTGAACTGTGACTGAGACTGACAGTAACAGATACTAGTCAGTATCATACATTATTTTGAGGTGGACAAAACATCACTCCACATGCTAACAGCTCTGGCATGTGCTTTGCAGTAAAAATCAACAATACTTTAATTCTATTCACAAAACATGTTAGGGACAGGGGAAATGGGAAAGTAGGATGCATGCATGGAACATGTTGGTGATACTACAGTTGTACTACAAGAACTGACTGTGTCTATGGTTGCTGTAGCTTGTGCAAAAAATGACAAGAATCATGATTAGGAGCTTGCTTTTAAAAGTAAAAACCTAGCTATTAGTCCTTTTGCTGCTAGCCAAAGTGTACTGATACCTACTGCTAGTAGTACTGTAACATCTAACACCAGAAGTAGTAGTAGTAGTTGTAGTAGTACTAGCTCCTTAGAAACCAGTCAGTCTATGAAATCTCCTGTATGGAGATACTTAAATTGGAACTTTCTCTCCAAATATAGTACATTTTAAGCAATGCCTCTCTCCAAATTATGCATACTTTTTATTTAATTAACTGTATTTACAGAGTTGTTTTCGTTAAAAATGTACCTATTGATGTAGTATAAGCCATATCACATGGGTTTCAAGTCTGTCCCAATGCACTCCAAAGTCTACCCACAACCAAATTATGCGCATCCAGGTCATCGAGCGTGTTAATCATTACAGTAAGATAATGTTTATGGATTTCACTCTCTCACGTTCTCTCACTATATGTATTGGCAGCCCGCTTCCCTTGTAAAAAATAGAACTCCAATGAAACAGGGTGACTGTAGAGAGTAAGACAACATTTTTTTTGAATTCTTCAGTAGGGAAGGAGAGCATTGCCAATCAACATTTAAGGTACATTTTTAAAATTGGGGTCAGCTTTTATCTACTATTGACCATAATAAGTGAATATAAAGAGATGGACGCAAAGAAGTTTGAAAGTGACAGGCCCACTTTAACTAACATTCAGAAGATAAACATCGCTATCTGGTGCCTCTGTAAAAAATAGAAAAAAGAAAGGGTGGGGGGATCCAGATCTCACCTACGTGTTTGTGTGTGTGTGTTTGTATCACGGTGCCCGTGATTGCTGCCTTTTCCTGTCAGTTACCTGAATGGGCTCTCCATTGACTGCCTGCCTTCAGCCCGCCCAGTATTGCCTATTTAGACTGGGCTTGGGCACCCTTTGGTTGCCCTTTCGTGGTGTCTCTATGTCGCCTGCACCTGTACTGTGTTCCTGAGCTTCCTGGACCATTTCTAGTCTATGCTCTCCGGTGATCGCCTGAGTTCCTGCCTGACAGCTTCCTCGGTTCCTGCTTCCGTTCCTGATCCAGTTTGGGCTGTTGTCCCTGCTGCCGTTCCTCCTCCGGTTGGCTGCTGTTGCTGTTCCTGTTTCCTGTCCTGTACCGACTGTGTTCCTGCTCATGGATCGCCTGCAGAGTGCCTCCTCCTTCTAGTCGCCTTTGGCGACATTCTCATCTCTCATTGATTTGTAACCAGTACACGGGTACTGGTTCGCTCCATGTTTAACCGGTTGCTTGCTGCGTTCCATACAGCTCCGGTAGAGTATTGTGTAACCCAGTTCGCGGGTACGGGTTGGCTCCATGTATAACAGGCTGCTTGCTGCGTTCCTTACAGCACCGGTAGAGATTGTGTAACCCAGTACACGGGTACTGGTTCGCTCCATGTTTAACAGGTTGCTTGCTGCTTTCCATACAGCACCGGTAGAGTACTGAGTAACCCAGTACACGGGTACGGGTTGGCTCCATTTATAACAGGCTGCTTGCTGCGTTCCTTACAGCACCGGTAGAGATTGTGTAACCCAGTACGCAGGTACTGGTTCACTCCATGTTTAACCGGTTGCTTGCTGCGTTCCATACAACTCCGGTAGAGTATTGTTTAACCCAGTACGCAGGTACGGGTTGTCTCCATATATAACCGGCTGCTTGCTGCGTTCCTTACAGCACCGGTAGAGCTTGTGTAACCCAGTACGCGGGTAATGGTTCGCTCCATGTTTCACAGGTTGCTTGCTGCTTTCCATACAGCACCGGTAGAGTACTGTGTAACCCAGTACACAGGTACGGGTTGGCTCCATGTATAACCGGCTGCTTGCTGCGTTCCTTACAGCACCGGTAGAGATTGTGTAACCCAGTACGCGGGTACTGGTTCGCTCCATGTATAACCGGTGGTTTGCTGCGTTCCATACAGCACCGGTAGAGTATTGTGTAACCCAGTACGTGGGTACTGGTTCGCTCCATGTATAACCGGCTGCTTGCTGCGTTCCATACAGCACCGGTAGAGTCTTGTGTAACCCAGTATACGGGTACTGGTTCGCTCCACGTATAACCGGTGGCTTGCTGCATCCCATACAGCACCGGTAGAGATTGTGTAACCCTGTACGTGGGTGCTGGTTCTCTCCTTGTATAACCGGTGGCTTGCTGCCTTCCATATAGCACCGGGAGAGTCTTGTGTAACTCAGTATGCGAGTACTAATTCGCTCCACGCATAACCGGTTGCTTGCTGCATTCCATATAGCACTGGTGATCCTTATCTGTTCAGTATGTGGGTACTGGTTCACTCCATTATTTACCGGGTTCTCACTGACACCTATACAGCCCCGGCAAGGCCTCTGTCTGTCCAGCGTAGGCGACTGGTTTGCTACACCTATATGCCAGTCGCTGAGGCCATCTCTGTCTGTGCACCAGTGCTTGCAGTCTCATGGTTTAGTGAGGCTGCCTTGCCCGGTATATTAGCAACGCCGGTAGAGCCTCCTCTCTCATTGTACTAGTCTCAAGGCTGCCTTGCCCGGTATATTGGCAAGGCCGGTAGAGCCTCCTTCCTCTCTGTTGCAAGCCTCCAGGCTGCCTTGCCCAGTATATTGGTAAGGCCGGTAGAACCTATTCCATCTCGTGCCAGTCTAAGGTTGCCTTACCCGGAATTGGGAAGGCCGGTAGAGCCTGTCTCACATTCTCTGTACCACTACTCACTGTTGCTATGAACAAAGTTAATGTTGTTATATATGTATGCCTAACCCGCGAGGGTTCTTTTTAAACTTTCAATAAAGTTGTGTTTTTATCTTAACTCTGTGTTTGAGTGACAGTTTGTGTGTGTGGGGATCCTGATCTCATCTATGTGTGTGTGTGTGTTGGGGGGGGGGATCCTGATCTCATCTAGGTGTGTGTGTGTGTGTGGGGATCCGGATCTCATCTATGTATGTGTGTGTGTGTGGGGGGGGGGGATCCTGATCTCATCTAGGTGAGTGTGTGTGTGGGGATCCGGATCTCATCTATGTGCATACTCATCGAGATTCCACCTGAAACACAAACACTGGTCTAATTGGGAGAAAAATCAGCAGTGCCTGAGATGTACAGGAACTAGTGGCAGTAGAAACACTCTTACAAGTGCACGGGACCAAGGGGCACATGATAACAGTGCTGTTGATGTCTCTGAGAGTGGTAAATATTGTACTTTTAACTGTGTCTTCTACTGCTCTTGTGCTAGTGCAAAGCATGGGGGAATATGACTCTGAGTTAGTAGGAGGAGGTGACCTGTGTCATAGAGTGCCAACACCTGCCACAGCCACCACCTCCATCACCACTAGTCATGTTGTTAAAACAAATATGTTAACTGTAATTCTATGTTCTGCCAACCAACATTTGCTCAGTTCTTAGAAATGAAATTTCAAAAACGGCACAAAGATTATCCAAAAGTACTCCTGTGTAATAGCAATGTTGCCAAAATGTTGGCAGTTTACATACTGTCCTGCTCTGTTCTTGTTAACAGAGGATTTAATGAACTGATGTCAGGTGCAGCATACCGCTGGCACAGACCAAGCCACAGTTATTTTTGAAGGACAGATGTGTCTAGGGTTATTCTAGCATATGGTTAATGTGGTGGACAAAAAGGCAGAACAAGATAGTTCACCTGACCACATATATGGTTGGCCAGAGTATGGACTGTATGATTGTCACTCTTTACTGGGTATCTTTTTCATCAATGGGCAGCAGCAGAAGTTCAGAACAAGTAGTAAAAGTCAATATCAGTGTAGCCCATACTATTTGCAGGCCACCCTGTTCATGCAGAGCTTTGAGAGATTATAACACAAAGCTTCACATGTGTTAAATGAACTTCAGCAGGTGAAAGACGAATGATTGTACCCTACACTTTGAAAGCTGACTTTATGTGTGCTGACAATGGCTCCAACGTGATAGCTGCCTTGAGAATATCAGATATGGTGGCTGTAACCTGCGTTGCCCATGTCCTGAATCTAGTTATTACTTGATTATTCTTATAACCGAAAACCCTCAGAGAAATAGTAAATATATTCTGCAAACTCTGCACATTTTACCCAGTCCTACAGTGCTTAAAATGCATTATATTCCACAAAAGATAGCTATCACTTTGCCCTATCACCAGCTTAAAATGAAGGTCCCTACCATTCTACATGCTGGAACATTTGCATGAGTAGAACAAGGCTGATAGCAATTATACAATACATAATTAGGAGGCTTTGGAGGGGTCTTCTTAGTCACTTTGCCTAATGCTAATGATAGTAGGAAACGGCTGTCAAACAGAAGTGTTAGTAGACTTACATTTCTAACAATGAACCAGCATCTAATACCATCTGAGTATCAGGTAGCAGAAGTGGACAAACTATACAAAGTAAAGGAAGCGCATGTCACATTGACTAGTAACAGAAGCACATAGGAGGAAGAGGTATTTGAAAGGGTACCACCGTCTACCAGAGTTGGGACCATCGATCAATGTTTGACAAAAATCTGATGATAATGCAAAGAATTGGATTCAAACATGATAATACAAATAATTAGTCTAGAATGAATCATAATGATATAAATATATATATATATATATATATATATATATACTAGTTGAACAGCCCATTACACGGGCCATAGTGCCACTGCCACCCGGTCACGGAGCAGTCACGCGCAGTGGAGACTGCCCGCCCCGCGGCTGATAAAGAGCTGAACGCTCCTTCGGAGCGCCCAGCTCTGTAAAAGCCGCTGCGCGGGCAGTCTCTACTGCGCATGACTGCAACATGCGCAGCAGTGCCTATTGCGCATGTCACGGCGTTACACACCATATAGCGAATTATTATATAGGATATATATATATATATATATATATATATATATATATATATATATATATATTAAAGGGATAGTAATACTGGCAAACAAAACATAGTATGAGGCCAGAAATGAAGTTTACTGCTCCTAGGAGTGGTCCCACTCATGTGAGATGGTTACTGCATTCTTCTACGATAGCTATGTTCTAGACTGAAACAATGACCAAATTAACTACTGACAAACAAACAGTTGTGTATCCAGCACTGACCCGTACTGTTCAGGGCCGGATTTACATCTCAGGAGCCTGTAGGCACAGAAATTTGAAGCATCTCCCCTCCTCCATTGGCCATCTCCACTGGACACCACCATAATGCTCCAAATCTCCACATTATCCCCCATATCCATATTGCCCTCACATTGCCCCCATCAACTCCAACTTATCCCCCATCAGCTCCAGCATATCCCCCATCAGCTCCATATTTCCTTCTCATTGCCCCCATCAGCTCCACCTTGCCCCATCATCTCCAGCTTGCTCCCATCATCTCTACATTGCCCACATCAGCTCCAAAACACCCTCACATTGCCCCCATTAGCTCCAACTTGCCCCCATCAGTTCCACCATGTTTGGGAAAGCTGATGATATTCTGAATTTCATGCTATAACTCTCAAAGAATATTTTGCAATATATCTTTAGCATCTACATTTTCACCACCACATTTCAGTAGCAAGAAGGTTGTGTCCAAGATTTCATGCTTCCTTCATTATAAAAATGTGAATCACAGCAAAGAAAGATTCCCTTATATTATGTTTAAAAACGACTTCCAAGAAATTTGAAAGCAATATCGAAATTCCTACTATCTTAAAGTCCAATTTCAAGCTTATCTTATTATACAGTAAATAACTTCCATATATTTGTAAAGGAAGAATGAAAAAATGGAATCTTAAAATGGGATGAACACATCCATAAATATTTAATTCTCAATCAGATAATAAAAATATTAATATTATATTATTTGAATAGTAAAGTCATACAGACTTTGTGAAGCAATGCTCTGGAGATGTCTCTAGTAGTATCCAAGACGTTATAGGGAAATTATACCTCTGTGTTAATTTTTTAATAAATCCATGGTGCTTTCTGAAATATAATTCCTTATATGTGTGCTAATATCCATAAATATAATATAATAATAACCACTATACCTTCACACTTCAAATGTTTTTCATGGCATCTGAGTCTTCATGTGATAGAAAAAACATGCCTCTGTGTTAGGGGAGAGAATGCTAGGAAGCTTGGAGGAGCTTTTAAACTAGGAAAGGGGGGGGTGGGTATAGATAGCAAAAATGGGGTAGATAGAGCAGATAGGAACTGGGTCCAAGTAACTGACCAGGGGGGTGGAGAAAGGGTGGGGAGAAATTTAGGCAGTAGGGAGGAACTCCTAGTAAATGAAGGTGAAGAAAAAAGGCATGTAGGGATTAATATATGTAAAGACTTCAAAATCAATTGTATGCTAGCAAATGCAAGAAGTATGGTAGATAAAATAGGAGAACTAGAATTTCTGGTGGTTAATGAGCAATTGGACATAATTGGAATAACAGAAACATGGTGGAACGATGCACATGACTGGACTGTAAATATAGAGGGCTATTCCCTGTTTAGAAGAGACAGAATTAATAGAAAAGGTGGAGGTGTGTGTTTATATTTGAAAACAGAGCTAAATCCAGTTTTGCGAGGTGATATTAGTGAGGAAACTGGCCAAACTGTGGAGTCCATGTGGGTAGAAATCGAGACTAAATGTGGTGTGAATGGTAAAAAAAAGTTGTTGGTGGGCATATGCTACAAACCACCAAATATCGATGACAATGATGAGGCCCAACTGCTATTGCAAATGAGGAAAGCTGCCCAGTTTGGGCATACTATAATTATGGGAGATTTTAATTATCCAGATATCAACTGGAAAAATGAGACCTGTCAGAGTGCTAAGGGTAGCAGGTTTTTGAACACGCTTCATGAAAGCTACATGTCACAAATGGTGGGAGCGCCGACAAGAAATAACAATGTATTGGACCTAGTGATCACTAATAACACAGAAATGGTATCCAATATTAAGGTAAGAGAACATTTGGGAAACAGTGATAACAACATGGTTACATTTGAGATCTGTCTGGCAAAGCAAAAATGTATAGGTTCAACCAAAACTCTTAATTTTAAAAAAGCAAACTTCAAATTGTTAAGGGCCTCAATGCAACACATAGACTGGGATATGTTATTTAAAGGCAAAAATACTGAGGAAAAATGGTCAGAATTCAAATTTAGGTTGCAGAAATGTACCCAACTGTATATACCAATGGGGAACAAGTGCAAAAGAAGTAAGTCACAGCCAATGTGGTTAACTGCACATGTAAAGAAGGAAATGGCAAGGAAAAAAAAAGCATTCAAATTATTTAAGTCAGAAGGAACTGAACAATCTTTCTTAAAATACAGGGAGAGCAACAAAGATTGCAAAAAGGCAATTAGGGTAGCAAAAATAGATAATGAAACTCGAATTGCAAGGGAAAGCAAGACTAATCCAAAAAAGTTTTTTAAATATATAAATAGCAAAAAACTTAAGAGGGAGTGCATTGGACCATTCAAAAATGAGATGGGTGAGTTGGTTAGTGAGGATAAGGAAAAGGCTGATGTTTTAAACACTTTCTTTGCATCAGTATATACAAGGGAGCAAGGAATGGTAGAAGAGCCTCCGCAAGTATCAAATAAAACAATACAATTAATAGATATTGGGTTAACTCAAGGAGATGTCATGGGAAGACTGAACAAAACTAAGACCGACAAAGCACCGGGTCCTGATGGTATACATCCAAGGGTTCTTCAGGAACTCAGTGCAGTGTTAGCAAAACCCCTATATTTACTCTTTAAAGATTCTATTACCACAGGCTCAGTGCCACAGGATTGGCGAAGAGCTAACATAGTGCCTCTATTTAAGAAGGGAACTAAAACAGAACCTGGGAATTATAGACCAGTGAGTTTGACCTCTGTAGTGGGAAAACTATTAGAAGGCATAATAAGGGACTATATTCAGGATTACAACACAAAAAATAAGATCATTAGCACGAATCAACATGGTTTTATGAAGAATAGGTCATGCCAAACTAATCTTTTCAGCTTCTATGAGGAGGTAAGCAGCAACCTTGACAATGGCAAGGCAGTAGATGTAGTATATCTAGACTTTGCAAAGGCATTTGATACAGTACCACACAGAAGGCTGGTGTATAAAATAAGGAAATTGGGGCTAGGAGATAACCTTTGCAATTGGATACAAAACTGGTTGAAGGATAAGGAACAGTGTGTGGTTGTAAATGGAAAATTCTCCAGTATAGTTAAAGTGGAGAGTGGAGTACCTCAGGGTTCAGTATTGGGTCCGCTGCTTTTTAACATGTTTATAAATGACCTGGAAATAGATATAAAAAGCAAAATATCAATATTTGCAGATGATACTAAATTATGCAAAGTCATTAATTCAGAACAGGATATTTTCTCTCTACAGAGGGACTTACATAAAATGTCAGATTGGGCAAACATGTGGAATATGAAGTTTAATGTGGGGAAGTGTAAAGTCATGCATTTGGGAGGAAACAATCCCAAGGCTACTTATAAACTTAATGGAATAATTTTAGGTGACTCGTTGCTAGAAAAAGACCTGGGTATCCTTGTCAACTACAAACTTGGAAACAGTGACCAGTGTCAAACAGCAGTAGCAAAGGCAAACAAAGTCCTGTCTTGCATAAAAAGAGGTATTGAAGCAAGAGTGGATAACATTATTTTGCCATTATACAAATCATTGGTAAGACCTCACCTTGAGTATGCAGTGCAATTTTGGGCACCGGTTCTGAAAAAGGATATACTAGAACTAGAGAGGGTACAGCGGAGAGCAACAAAATTAATTAAGGGAATGGAGGACTTGACATATGAGGAACGACTAAACAAACTTGGTTTATTTACTCTAGAGAAAAGACGACTAAGAGGAGACCTTATCACATTGTACAAGTATATGAGAGGTCAATACAAGGATCTCTGCGGTGAGCTATTTATTCCAAGGCCTGCTCAGGTGACCAGGGGACACCTCTTGAGATTAGAGGAAAGGAGGTTTAAACTTCAGCAGAGGAAGGGTTTTTTTACGGTAAGGTCTGTCAAATTGTGGAATTCATTGCCCAGGGAGGTAGTTATGGCAGATACAATGGACACATTTAAGAGAAGATTAGATACATTTCTTTCAAAAGGGAACATACAGAGTTATACTGTTTATCAGTAGGCAGATCAGGAAGGTCTGATAAAGACTAATTTAATTGGTAGCAGGAAAGCTATAAAATTCTTAGTTACTGAGGTATGAAGCGAAGGTTGAACTTGATGGACTTGTGTCTTTTTTCAACCTAATTTACTATGTTACTATGTTACTATGTTACTATGTTACTATGTTGCCCATTTAGGTTTGAGGGTCAGTACCTGCTGGCCACTATGTAATATTGTGAAAGCTATGTGATATTTAGAAATCCAAGTTCTTAGGAGACTCTCTGCCAGACAACAGTGCAGACATCTTGACAAAGAGGCATCTGTGCACTTGCACTGTCAATTCCTGTCTATACCGTGCGGTACAATGCAACTCCTCGTTAGGTTACTTGCCAGTTAGTGAGAAGACAAGGACGGACTGCAAGTCGGCAAGGATCAAATCAGTCCTTAAGGGAAAGGAATTCCCTTGACCTTTGGCCCTTAAGGGGTTAAAAGATTGTCTTACCCAGGTAGGTGTCCTACATGCATCAGTCAGACTATATATATCTACCCACATTTTTCATTATGTCTGCCTTTTCCTTTGTATAGTGATCTCTACTAAAGCTGGTCTTTCACCCCTTACAACCAATGTGCTGCACACCCGTGTTGTCCACAAGGGACTAAATCACACCTTCCTCACAATAAACCTCATCTGTTAATAGACCTGAATGCAGGAGTAATTCTCTAAAAACAGAGATAACAGGTCACCTTAATTTTAGTGGACAAAGAGGCAAAAAATGTACATAGACCCAGACAAAAGCTATAAGAACACTGACTTGGCTGGAAATCAACTCCGTGTTAATGACCGGTATGGCTCATTGACATATCTGGTATCTTTTAAATTGAGGGAACCTGGAGATATTGAACTTATTGTCCCTTAAATAAGGACTCTCAGTGGCAGGTCCTACTCGCTTTAATCCAGTGATGTTCCAGTTAGTAATAAAGGAACCATTAACATGCAACAGCTTGAAGATGTCACTGCTTGATCACACACAACACAAGCTGGACGTCTTCCTCTTTATTCCTGGTACAAACAGAACCCATTTAGAGGCTAAAGACACAGTTAATTGGTGCAGATCATAAAGTAGACATCAATGGACTTTGCCACCCTGAGAATTCATCCCTTCACCCTGACACCCTGGGATCTGGGTAAAAATCAGAAGTCCCACTTAAACCCAGAGGTTCTCACGTGTGGTCATTGGGTCGTATCCAGAAATGAAAAGAGGAGCAATTCTGGGGGAAAGACCAACTGACCATAGAGAACAAATACAATTCCACAAATTTCTCAATACTCTAATAAGGGCTTTTAACCCTCTGAATGCTAGAGGGGTATGCAACAGATTGTGAAGCACACATCTGGCACTCAAACAGTTAATCCCCTGAATGCTTTTGAGCTCTCTTTAGCATTCAATGAGCTAAAAGCCCAATTTTATCATGTGGGATTTTACATTTGTGTCCTATGGTGCAATTGGTTTGACACAGAATTACTCTACTTCTCCCTATGTACATATGGCCAATGGTCTTTTTCAGATTATAAACTGAAACAGGCTACCACAAAGATTCAAATGCAAAAAATAAAATTATATAAATATAGCAGATGACTGCATGAAGAACACCTATCTAGGTTAAGTCCTTCTGTTAAACAAATGGAGTCACTTATTCTTAGGGTACAATACCCCTTTATTGAGCCCATAGCAACATTGGTCTCCACTAAAATGACTCTGCATCTGTTGTAGTGGAGACAGGAAGATGGGCTTCTCTTGTCAGTATATAAATCTATGTAGGTCCTGGCAGGTGGACTCTTTCAATTGGCCTCATGCAGTTATCCTATAACAAAGTGGTAGAATGCGTCGCTCCCTGTGAGCGTAACCGCACATGCGCAGTAGAGATTGCTGTTCCTGCAGTCTTTACTGCGCATGTGTGGTTTTGCACACAGGGATCTTCGCTGTGAGCCGCCTGGAGCTCCCTGCTAAGGATCAGTGCGTTCGGCGAGTCTCTACTGTGCATGACTGCAGTCATGCCCAGTAGAGACTCGCCAAATGCGCTGATCTGGAGCGGGGAGCTCCGGACGGCTCACAGTCTGTCTCTGCTCCCAGCTTTGGGACAGCAGCCGGGGCCACTAGGTGCACTTTAGCCTGTGTACACGGGCTTTCATACTAGTATAACAATGAAGTATATAGAACACTGGGTTAATCTCTAGCAGTTGCAGGGCTGGCACCACCCATAGGTGAGGTAGGTGCCAGACTAGGGTGCATATCTACTGGGGGAGCAGATCCGCACGCACCTTGTCGGCTGCTGTGTGCAGGGAGAGATGTGACGCCTCAACAACTTTCTAACTAACCCCTTTTTACATAACCAAATTCAAGACACAACCCAATTTATGCATTAACCCCAACAGTGTCCCCTTGTAATATTCTTACAAGGGGTTAATGCATAAAATGGGTTACATACTGCTCTTTGGCATATATAGGGTTAATCCATACATTGAATTTCATACTGCTCTCTCTCATACAAGGGGTTATATCCATACATTGGGTGACACACAGCTTTCTTTCATACAATTGGTTAAATCCATACATTGGGTTACATACAGCTCTCTTTCATACAAGGGGTTAATCCATACATTGGGTTAAATACAGCTGTGCTACAAGCGGTTAATCCATGCACTGGGTTACATACAGCTCTCTCTTACAGAAGCGAGAGCTGAATGTAACCCAATATATAGATTAACCCCTTGTAAAAGCTGCATGTAACCCAGTATATGCGTTAACCCCTTGTATGCCACAGAGTTGCATGTAACCCAATGTGTGGATTAATCCTGTGTATGACAGAGTGGTATGTAACCCAATGCATGGCTTAACCCCATTGTAAACCAGATTTGCGACAAACAATTCTATTAATTAGCGCATAAAAGGCGCTAAGGTAATAATCATTAAAAGAGGTGGGGTATAAGTAGGCGGGGCATAAAGGAGCAGGATACCAGGGGTGCAGCCAATTGGATGGCAAAATAAAGTTTTGTCTAGGGTGGCAAAAATCCTTGCACCAGCCCTGAGCAGTTGGACATTGGCAGTTGGTCTTCACTATGACATCA
Source organism: Rhinophrynus dorsalis (assembly GCA_037306005.1). Taxonomy (NCBI): domain Eukaryota; kingdom Metazoa; phylum Chordata; class Amphibia; order Anura; family Rhinophrynidae; genus Rhinophrynus; species Rhinophrynus dorsalis. The sequence goes on from CM074727.1 coordinate 43,149,950, forward strand.
CAGTAACAGATATTCCTGACAAACTGAACACAACAGCATTTTCCTGATACTGTAAGGAGATAAGGACACTTGTAGTCTACAGTGTAGGACAGAGGACCTTCTTTTACTTCCTATTGTTATTGTTTATTGCGACAGTTTGTATAACAATCAGAGACTTATGTAGACAGCGCGTTACTTTTTCATCGGATTTGACATCCCCCGCACACGCGCCAACATGCCTATTTGTGTGCATTATAAGTTTGCGTGCATGCTGCTGTACGCCACGGTCTTATTCAGCGGGCAGAGCTTTGTCTTAGTTGGAGAACTTAAGCAATCCATCATGAGACGGGAAAAGCTGAACCCCAAATTGTGTGACCTGAAGATCAGTGATGCTGAGTCTGGGGAAGGTAAGACAAACCCCAACACTTCCGTACAAGCTCCATATTCTCACAAAAGTGGAGCAATTCTGGGGAAAACCAATTGGATCACACGGTACAAAACATTCCCAGGGATATAAATTGGCTTTTTAACGCATTGGACTCTACAGAGGTCTTCAACACACTCAATGCATTGGATTGATCACTAACATTCAAGGGGTTCAAAGCCTTATATCTATGTTAATCTGCATTTATAACCTGTGGTGCCGCTGGTTTGCTCCACAATTGATCCACTTTTTATTCCATGTGTATGGACCATAATGGTACAGCCGAGGAGCAACACATCTGGAAGGGGGCGCAGTTGTGACAGGGCCAAGCGTCCATGGGCACCCAGTAGATTATAGTTATACCCCTGGGTAATTATTTGTGCATTAACCCTTTGAGTACCAGAGGGGTATACAACACTTTGCAAAGTAATGTGTTGCGTACCCTTCTGACACTCAAAGGGTTAAAAAGCCCCAAAAAATGTTTGCCTGCAGACCTCTAATGAGTGACGCCTCATGCCATTGCCTCAGTGAATAGTGCTCCCCATTTGTTTAATCTCTGACTAAAGGAGACGTTTCACCCCATAATAAAACAAATCCTAAAGGGCCATGTGAATTTTTCCCTTGCTTCTTGGTAGGATCTGTAATTAGTTCTGGATGACATGTCCATTGAGGTGGATAATACAGTTCCTAGCAGGACCACAGGCAGAGCTGGATTTCCCAGTAGACAGAGTAGGCAGCTGCCTAAAGCTCCAGAGTTTGAGAGATGCCTCAGCTGTGCTGAATTGTGGGTGTGGCCAGAGCAATCTCAATATCCCAGCACCAGTTTAATACCCCTTTACGGGATATTATTTAATCATGTGGATGCTAGAGAGATCCCTCTTGAATCCAAAGGGTTAACCCTTTGTCCTTGTTTGTTGTAGGCAGAGGCGTAACTAGAAGACACCGGGTCCTGGTGCAGAAATTACCATGGGCCCCCCCGACCACATTGCCCCCAGTCTCCACATCTCCCCCTATTGCCCCCAATCTTCACATTGCCTCCACCTCCACATTGCCCCCAATCTCCACATTGCCCCCCAATCTCCACACTGCTCCACATTACCCCGAAATCTCCACACTACCTCCACATTGCCCCCAATCTCCACCTTGCCTACCTTTTCCAAAGTTAGCCTGGTGTACCATTGCCATGGACTTTATTGTTCAGTTGCTAATTAGAGCCACAACACATTTTGGAGGATACACATAGAATTACTATACTACCTACCTCGAGTCCCTGGTGGTCTAGCAGCGTGGCATGGGAGATCTGTGCCTCCTTCGGCACAGACCTCTAGAGCTGATGTAATCTCCCAGCGCTCTGCATTACTAGAGCGCCGGAGTACAGACCGAGTTGCTGCGGCATTTTATCACAACATATCACCAGTCACACCCCAAGCAACATCACCTAAATCAGGACTGTATTTGGTTATGTGAAATTTTGGGAGATATGTCTTTTGAACACAGTTATACGGACAAAATTTATAGGAATCTTTAACCATCTGAGTGCCATAGTGGTATGCAAAGCATTCTTTTGTAACGAGTTGCATGCCCCTATCGCAATCATAGCGTTAAGATATTCTGGCCATAGTAAAATAGGTGTTATTATTAGAAAGTGTTACTTCTCCATTAACCATTTGAGAGCCACTGAAGCATCCACCACATTGCAGCGCAATACATTGCATACATCTCTGGCATTCCAATGGTTAAAAGCTTATTGTAATCAAACTTCTTATAGGTCATTTGTCTGCCTCATATTCCTCAGCCACAAGGCCACATTGTGTGTGACTGAGATTGGTGTCACTATTGATACAGTTCAAGGGAGGTTACTGAGCGTCCTGTAACACCTTCCAGTTTTCTTTCCACAGACTTCCATTCCAGTTTACACTCTGAGAAAAAACAACATTAATCACTTTTGTGTCCCTCATTACAAGCTGGTATAAATAACATAGGAAGACCGGTTTCCTACATGTGCTAACACATTAAATAATGTTATATACATTAAATGCCATGTAATCCAAGCTAGCATCTGGAATCAAATCTTTATTTGTCACGTTCTTTATTGACATTTCTTCTCTCCAATCTCACATTAGAATTCAAAGATGAAAATGACAAAGTGAAGAAGAACGCGTCGGTCATAGTGCGTAGAGTTCCACGCACAAAGCCTGATCGTCAGCCTTATTATCAGTGAGTATACATGCAGCAATGCACTGAAGAACTATCTAGCATACAATGGGTTAAAAACAAATCAATAAAACAATTATAATCATGTACTCGCAGCCAAAGGTGAGATTGATTATTGGATAAAACCTAGTTCGTTTTTATATCATTTTTTCCATCACAATCTGAGAGCCTTTTTTAGTTAAGTCCCTGCTCTCCTGTTGGAGGATACGTCACCCCATAGTTCCTGTGTTCCACATAGACTAAGATAACAGGATTTATCAGTCAATGCAAAGAAAAAAAATCCCCTTATATATAAGTTCTTTACCAAATCAGCATGTACTATGTGTACAAACATGACAGATGGTGATGTTCACAGCTATTCCTTTAACCAGCTTTCATCACCCACCCCCGCTCCTCACCAGGGGGGCATGTCCCCAGTTTGGGTATCACAGTGCTAACCAGAACTGGAATCATTCTGGATCAATTCAACTGCATCAGAGAAGACAACAAAAATCCCCATCAATTTAACACTTTGAGTGCCAGAGGGTATACACAATGCATTGTTTTGCAATGCATTGTGTACTCCTCTGGCATTCACAGGGTTAAATGGGATTTTCAACTCCTTGAATGCTAGAGAGGTTTCTGGTATTTATTCTGTCTGTCTGTCTGTCCATCTATCCACCTCTCTGCCTTTGTGCCGGTCAAGTCTGTATCTGTCTGTATGTCTGTCTCTGTTTGGATATATGTTGTATCTGTTTCTGTCTATCTGTGTCTTCCTGTCTCTATGTCTGTCTGTCTGTCTATGTGACTGTCTGTCTTATTTAATGTTCTGATTTACTTTTCCCCCAGATGTTGTACTTACATATTATGATCTTATTTTTCTTCCTTTCTAGTAATCAAGCAGATCAAACTGTAGGAACGGCGAAATCAGTAAGTTACAACATGTCAGTTACACTTCTCTGTTACCCTCATATCACTTATACATTTCCCCCTGTCATGTCTGTGGGTCTGAATGTGGTGTAAAATGTATCACACATTCTGATACGTGTTATTGATTACACTATAAACGTCTATACACACTAGTGCACTGGATACCACACTGAATGCTTAAACTTGTAACCCACAACTTAACACATTCCAATTGCTTTGGACTGCAACTCCCAACATCCCTAGCCAACCAACTGTTGGAGTGAGTCAGGATGCTCATCCCTGGCTCAGACTGCCCACTGCATTATAGGAAGTTATCCTATCAGTGAAATATTTATGGACACAATATCATACTGTGTTGTCTGTCAATACAAGGTCTATTTGTAAAAATCTGCTGCATTGTTCTATGCAGTAAATGGGCATACCCGGGAACTTCTTTAACTGGATCACCCGGAGGGGAGCCCTGTGATGCTGCTGAAGGCAGAAAAATGACGCAATTTGTGTCATAAAAAGGGGTGTGGCTTAATCACAAGTCGGGGGGGCAGGACAAAAATAAAAAACATAAAACACCTAGAACAGACTCGGGAAGGAAGAGAGAAGTCCGTGGACTGGGAGGAACAGGGTAGAAAGGAGCAGATGTGGGCAGAGTTTCATGAGAAACCCCCCACACCCAGAGAATCAAACTGTGCCCCGAAGACCCGGTAATTCAGGCTCAAAACCAGAGTCTCCGGGGCAAATCCTGAGACTTCCCAACTATGTAAATGGGTTATCATTGCCAGACTGTAGAAAAGGGGCCATTTTGCTATGGAGTTTACTCTTTCAAACATTGTGTCTGGAATTTCTGCAGTAATATGTGGAATTATGTGATGTTTCTCATTTTTAAACTATGAGAGCTAAACAGGTATCGAACACCTCTCTGGCACCAAAGGGTTAAAGAACCAGAGGTGTGTGCAGCACTTTGCTTCACAATGGGTTGCATGCACCTTTTGATTCTTAACCCCTGAAGGACCGGTAAAATTTGTGGTGGTTTGTAGTTAAGGACATGAGTAATTCTGACCTTTGTGACTATATCTCTGTACAGCAGCGTGTTCCCTCTAAGTATTTTATTCCAGACACACATATTATATACCGTTTTATCACGCACAAGCAGGGCTTTCTTCTGATACCACACTTATAGGGATAACACACCATTTATTTAAATAAAAATAAAGAAAATGATAAAAACAATGTAAAAAATACAGTTTTTATTGATTCTCTTGTGATAATTTGTGCCCCAGCGGTTAATTTTTTATGGAGACGGCATGAAAGGTATGACCAATCATTCATACCTACAAAATGTGCAGTTTTAGGGGGGGACTGTGCCTCTGGGTTGAAAATCCCCATGTCCCTCTTTCCCTCCTGGATTTTCCATTGTTTTTATACATTACTGCTTGGTGTGTATATAATTGTATTACTGTGCTCCACATTAATAAAACTCACTTTACATTTTAATTTTACGCCATTGTGTTTTAAAATAAAATGTTGTAAATAAAATGATTTGATCGTTCTCCACATAATTTTTAAATAGTCAGAGTGGTGTCAGTAGGTAATGAAGAGACCTGCGTTTGCCCTGCCCCCAGCACCAGCGTTGAAGGAGTTAGTACCCCAAACGTTGGCCTCTTTGTGTTTGCTTTTAAGTCTGCTCTCTGCTTCTCTCTTCCTTACTCTCATAGTATGGAAGAGAGGCACAGAGCAGACACAAAGGCAAAGAGTAAATCACATTGCCTTTGTGTATAGAAAAGCTGACACACATGACCGTTGTAGGAGTGATCGTATGTACCGGAAAAGCAAAGAAGGACTGAAACAGAGCTCTCCGGGCCTGGAGCTCTCAGCCTCAACCTCTGTAGCATGATAGCAGCATGCACTTAGGCGTGCTGCTATCATTTAACCCTTGACGTGCCAGGACAGTCATGGGTCCTTATGGGAATGTTACTCATGACGGTCCTGGCACGTCATGGATCCTTAAGGAGTTAAGTGGTTAAAGACCACATCAAATTTCAAGTTTCTAACTCTATGTATGAAGAATGAAGAGAGATGATTATGTGATATTCTCATAACACAAACTCTAGGAAAAATCATTTTACAAATGTCTCTGATCATAATTGGTACACTAGCTAAATACTAGAAAATAGGGGATTAAAAACAATTACATATGCCATTCAATAAACTAAAAATGAGTAATTCTAGAGCAAACCAAGGGAACCATAGAGGAGAAATTACAATTCCCACTGATGTAAATGAAGCCGCCTTGAATGCTAGAAAGATCTCCAACACATTGCTTGACAATGGGCTGGACTCATATCTTTATCCTTAAACAGGTTAAAGGCTCTTAAACTTTGGAGTGCCAGAGCAGAATGCAATACTTTGGAAAGCAATGCCTTGCATACCCCTCTGGAACTCAAAGGAATTTATGGAATGTATATTTTCTTCTATGATGCAATTGGTTTGCATCAGAATTGCTCCTTGTTAGCTTGTTGAATTACACCTTCACTCCTCTCTATCAATTCCCCACTCCCATGTCGTGATGTCATTTCCTGTCTTTGCGCTGGCGCTGTATATGAGTAAGACACCTTGCATATAAAGCCAGTGATAGAGACAAAGTGACGTCACTGTTTTTTCAGCTAAAAGGCCTCACAATACACTGCTTTACACTGTAGTCCCAGATAGGGGCAACATGTCAGTGGTGCCTTAAATCATTCATATTGTGACATAAATGGACCATCAAAAAAAATATGGTTCCTACATATGCAAATCTTGAATTTTTTTGGACTAATGCACAACAGTAAGTTCCTTGCCTCAAAATATTAAAAATAAAAATTAAATAAAAATATGAAAAATGAAATATTGTTTTACTGATGTGGATGAAAGCGTCTGTTGTAACTGTATACAAGGTATTTGGGTGATTTAGTCCTGTAATGTCAGAGTTGGCAACCTAAGGCCTTCCAGCTGTTGTTTACCTGGATCTGATTTATCTGCTGCCCTGTTCCTGACTACTACTGAGAAAGGTACATAGCAGAGAGGTAGCTAGAGCCAGTGATAATGGTTAAGTGTTAGAGTTAGGTTATCATTTAGGGTTTGGAATTAGGGTTTATCGTTATATTAGGGTTTAGTATGAAGGTTAGGATTTGTTTTATAAGGGTTAGGATTTTAGATTTTAGGGTTAGGCTTTTTTCCAGGGTTAGGGATGGGGGTTAGGAGTTAACTTTTAAGGATATGATTTGTTTGGGGTTTGGGTTTGTGTTTTAGGGTCACAGTTAGTGTTAGGAGTTGTTTTTTTTAGTGCTACAGTTAAGTTTTAATGTTTGTATTTTTCTAGCAATATATTGTTACTTTTTAGAGTTAGGTTTTGGTTTTAGGTTTTATTTTCAAGGTTAGTTATTAGGTTAGTTTAGCAGTTTTTACTGTTAAGGTTGGATTTTAGGGTTAGGGCTTGTTTTTTAGGGTTCGGGTAATATAAGGGATATTCCCACCAGTGGGTTGTGCTTCATTCCTCTTAATGACCAGAGGGCTGTGCAATTTATTGCTTCTCAATGGGTTGCACTCCCTACTAGTCTTTCAGGTGTTAATTCAAACTGCACTTTTGTGTTCTTCTTAGAAGTTGATACTGTTGCTATTGCTGTCTATGTGGAGCTGCATTAGCTACCTAAAGCTTTCTATGAACGGTGAAAGAAACATTGTATAATGTGCTCTGGTCACTAGATGGCACTGTTGCGCAGTTTGTTTTAAAAAACATAACTGCACTGCAAATTTTGAATGAGATATCTCAGATAGATAGATAGATAGATAGATAGATAGATAGATAGATAGATAGATAGACACATTACTGCTCATTAAAGAGACATAAACAGTTATTGATGTTGTAAAATGTTTGCTGCCGTATTGTATTCTCATGGAGAACTGACTAATCTGTTGTGATGATATAATAACTGAACATGTATTTAATTTTCCATAGATTCCCGCTATTGAGAAGACAGCACCTCTCTCTGTGGCCAAGATCATTACGGTACATGTATAGACATTATTGTTAAACCTATTTATTTTAGATACCTTTTTTGTAGCCTGACATGTAAAGTTTACATTGTATATCCCTGGAATTGGAAGAATAACCAGGAGTATCTCTCTGCAAATCCATATAATCACATCATTTCCAAGGAGAGACAACGGCACCTTCTTCACACGTATCTCTGTGTACTCCTGACCACAAGACTTTCTTATCTACACTTTTTCAATGGAAAAAAGGACTTTAATAACAAATGATGCAGAACGTGTCAGTGAACTGAAGGGACTATGGGCTGTATTACAGATACTAAAGGGGAACAATTCTAAACCAAACCAATTGTACCACAGGGGGGAAATAACCCCCCCATCACACTCACTGTTTTAAATGGGACATTTAACCCCTTGGGTGCCAGAGAGGACTACATAGCAATGCCTTGTAAATCTCTCTAGAATTCAAGGGGTTAAAAGCCCCTTTTAAATCAGTGGGAATGTAGGTGATATTTATTTGTCACCTACAGTGCAGCTGGTTCACCCCAGAATTGCTTCTCTTTAGCCTCCTGACTTTTTTGCGGAAAACGATAAAGATGATTGGTGACATGAACTTCTTATATCCCTGTGACATCATTATCACTTACCAAACACATCCAATCACTGTGGCATGTTCCAAAGGCTCCTATTGTAATAAGACCAGGAAACTGCGCACTGATTGCTCTGGAATCCCTTGGGTGCTAAGCAATCTATTGCACACTTTCTTCTGTTTACTTTCACTTACTTTGTAATATGTGTCCAAAGGGGCTTCTGTGTCTCTAATGATTATTATTTATTAAGTAACTGTGCAACTTGGTGCTAGTCTTCAATTCTCTAATGGGCAACCTGAAGACATCTGGCCATTGTGAACTGCAGCTGCCATTATACACAGCCAAAGGCCAATGAAAGGCTGGGGATAATGGTATCAGTAGAATGCAACAGCAGGGGGGGTCAGGTTTCCCATTCCTATCTCAACCCTTTAGATCCTTAGCTGTGTGTTGCACATCTCTCTAGCATTTAAGGGGTTAAACAAACCAGTTTACCATTACTTTAAATTTAAATAGGGTGCTTCAAGGGATAGTAATACTTAAAATGTAAAAATAATTTTATATGTTGTAGTGTTTATCCCCTGAGTAAAACAAGGGTATTCCCACTGCTGAAAGCTGTTTTATTCACAAGTTATTACAGTTCAAACTTGAATTTTATAGGTGCAGTATCAAAGTGGTCTGAAATTATACAGTGGCGCTGTTGCTACACCATCCTATGGACAGCTCTGATTAGTTGACCATAAATCACTATAGGATGGTGTATCAACAGCGCCACTGTACAATTTCAGGACACTTTCAACTGTAATAACATTTGAATAAAGCACCTTGCAGCAGTAGGAGTTCCCTTGTTTTACTCAGGAGGATAAACCCTACAACATATTTCATTTTACATTTTTCATATTACTATTCCTTTAACCCCACAAATGCTAGGAAGGTCTCCATCACATTCAGGGGGTTAGAGGCTCCATTTAAAACAATAGAAATGTTTATTTGTTACCAAGTTTTAGAGCCGTATGTCCAAAGAAAAGAGGAGGCATTCTGGGGCAAACCATTTGCACTGCAGGGGAAAACTAAAGATTCCAAAAATTCCCCTTTGAATAAATTAGGATTTTAACCCCTTGAATGCTTGAGAGGTCTCAAATGCATCTCTTCACAATGTGCTGTAGACCTCTCTAGCAATCAAGGTGTTAAAATCCCAATTTAAATCAATGGGAATTTTTAGTTCTCCCCTATAGTACAAATGGTTTGCCCCAGATCTCTTCCACTTTCTGTTGAACATACAGCACTAAAACTCCATAATTAGGTCTCACAGCTGCATTTTTCTATTGCTGTATAATACATATTTATATAGTAAAAATGTTTTTTCGTTTAATACAGCATTTGTATATTGTATATTTGTATATTAATGTAATTCTAAATGTCATCTAGAACGTAATTGGGATTGTTCATGTTTGTGTTCTTACAGACTGGTTACAATGACATATATATGTACAATGGGTGCACTTACATTGAAATGTCTTTGTAAACTTGACTCCTATGTGAAAAATGCATTGTAAGAGTTTGTAATAAAATATTCCATCAGTTTGCTTGTTTTATGGATTAATACAGAGCCCAACCACCCAGTAAGGTGGGGACAGGTACATGCACCCCTGCTTCTAATTAGATTCTGTTTATACTCCTCCTGGCTGAGTGACAACCTGAACTCATACATGTGTACACTCTACATGACACATTCTTTTTACATACAGGGTGGGTATAGCATGCCCTCATTCAGCAGCCTCTGAAGTAACTTGTTTGTGTTATGGAGAGGGGCATGTAAGCTGCAACCTGTGACTCACTAGCTACTGGACTAAAATTTGCATAATTTTTTGTTGGCAAGCAAAGGAATAATATAAATTGTAGTCCAAGAGCTGAACCCCCAAAGGTTGTCAAAATGGTGGGATAAAGGAGAGGCTGAGGGGCAAGATGTGTAAGACAAATACAATGGGTGAGTAGGAGAAGAACAAACAGTAGGGAAGATGCGCAGAAGTCAGAGGTAGAGAGGAAACAGTGGGTGAGTCTGAGGGGAACAGACAGTAGGGAAGATGTGCAGCAGTCAGACAGGGATAGAGGGGAAACAATGGGTGAGCTTGGAGGATTCAGACAGTAAAGCAGATGTAGGGGAAGGCAGACAGTGGGTGAATTAGAGGTCAACCACAAGTAGAAAAGATTTAGGGTTAGGCAGGCAGTGGGATAGGGTGAATGGATAGTAGGAGTAATTGCAAAATATATTTTTGGAAAATGGATGGGAATAGAAATTAGAATAGGTAGGAAATCTGTCAGGGACATTTAGAAAAGGAAAAGATTGAAGCTGGGAATAGCGGCCCAGTCTGTACAAACACAGGTTATCCAGTGAGACATAAACTTAGTAGGGTTGTGGTTCTGGTGGACCTCACATTTCTCAACTCTATGATAAAAAAATCACAACAGGGCAGCTCTGTTAGATTTGATTTAATATGGAATTAATCAAGTGGTAGAGGCATAATTATCATTTACACAACACACCCTGGATTACCTTCACCCTAAAATGTGGCCTGTTTGTGGCTCTCTGCGACTGAAAGTGTCCATCTCTGGGCTAACTCCTCATCATGAATCATAAAACTGATGGAAACACTGAAGAAACCCCTCCCTGTAACTGTGGTCTCCCCCTGGACAGTTCTACAGAACATCAGTAAGTTGGTGGCTGCTGCCCTTTTCAAGACTGAATGTGTGTCCCTCCATTCTATCTGATCTCTACTAACTTTTGCCTCCAACTATTTTACTGTTATACAGGCTGAAAAACTCTATGAGAGTAATGCCTCAGAAGAGGACAAAATAAAGACCATGATGCAGCAGTCCAACACGGTATACGATGCAGCCACGTAAGTTTTCATTCATCCTGACACAACAAGAGGTCTCTGTACAATGAAGTGTAGAAATCAACTTTCCAGCCAATACTGGTCTCCAATGGTATCTGTGTTACACACTGATACAATGCTTTGGACAATAACCAATGAAGGGATTTCTTCCATGTGACATGTACACGTGTGTGTGTTACACAAGGAAAGAAAAATAAAAATGAGTGTAGATACTGAAAGTCTTACTAGGCACCATGGATAAAAACATGCAATACACAATTTATCTAGGGCTTAGTTTGTTCTTATAGACTAACCTGGAAATGGAGGGGAAAACTGGTGTATATATTATTTAAGGCTTTGGATGATAAAGAGGTGTCTAAAGTATTATGAAGTAATTTGTTGGAGACATTTCTACCATACAAGGATGAAAGCAGGAGTGGACAATGTGAGGCCCTTCAGCTGCTACCAGGCTACAACACCCATCATCCCCTGCCAGTTGTTGTATAAATGGGAATGATGAGAGTTGCAGTCTGACAGCAGCTGAAGGGCTTCATCTTGTCCATCAAGGGAGGCTTTTTCTTTATTCTATGCACAGAGCCCAGGAGTAGAAAAATATGGTGCAGAATGTATTTGTTTAGTAACTCAACCACACAAATCTAACCACAAACAGCAGCAAAAGTGTAACAAAATAAATACCTATTTACTGTATCTTTCCTCAGATATATGAAGACAATGCCGAAAGGGTATGTCTGTTTTCGGTGCCAGATACCAGGGCACCACATCAGGGATTGCCCAACACATAAGGTAAGTGTATATCATCTTAAATTAGTGCATTGATCAGACAAGAAATGTCTCTTGAGGGGAGGGGACAATAAATCAAATAACCTCCAGGTATTTTCTTATTATATGCAGCAGGAGCATTTTCTAATGTGGTCAGGTGACACTGCTCATATCACTTGCTAAAGAGAGATGTAGTCTAAGACTAAAGGTCCCCCACATAGAGCAATATAAAGATTTGCCTTCTGTACACCAGGGGGAGGTTAAAGGGATAGTAATGTTTCATAACAAAAGGAGCTCCAATTAATCATCACAGTATTTGGACTTTGGAGAGTGTTATTTCTATTCTGTCAGACTTGTAGTTCAAGAGTAATTCAAAGACAAAGTATCCCCCTCCCTCCCCTTTTACTGATGTAACACTGTTCAGCCAGATCAGAAGGGAGGTGCCCAGGTAGATTGCTGAGAGGGACAATCATCAATTAAGATAAGGGAAAAACCTGAAAAACTTGTCAAGGGGGGCAGGGCTTTCATTGTTCTCATAGGAAGAAGATTGTGCCCTGCTGTTATCTGTCTGGTCTATGGACTGGATTCCACATCTGTGAAGAGATAGCTTACACTAGGTAAAAGGGGCAGGAGGGGAAACTTTGCTTGTGAATATCTCTCATACCATAACGGTTTGAGAGATAAGACTTATAACGTTCTTAATGTTTTTTTAATGCCTACAAAATAAAATAAAGATAAAACGGAGTATTACTATCCTTTTAAGTAGTAAAGTGGCAATAACACCTTATATGACTAGCGTGATTCTGAATAAGCTTTCAATGCACATATATTTATTTTAGCCATTCTTTATTTAATACTAGTATAAACATTACAGCTCAGAGTAGGGATGGGCAACCTGCGGCTTTCCAGTTGCTGTTATTGGACTATGTTTCCCATCATCAGTAGGCCTTGGGGATTGCTGGGAATTGTAGTCAAACAACAGTTGGAACACTGCAGATTGCCCATCTCTGGCATTGAGTAACATTGCATCTCAGTATGTGATAATGCTGTTGTGGCCATGACATATACACACATTCACACACATAAATACACACACGTTCACACACATAAACACACACACACACACTGTAAAAAAAAAATACCTGCTCATGGATTATTGTGAAGGTTTATATAGGGATGTATTGCCAGTTTAAAGACTAATTTTTGAAATGCAAATAACATTGTACTGACTGGGTTCTTTCTGTGTTTGTTTATAATAAACTACTGATAATTACTGTGGCAGACAGACTCTGAGGGGAATGAGTCAGAGGAGAGAGGGTGTGGCCATGGGAGGTACACCTATAATGTCCTTCCCATGAGGTGCCTGAGAAGAACATTTGATCCTTTATGTAAATGAGCTGGCAATATATAACATATATTGGATGATGGGGAGGTGGTTTCTTAATCCCTTAATGACATTTGATGTGCGAGGACCATCATTCAGGTCCCGGCACTTAAGGATTGATGATGGTCCTGCACATCATGGAATTTTGCAATCCCTGAATTCAAATTGCAAAAACACAGCCATGCGCATGCTGGATCAGGCAGACATTAACAGGTTAATTACATTTAATTTTTTTTTATAAAATGTAAGCTATTCCAGAGTTGCTATAACAATAGTTTTGTGTTTTAGTTTTCTTCTAAAGATGATGACAACCAAAAGAAGATAAAACGCAGCTCAGGAATACCAAAATCATTCCTGAAGGAAGTGGATGACCCCAACATGGAGGGAGTCATGATGGGAAGTGACGGGAGATACGTCATCCCAGCTATTAATGCGTAAGTATAATGTATAACTTGCACCATCAGATCTGACAAGTATCAGCTATTGGGGACCAATAAATAAACAGAGCTGCAGACACACCTCCAACATACTCATTAACTCTTGGTTTCAATATAACCCCTGGATGTTTTGCAGACCACTTAAGCAACAAAAGGGTTAAGCACATTATTAATATACTAGTTGAACAGCCCGTTACACGGGCCACAGTGCCTCTGGTCGCGGGGCAGTCACACGCAGTAGAGCGCCCAGCTCTGTATCAGCCTCGGCGCAGGCAGTCTCTACTGCGCATGACTGCCGCATGCGCAGCAGTGACTACTGCGCATGTCGGACGTTACACATGATTTAGCGAATTATTATATAGGATTGTATCACCATTTATCTTGTACCTTCCAACACTTCTACGCTTGACCTGCTTGGCTGCAGAGCAGAGTAGTAGTGAACACACAGGCAGGGCTCAAAATTTCCACTCGCCACTAGCCAATGGCGAGTGAAAATTCAGCCCTGGCGAGTAGGAATTCAGCCCTGGTGTGTATATTATGGCTTGCAGTGGCGAGTAACTTTTCAGGTCTGGCTTGTAGCAAAGGACTTCACATTTTAAGCCCTGACACAGGCACTTGGCACACACAGTCACACTTTATTAACCCCCTGTTTTGCAATACATTGAAGATGTCTCTAGCATCTAAGGGATTAAAGGGATAGTAATACTTGGATTTAAGAACGTTTAATATTGTTCATATTAAAAAAATTAATTAAATTAAGTAAATCCCGTTGCTTACAGTTGTATATTTTAAGAGTTATAAGCTTTTAAAGTTCCCCCCTCCCGTCCCTTTTACAGACGTTAGCACTCTAGCGGACAGATCGAGATTCTGGTCATTCGACTGGACGGCTATTCAGCAGAGCCGAAATAGTGTTGTCTTCAAAAAAATACGTCATTAGAACAGTCCACAAAGTGTGCCTGAAGTATTTCTTTATAGACAATGCTATCTCGGCTCTGCTGAAGAGGCGTCTGGTCCTGGGACCAGGATCTCGATCTGTCAGCTAGAGCGCTGATGTCTGTAAAAAGATCGGGAGGGAGAAATGTAAAAGCTTATAACTCTTAAAATATACAACTTTAAGCAACAGGATTCACTTCATTTATTATTTTTTTTATTATGAACCATATTGAAGCGGAACTACCACCCCTTAACACCATGGGCCGAAATAATTCCCCATCTGGCAACTAGCTACTCAGTAGCGTCAGTCGCCAGAATTTTTACCGTGTTCAAGAGATTTGTAGACTTCTCCGGGGCTGACAGGCAGTAGAGAGCGCAGACATTTTGCAATAGTGACGTCTGCGCACCTGAGCTGTCAGTCCCTTCCGGAGCTGAATGGCTCCTAGCAACGCCTCTTAGAGCCGGCTGAGACTGACAGCGCAAGTGTGCAGACGTCACTATGGCAAGATGTCTGCTTTCTCTACTGCCTGTCAGTCCCGGAGAAGTCTACAAATCTCTTGAACACGGTAAAAATTCTGGCGACTAGTGCTACTGAGCAGCTAGTCGCCAGATGGGGAATTATTTTGGCCCATGGTGCTAAGGAGTGGTAGTTCCGCTTTAAATGTTCTTAAATCCAAGTATTACTGTCCCTTTAAAGCAGAACTAACAATTCTAATAATAACCCTTACTTACCTCGCTTTGGCCAGAACATGGCTCGTATGAAATCTTCCACTGCACCTTTGTTTATCAATCATCCCTGGATATCACGTTCATTGAAACCGGCATGATAGTTGCTGGTAGTTTTTTAAACCGAAGCAGAGAGAGAATGCATGAGCCTAATTAACTCTTTAAAGGAGAAGTAAACTGTTTTTATGGAAAAAAAATATATTGAAGGGCATTTCCTGTTGAGTAAAACAAGGGTGCTCCCAACACAGAGAGATGCATATTTCCAGAGTTATTAAAGTTTAAACCTGTGTTTTTTTTATTAGCAGAGCCCTCTAGTGGTCAAATTCCAGTTACTTATTCTGTTACATTGTAATGGAGAGGAAGGTCAATGACTTACAGTTCTCCACAGAATGTGATAAATCTGCCAATTCACTTCCTGTCAGTTAGAACTATCAGGAAGCAAACGCACAGTAAATTCACTTCCTGTTTATTTGAACTTTTATAACATTTGAATAAAACAACTGACAGCAGTGGGGGTACCCTTGTTTAACTCAGCAGAAAAGCTCTATATAGGTTTTCATTTAAAAAAAGTGTACTACTCCTTTAAACACTAGAGGGTTGACCAACCATTGTGCAGTGATTTCACTTTAAGGTCCTGTGGTCTTGTTAGCAACTCACATTTCAGCTTATATGGACATAGCACCAGGGATTCACTGAAGAACTATTTCTTCAAACAAGGAGAAAAGAAATACATAGGGGCCATTAGGCTTTTCTGACCATAATAAGTAGGAGATAATTCTAAGAAGGTGTTAGTTCCCTTCTACACATGAACGCTACAATTACACACACTCACTTTCATATTTATCCATCATAAATTAATAATAAGAACTATTTAATGTGTGTATGACACCTTCATAATACCTTTGTATTCTAGAGAGGCCTATGAATCCATCAAAAAGCGGAAACGCCCTGCAGCTCAAACCCAGGAGGATTCTGGGAAACAGTAAGTATCCACAGCCACTCACTAGCAATGTAGTGTGACCAGAGAGAACTGACAGTAGTGTAATAATATATGACCTGCAAATGGGGGCATGTGTATGAAGTAAAAGTGCAGTTAGTTATACAGGACTTTTAACCCTTTAGATGCTAGCGATGTTTCTACCACATTGCTTTTCAATACATTGGATATCTCTCTAGTATCCTAGGGCTTAATTTTATAGAAATATTCCAGTTCTGAATTGATTTCCTTGTGTATACATGACTCTTTGTATTGATCTTTTATTTCTTTTAGGTAACCCTTACTCTTTGAGAGGCCTAGTACACAATGTGTTAATATTCAGGTCTGCTACATACTGAGGCTAATGTACTAAGATCTGGGGCAATTCAGAAGCAAATGAACTGCACCATAGGAGATAAATAAACATTCCACAATCTCCTATAGATTGCAATGGGATATGAACCCCTTAAATACTAAAGAATTTGCCAGTGCATTGGAGTCTGTAACATTCAAAGGATCATAAGCTCAGTGTAAATCAATCAGAATGTTTATTTGCCCTCTATGGCACAGTTTGTTTTCTCCAAAACAGCTCCAGTTCATTTAGTACTTCAGAATTGCTGTGTTATACAGTGGTATAGTGGTATAGTGTTAATGACCTTTCTAGCATAGACGAGTTTGAGTGTCAAAGGGTTAAAAGCTCAATTTCTTCAAAGGAAAGTAAGGAAATATGTATTTGCACTCTCTGCTTAATGTGACCAGATCGCCAGTATAAAGTAGGAAGCTTATAAAAAACACACACTACAGGGTTGCCTTGATTCCTGTGCAGTGCTGCAGAATGATATTTTTAATGTTTCTGTCATTAAAATGGGGATCTGGTCATCTTACCTATAGATCTGTTGGTATTGCCCCAGTATTGTGCCACGTTTGCCTTCATACATATGCCCATTATTTCTGTAGTGATACTGTTATGTACATCATGCCCATAATCCTAATGTAGACTAGTCTAGTAACAGGCTATTGGATAGGAACTATTACTAATATGAAGTTGTTTTTTTCCTTTTCTTTTTAGAGCAAAGATTGCAAAGACGTCATCTGAAAATGAATGAGAATGATTACTGATTATAATACTTGTAAATAGTTTAGCATAAGTAATAAAATTATAGTTCAACATTTGGCTCTTTGTGTCTGTATATGAACCTGGCAACTGAGTGGTACCCACCATTGTTCTGCGTCCGTGTACTGATTCTCTCTCTCTAAACACCTGACGCTTACAGGCATCACTAATTGTGTAGTCCTGTATGACAGGGTTGTAATTCCATATGTCTATCCAGGTCTGCTTGCCTACCCTTCCTTATGAAAAAGTAATTAAAGATGGCAATTTTATCCAGGTTTCCTTCTGGGACATATCTTGGCTCATGACCTTCTCATTGATATAATAGTACTGGGAACCCCAGAGGTTCAATACAACATCACTGAAAATTATTTGAACATGAGACTTCTTGGACAGAGTTTGCAGCATAGCCCTGCCAGCCAATTCAGTACATCATTTAACACATTGATGGAGGTGGCTCAAAAATCATCACTCTCCTCCATTATTTGGTACCTCTCATCCCTTCAAGGAGTCATCAAGACAGGTCAACCTTTACCAATGGGAGATTAATGAACCCTCCGTAAATTACTGCCCTTCCTAACGTGAGCCCTGTGCTAAAAGTGCATTTGTCGCCTTTTTATTGCATTAAAAACCTGTGATAATGTATTTTCCCTCAATGCTGAAAGTGTCCCTATATATTCCTGCTGTGCTAGTATTAAAGGGTTGTCAGTGTCCCACGTGTGGTCAGTCTGTTCTTGGGACAGAGAGAGAAAGAAGCTGTACTTTGTTGCAAGAAGCAGACAGGGAAAGAGTGGTAGCTGGAGTTGCTTGATAGGAGTCTTGGTGGTAGCCAGTTGTTCCCTGGTTGTAGGTTTGTAAAGGGAGAAAGAAGAGTTAATCAATTTTTATAAAATTCTAAGAGAGTTCCTGATTATGCAAATCATCTATTTAGTGATTGGCTGAGAAAGAGGCAGGAGCTAAGTCCCCTGCCTCCTCAGCCAAAAACACACTGCATGTTGCCGTAGGAGGAGGAGGCAGGGGGGAAAGCCCCCTGTCTCCTCAGCCAAACACAATTAAATAATACACACTGCCACTCACCCAAACCCTTCGCCTAATCATCTCCCGTTTCTCCACTTCAACCTTCACCTCAGAGAAGGGGAAGAGCCACCTTATTCTCCATGGTGAACAGGAGGGGCTATCCTGTTTGCCCTTTGCCAAAAGGAATAGGTGTCAGGATCCCCTGGGACTCAATGTCAGGATCCCCTGGGACTCAGGCTCTACCAACCCAATCACTCTACCAACAATAATATATACGGTCTCAGATACAGCGACTCCTCCAACAAGGAATGGTGGAGTGGAGGCTTGAGAGCGTCACTGGGTGCATGGCTTGTGTTTGCAGGCCCCCTGTAGTGCGTTGTGCTGCCGCCAAGGCTGTGTAAAGGTGCTGGCCACAAAGCCAGATGACCACTTCGGTTGAGCCGAAGAAGGCCCAGGATAACGCACTACAGTGAGGACAACCACCACCAACCCCAGGGAAGGTCTTATTCCAATACTTAAAGACAAAGGAGGACTCACCAAGGGTAGGTCCAGAGGCAGGTAGGGCAGAGTGCAGGTTGGGCACAGGCAGAGGAGGGAATTCCTGAACAGGAGGCCAGAGAACCAGGTACAGGTCCCAGGGCAGGTAAGGCAGATTGTTGATTGATCGCTGCCAGAGGCAGGATACCCTGACGTGGAGGCTGGACAGCCTGCAATAAAGAACAGGTGAGTAAGAGTAGGCCTAGAAGGCTTGCAGGAAAACAAAGTTGCAGTAAAGGCAGGAAGCCAGCGAGTGGTATAGGTCAGCCAGAGGGTAGCTAGGATGCAGCAAAAGGCAAGGAGGAATACAAGGACAGGCCAGGGACTGCAACAGAGATAACAATGCTAATAGGCAGGTATAAGAGGAGTCAGGAGGATGCAGGGTCAGGACACCAGAGAGCAGCGGCAAGTAAGGCAAGCAGGGTATGGACTCAGGACTAGAATACTTGCTGTACACCACTAAGGAACGCACAGAAGTGGAGCACGGCTATAAAAGGCCCAATCCCGGAAGTGCGTGCTAAAGATGACATCACCACGCTATCGTGGTGACGTGCCAGCAGAAACCTGGAAGAGGAGAGGGAACGCCGCAATGCCCGCCATGGCAGCGGCAGGGAGGAAGGCATGACAATAGCATTGCCCTCCCTTTCAACTCAGAAAATACATTTGCCACTCCCCTTCGCCATGAAGAATGTTAATGTAAAAAAAAATTATACCTTGTGGTGGGGCCTCATGACCCCTCTTGATGCCCCCCCCCCCCAACTACTGATCTCCCATCCAATTCGGCTATGAGATCAATAGAGCCAACACAGGGGATCAAGAGAGTTCCCCTGCTTCCATTCTACCCGAACTACCAGGTACGAGTGCGAGGGATCAGGAGACCCATTCACAGCAATGAGAGAAAGTCTCCCACTTTGATGTGAAAAGCTTTCCCGATCCTGCCCACTCCTAGCTTGTATTTTGAGTAGGATGGAAGCAGGGAAGCTCTCTTGCTTCTCTGTGTCACTTCTATTAATCTTCTAGCCAATTTGTCTGAGAAATCAGTAGCTTGGGTGCCTCAGGTGGTGTCCTGATGCCCCACCAAGAGGTCTGATTTAAAAAATAACCTAATAATTAAAAAATAAAATAAAACAAAATACTTCAGTCAAGATAGAATTGAAGGAGAAAGCTGCTGCTTCTACACACAGACAAGCGAAGAGGGGGAGTGTTAATTACTTGCTGTTGCAGGGAGTGTAGATGTGATTTCTTTACAACAGACAAGAACAGTTAAATAAATATATTTTGACTGATAGATGACAGTGACAGGCAAGCACTTCCTTGAACTGAACTGTGACTGAGACTGACAGTAACAGATACTAGTCAGTATCATACATTATTTTGAGGTGGACAAAACATCACTCCACATGCTAACAGCTCTGGCATGTGCTTTGCAGGAAAAATCAACAATACTTTAATTCTATTCACAAAACATGTTAGGGACAGGGGAAATGGGAAAGTAGGATGCATGCATGGAACATATTGGTGATACTACAGTTGTACTACAAGAACTGACGGTGTCTATGGTTGCTGTAGCTTGTGCAAAAAATGACAAGAATCATGATTAGGAGCTTGCTTTTAAAAGTAAAAACCTAGCTATTAGTCCTTTTGCTGCTAGCCAAAGTGTACTGATACCTACTGCTAGTAGTACTGTAACATCTAACACCAGAAGTAGTAGTAGTAGTTGTAGTAGTACTAGCTCCTTAGAAACCAGTCAGTCTATGAAATCTCCTGTATGGAGATACTTAAATTGGAACTTTCTCTCCAAATATAGTACATTTTAAGCTGTTTTTTTTTTTGGATGTAGTATAAGCCATATCACATGGGTTTCAAGTCTGTCCCAATGCACTCCAAAGTCTACCCACAACCAAATTATGCGCATCCAGGTCATCGAGCGTATTAATCATTACAGTAAGATAATGTTTATGGATTTCACTCTCTCACATTCTCTCACTATATGTATTGGCAGCCTGCTTCCCTTGTAAAAAATAGAACTCCAATGAAACAGGGTGACTGTAGAGAGTAAGACAACAATTTTTTTGACTTCTTCAGTAGGGAAGGAGAGCATTGCCAATCAACATTTAAGGTACATTTTTAAAATTGGGGTCAACGTTTATCTACTATTGACCATAATAAGTGACTATAAAGAGATGGACGCAAAGAAGTTTGAAAGTGACAGGCCCACTTTAACATTCAGAAGATAAACATCGCTATCTGGTGCCTCTGTAAAAAATAGAAAAAAAAGGGTGGGGGGATCCAGATCTCACCTACATGTTTGTGTGTGTGTGTTTGTATCACGGTGCCCGTGATTGCTGCCTTTTCCTGTCAGTTACCTGAATGGGCTCTCCATTGACTGCCTGCCTTCAGCCCGCCCAGTATTGCCTATTTAGACTGGGCTTGGGAACCCTTTGGTTGCCCTTTCGTGGTGTCTCTATGTCGCCTGCACCTGTACTGTGTTCCTGAGCTTCCTGGGCCATTTCTAGTCTATGCTCTCCGGTGATCGCCTGAGTTCCTGCCTGACAGCTTCCTCGGTTCCTGCTTCCGTTCCTGATCCGGTTTGGGCTGTTGTCCCTGCTGCCGTTCCTCCTCCGGTTGGCTGCCGTTGCTGTTCCTGTTTCCTGTCCTGTACCGACTGTGTTCCTGCTCATGGATCGGCTGCAGAGTGCCTCCTCCTTCTAGTCGCCTTTGGCGACATTCTCATCTCTCATTGATTTGTAACCAGTACACGGGTACTGGTTCGCTCCATGTTTAACCGGTTGCTTGCTGCGTTCCATACAGCTCCGGTAGAGTATTGTGTAACCCAATTTGCGGGTCTGGGTTGGCTCCATGTATAACAGGTTGCTTGCTGCGTTCCTTACAGCACCGGTAGAGATTGTGTAACCCAGTACGCGGGTACTGGTTCGCTCCATGTTTAACAGGTTGCTTGCTGCTTTCCATACAGCACCGGTAGAGTACTGTGTAACCCAGTACACAGGTACGGGTTGGCTCCATGTATAACCGGCTGCTTGCTGCGTTCCTTACAGCACCGGTAGAGATTGTGTAACCCAGTACGCGGGTACTGGTTCGCTCCATGTATAACCGGTGGTTTGCTGCGTTCCATACAGCACCGGTAGAGTATTGTGTAACCCAGTATACGGGTACTGGTTCGCTCCACGTATAACCGGTGGCTTGCTGCATCCCATACAGCACCGGTAGAGATTGTGTAACCCTGTACGTGGGTAGTGGTTCTCTCCTTGTATAACCGGTGGCTTGCTGCCTTCCATATAGCACTGGTGATCCTTATCTGTTCAGTATGCGGGTACTGGTTCACTCCATTATTTACCGGGTTCTCACTGACACCTATACAGCCCCGGCAAGGCCTCTGTCTGTCCAGCGTAGGCGACTGGTTTGCTACACCTATATGCCAGTCGCTGAGGCCATCTCTGTCTGTGCACCAGTGCTTACAGTCTCATGGTTTAGTGAGGCTGCCTTGCCCGGTATATTAGCAACGCCGGTAGAGCCTCCTCTCTCATTGTACTAGTCTCAAGGCTGCCTTGCCCGGTATATTGGCAAGGCCGGTAGAGCCTCCTTCCTCGTTGTACCAATCTCTAGGCTGCCTTGCCCGGTATATTGGCAAGGCCGGGTGAGCCTCCTTCCTCTCTGTTGCAAGCCTCCAGGCTGCCTTGCCCAGTATATTGGTAAGGCCGGTAGAACCTATTCCATCTCGTGCCAGTCTAAGGTTGCCTTACCCGGAATTGGGAAGGCCGGTAGAGCCTGTCTCACATTCTCTGTACCACTACTCACTGTTGCTATGAACAAAGTTAATGTTGTTATATGTGTATGCCTAACCCGCGAGGGTTCTTTTTAAACTTTCAATAAAGTTATGTTTTTATCTTAACTCTGTGTTTGAGAGTCAAAACAAACCGTGACAGTTTGTGTGTGTGGGGATCCTGATCTCACCTATGTGTTTGTGTGTGTGTGGGGGGATCCTGATCTCATCTATGTGTGTGTGTGTGGGGGGGGGGGGATCCTGATCTCATCTAGGTGTGTGTGTGTGTGTGGGGATCCGGATCTCATCTATGTGTGTATGTGGGGGGGGGGGGATCCTGATCTCATCTAGGTGTGTGTGTGGGGATCCGGATCTCATCTATGTGCATACGCATCGAGATTCCACCTGAAACACAAACACTGGTCTAATTGGGAGAAAAATCAGCAGTGCCTGAGATGTACAGGAACTAGTGGCAGTAGAAACACTCTTACAAGTGCACGGGACCAAGGGGCACATGATAACAGTGCTGTTGATGTCTCTGAGAGTGGTAAATATTGTACTTTTAACTGTGTCTCCTACTGCTCTTGTGCTAGTGCAAAGCATGGGGGAATATGACTCTGAGTTAGTAGGAGGAGGTGACCTGTGTCATAGAGTGCCAACACCTGCCACAGCCACCACCTCCATCACCACTAGTCATGTTGTTAAAACAAATATGTTAACTGTAATTCTATGTTCTGCCAACCAACATTTGCTCAGTTCTTAGAAAAGAAATGTCAAAAACGGCACAAAGATTATCCAAATGTACTCCTGTGTAATAGCAATGTTGCCAAAATGTTGGCAGTTTACATACTGCCCTGCTCTGTTGTTGTTAACAGAGGATTTAATTAACTGATGTCAGGTGCAGCATACCGCTGGCACAGCCCAAGCCACAGTTATTTTTGAAGGACAGATGTGTCTAGGGTTATTCTAGCATATGGTTAATGTGGTGGACAAAAGGGCAGAACAAGATAGTTCATCTGACCACATATATGGGTGGCCAGAGTATGGCCTGTATGATTGTCACTCTTTACTGGGTATCTTTTTCATCAATGGGCAGCAGCAGAAGTTCAGAACAAGTAGTAAAAGTCAATATCAGTGTAGCCCATACTATTGGCAGGCCACCCTGTTCATGCAGAGCTTTGAGAGATTATAACACAAAGCTTCACATGTGTTAAATGAACTTCAGCAGGTGAAAGACGAATGATTGTACCCTACACTTTGAAAGCTGACTTTATGTGTGCTGACAATGGCTCCAACGTGATAGCTGCCTTGAGAATATCAGATATGGTGGCTGTAACCTGTGTTGCCCATGTCCTGAATCTAGTTATTACTTGATTATTCTTTTAACCCAAAACCCTCAGAGAAATAGTAAACATATTCTGCAAACTCTGCACATTTTACCCAGTGCTTACAATGCATTATATTCCACAAAAGATAGCTATCACTTTGCCCTATCACCAGCTTAAAATGAAGGTCCCTACCATTCTACATGCTGGAGCATTTGCATGAGTAGAACAAGGCTGATAGCAATTATACAATACATAATTAGGAGGCTTTGGAGGGGTCTTCTTAGTCACTTTGCCCATGTCCTGAATCTAGTTATTACTTGATTATTCTTATAACCGAAAACCCTCAGAGAAATAGTAAATATATTCTGCAAACTCTGCACATTTTACCCAGTCCTACAGTGCTTAAAATACATTATATTCCACAAAAGATAGCTATCACTTTGCCCTATCACCAGCTTAAAATGAAGGTCCCTACCATTCTACATGCTGGAACATTTGCATGAGTAGAACAAGGCTGATAGCAATTATACAATACATAATTAGGAGGCTTTGGAGGGGTCTTCTTAGTCACTTCGCCTAATGCTAATGATAGTAGGAAACGGCTGTCAAACAGAAGTGTTAGTAGACTTACATTTCTAACAATGAACCAGCATCTAATACCATCTGAGTATCAGGTAGCAGAAGTGGACAAACTATACAAAGTAAAGTAAGCGCATGTCACATTGACTAGTAATAGAAGCACGTAGGAGGAAGAGGTATTTGAAAGGGTGCTACTGTCTAACAGAGTTGGGACCATTGATTAATGTTTGACAAAATCTGATGATAATGCAAGGAATTGGATTCAAACATGATAATACAAATAATTAGTCTAGAATTCATTCCCATGAATCATAATGATATATATATATATATATATATATATATATATATATATATATATATATATACATTAATGGGATACTAATACTGGCAAACAAAACATAGTATGTGGCCAGAAATGAAGTTTACTGCTCCTAGGAGTGGTCCCACTCATGTGAGATGGTTACTGCATTCAAACAATGAAACAATGACCAAATTGACTACTGACAAACACTAGTGTGTCCAGCACTGACACGTACTGCTCAGGGCCAGATTTACATCTCAGGAGCCTGTAGGCACAGAAATCTGAAGCATCTCCCCTCCTCCATTGGCCATCTCCACTGGACACAACCATAATGCTCCAAATCTCCACATTATCCCCCATATCCATATTGCCCTCAAATTGGCCCCATCAGCTTCAACTTATCCCCCTTCAGCTCCATATTGCCCTCTCATTGCCCCCATCAGCTCCACCTTGCCCCATCATCTCCAGCTTGCTCCCATCATCTCGACATTGCCCACATCAGCTCCAAATTACCCTCACATTGCCCCCATTAGCTCCAACTTGCCCCCATCAGCTCCACCATGTTTGGGACAGCTGATGTTATTTTTGATAGTCTTATATTCTGAATTTCATGCTATAACTCTCAAAGAATATTTTGCAATATATCTTTAGCATCTAACTTATCACCACCACATTTCAGTAGCAAGAAGGTTGTGTCCAAGATTTCATGCTTCCTTCATTATAAAAACGTGAATCACAGCAAAGAAAGATTCCCTTATATTATGTTTAAAAACGACTTCCAAGAAATTTGAAAGCACTATCGAAATTCCTACTATCTTAAAGTCCAATTTCAAGCTTATCTTATTATACAGTAAATAACTTCCAGATATTTATTCACATGTAAATGGAGAATGAAGAAATGGAATCTTAAAATGGGTTGAACAGATCCATAAAAATGTAATTCTCAATCAGATAATAAAAATATTAATATTAGATTATTTGAATAGTAAAGTCATACAGACTTTGTGAAGCAATGCTTTGGAGATGTCTCTAGTAGTATCCAAGAAGTTATAGGGAAATTATAACCTTTGTGTTAATTTTTTAATAAATCCATGGTGCTTTCTGAAATATAATTCCTTATATGTGTGCTAATATCCATAAATTAAGTATAATATAATAATAACCACTATACCTTCATACTTCAAATGTTTTTCATGGTATCTGAGTCTTCTTGTGATAGCAAAAACATGTTGCCCATTTAGGTTTGTGGGTCAGTACCTGCTGGCCACTATGTAATATTGTGAAAGCTATGTGATATTTAGAAATCCAAGTTCTTAGGAGACTCTCTGCCAGACAACAGCGCAGACATCTTGACAAATAGGCATCTGTGCACTTGCACTGTCCATTCCTGTCTATACCGTGCGGTACAATGCAACTCCTGGTTAGGTTACTTGCCAGTTAGTGAGAAGACAAGGACGGACTGCAAGTCTGCAAGGATCAAATCAGTCCTTAAGGGAAGGAAATTCCCTTGGCCTTTGGCCCTTAAGGGGTTAAAAGATTGTCTTACCCAGGTAGGTGTCCTACATGCATCAGTCAGACTATATATATCTACCTACATTTTTCATTATGTCTGCCTTTTCCTTTGTATAGTGATCTCTACTAAAGCTGGTCTTTCACCCCTTACAACGAATGTGCTGCACACCCGTGTTGTCCACAAGGGACTAAATCACACCTTCCTCACAATAAACCTCATCTGTTAATAGACCTGAATGCAGGATTAATTCTCTAAAAACAGAGATAACAGGTCACCTTAATCTTAGTGGACAAAGAGGCAAAAAATGTACATAGACCCAGACAAAAACTATAAGAACACTGACCTGGCTGGAAATCAACTCCATGTTAATGACCGGTATGGCTCATTGGCATATCTGGGAACTTTTAAATTGAGGGAACCTGGAGATATTGAACTTATTGTCCCTTAAATAAGGACTCTCAGTGGCAGGTCCTACTCGCTTTAATCCAGTGATGTTCCAGTTAGTAATAAAGGACCCATTAACATGCAACAGCTTGGAGATGTCACTGCTTGATCACACACAACACAAGCTGGACGTCTTCCTCTGTATTCCTGGTACAAACAGAACCCATTTAGAGGCTAAAGAAGCAGCTAATTGGTGCAGATCATAAAGTAGATATCAATGGACTTTGCCACCCTGAGAATTCATCCCTTCACCCTGATACCCTGGGATCTGGGTAAAAATCCGAAGTCCCACTTAAACCCAGAGGTTCTCACGTTTGGTCATTGGGTCGTATCCAGAAATGAAAAGAGGAGCAATTCTGGGGGAAAGACCAACTGACCATTGAGAACAAATACAATTCCACAAATTTCTCAATACTCTAATAAGGGCTTTTAACCCTCTGAATGCTAGAGGGGTATGCAACCGATTGTGAAGCACACATCTGGCACTCAAACGGTTAATCCCCTCATTGCTTTTGAGCCCTCTTTAGCATTCAATGAGCTAAAAGCCCAATTTATATCATGTGGGATTTTACATTTGTGCCCTATGGTGCAATTGGTTTGACACAGAATTACTCTACTTTTCCCTATGTACATATGGCCAATGGTCTTTTTCAGATTATAAACTTAAACAGCTAGAAACAGGCTACCACAGAGATTCAAATCCAAAAAATAAAAGTATATAAATATAGCAGATGACTGCATGAAGAACACCTATCTAGGTTAAGTCCTTCTGTTAAACAAATGGAGTCACTTATTCTTAGGGTACAATACCCCTTTATTGAGGCCATAGCAACATTGGTCTCCACTAAAATGGCTCTACATCTGTTGTAGTGGAGACAGGAAGATGGGTTTCTCTAGTCAGTATATAAATCTATGTAGGTCCTGGCAGGTGGACTCTTTCAATTGGCCTCATGCAGTTATCCTATAACAAAGTGGTAGAATGCGTCGCTCCCTGTGAGCGTAACCGCACATGCGCAGTAGAGATTGCTGTTCCTGCAGTCTTTACTGCGCATGTGTGGTTTTGCACACAGGGATCTTCGCTGTGAGCCGCCTGGAGCTCCCCGCTAAGGATCAGTGCGTTAGGCGAGTCTCTACTGTACATGACTGCTGTCATACTCAGTAGAGACTCGCTGAATGCGCTGATCTGGAGCAGGGAGCTCCGGATGGCTCACAGTCTGTCTCTGCTCCCAGCTCTGGGGTAGCAGCCGGGGCCACTAGGTGCACTTTAGCCTGTGTATAGGGGCTTTCATACTAGTATAACAATGAAGTATATAAAACACTGGGTTAATCTCTAGCAGTTGCAGGGCCGGCACCACCCATAGGTGAGGTAGGTGCCAGACTAGGGTGCATATCTACTGGGGGAGCAGATCCGCACGCACCTTGTCGGCTGCTGTGTGAAGGGAGAGATGTGACGCCTCAACAACTTTCCTTCCCTAGTTCCCTTTCTCCACTGAGCCCTCAACCACAACACAGAGGGTGTCACCAATTGTAGCAGCAAAGAAATATTACTAACCTATTTTTACATAACCAAATTCAAGACACAACCCAATTTATGCATTAACCCCAACAGTGTCCCCTTGTAAGATTCTTACAAGGGGTTAATGCATAAAATGGGTTACATACTGCTCTTTGGCATACATAGGGTTAATCCATACACTGGATTTCGTACTGCTCTCTCTCATACAAGGGGTTATATCCATACATTGGGAGACACACGGCTTTCTTCCATACAATGGGTTAAATCCATACATTGGGTTACATACAGCTCTCTTTCATACAAGGGGTTAATCCATACATTGGGTTAAATACAGCTGTGCTACAAGCGGTTAATCCATGCACTTGGTTACATACAGCTCTCTCTTACAGAAGAGAGAGCTGAATGTAACCCAATGTATAGATTAACCCCTTGTAAAAGCTGCATGTAACCCAGTATATGCATTAACCCCTTGTATGCCACAGAGTTGCATGTAACCCAATGTGTGTATTAATCCTGTGTATGACAGAGTGGTATGTAACCCAATGCATGGCTTAACCCCATTGTACACCAGATTTGCGACAAACACTTCTATTAATTAGCGCATAAAAGGCACTAAGGTAATAATCATTAAAAGAGGTGGGGTTTAAATAGGCGGGGCATAAAGAAGCAGGATACCAGGAGTGCAGCCAATTGGATGGCAAAATAAAATTTTGTCTAGGGTGGCAAAAATCCTTGCACCAGCCCTGAGCAGTTGGACATTGGCAGTTGGTCTTCACTATGACATCACAGTAACAGATATTCCTGACAAAGTGAACACAACAGCATTTTCCTGATACTGTAAGGAGATAAGGACATTTGTAGTCTACAGTGTAGGACAGAGGACCTTCTTTTACTTCCTATTGTTAGTGTTTATTGCGACAGTTTGTATAACAATCAGAGACTTGTATAGACAGCGCGTTACTTTTTCATCGGATTTGACATCCCCCGCACACGCGCCAACATGCCTATTTGTGTGCATTATAAGTTTGCGTGCATGCTGCTGTATGCCACGGTCTTATTCAGTGGGCAGAGCTTTGTCTTAGTTGGAGAACTTAAGCAATCCATCATGAGACGGGAGAAGCTGAACCCCAAATTGTGTGACCTGAAGATCAGTGATGCTGAGTCTGGGGAAGGTAAGACAAACCCCCACACTTCTGTACAAGCTCCATATTGTCACAAAAGTGGAGCAATTCTGGGGAAAACCAATTGGATCACACGGTACAAAATATTCCCAGGGATATAAAATGGCTTTTTAACTCATTGGTCTCTACAGAGGTCTTCAACACATTCAATGCATTGGATTGATCACTAACATTCAGAGCCTTATATCTATGTTAATCTGCATTTATAACCTGTGGTGCAGCTGGTTTGCTCCACAATTGTCCCACTTTTTATTCCATGTGTATGGACCATAATGGTACAGCCGAGGAGCAATGCATCTGGAAGGGGGTAGGGGGCGCAGTTGTGACAGGGTAAGCCTCCATGGGGGTACAGTATATTCTAGTTATACCCCTGGGTAATTATTTGTGCATTAACCCTTTCAGTATCAGAAGGGTATGCAACACATTGCAAAGTAATGTGTTGCATACTCTTCTGGCACTCAAAGGGTTAAGAAGCCCCAAAAAAATGTTTGCCTGCAGACCTCTGAGTGACGCCTCATGCCATTGCCTCAGTGAATAGTGCTCCCCATTTGTTTAATCTCTGACTAAAGGAGACGTTTCACCCCATAATAATACAAATCCTAAAGGGCCATGT
The DNA here is from genome assembly GCA_037306005.1 of Rhinophrynus dorsalis. NCBI lineage: Eukaryota > Metazoa > Chordata > Amphibia > Anura > Rhinophrynidae > Rhinophrynus > Rhinophrynus dorsalis. Next base: position 43,180,122 of record CM074727.1, read on the forward strand.
GAATTTTTCCCTTGATTCTTGGTAGGATCTGTAATTAGTTCTGGATGACATGTCCATGGAGGTGGATACTACAGTTCCTAGCAGGACCACAGGCAGAGCTGGATTTCCCAGTAGACAGAGTAGGCAGCTGCCTAAAGCTCCAGAGTTTGAGAGATGCCTCAGCTGTGCTGAATTGTGGGTGTGGCCAGAGCAATCTCAATATCCCAGCACCAGTTTAATACCCCTTTACGGGATATTATTTAACCATGTGGATGCTAGAGAGATCCCTCTTGAATCCAAAGGGTTAACCCTTTGAGTTCCAGAGGGGTTCGCAATGCATTGCTAAGCATTGTGTTGCATACCTCTCTGGCAATCAAAAGGATAAAAGTTTTTTTTTTTGTCCTTGCTTGTTGTAGGCAGAGGTGTAACTAGAAGACACCGGGTCCTGGTGCAGAAATTACCATGGGCCCCCCGACCACATTGCCCCCAGTCTCCACATCTCCCCCTATTGCCCCCAATCCTCACATTGCCCCCACCTCCATATTGCCTCCCAATCTCCACATTGCCCCCAATCTCCACACTGCTCCACATTACCCCCAAGTCTCCACACTGCCTCCACATTGCCCCCAATCTCCACCTTGCCTACCTTTTCCAAAGTTAGCCTGGTGTACCATTGCCATGGACTTTATTGTTCAGTTGCTAATTAGAGTCACAACACATTTTGGAGGATACAGATAGAATTACTGTACTACCTACCTCGAGTCCCTGGTGGTCTAGCAGCGTGGCATGGGAGATCTGTGCCTCCTTCGGCACAGACCTCTAGAGCTGATGTAATCTCACAGCGCTCTGCATTACTAGAGCGCCGGAGTACAGACCGAGTTGCTGCGGCATTTTATCACAACGTATCACCAGTCACACCCCAAGCAACATCACCTAAATCAGGACTGTATTTGGTCATGTGAAATTTTGGGAGATATGTATCTTGAACACAGTTATACGGACAAAATTTATAGGAATCTTTAACCATCTGAGTGCCATAGTGGTATGCAAAGTATTCTTTTGTAACGAGTTGCATGCCCCTATCGCAATCATAGCGTTAAGATATTCTGGCCATAGTAAAATAGGTGTTATTATTAGAAAGTGTTACTTCTCCTTTAACCATTTGAGAGCTACTGAAGCATCCACCACATTGCAGCGCAATACATTGCATACATCTCTGGCATTCCAATGGTTAAAAGCTTATTGTAATCAAACTTCTTATAGGTCATTTGTCTGCCGCATATTCCTCAGCCACAAGGCCACATTGTGTGTGACTGAGATTGGTGTCACTATTGATACAGTCCAAGGGAGGTTACTGAGCGTCCTGTAACACCTTCCAGTTTTCTTTCCACAGACTTCCATTCCAGTTTACACTCTGAGAAGAAACAACATTAATCACTTGTGTGTCCCTCATTACAAGCTGGTATAAATAACATAGGAAGACAGGTTTCCTACATGTGCTAACACATTAAATAATGTTATATACATTAAATGCCATGTAATCCAAGCTAGCATCTGGAATCAAATCTTTATTTGTCACGTCCTTTATTGACATTTCTTCTCTCCAATCTCACATTAGAATTCAAAGATGAAAATGACAAAGTGAAGAAGAACGCGTCGGTCATAGTGCGTAGAGTTCCACGCACAAAGCCTGATCGTCAGCCTTATTATCAGTGAGTATACATGCAGCAATGCACTGAAGAACTATCTAGCATACAATGGGTTAAAAACAAATCAATAAAACAATTATAATCATGTACTCGCAGCCAAAGGTGAGATTGATTATTGGATAAAACCTAGTTCGTTTTTATGTCATTTTTTCCATCACAATCTGAAAGCCTTTTTTAGTTAAGCGCCCTGCTCTCCTGCTGGAGGATACTTCACCCCATAGTTCCTGTGTTCCACATGGACTAAGATAACAGGATTTATCAATCAATACAAAGAAAAAAAATCCCCTTATATATAAGCTCTTTACCAAATCTGCATGTACTATGTGTACAAACATGACAGATGGTGATGTTCACAGTATTCCTTTAACCAACTTTCATCACCCACCCCCGCTCCTCACCAGGGGGGCATGTCCCCAGTTTGGGTATCACAGTGCTAACCAGAACTGGAATCATTCTGGATCAATTCAACTGCATCAGAGAGGACCAAAAAAATCCCCATCAATTTAACACTTTGAGTGCCAGAGGGTATACACAATGCATTGTTTTGCAATGCGTTGTGTACCCCTCTGGCATTCACAGGGTTAAATGGGATTTTCAACCCCTTGAATGCTAGAGAGGTTTCCGGAATTTATTCTGTCTGTCTGTCTGTCCATCTATCCACCTCTGTCTCTGTGCCGGTCATGTCTGTATCTGTCTGTATGTCTGTCTCTGTTTGGATATATATTGTATCTGTTTCTGTCTATCTGTGTCTTCCTGTCTCTATGTCTGTCTGTCTGTCTATGTGACTGTCTGTCTTATTTAATGTTCTGATTTACTTTTACCCCAGATGTTGTACTTACATATTATGATCTTATTTTTCTTCCTTTCTAGTAATCAAGCAGATCGAACTGTAGGAACGGCGAAATCAGTAAGTTACAACATGTCATTTACACTTCTCTGTTACCCTCATATCACTTATACATTTCCCCCTGTCATGTCTGTGGGTTTGAATGTGGTGTAAAATGTATCACACATTCTGATCCGTCTTATTGATTACACTGTAAACGTCTATACACACTAGTGCACTCTATACCACACTGAATGCTTAAACTTGTAACCCACAACTTAAGACATTCCAATTGCTTTGGACTGCAACTCCCAACATCCCTAGCCAACCAACTTTTGGAGTGAGTCAGGATGCTCATCCCTGGCTCAGACTGCCCACTGCATTACAGGAAGTTATCCCATCAGTGAAATATTTATGGACACAATATCATACTGTGTTGTCTGTCAATACAAGGTCTATTTGTAAACATCTGATGCATTGTTGTATGCAGTAAATGGGCATACCCGGGAACTTCTTTGACTGGATCCCCCGGAGGGGAGCCCTGTGATGCTGCTGAAGGCAGAAAAATGACGCAATTTGTGTCATAAAAAGGGGTGTGGCTTAATCACAAGTCGGGGTGGGCGGGACAAAAAAAAAAAACATGAAATACCTAGAACAGACTCGGGAAGGAAGAGAGAAGGCCGAGGACTGGGAGAAACAGGGTAGAAAGGAGCAGATGTGGGCAGAGTTTCATGAGAAACACCCCACACCCGGAGAATCAAATTGTGCCCCGAAGACCCGGTAATTCAGGCTCAAAACCAGAGTCTCCGGGGCAAATCCTGAGAGTTCCCAGCTATGTAAATGGGTTATCATTGCCAGACTGTAGAAAAGGGTCCATTTTGCTATGGAGTTTATTCTTTCAAACATTGTGTCTGGAATTTCTGCAGTAATATGTGGAATTATGTGATGTTTCTCATTTTTAAACTATGAGAGCTAAACAGGTATTGAACTCCTCTCTGGCACCAAAGGGTTAAAGAACCAGAGGTGAGTGCAGCTCTTTGCTTCACAATGGGTTGCATGCACCTTTTGATTCTTAACCCTTGAAGGACCAGTAAAATTTGTGGTGGTTTGTAGTTAAGGACCGGAGTAATTCTGACCTTTGTGACTATATCTCTGTACAACAGCGTGTTCCCTCTAAGTATTTTATTCCAGACACACATATTATATACCGTTTTATCACGCACAAGCAGGGCTTTCTTCTGATACCACACTTATAGGGATAACCCACCATTTATTTAAATAAAAATAAAGTAGATGATAAAAACAATGTAAAAAATACAGTTTTTATTGATTCTCTTGTGATAATTTGTGTCCCAGGGGTTAATTTTTTATGGAGAATGCATGAAAGGTATGACCAGTCATTCATACCTACAAAATGTGCAGTTTTAGGGGGGCACTGTGCCTCTGGGTTGAAAATCCCCATGTCCCTCTTTAGCTCCTGGATTTTCCAATTTTTTATACATTACTGCTTGGTGTGTATATAATTGTATTACTGTGCTCCATATTAATAAAACTCACTTAGCTTGTTGAATTAGACCTTCACTCCTTTCTATCAATTCCCCACTCCCATGTTGTGATGTAATTTCCTGTCTTTGCACTTGCGCTGTATATGAGTAAGACACCTTGCATATAAAGCCAGTGATAGAGACAAAGTGACGTCAATGTTTTTTCAGCTAGAAGGCCTCACAATACACTGCTTTGCACTGTAGTCCCAGATAGGGGCAACATGTCAGTGGTGCCTTAAATCATTCATATTGTGACATAAATGGACCAACAAAAAAAACATGGTTCCTGCAAATGCAAATCTTCAATGTTTTTGGACTAATGCACAACAGTAAGTTCCTTGCCTGAAAATATTAAAAATAAAAATAAAATAAAAATATGAAAAATGAAATGTTGTTTTACTGATCTGGATGAAAGCTTCTTTTGTCACTGTATACAAGGTATTTGGGTGATTTAGTTCTGTAATGTCAGAGTTGGCAACCTATGGCCTTCCAGCTGTTGTTTACCTGGATCTGATTTATCTGCTGCCCTGTTCCTGACTACTACTGAGAAAGGTACATAGCAGCGAGGTAGCTAGATCCAGTGATAATGGTTAGGTGTTAGAGTTAGGTTTTATGGTTTGGGAAAGAGATTATCATTTAGGGTTTGGAATTAGTGTTTATCATTATATTAGGGTTTAGTATTAAGGATAGGATTTGTTTTATAAGGGTTAGGATTTTAGATTTTAGGGTTAGGCTTTTTTCCAGGGTTAGGGATGGGGGTTAGGAGTTAACTTTTAAGGATATGATTTCTTTGGGGTTTGGGTTTGTGTTTTAGGGTCACAGTTAGTGTTAGGAGTTGTTTTTAGTGCTACAGTTAAGTTTTAAGGTTAGTTTTTTTTCTAGCAATATAGTGTTACTTTTTAGGGTTAGGTTTGGGTTTTAGGTTTTATTTTCAATGTTAGTTATTAGGTTAGTTTAGCAGTTTTTACTGTTAAGGATGGATTTTAGGGTTAGGGCTTGCTTTTTAGGGTTCGGGTAATATAAGGTATATTCCCACCAATGGGTGGTGCTTCATTCCTCTTAATGACCAGAGGGCTGTGCAATTTATTGCTTCTCAATGGGTTGCACTCCCTACTAGTCTTTAAGGTGTTAACTCAAACTGCACTTTCGTATTCTTCTTAGCAGTTGGTACTGTTGCTATTGTTGTCTATGGGAAGCTGCATTAGCTACCTAAAGCTTTTTATGAACGGTGAAAGAAACATTGTATAATGTGCTCTGGTCACAAGATGGCACTGTTGCGCAGTTTGATTTAGAAAACATAACTGCGCTGCAAATTTTAAATGAGATATCTCAGATAGATAGATAGATAGATAGATAGATAGATAGACACATTACTGCTCATTAAAGAGACATATACAGTTATTGATGTTGTAAAATGTTTGCTGCCGTATTGTATTCTCATGGAGAACTGACTTATCTGTTGTGATGATATAATAACTGAACATGTATTTAATTTTCCATAGATTCCCGCTATTGAGAAGACAGCACCTCTCTCTGTGGCCAAGATCATTACGGTACATGTATAGACATTATTGTTAAACCTATTTATTTTAGATACCTTTTTTGTAGCCTGACATGTAAAGTTTACATTGTATATCCCTGGAATTGGAAGAATAACCAGGAGTATCTCCCTGCAAATCCATATGATCACATCATTTCCAAGGAGAGACAACGGCACCTTCTTCACACGTATCTCTGTGCACTCCTGACCAAAAGACTTTCTTGTCTACACTTTTTCACTGGAAAAAAGGACTTTAATAACAAATGATGCAGAATGTGTCAGTGAACTGAAGGGACTATGGGCTGTATTAAAGATACTAAAGGGGAACAATTCTAAACCAAACCAATTGCACCACAGGGGGGAAATAACCCCCCCCACCACCACACACACTGATTTAAATTGGACATTTAACCCCTTGGGTGCCAGAGAGGACTACACAGCAATGCCTTGTAAATCTCTCTAGAATTCAAGGGGTTAAAAGCCCCTTTTAAATCAGTGGGAATGTAGGTGATATTTATTTGTCACCTACAGTGCAGTTTGTTCACCCCAGAATTGCTTCTCTTTAGCCTCCTGACTTTGTTGAGGAAAACAATGAAGATGATTGGTGACATGAACTTCTTATATCGCTGTGACATCATTATCACTTAGCAAACACGTCCAATCACTGTGGCATGTCCCAAAGGCTCCTATTGTAATAAGACCAGGAAACTGCGCACTGATTGCTCTGGAATCTCTTGGGTGCTAAGCAATCTATTGCACTTTCTTGTGTTTACTTTCACTTACTTTGTAATATGTGTCCAAAGGGGCTTCTGTGTCTCTAATGATTATTATTTATTATGTAATTGTGCAACTTTGTGCTAGTCTTCAATTCTCTAATGGGCAACCTGAAGACATCTGGCCATTGTGAACTGCAGCTGCCATTATACACAGCCAAAGGCCAATGATAGGCTGGGGATAATGGTATCAGTAGACTGCAACAGCAGGGGGGGCTCAGGTTTCCCATTCCTATCTCAACCCTTTAGATCCTTAGCTGTGTGTTGCACATCTCTCTAGCATTTAAGGGTTTAAACAAACCAGTTTACCATTACTGTAAATTTAAATAGGGTGCTTAAAGGGATAGTAATACTTAAAATGTAAAAATAATATTATATGTTGTAGTGTTTATCCCCTGATTAAAACCAGGGTATTTCCACAGCCGAAAACTGTTTTATTCACAAGTTATTACAGCTCAAACTTGAAATTTATAGGTGCAGTATCAAAGTGGTCTGAAATTGTACAGTGGCGCTGTTGCTACACCATCCTATGGATAGCTCTGGTTAGTTGACCATAAATCACCATAGGATGGTGTATCAACAGCGCCACTGTACAATTTCAGGCCACTTTCAACTGTAATTACATTTGAATAAAGCACCTTGCAGCAGTAGGAGTTCCCTTGTTTTACTCAGGAGGATAAACCCCAACAACATATTTCATTTTACATTTTACATATTACTATTCCTTTAACCCCACAAATGCTAGGAAGTTCTCCATCACATTCAGGGGGTAAGAGGCTCCATGTAAATCAATAGAAATGTTTATTTGTTACCAAGTTTTAGAGCCATATGTCAAAAGAAAAGAGGAGGAATTCTGGGGCAAACCATTTGCTCTGCAGGGGAAAACATAAGATTCCAAAAATTCCCCTTTGATTAAATGTGGATTTTAACCCCTTGAATTCTTGAGAGGTCTCAAACGCATCCCTTCACAATGTGCTGTAGACCTCTCTAGCAATCAAGGTGTTAAAATCCCGAATTAAATCAATGGGAATTTTTAGTTCTCCCCTATAGTACAAATGGTTTGCCCCAGATCTCCTCCACTTTCTGTTGAACATACAGCACTAAAACTCCATAATTAGGTCTCAAAGCTGCATTTTCTATTGCTGTATAATACATATTTATATAGTAAAAATGTTTTTTCGTTTAATACAGCATTTGTATATTGTATATTTGTATATTAATGTAATTCTAAATGTCATCTAGAACGTAATTGGGATTGTTCATGTTTGTGTTCTTACAGACTGGTTACAATGTCATATGTATGTACAACGGGTGCACTTACATTGAAATGTCTTTGTAAACTTGACTCCTATGTGAAAAATGCATTGTAAGAGTTTGTAATAAAATATTCCATCAGTTTGCTTGTTTTATGGATTAATACAGAGCCCAACCACCCAGTAGTTTATACTCCTCCTGGCTGAGTGACAACCTGAACTCATACATGTGTACACTCTACATGACACATCTTATTGCATACAGGGTGGGTATGAGCATGCCCTCATTCAGCAGCCTCTGAAGTAACTTGTTTGTGTTATGGAGAGGGGCATGTAAGCTGCAACCTGTGACTCACTAGCTACTGGACTAAAATTTGCATAATTTTTTGTTGGCAAGCAAAGGAATAATATAAATTGTAGTCCAAGAGCTGAACCCCCAAAGGTTGTCAAAATGGTGGGATAAAGGAGAGGCTGAGGGGCAAGATGTGTAAGACAAATATAATGGGTGAGTAGGAGAAGAACAAACAGTAGGGAAGATGCGCGGAAGTCAGAGGTAGAGAGGAAACAGTGGGGGAGTAGGAGAAGAACAAACAGTAGGGAAGATGCGCAGAAGTCAGAGGTAGAGAGGAAACAGTGGGTGAGTCAGAGGGGAACAGACAGTAGGGAAGATGTGCAGAACTCAGACAGGGCTAGAGGGGAAACAATGGGTGAGCTTGGAGGATTCAGACAGTAAAGCAGATGTAGGGGAAGGCAGACAGTGGGTGAATTAGAGGTCAACCACAAGTAGAAAAGATTTAGGGTTAGGCAGGCAGTGGGATAGGGTGAATGGATAGTAGGAGTAATTGCAAAATATATTTTTGGAAAATGGATGGGAATAGAAATTAGAATAGGTAGGGAATCTGTCAGGGACATTTAGAAAAGGAAAAGATTGAAGCTGGGAATAGCGGCCCAGTCTGTACAAACACAGGTTATCCAGTGAGACATAAACTTGGTAGGGTTGTGGTTCTGGTGGACCTCACATTTCTCAACTCTATGATAAAAAAATCACAACAGGGCAGCTCTGTTAGATTTGATTTAATATGGAATTAATCAAGTGGTAGAGGCATAATTATCATTTACACAACACACCCGGGATTACCTTCACCCTAAAATGTGGCCTGTTTGTGGCTCTCTGCGACTGAAAGTGTCCATCTCTGGGCTAACTCCTCATCATGAATCATAAAACTGATGGAAACACTGAAGAAACCCCTCCCTGTAACTGTGGCCTCCCCCTGGACAGTTCTACAGAACATCAGTAAGTTGGTGGCTGCTGCCCTTTTCAAGATTAAATGTGTGTCCCTCCATTCTATCTGCTCTCTACTAACTTTTGCCTCTAACTATTTTACTGTTATACAGGCTGAAAAACTCTACGAGAGTAATGCCTCAGAAGAGGACAAAATAAAGGCCATGATGCAGCAGTCGAACGCGGTATACGATGCAGCCACGTAAGTTTTCATTCATCCTGACACAACAAGAGGTCTCAGTACAATGAAGGGTAGAAAGCAACTTTCCAGCCTATACTGGTCTCCAATGGTATCTGTGTTACACACTAATACAATGCTTTGGACATTAACCAATGAAGGGATTTCTTCCATGTGACATGTACACGTGTGTATGTTACACAAGGAAAGTAAAATAAAAATGAGTGTAGGTACTGAAAGTCTTACTAGGCACCATGGATAAAAACATGCGACACACAATTTATCTAGGTCTTAGTTTGTTCTTATAGACTAACCTGGAAATGGAGGGGAAAACTGGTGTATATATTATTTAAGGCTTTGGATGATAAAGAGGTGTCTAAAGTATTATGAAGTAATTTGTTGGAGACATTTCTACCATACAAGGATGAAAGCAGGAGTGGACAATGTGAGGCCCTTCAGCTGCTACCAGGCTACAACACCCATCATCCCCTGCCAGTTGTTGGCTGAATGGGAATGATGAGAGTTCAGTCTGACAGCAGCTGAAGGGCTTCATCTTGTCCATCAAGGGAGGCTTTTTCTTTATTCTATGCCCAGAGCCCAGGAGTAGAAAAATATGGTGCAGAATGTATTTGTTTAGTAACTCAATCACACAAATCTAACCACAAACAGCAGCAAAAGTGTAACAAAATAAATACCTATTTACTGTATCTTTCCTCAGATATATGAAGACAATGCCGAAAGGGTATGTCTGTTTTCGGTGCCAGATACCAGGGCACCATATCAGGGATTGCCCAACACATAAGGTAAGTGTATATCATCTTAGATTAGTGCATTGATCAGACAAGAAATGTCTCTTGGGGGGAGGGTAGGGGGCAATAAATATAATAACCTCCAGGTATTTTCTTATTATATGCAGCAGGAGCATTTTCTAATGTGGTCAGGTGACACTGCTCATATCACTTGCTAAAGAGAGAGGTAGTCTAAGACTAAAGGTCCCCCACATAGAGCAATACAAAGATTTGCCTTCTGTACACCAGGGGGAGGTTAAAGGGATAGTAATGTTTCATAACAAAAGGAGCTCCAATTAATCATCATAGTATTTGGACTTTGGAGAGTGTTATTTCTATTCTGTCAGAGTTGTCGTTGAAGAGTAATTCAATGACAAAGTATCCCCCTCCCTCCCCTTTTACTGATGTAACACTGTTCAGCCAGATCAGAAGGGAGGTGCCCAGGTAGATTGCAGAGAGGGACAATCATCAATTAAGATAAGGGAAAAACCTGAAAAACTTGTCAAGGGGGGCAGGGCTTTCATTGTTCTCATAGGAAGAAGATTGTGCCCTGCTGTTATCTGTCTGGTCTATGGACTGGATTCTACATCTGTGAAGAGATAGCTTACACTAGGTAAAAGGGGCAGGAGGGGAAACTTTGCTTGTGAATATCTCTCAAACCATAACGGTTTGAGAGATAAGACTTATAACGTTCTTAATGTTTTTTTAATGCCTACAAAATAAAATAAAGATAAAACGGAGTATTACTATCCTTTTAAGTAATAAAGTGGCAATAACACCTTATATGACTAGCGTGATTCTGAATAAGCTTTCAATGCACATATATTTATTTTAGCCATTCTTCATTTAATACTAGTATAAACATTACAGCTCAGAGTAGGGATGGGCAACCTGCGGCTTTCCAGTTGTTGTTATTGGACTATGTTTCCCATCATCAGTAGGCCTTGGGGATTGCTGGGAATTGTAGTCAAACAACAGTTGGAACACTGCAGATTGCCCATCTCTGGCACTGAGTAACATTGCGTCTCAGTATGTGATAATGCTGTTGTGGCCATGACATATACACACATTCACACACATAAATACACACATGTTCACACACATAAACACACACACACACACACACACACACTGTAAAAAAAAAATACCTGCTCATGGATTATTGTGAAGGTTTATATAGGGATGTATTGCCAGTTTAAAGACTAATTTTTGAAATGCAAATAACATTGCACTGACTGGGTTCTTTCTGTGTTTGTTTATAATAAACTACTGATAATTACTGTAGCAGACAGACTCTGAGGGGAATGAGTCAGAGGAGAGAGGGTGTGGCCATGGGAGGGACACCTATAATGTCCTTCCCATGAGGTGCCTGAGAAGAACATTTGATCCTTTATGTAAATGAGCTGGCAATATATAACATATATTGGATGATGGGGAGGTGGTTTCTTAATCCCTTAATGACATTTGATGTGCCAGGACCATCATTCAGGTCCCGGCACTTAAGGATTGATGATGGTCCTGCACATCATGGAATTTTGCAATCCCTGAATTCAAATTGCAAAAAAATGGCCATGCGCATGCTGGATCAGGCAGATATTAACAGGTTAATTACATTTAATTTTTTTTTATAAAATGTAAGCTATTCCGGAGTTGCTATAACAATTGTTTTGTGTTTTAGTTTTCTTCTAAAGATGATGACAACCAAAAGAAGATAAAACGCAGCTCAGGAATACCAAAATCATTCCTGAAGGAAGTGGATGACCCCAACATGGAGGGAGTCATGATGGGAAGTGACGGGAGATACGTCATCCCAGCTATTAATGCGTAAGTATAATGTATAACTTGCACCATCAGATCTGACAAGTGTCAGCTTTTGGGGACCAATAAATAAACAGAACTGCAGACACACCTCCAACATACTCATTAACTCTTGGTTTCAATATAACCCCTGGATGTTTTGCAGACCACTTAAGCAACAAAAGGGTTAAACACATTATTAATATACTAGTTGAACAGCCCATTACACGGGCCACAGTGCCTCTGGTCGCGGGGCAGTCACACGCAGTAGAGCGCCCAGCTCTGTATCAGCCGCGCCGCGGGCAGTCTCTACTGCGCATGACTGCCGCACGCGCAGCAGTGTCTACTGCGCATGTCGAACGTTACACATGATTTAGCGAATTATTATATAGGATTGTATCACCATTTATCTTGTACCTTCCAACACTTCTACGCTTGACCTGCTTGGCTACAGAGCAGAGTAGTAGTGAACACACAGGCAGGGCTGAAAATTTCCACTCGCCACTAGCCAATGGCGAGTGAAAATTCAGCCCTGGTGAGTAGGAATTCAGCCCTGGTGGGTATATTATGGCTTGCAGTGGCGAGTAACTTTTCAGGTCTGGCTTGTAGCAAAGGACTTCACATTTTAAGCCCTGACACAGGCATTTGGCACACACAGTCACTCTTTATTAACCCCTTGTTTTGCAATACATTGAAGATGTCTCTAGCATCTAAGGGATTAAAGGGATAGTAATACTTGGATTTAAGAACGTTTAATATTGTTCATATTAAAAAAAATAATTAAATGAAGTAAATCCAATTGCTTAAAGTTGTATATTTTAAGAGTTATAAGCTTTTAAAGTTCCGCCCTCCCGTCCCTTTTACAGACGTTAGCACTCTAGCTGACAGATCGAGATTCTGGTCATTCGACTGGACGGCTATTCAGCAGAGCCGAAACAGTGTTGTCTTCAAAGAAATACTTCATTAGAACGGTCCACAAAGTGTGCCTGAAGTATTTCTTTATAGACAATGCTATCTCGGCTCTGCTGAAGAGGCGTCTGGTCCTGGGACCAGGATCTCGATCTCTCAGCTAGAACGCTGATGTCTGTAAAAAGAGCGGGAGGGAGAAATTTAAAAGCTTGTAACTCTTAAAATATACAACTTTAAGCAACGGGATTTACTTCATTTATTATTTTTTTTATTATGAACCATATTGCGGAACTACCACCCCTTAACTACCACCCCTTAATAATTCCCCATCTGGCAACTAGCTACTCAGTAGCGCTAGTCGCCAGAATTTTTACCGTGTTCAAGAGATTTGTAGACTTCTCCGGGGCTGACAGGCAGTAGAGAGCGCAGACATCTTGCAATAGTGACGCCTGCGCACCTGAGCTGTCAGTCCCTTCCGGAGCTGAATGGCTCCTAGCAACGCCTCTTAGAGCCGGCTGAGACTGACAGCGTAAGTGTGCAGACGTCACTATGGCAATATGTCTGCTCTCTCTACTGCCTGTCAGTCCCGGAGAAGTCTACAAATCTCTTGAACACGGTAAAAATTCTGGCGACTAGCGCTACTGAGCAGCTAGTCGCCAGATGGGGAATTATTTTGGCCCATGGTGCTAAGGAGTGGTAGTTCCGCTTTAAACGTTCTTAAATCCAAGTATTACTATTCCTTTAAAGGAGAACTAACACTTCTAATAATAACCCTTACTTACCTCGCTTTGGACAGAACATGGCTCGTATGAAATCTTCCATTGCACCTTTGTTTATCAATCATCCCTGGATATCACGTTCATTGAAACAGGCATGATAGTTGCTGGTAGTTTTTCAAACCGAAGCAGAGAGAGAATGCATGAGCCTACTTAACTCTTTAAAGGAGAAGCAAACTATTTTTATGGAAAAAATATATTAAAGAGTATTCCTGTTGAGTAAAACAAGGGTGCTCCCAATACAGAGAGATGCATATGTCCAGTGTTATTAAAGTTTAAACATGTGTTTTTTTTATTAGCAGAGCCCTCTAGTGGTCAAATTCCAATTACTTATTCTGCTACATTGTAATGGAGATGAATGTCAATGACTTACAGTTATCCACAGAATGTGATAAATCTGCCAAGTCACTTCCTGTCAGTTAGAACTATCAGGAAGAAAACGCACAGTAAATTCACTTCATGTTTATTTGAACTTTTATAACTTTTGAATAAAACAAATGACAGCAGTGGGGGTACCCTTGTTTAACTCAGCAGAAAAGCTCTACATAGGTTTTCATTAAAAAAAAGTGTACTACTCCTTTAAACACTAGAGGGTTAACCAACCATTGTGCAGTGATTTCACTTTAAGGTCCTGTGGTCTTGTTAGCAACTCACATTTCGGCTTACATGGACATGGCACCAGGGATTGATTGAAGGGCTATTTCTTCAAACAAGGAGAAAAGAAATACATAGGGGCCATTAGGCTTTTCTGACCATAATAAGTAGGAGATAATTCTTAGAAGGTGTTAGTTCCCTTCTACACATGAACGCTACAATTACACACACTCACTTTCATATTTATCCATTATAAATTTATAATAAGAACTATTTAATGTGTGAAGGACACCTTCATAATCCTATCACTTTGTATTCTAGAGAGGCCTATGAATCCACCAAAAAGCGGAAACGCCCTGCAGCTCAAACCCAGGAGGATTCTGGGAAACAGTAAGTATCCACAACCACTCACTAGCAATGTAGTGTGACCAGAGAGAACTGACAGGAGTCTAATACTATATGACCTGCAAATGGGGGCATATGTATGAAATAAAATTGCAGTTAGTTATACAGGACTTTTAACCCTTTAGATGCTAGAGATGTTACTAACACATTGCTTTTCAATATGTTGGATATCTCTCTAGCATCCTAGAGGTTAATTTTATAAAAATATTTGATTTCTGAATTGATTTCCCTATGTATATATGACTCTTTGTATTGATCTTTTATTTCTTTTAGGTCACCCTTACTCTTTGAGAGGCCTAGTACACAAAGTGTTTATACTGGGGGCTGGTTATGTGTTAATATTCAGGTCTGCTACATACTGAGGCTGATGAACACAGAAATGGAGCAATTCAGGACCAAATTAACTGCACCTAGGGTTATCACCTAGCCGGTATTTTACCGGCAGGCCGGTAAAAAATTGGCTTCTGTCCAATGTTAAGTCTATGGACGGAATGCCATGGCCGGTATTTTTTGGAAGAAAAGGTGGCAACACTAACTGCACCTTAGGGATAAATAAACATTCCACAGTCTCCTGTTGATTGCAATGGTATTTGAACCCCTTAAATACTAAAGTGTTTACCAATGCATTGGAGACTTCTGTAGCATTCAAGGGGTTACAAGTGCCATGTAAATCAATCAGAAGGTTTATTTGTCCTCTATGGCACAGTTCATTTAGTACTTCAGAATTACTGTGTTATACAGTGGCCTGGAGCACAGTGTTAATGACTTTTCTAGTACAGACGGGATTAACTATTTGGGTATCCTTTTGAAATATTGTGTTTTTTAAATTGCGCTGCTTTTTGGTGCATTCAGTAGGTCGCCATGTTCTAAAGGGCGACATGACAATCTTGCATTGCATATCAGCATGAGATTGTCATGTTGCTTCTTTAAAGATCGTGATCCGGCAGCACTTGGAAGAGATTTCTAATTTATCTTCCAATTAAACTATCATGAAAAGCAGAACTGCTGGGAACGTCAAATAATGTTATTATTAGTCCTTTCAGGATTCATTTTTTACCAGATTATTTTTTGTGAGATTTCTAACTTCCATCATATCTGCCTGTACACATCCCTCTTCACACAAGAGAGACGGCAAACCAAGTACTGCCGAATCACGCTCTTTAAAGAAGACGCATGACAATCTCACGCTGATATGCAATGTCAGATTCTCATGTCGCCCTTTAGAACATGGCGACCTACTGAATGTATCAAAAAGCAGCACAATATAAAAAGCATGATATTTCAAAAGTAAACCAACTGTTTGAGTGTCAAAGGGTTAAAAGCTCAATTTCTTCTAATGGAAGTAAGGAAATATGTATTTGTACTCTCAGTTTAATGTGACCTGAACTCCAGTTTAAACCAGGAAGCTTATGAAACACACACTGTAGGGTTCCCTTGGTTCCTGTGCAGTGCTGCAGCATTATATTTTAATGAGTTTCTTGCATTAAAATGGAAATCTAGTCATCTTATCTATAGAGCTGTTGGTATTTCACCAGATTGCGCCACATTTTCCTTCATACATATGATCCATTATTTCTGTAGCGATACTGTTATGCACATCATGTCCATAATCCTAAGGTAGTCTAGTCTAGTAACAGACCATTGGATAGAAGCTCTTACTAATATAAAGTTGTTTTTTTTCCTTTTCGTTTTAGAGCGAAGATTGCAAAAACATCTGCTGACAATTAATGAACATCATTATTGATTATAATACTTGTAAATAGTTGTAAATAGTTTAGGATAAGTAATAAAATGATAGCTAAACATTTGGCTTTTTGTGTCTGTATATGAACCTGGCAACTGAGTGGTACCCACCATTGTTCTGCGTCCGTGTACATATTCATTCTCTCTATACACCTGACGCTTACAGGCATCACTAACTGTGTAGTCCTCTATGACAGGGTTGTAATTTCATATGTCTAACTAGGTCTGCTTGCCTATTCTTGGTTATAAAAAAGTAATCAAAGATGGCAACTTTATCCAGGTTTCCTTCTGTACTAGGAACCCCAGGGGTTCAAAACAACATCACTGAAAATTATTTGAACATGAGACTTCTTGGACAGAGTTTGCAGCATAGCCCTGCCAGCCAATTCAGTACATCATTCAACATATTGATGGAGGTGACTCAAAAGTCATCACTCTCCTCCATTATTTGGTACCTCTCATCCCTTCAAGGAGTCATCAAGACAGGAGAAGCAGTGACTGAAGTCCCACAATTGGGTCAACCTTTACCAATGGGAGATTAATGAACCCTCTGTAAAATACTGCCCTTGCTAAAGTGACCCCAGTGCAAAATGAGCATTTGTCACCTTTTTATTGCATTAAAATCTATGATAATGGATTTCCCCTCAATGCTGAAAGTGTCCTTATAGGTTCCTGCTGTATTAAAGGGTTGTTAGTATCCCACATGTTGTCAATCTATGCTTGGGACAGAGAGAGAAAGAAGCTGCACTTTGTTGCAAGAAGCAGACCGGCAAAGACAAAGAGTGGTAGCTGGAGTTGCTTGATAGGAGTCTTGGTGATAGCCAGTTGTTCCCTGGTTGTGGGTTTGTGAAGGGAGAATGAAGAGTTAATCTATTTTTATAAAATTCTAAGAGAGTTCCTGATTATGCAAAGCGCCTCTTTGGTGATTGGCTGAGGAAGAGGCAGGAGCTAAGTCCCCTGCCTCCTCAGCCAAAAACACACTGCTTGTTGCCTTAGGAGGAGGAGGCAGGGGGAAAAGCCCCCTGTCTCCTCAGCCAAACACAATTAAATAATACACACTGCCACTCACCCAAACCCTTCGCCTAATCATCTGCCCTTTTTCCACTTCAACCTTCACCACAGAGAAGGGGAAGAGCCACCATATTCTCCATGGTGAACGGGAGGGGCTATCCTGTTCGCCGAGGCAAAGGGGAGGGATCACCAATGCACATTTCCTTTAGCTATGGCATAGGGGACATGGTGGCCCCTCTCCTTTGCCAGAAGGCATAGGATTGCCCTCCCCTTCACCCCAGCAAATACATTTTCCCCTCCCCTTCACCATGGAGAATGTTAACATAAAAAAATATACCTTGTGGTGGGGTCTCATGACCCCTCTTGATGCCCCCCCCAACTAATGATCTCCCATCCAATTCGACTAAGAGATCAATAGAGGCAACACGGGATCAAGACAGCTCCCCTGCTTCCATTCTACCCGAACTACCAGATACAAGTGCGAGGGATCAGGAGACCCATTCACAGCAATGAGTGAAAGTCTCCCACTTTGATGTGAAAAGCTTTCCCGATCCTGCCCACTCCTAGCTTGTATTGTGAGTAGGATGGAATCAGGGAAGCTCTCTTCCTTCTCTGTGTCACTTCTATTGATCTTCTAGCCAATTTGTCTGAGAAATCAGTAGCTTGGGTGCCTCAGGAGGTGTCCTGATGCCCCACCAAGAGGTCTGATTTAAAAAAATAACCTAATAATTAAAAAATAAAATAAAACAAAATACTGCAGTCAAGATAGGATTGAAAGAGAAAGCTGATGCTACTACACACAGACAAGCGAAGAGGGGGAGCGTTAATTACTTGCTGTTGCAGGGAGTGTAGATGTGATTTCTTTACAACAGACAGGAACAGTTAAATAAATATATTTTGACTGATAGATGACAGTGACAGGCAAGCACTTCCTTGAACTGAACTGTGACTGAGACTGACAGTAACAGATACTAGTCAGTATCATACATTAATTTGAGGTGGACAAAACATTACTCCACATGCTAACAGCTCTGGCATGTGCTTTGCAGTAAAAATCAACAATACTTTAATTCTATTCACAAAACATGTTAGGGACAGGGGAAATGGGAAAGTAGGATGCATGCATGGAACATGTTGGTGATATTACAGTTGTACTACAAGAACTGACGGTGTCTATGGTTGCTGTAGCTTGTGCAAAAAATGACAAGAATCATGATTAGGAGCTTGCTTTTAAAAGTAAAAACCTAGCTATTAGTCCTTTTGCTGCTAGCCAAAGTGTACTGATACCTACTGCTAGTAGTACTGTAACATCTAACACCAGAAGTAGTAGTAGTAGTTGTAGTAGTACTAGCTCCTTAGAAACCAGTCAGTCTATGAAATCTCCTGTATGGAGATACTTAAAGTGGAACTTTCTCTCCAAATATAGTACATTTTAAGCAATGCCTCTCTCCAAATTATGCATACTTTTTATTTAATTAACTGTATTTACAGAGTTGTTTTCGTTAAAAATGTACCTATTGATGTAGTATAAGCCATATCACATGGGTTTCAAGTCTGTCCCAATGCACTCCAAAGTCTACCCACAACCAAATTATGCGCATCCAGGTCATCGAGCGTGTTAATCATTACAGTAAGATAATGTTTATGGATCTCACTCTCTCACATTCTCTCACTATATGTATTGGCAGCCCGCTTCCCTTGTAAAAAATAGAACTCCAATGAAACAGGGTGACTGTAGAGAGTAAGACAATTTTTTTGACTTCTTCAGTAGGGAAGGAGAGCATTGCCAATCAACATTTAAGGTACATTTTTAAAATTGGGGTCAACGTTTATCTACTATTGACCATAATAATTGACTATAAAGAGATGGACGCAAAGAAGTTTGAAAGTGACAGGCCCACTTTAATTAACATTCAGAAGATAAACATCGCTATCTGGTGCCTCTGTAAAAAAAAGAAAAAAAAAGGGTGGGGGGATCCAGATCTCACTTACATATTTGTGTGTGTGTGTTTGTATCACGATACCCATGATTGCTGCCTTTTCCTGTCAGTTACCTGAATGGGCTCTCCATTGGCTGCCTGCCTTCAGCCCGCCCAGTATTGCCTATTTAGACTGGGCTTGGGCACCCTTTGGTTGCCCTTTCGTGGTGTCTCTATGTCGCCTGCACCTGTACTGTGTTCCTGAGCTTCCTGGGCCATTTCTACTCTATGCTCGCCAGTGATCGCCTGAGTTCCTGCCTTACAGCTTCCTCGGTTCCTGCTTCCGTTCCTGATCCTATTTGGGCTGTTGTCCCTGATACCGTTCCTGCTCCTGTTGGCTGCCATTGCTGTTCCTGTGTTCCTGCTCATGGA
The DNA here is from genome assembly GCA_037306005.1 of Rhinophrynus dorsalis. Lineage (NCBI taxonomy): Eukaryota > Metazoa > Chordata > Amphibia > Anura > Rhinophrynidae > Rhinophrynus > Rhinophrynus dorsalis. The sequence continues at coordinate 43,199,580 of CM074727.1, forward strand.
TCGCCTGCAGAGTGCCTCCTCCTTCTAGTCACCTTTGGTGACATTCTCATCTCTCATTGATTTGTAACCAGTACGCAGGTACTGGTTCACTCCATGTTTAACCGGTTGCTTGCTGCGTTCCATACAACTCCGGTAGAGTATTGTTTAACCCAGTACGCAGGTACGGGTTGGCTCCATATATAACCGGCTGCTTGCTGCGTTCCTTACAGCACCGGTAGAGATTGTGTAACCCAGTACGCGGGTACTGGTTCGCTCCATGTTTAACTGGTTGCTTGCTGCATTCCTTACAGCACCATTAGAGATTGTGTAACCCAGTACGCAGGTACTGGTTCGCTCCATTTATAACTGGTGGCTTGCTGCATCCAATACAGCACCAGTAGAGTATTGTGTAACCAAGGACGCGGGTACTGGTTCGCTCCATGTATAACCGGTGGCTTGCTGCATCCCATACAGCCCCGGTAGAGTCTTGTGTAACCCAGTACGCGAGTACTGGTTCACTCCACGTATAACTGGTGGCTAGCTGCATCCCATACAGCACCAGTAGAGATTGTGTAACCCTGTACGTGGGTACTGGTTCGCTCCTTGTATAACCGGTGGCTTGCTGCCTTCCATATAGCACCGGGAGAGTCTTGTGTAACTCAGAATGCGGGTACTGGTTCGCTCCACTCATAACCGGTTGCTTGCTGCATTCCATATAGCACCTGTGATCCTTGTCTGTTCAGTACGCGGGCACTGGTTCACTCCATTATTTACCGGGTGCTCACTGACACCTATAAAGCCCCGGCAAGGCCTCTGTCTGTCCAGCGCAGGCGACTGGTTTGCTACACCTATATGCCAGTCGCTGAGGCCATCTCTGTCTGTGCACCAGTGCTTGCAGTCTCATGGTTTAGTGAGGCTGCCTTGACCGGTATATTAGCAAGGCCGGTAGAGCCTCCTCTCTCATTGTACCAGTCTCAAGGCTGTCTTGCCCGGTCTATTGGCAAGGCCGGTAGAGCCTCCTTCCTCGTTGTACCAATCTCTAGGCTGCCTTGCCCGGTATATTAGCAAGGCCGGGTGAACCTCCTTCCTCTCTGTTGCAAGCCTCCAGGCTGCCTTGCCCGGTATATTTGTAAGGCCGGTAGAACCTATTCCATCTCATGCCAGTCTAAGGTTGCCTTACCCAGTATTGGCAAGCCCAGTAGAGCCTGTCTCACATTCTTTGTACCACTACTCACTGTTGCTGTGTACAAAGTTAATGTTGTTATATGTGTATGCCTAACCCGGGAGGGTTCTCTTGAAACTTTTCAATAAAGTTGTGTTTTTATCTTAACTCTGTGTCTGAGAATCAAAACAAACCGTGACAGTACGAAAGGGCCATGACCTCAGATAATAAGAGTGACAGTAATGCACAGAGCATTCATTGGAGGATGGATGTACATGAGCAGCGCCTGGATCAGCTAGCAGTGGCGATCCAAACCATTCTTGAATGTACAGTACTCCCGGACAAGTCTGTCCCGAGTCCGGTGGTCTCCCTAGGTTCGACACCGGAGAACATTACTATCTCCTCAGGGGCTGCAGTCAAAGGGTTAACCGCTTCCGCTCCCTTGCCACTCAGATATGATGGCGAACCCAGCCTGTGCAGAGGGTTTATCAACCAACTTGAAATATTTATGGAATTAACCTCGCATGCTTTTCCTAATGATCGCAGAAAAGTTGGGTTTATGATATCCCTACTGACTGGCAGAGCCCTGGCATGGGCCAATCCCTTATGGGAGAGTGCGAAACCTTGCACAAAGAATTTCAGGGAATTTGTGCAATCATTTCGGAGAGTGTTTGAGATCCCTGGTAGAACTGCCTCTGCTGTTAAACGCCTAATGGAGATACATCAGGGTAGGCATACCGTGGGCGATTATCCCATTGAATTCCGCACCTTGGCAGCAGAGGTAGGTTGTAATAATGAGGCGCTGCTGGCAGCCTTTACTTAAGGTTTGAGCGAGCAGATCAAAGATGAAATTGTAGCTAAAGAGCTGCCTACCAATCTAGATGAATATATTGATTATGTTATCCTAATTGACACTCGGATCCGTGAGAGATTGACGACTAAGGACCGTAGGCTACGGTAAAAAAATAACAGATCTAGCAGTTCATTTTGCCACCGATCCCTCCTTTGCCACCTAAGTCTAATGACCAGTTATGGGAATCAGGTGAACCTATGCAATTAGGATTCACCAGGCTAACCAAGGAGGAAAGAGCACACCGCAGAAGTCAGGGCACCTGCTAAGATCTTGTCCCGTACGTCCGGGAAACGAACACACCTAGGGTACCTTGGGGGACAGGCCCTAGGTGGTGTTCAACCATTCCCAGGCTCGATTGTACAGAAAACCACCATACAGGTGGTACTCTCTTGGGCAGAACACTTGGTGGAGGTTCAGGCCCTGGTTGACTCCGGCACAGCTGGATATTTTATGGATAGTGCCTTTGCTGAACGGCATAAGATTCCGTTGGTCGAGAGAGAATCCCCTTTCGCTCTTGTCGGCAAACCTCTAGAACCTGCATAGGTTACCTTTGAAACAATGCCATTACCTATGACCATTGGGGCGCTTCATAAAGCGGAACAGCAGTTCCAGATTACCAGTTCTCCACACTACGCAGTCATTCTGAGATTTCCCTGGTTGCAGCTTCACAATCCCCAGTTTGATTGGCAAAAATTGTGAAATCTCTGCTTGGTCTCAGTATTGTATCCCACCCAGTTAAGATTCTGTGCACCTCCCTTTCACTACCAGATGAGAATCAACAATTCAGTGATGTGTTTAGTAAGGGAGAGGCTGGCACCCTACCCCAGCACAGATCCTATGATTGTGCTATTGATTTGCCTCTGGGGGTGGTGCCCCCTAGGGGACGCACATATCCATTGTCTTGTGATGAGAATCAAGCTATGGAGGAATATATTACAGATGCCCTTAAAAGAGGGATTATAAGGAAATCCAACTCAACAGCCAGGGCTGAATTCTTTTTTGTGAAAAAGAAAAATGGCGAGCTGATACCGTGCATTGATTACCGTGGCCTAAACAAATTAATGTCAAAAAATGCTTATCCGATACCACTCATTACCGAATTATTTGACAGGTTAAAAGGTTCCTCAGTCTTTACCAAACTGGACCTACGTGCTGCTTATAACCTGATTTGGATCAGAGCTGGTGATGAGTGGAAAACGGCCTTTAACACTAGATCTGGGCACTATGAATATCTAGTTATGCCGTTTGGTCTCTGTAATGCACCCGCAGTATTTCAAGAATTAATCAATGTTATCCTCAGGGATATGCTGCAGTCCTGCGTTGTTGTCTACCTGGACGATATACTCATTCATTTGGAAAACATGTCACAACACATTAAAGACGTGTCAGAAGTGTTGCTCCACCTATGAAAAAACAAATTGTATTGCAAATTTGAAAAATGCGAGTTTCATAAAACCAGCGTGCCCTTCTTGGGGTTCGTGAATGCCAAAGAAGGCATTGCCATGGATCAGGAGAAACTTTCGGCAGTTTTGCAATGGCCTCGGCCTAAGGGCCTAAAAGCTATTCAGCGATTTCTGGGTGCTAATCCCTCCCAGTGGTCGGTGGCAGCTGAAGATGCTTTTGAAAGATTGAAATCCGCTTTTGCTAACGCTCCTGTGTTATCCCACCCCAACCCATCTCTTCCATTTACATTGGAGGTGGATGCCTCAGAGATCGGGGTTGGGGCAGTCCTTTCTCAACGACATGTGAAAGGAGGAATGCTCACACATTGTGAGTTTTTCTCCAAGAAATTGTTCGTGGCCCAAAGTCATTATGAGATAGGTGACAGAGAATTACTGGCTACCATTCTTGCCCTGAAAGAATGGAGTCATTTACTAGAGGGCACTAAAAATCCAGTATTAATTCTGACTGACCACAAAAACTTGACCTATCTCTCTGAGGCTAATAGATTGTCTTCACGCCACGCCAGGTGGGCACTGTTCCTCCCTCGATTCAATTTTGCTGTATCATACCTGCATGGGTCCAAGAATGTTAGGGTTGATGCCCTGTCTAGACAATTTCAGCCTGAAGTAGACAGGGACGAGGTCCCAGCACCTATAATACAGCCTGATCGTATATTGGCTACTCTACGCACAAGTATCACTTCACCACTAAGGGAAGAGACATTGGCCTCTCAGGTCACAGCTCCCCCAGAAACCCCAGTGGGCAAGTGTTTTGTCGATGAGCCATTTTGCATGCTTGAGACATACCATTCCTCTAAAGCTGCGGGCCATATTGGTAGAGATCAAATGAATTGGTCTCTCTCACAAGTCTTTTGGTGGCCAAAACAAAAGAAGAGAAAAGCGCAAAATCTGAGAGCACGTCTGTATATCAAAGTATTCCAACTCTTGTGTTATTCTGTACTTACAAGATGTATTCTTGTAAGCAGCCACATACGATCAGTATAGGAATCACCTCAGGGTCTATATTCACATAGGTCACACGACTTCAAGAACCATCAGATATATTGGATAAACCAATATGCACACAGACCCTCCAACAAGACAATATGAAACACAGAAGCAAAAATCCTCTAAGTGTAGTATGTTGTGAACAGCATATAATAATGCCCCACAGAGAAATACCCTACTCACCAGAAGTAGGGAACAGTAAGCATACACATAAAGGAATAGATCTGATAGATAACGTCCAAAACTTTTTATTCCAACGCGTAATACATCTTGTAAGTACAGAATAACACAAGAGTTGGAATACTTTGATATACAGACGTGCTCTCAGATTTTGCGCTTTTCTCTTCTTTTGTTTTCTGTGCATTAGTTCTGCGAAGGTGCTGTGTAGGACACCAATAGAAGAAGCTGCATAACTGGACACTGTACAATATACTGTTTATCTTGTGTTTACTTGTATTTATATATTAATAATATAACCCAGTAGGAGCGCACCAGTTATTATTATATTTTTCTTTTGGTGGCCCTCCCTGAGGGCAGATTGTGCTGCGTTTACTAATGCCTGTACCACCTGTGCCTGTGCCAAGACCCCTAGACACCTCCCTGTGGGCCTACTCCAGCCGGTGCCTAATGGCGAACGTCCCTGGACCCATGTTTCCATTGACTTTATGGGAGAGTTGCCAGTGTCTACAGGGTATTCCTTCATACTTATGGTGGTGGACAGGTTTTCTAAAATGGCTCATTTCGTGCCCCTCCGTGGCATTCCCTCTGCCAAAGAATTAGCGGTGGTTTTCTCTAAAGAAGTATTTTGGTTGCATGGAGTACCCAGAGTGCTGGTGTCCGACCAGGGGAGCCAGTTTGTGTCCGGATTTTGGATAGCATTTTGCGAACAAATGGGCATCCAATTGTACTTTTCCTCTGCCTATCACCCTGAGACCAATGGGGCCGCTGAGCATGCCAATAAGGGACTGGAACAGTTCCTGCGCTGTTTTGTTACTGACCATCATGATAACTGGGCTGACCTGTTACCTTGGGCAGAGTTCGCCAGGAACTGTGCGGTTAATTCTTCATCCGGGAGCTCCCCTTTTCTGATCAATTATGGGTTCCAGCCTTGTTTGCTCCCGGATTCATTCCAGTCTCAGCAGATTCCAGCTCTGGATGAGCATATTCAGTAGCTCCGCTCCACATGGGCACAGGTTCACAGGGCACGCAGTCAGTCTTTTCAGCGCCATCAGCGTCATGCCAATCGAAGACAGCTGCCAGCGGTTTCCTTCCAGGTTGGGGACAGAGTATGGCTCTCCACCAGAAACCTCAAACTACAAGTTCCGTCTAACAAATTGGCTCATCAGTTTATTGGTCCTTATAGGGTGATTCCTAAAATCAACCCTGTCTCTTATGCCTTGGACATTCCTGCTTCCACGCGTATTCATAATGTGTTCCATGTGTCTCTCCTCAAACCTCTTGTATGCAACCGTTATACTACTAACCCTGTGGTGCCAGGGCCTATAGAGGTTGAAGGTCAGGAGGAGTATGAAGTTCAGAGTATCATTGATTCCTGCAGACTTAGAGGAAAATTGCAGTATTTGGTACATTGGAAGGGTTATGGTCCGGAAGAACAATCCTGGGTGGACAGTAAGGAACTTCATGCTCCCAAATTACTTCAAATTTTTCATTCCAAGTACCCTCAGAAACCGGGTTACTCTTCTAGAAGAGGGGGTCTTTGAGAGGGGGGTACTATCACGGTGCCCGTGATTGCTGCCTTTTTCTGTCAGTTACCTGAATGGGCTCTCCATTGGCTGCCTGCCTTCAGCCCATCCAGTATTGCCTATTTAGACTGGGCTTGGGCACCCTTTGGTTGCCCTTTCGTGGTGTCTCTATGTCGCCTGCACCTGTACTGTGTTCCTGAGCTTCCTGGGCCGTTTCTACTCTATGCTCTCCAGTGATCGCCTGAGTTCCTACCTGAGAGCTTCCTCAGTTCCTGCTTCCGTTCCTGATCCGGTTTGGGCTGTTGTCCCTGCTGCCGTTCCTACTCCGGTTGGCTGCCGTTGCTGTTCTGGTTTCCTGTCCTGTACCGGCTGTGTTCCTGCTCCTGGATCGCCTGCAGAGTGCCTCCTCCTTCTAGTCGCCTTTGGCGATATTCTCATCTCTCTTTGATTTGTAACCAGTACGCGGGTACTGGTTCACTAGATGTTTAACCGGTTGCTTGCTGCGTTCTGTACAGCACCGGTAGAGTATTGTGTTACCCAGTACGCGGGCACGGGTTGTCTCCATGTATAACCGACTGCTTGCTGCATTCCTTACAGCACCAGTAGAGATTGTGTAACCCAGTACGCGGGTACTGGTTCACTCCATGTATAACCGGTTGCTTGTTGCGTTCCATACAGCACCGGTAGAGTATTCTGTAACCCAGTACACGGGTACTGCTTCGCTCCATGTATAACCGGTGGCTTGCTGCATCCCATACAGCACCGGTAGAGTATTGTGTAACCTAGTGCGCGGGTACTGGTTCACTCCACGTATAACCGGTGGCTTGCTGCATCCCATACAGCACCGGCAGAGTCCTGTATAACCCAGTACGCGGGTACTGGTTCGCTCCACGTATAACCGGCGGCTTGCTGCATCCCATACAGCACCGGTAGAGATTGTGTAACCCAGTACGCGGGTACTGGTTCGCTCCTTGTATAACCGGTGGCTTGCTGCCTTCCATATAGTACTGGGAGATTCTTGTATAACCCAGTACGCGGGTACTGGTTCGCTCCACGCATAACCGGTTGCTTGCTGCATTCCATATAGCACCGGTGATCCTTGTCTGTTCAGTACGCGGGTACTGGTTCACTCCATTATTTACCAGGTGCTCACTGACACCTATAAAGCCCCGGCAAGGCCTCTGTCTGTCCAGCATAGGCGACTGGTTTGCTACACCTATATGCCAGTCGCTGAGGCCATCTCTGTCTGTGCACCAGTGCTTGCAGTCTCATGGTTTAGTGAGGCTGCCTTGTCCGGTATATTGGCAAGGCCAGTAGAGCCTCCTCTCTCGTTGTACCAGTGTCAAGGCTGCCTTTCCCGATATATTGGCAAGGCCGGTAGAGCCTCCTTCCTCGTTGTACCAATCTCTAGGCTGCCTTGCCCGGTATATTGGCAAGGCCGGTGAGGCCTCCTTCCTCTCTGTTGCAAGCCTCCAGGCTGCCTTGCCCGGTATATTGGTAAGGCCGGTAGAACCTATTCCATCTCGTGCCAGTCTAAGGTTGCCTTACCCGGTATTGGCAAGGCCGGTAGAGCCTGTCTCACATTCTCTGTACCACTACTCACTATTGCTATGTACAAAGTTAATGTTGTTATATGTGTATGCCTAACCCGCAAGGGTTCTTTTTAAACTTTTCAATAAAGTTGTGTTTTTATCTTAACACTGTGTCTGAGAGTCAAAACAATCCGTGACAATTTGTGTGTGTGGGGATCCTGACCTCACCTATGTGTTTGTGTGTGTGTGTGTGTGTGTGGGGATCCTGATCTCATCTAATTTTGGGTGTGTGGGGATACTGATCTCATCTAGTTGTGTGTGTGTGGGGATCCTGATCTCATCTATGTGTGTGTGTGGGAGGTGGGGATCCTGATCTCATCTATGTGCATACTCATCGAGATTTCACCTGAAACACAAACACTGGTCTAATTGGGAGAAAAATCAGCAGCGCCTGAGATGTATAGGAACTAGTGGCAGTAGAAACACTCTTACAAGTGCACGGGACCAAGGGGCACATGATAACAGTGTTGTTGATGTCTCTGAGAGTGGTAAATATTGTACTTTTAACTGTGTCTCTTACTGCTCTTGTGCTAGTGCAAAGCATGGGGGAATATGACTCTGAGTTAGTAGGAGGAGGTGACCTGTGTCATAGAGTGCCAACACCTGCCACAGCCACCACCTCCATCACCACTAGTCATGTTGTTAAAACAAACATGTTAATTGTAATTCTATGTGCTGCCAACCAACATTTGCTGAGTTCTTAGAAAAGAAATTTCAAAGACGGCACAAAGATTATCCAAAAGTACTCCTGTGTAATAGCAATGTTGCCAAAATGTTGGCAGTTTACATACTGTCCTGCTCTGTTCTTGTTAACAGAGGATTTAATGAACTGATGTCATGTGCAGCATACCATTGGCACAGCCCAAGCCACAGTTATTTTTGAAGGACATATGTGTCTAGGGTTATTCAAGCAGATGGTTAATGTGGTGGACAAAAGGGCAGAACAAGATAGTTCATCTGACCACATATATGGGTGGCCAGAGTATGGACTGTATGATTGTCACTCTTTACTGGGGATATTTTTCATCAATGGGCAGCAGAAGAAGTTCAGAACCAGTAGTAAAAGTCAATATCAGAGTAGCCCATACTATTGGCAGGCCACCCTGTTCATGCACAGCTTTGAGAGATTATAACACAAAGCTTCACATGTGTTAAATGAACTTCAGCAGGTGAAAGACGATTGATTGTACCCTACACTTTGAAAGCTGACTTTATGTGTGCTGACAATGGCTCCAACGTGATAGCTGCCTTGAGAATATCAGATATGGTGGCTGTAACCTGAATTGCCCATGTCCTGAATCTAGTTATTACTTGATTATTCTTATAACCCAAAACCCTCAGAGAAATAGTAAATATATTTTGCAAACTCTGCACATTTTACCCAGTACTACAGTGCTTACAATGCATTATATTCCACAAAAGATAGCTATCACTTTGCCCTATCAACAACTTAAAATGAAGGTCCCTACCATTCTACATGATGGAGCATTTGCATGAGTAGTACAAGGCTGATAGCAATTATATAATACATAATTAGGAGGCTTTGGAGGGGTCTTCTTAGTCACTTCGCCTAATGCTAATGATAGTAGGAAACGGCTGTCAAACAGAAGTGTTAGTAGACTTACATTTCTAACAATGAACCAGCATCTAATACCATCTGAGTATCAGGTAGCAGAAGTGGACAAACTATACAAAGTAAAGTAAGCGCATGTCACATTGACTAGTAACAGAAGCACGTAGGAGGAAGAGGTATTTGAAAGGGTGCCACCATCTAGCAGAGTTGGGACCATCGATTAATGTTTGACAAAAATCTGATGATAATGCAAGAAAATGGATTCAAACATGATAATACAAATAATTAGTCTAGAATTCATTCCCATGAATCATAATTAAATAGATAAATTAAAAAAAAAAAAAAAAAAAATATATATATATATATATATATATATATATATATATATATATATTAAAGGAATAGTAATACTGGCAAATAAAACATAGTATGAGGCCAGATTTGAAGTTTACTGCTCCTAGGAGTGGTCCCACTGTTGTGAGATGGTTACTGCATTCTTGTACGTTAGCTACAAATTGACTACTGACAAACAAACAGTTGTGTGTCCAGCACTGACACGTACCACTCAGGGCCGGATTTACATCTCAGGAGCCTGTAGGCACAGAAATCTGAAGCATCTCCCCTTCTCCATTGGCCATCTCCATTGGACACCACCATAATGCTCCAAATCTCCACATTATCCCCCATATCCATATTGCCCTGACATTGCCCCCATCAGCTCCAACTTATCCCCCATCAGCTCCAATTTATCCCCCATCAGCTCCATATTGCCTTCTCATTGCCCCCATCAGCTCCACCTTGCCCCATCATCTCCAACTTGCCCCCATCATCTCTACATTACCCACATCAGCTCCAAATTACCCTCACATTGATCCCATTAGCTCCAACTTGCCCCCATCAGCTCCACCATGTTTGGGACAGCTGATGTTATTTTTGATAGTCTTATATTCTGAATTTCATGCTATAACTCTCAAAGAATATTTTGCAATATATCTTTAGCATCTACATTTTCACCACCACATTTCAGTAGCAAGAAGGTTGTGTCCAAGATTTCATGCTTCCTTCATTATAAAAACGTGAAACACAGCAAAGAAGGATTCCCTTATATTACGTTTAAAAATGACTTCCAAGAAATATGAAAGCAATATCGAAATTCCTACTATCTTAAAGTCCAATTTCAAGCTTATCTTATTATACAGTAAATAATTTCCAGATATTTATTCACAATGAAATTGAGAATGAAAAAATGGAATCTTAAAATGGGATGAACACATCCATAAAAATTTAATTCTCAATCAGATAATAAAATATTAATATTGGATTATTTGAATAGTAAAGTCATACAGACTTTGTGAAGCAATGCTTTGGAGATGTCTCTAGTAGCATCCAAGAAGTTATAGGGAAATTATACCTTTGTGTTAATTTTTTAATAAATCCATGGTGCTTTCTGAAATATAATTCCTTATATGTGTGCTAATATCCATAAATTATGTATAATATAATAATAACCACTATACCTTCACACTTCAAATGTTTTTCATGGCATCTGAGTCTTCATGTGATAGAAAAAACATGTTGCCCATTTAGGTTTGTGGGTCAGTACCTGCTGACCACTATGTAATATTGTGAAAGCTATGTGATATTTAGAAATCCAAGTTCTTAGGAGACTCTCTGCCAGACAACAGTGCAGACATCTTGACAAAGAGGCATCTGTGCACTTGCACTGTCCTTTCCTGTCTATACCGTGCGGTACAATGCAACTCCTCGTTAGGTTACTTGCCAGTTAGTGAGACGACAAGGACGGACTGCAAGTCGGCAAGGATCAAATCAGTCCTTAAGGGAAGGAAATTCCCTTGGCCTTTGGCCCTTAAGGGGTTAAAAGATTGTCTTACCCAGGTAGGTGTCCTACATGCATCAGTCAGACTATATATGTCTACCTACATTTTTCATTATGTCTGCCTTTTCCTTTGTATAGTGATCTCTACTAAAGCTGGTCTTTCACCCCTTACAACCAATGTGCTGCACACCCGTGTTGTCCACAAGGGACTAAATCACACCTTCCTCACAATAAACCTCATCTGTTAATAGACCTGAATGCAGGAGTAATTCTCTAAAAACAGAGATAACAGGTCACCTTAATCTTAGTGGACAAAGAGGCAAAAAATGTACATAGACCCAGACAAAAGCTATAAGAACACTGACTTGGCTGGAAATGAACTCCGTGTTAATGACCGGTATGGCTCATTGACATACCTGTAAACTTTTAAATTGAGGGAACCTGGAGATATTGAACTTATAGTCCCTTAAATAAGGACTCTCAGTGGAAGGTCCTACTCGCTTTAATCCAGTGATGTTCCAGTTAGTAATAAAGGAACCATTAACATGCAACAGCTTGGAGATGTCACTGCTTGATCACACACAACACAAGCTGGACGTCTTCCTCTGTATTCCTGGTACAAACAGAACCCATTCAGAGGCTAAAGACGCAGTTAATTGGTGCAGATCATAAAGTAGATATCAATGGACCTTGCCACCCTGAGAATTCATCCCTTCACCCTGACACCCTGGGATCTGGGTAAAAATCCAAAGTCCCACTTAAACACAGAGGTTCTCACGTTTGGTCATTGGGTCGTATCCAGAAATGAAAAGAGGAGCAATTCTGGGGGAAAGACCAACTGACCATAGAGAACAAATACAATTGCACACATTTCTCAATACTCTAATAAGTGCTTTTAACCCTCTGAATGCTAGAGGGGTATGCAACAGATTGTGAAGCACACATCTGGCACTCAAACGGTTAATCCCCTGAATGCTTTTGAGCCCACTTTAGCATTCAAAGAGCTAAAAGAAGTAGAAGAAGTCAGAGATGCTCAACTAGACTCATGAGCCTGCAAGGGTATGCAAAAGCTCACTGGGACTGTGTCCTCGCGTCCAGGGTGCAATCTCTTTTAGCTCACAAATGCCATACACAGAGAAGAAATATTCTGAAGCATATCATACTGGTCCTGCCGAAATGAAAGTCCAGCCACGAAATGCCAGACAATTCTTCTCTGAACAAGGGAAGCAGCTAACCCCAGACGTACGTTTCGGCCTTCTTGGGCCTCGTCGGTGAGGTGCAGCTGATCCCTCTAGGCACTTGTGAGCAAGGGGTCCACGTCTGGATTCCCCCATTACCCTTAGGGTGACTAACCGTAAGAGCAATTTGCATAGAAGTAGAAGAAGTCAGAGATGCTCAACTAGACTCATGAGCCTGCAAGGGTATGCAAAAGCTCACTGGGACTGTGTCCTCGCGTCCAGGGTGCAATCTCTTTTAGCTCACAAATGCCATACACAGAGAAGAAATATTCTGAAGCATATCATACTGGTCCTGCCGAAATGACAGTCCAGCCACGAAATGCCAGACAATTCTTCTCTGAACAAGGGAAGCAGCTAACCCCAGACGTACGTTTCGGCCTTCTTGGGCCTCGTCGGTGAGGTGCAGCTGATCCCTCTAGGCACTTGTGAGCAAGGGGTCCACGTCTGGATTCCCCCATTACCCTTAGGGTGACTAACCCTAAGAGCAATTTGCATAGAAGTAGAAGAAGTCAGAGATGCTCAACTAGACTCATGAGCTTGCAAGGGTATGCAAAAGCTCACTGGGACTGTGTCCTCGCGTCCAGGGTGCAATCTCTTTTAGCTCACAAATGCCATACACAGAGAAGAAATATTCTGAAGCATATCATACTGGTCCTGCCGAAATGACAGTCCAGCCACGAAATGCCAGACAATTCTTCTCTGAACAAGGGAAGCAGCTAACCCCAGACGTACGTTTCGACCTTCTTGGGCCTCGTCGGTGAGGTGCAGCTGATCCCTCTAGGGACATGTGAGCAAGGGGTCCACGTCTGGATTCCCCCACTACCCTTAGGGTGACTAACCCTAAGAGCAATTTGCATAGAAGTAGAAGAAGTCAGAGATGCTCAACTAGACTCATGAGCCTGCAAGTGTATGCAAAAGCTCACTGGGACTGTGTCCTCGCGTCCAGGGTGCAATCTCTTTTAGCTCACAAATGCCATACACAGAGAAGAAATATTCTGAAGCATATCATACTGGTCCTGCCGAAATGACAGTCCAGCCACGAAATGCCAGACAATTCTTCTCTGAACAAGGGAAGCAGCTAACCCCAGACGTACGTTTCGGCCTTCTTGGGCCTCGTCGGTGAGGTGCAGCTGATCCCTCTAGGCACTTGTGAGCAAGGGGTCCACGTCTGGATTCCCCCATTACCCTTAGGGTGACTAACCCTAAGAGCAATTTGCATAGAAGTAGAAGAAGTCAGAGATGCTCAACTAGACTCATGAGCCTGCAAGGGTATGCAAAAGCTCACTGGGACTGTGTCCTCGCGTCCAGGGTGCAATCTCTTTTAGCTCACAAATGCCATACACAGAGAAGAAATATTCTGAAGCATATCATACTGGTCCTGCCGAAATGACAGTCCAGCCACGAAATGCCAGACAATTCTTCTCTGAACAAGGGAAGCAGCTAACCCCAGACGTACGTTTCGGCCTTCTTGGGCCTCGTCGGTGAGGTGCAGCTGATCCCTCTAGGCACTTGTGAGCAAGGGGTCCACGTCTGGATTCCCCCATTACCCTTAGGGTGACTAACCCTAAGAGCAATTTGCATAGAAGTAGAAGAAGTCAGAGATGCTCAACTAGACTCATGAGCCTGCAAGGGTATGCAAAAGCTCACTGGGACTGTGTCCTCGCGTCCAGGGTGCAATCTCTTTTAGCTCACAAATGCCATACACAGAGAAGAAATATTCTGAAGCATATCATACTGGTCCTGCTGAAATGACAGTCCAGCCACGAAATGCCAGACAATTCTTCTCTGAACAAAGGAAGCAGCTAACCCCAGACGTACGTTTCGGCCTTCTTGGGCCTCGTCGGTGAGGTGCAGCTGATCCCTCTAGGCACTTGTGAGCAAGGGGTCCACGTCTGGATTCCCCCATTACCCTTAGGGTGACTAACCCTAAGAGCAATTTGCATAGAAGTAGAAGAAGTCAGAGATGCTCAACTAGACTCATGAGCCTGCAAGGGTATGCAAAAGCTCACTGGGACTGTGTCCTCGCGTCCAGGGTGCAATCCCATTGACTTTATGGGAGAGTTGCCAGTGTCTACAGGGTATTCCTTCATACTTATGGTGGTGGACAGGTTTTCTAAAATGGCTCATTTCGTGCCCCTCCGTGGCATTCCCTCTGCCAAAGAATTAGCGGTGGTTTTCTCTAAAGAAGTATTTTGGTTGCATGGAGTACCCAGAGTGCTGGTGTCCGACCAGGGGAGCCAGTTTGTGTCCGGATTTTGGATAGCATTTTGCGAACAAATGGGCATCCAATTGTACTTTTCCTCTGCCTATCACCCTGAGACCAATGGGGCCGCTGAGCATGCCAATAAGGGACTGGAACAGTTCCTGCGCTGTTTTGTTACTGACCATCATGATAACTGGGCTGACCTGTTACCTTGGGCAGAGTTCGCCAGGAACTGTGCGGTTAATTCTTCATCCGGGAGCTCCCCTTTTCTGATCAATTATGGGTTCCAGCCTTGTTTGCTCCCGGATTCATTCCAGTCTCAGCAGATTCCAGCTCTGGATGAGCATATTCAGTAGCTCCGCTCCACATGGGCACAGGTTCACAGGGCACGCAGTCAGTCTTTTCAGCGCCATCAGCGTCATGCCAATCGAAGACAGCTGCCAGCGGTTTCCTTCCAGGTTGGGGACAGAGTATGGCTCTCCACCAGAAACCTCAAACTACAAGTTCCGTCTAACAAATTGGCTCATCAGTTTATTGGTCCTTATAGGGTGATTCCTAAAATCAACCCTGTCTCTTATGCCTTGGACATTCCTGCTTCCACGCGTATTCATAATGTGTTCCATGTGTCTCTCCTCAAACCTCTTGTATGCAACCGTTATACTACTAACCCTGTGGTGCCAGGGCCTATAGAGGTTGAAGGTCAGAGGAGTATGAAGTTCAGAGTATCATTGATTCCTGCAGACTTAGAGGAAAATTGCAGTATTTGGTACATTGGAAGGGTTATGGTCCGGAAGAACAATCCTGGGTGGACAGTAAGGACCTTCATGCTCCCAAATTACTTCAAATTTTTCATTCCAAGTACCCTCAGAAACCGGGTCCCTCTTCTAGAAGAGGGGGTCTTTGAGAGGGGGGTACTATCACGGTGCCCGTGATTGCTGCCTTTTTCTGTCAGTTACCTGAATGGGCTCTCCATTGGCTGCCTGCCTTCAGCCCATCCAGTATTGCCTATTTAGACTGGGCTTGGGCACCCTTTGGTTGCCCTTTCGTGGTGTCTCTATGTCGCCTGCACCTGTACTGTGTTCCTGAGCTTCCTGGGCCGTTTCTACTCTATGCTCTCCAGTGATCGCCTGAGTTCCTACCTGAGAGCTTCCTCAGTTCCTGCTTCCGTTCCTGATCCGGTTTGGGCTGTTGTCCCTGCTGCCGTTCCTACTCCGGTTGGCTGCCGTTGCTGTTCTGGTTTCCTGTCCTGTACCGGCTGTGTTCCTGCTCCTGGATCGCCTGCAGAGTGCCTCCTCCTTCTAGTCGCCTTTGGCGATATTCTCATCTCTCTTTGATTTGTAACCAGTACGCGGGTACTGGTTCACTAGATGTTTAACCGGTTGCTTGCTGCGTTCTGTACAGCACCGGTAGAGTATTGTGTTACCCAGTACGCGGGCACGGGTTGTCTCCATGTATAACCGACTGCTTGCTGCATTCCTTACAGCACCAGTAGAGATTGTGTAACCCAGTACGCGGGTACTGGTTCACTCCATGTATAACCGGTTGCTTGTTGCGTTCCATACAGCACCGGTAGAGTATTCTGTAACCCAGTACACGGGTACTGCTTCGCTCCATGTATAACCGGTGGCTTGCTGCATCCCATACAGCACCGGTAGAGTATTGTGTAACCTAGTGCGCGGGTACTGGTTCACTCCACGTATAACCGGTGGCTTGCTGCATCCCATACAGCACCGGCAGAGTCCTGTATAACCCAGTACGCGGGTACTGGTTCGCTCCACGTATAACCGGCGGCTTGCTGCATCCCATACAGCACCGGTAGAGATTGTGTAACCCAGTACGCGGGTACTGGTTCGCTCCTTGTATAACCGGTGGCTTGCTGCCTTCCATATAGTACTGGGAGATTCTTGTATAACCCAGTACGCGGGTACTGGTTCGCTCCACGCATAACCGGTTGCTTGCTGCATTCCATATAGCACCGGTGATCCTTGTCTGTTCAGTACGCGGGTACTGGTTCACTCCATTATTTACCAGGTGCTCACTGACACCTATAAAGCCCCGGCAAGGCCTCTGTCTGTCCAGCATAGGCGACTGGTTTGCTACACCTATATGCCAGTCGCTGAGGCCATCTCTGTCTGTGCACCAGTGCTTGCAGTCTCATGGTTTAGTGAGGCTGCCTTGTCCGGTATATTGGCAAGGCCAGTAGAGCCTCCTCTCTCGTTGTACCAGTGTCAAGGCTGCCTTTCCCGATATATTGGCAAGGCCGGTAGAGCCTCCTTCCTCGTTGTACCAATCTCTAGGCTGCCTTGCCCGGTATATTGGCAAGGCCGGTGAGGCCTCCTTCCTCTCTGTTGCAAGCCTCCAGGCTGCCTTGCCCGGTATATTGGTAAGGCCGGTAGAACCTATTCCATCTCGTGCCAGTCTAAGGTTGCCTTACCCGGTATTGGCAAGGCCGGTAGAGCCTGTCTCACATTCTCTGTACCACTACTCACTATTGCTATGTACAAAGTTAATGTTGTTATATGTGTATGCCTAACCCGCAAGGGTTCTTTTTAAACTTTTCAATAAAGTTGTGTTTTTATCTTAACACTGTGTCTGAGAGTCAAAACAATCCGTGACAATTTGTGTGTGTGGGGATCCTGACCTCACCTATGTGTTTGTGTGTGTGTGTGTGTGTGGGGATCCTGATCTCATCTAATTTTGGGTGTGTGGGGATACTGATCTCATCTAGTTGTGTGTGTGTGGGGATCCTGATCTCATCTATGTGTGTGTGTGGGAGGTGGGGATCCTGATCTCATCTATGTGCATACTCATCGAGATTTCACCTGAAACACAAACACTGGTCTAATTGGGAGAAAAATCAGCAGCGCCTGAGATGTATAGGAACTAGTGGCAGTAGAAACACTCTTACAAGTGCACGGGACCAAGGGGCACATGATAACAGTGTTGTTGATGTCTCTGAGAGTGGTAAATATTGTACTTTTAACTGTGTCTCTTACTGCTCTTGTGCTAGTGCAAAGCATGGGGGAATATGACTCTGAGTTAGTAGGAGGAGGTGACCTGTGTCATAGAGTGCCAACACCTGCCACAGCCACCACCTCCATCACCACTAGTCATGTTGTTAAAACAAACATGTTAATTGTAATTCTATGTGCTGCCAACCAACATTTGCTGAGTTCTTAGAAAAGAAATTTCAAAGACGGCACAAAGATTATCCAAAAGTACTCCTGTGTAATAGCAATGTTGCCAAAATGTTGGCAGTTTACATACTGTCCTGCTCTGTTCTTGTTAACAGAGGATTTAATGAACTGATGTCATGTGCAGCATACCATTGGCACAGCCCAAGCCACAGTTATTTTTGAAGGACATATGTGTCTAGGGTTATTCAAGCAGATGGTTAATGTGGTGGACAAAAGGGCAGAACAAGATAGTTCATCTGACCACATATATGGGTGGCCAGAGTATGGACTGTATGATTGTCACTCTTTACTGGGGATATTTTTCATCAATGGGCAGCAGAAGAAGTTCAGAACCAGTAGTAAAAGTCAATATCAGAGTAGCCCATACTATTGGCAGGCCACCCTGTTCATGCACAGCTTTGAGAGATTATAACACAAAGCTTCACATGTGTTAAATGAACTTCAGCAGGTGAAAGACGATTGATTGTACCCTACACTTTGAAAGCTGACTTTATGTGTGCTGACAATGGCTCCAACGTGATAGCTGCCTTGAGAATATCAGATATGGTGGCTGTAACCTGAATTGCCCATGTCCTGAATCTAGTTATTACTTGATTATTCTTATAACCCAAAACCCTCAGAGAAATAGTAAATATATTTTGCAAACTCTGCACATTTTACCCAGTACTACAGTGCTTACAATGCATTATATTCCACAAAAGATAGCTATCACTTTGCCCTATCAACAACTTAAAATGAAGGTCCCTACCATTCTACATGATGGAGCACTTGCATGAGTAGTACAAGGCTGATAGCAATTATATAATACATAATTAGGAGGCTTTGGAGGGGTCTTCTTAGTCACTTCGCCTAATGCTAATGATAGTAGGAAACGGCTGTCAAACAGAAGTGTTAGTAGACTTACATTTCTAACAATGAACCAGCATCTAATACCATCTGAGTATCAGGTAGCAGAAGTGGACAAACTATACAAAGTAAAGGAAGCGCATGTCACATTGACTAGTAACAGAAGCACGTAGGAGGAAGAGGTATTTGAAAGGGTGCCACCATCTAGCAGAGTTGGGACCATCGATTAATGTTTGACAAAAATCTGATGATAATGCAAGAAAATGGATTCAAACATGATAATACAAATAATTAGTCTAGAATTCATTCCCATGAATCATAATTAAATAGATAAATTAAAAAAAAAAAAAATATATATATATATATATATATATATATATATATATATATATATATATATATATATTAAAGGAATAGTAATACTGGCAAATAAAACATAGTATGAGGCCAGATTTGAAGTTTACTGCTCCTAGGAGTGGTCCCACTGTTGTGAGATGGTTACTGCATTCTTGTACGTTAGCTACAAATTGACTACTGACAAACAAACAGTTGTGTGTCCAGCACTGACACGTACCACTCAGGGCCGGATTTACATCTCAGGAGCCTGTAGGCACAGAAATCTGAAGCATCTCCCCTTCTCCATTGGCCATCTCCATTGGACACCACCATAATGCTCCAAATCTCCACATTATCCCCCATATCCATATTGCCCTGACATTGCCCCCATCAGCTCCAACTTATCCCCCATCAGCTCCAATTTATCCCCCATCAGCTCCATATTGCCTTCTCATTGCCCCCATCAGCTCCACCTTGCCCCATCATCTCCAACTTGCCCCCATCATCTCTACATTACCCACATCAGCTCCAAATTACCCTCACATTGATCCCATTAGCTCCAACTTGCCCCCATCAGCTCCACCATGTTTGGGACAGCTGATGTTATTTTTGATAGTCTTATATTCTGAATTTCATGCTATAACTCTCAAAGAATATTTTGCAATATATCTTTAGCATCTACATTTTCACCACCACATTTCAGTAGCAAGAAGGTTGTGTCCAAGATTTCATGTTTCCTTCATTATAAAAACGTGAAACACAGCAAAGAAAGATTCCCTTATATTACGTTTAAAAATGACTTCCAAGAAATATGAAAGCAATATCGAAATTCCTACTATCTTAAAGTCCAATTTCAAGCTTATCTTATTATACAGTAAATAATTTCCAGATATTTATTCACAATGAAATTGAGAATGAAAAAATGGAATCTTAAAATGGGATGAACACATCCATAAAAATTTAATTCTCAATCAGATAATAAAATATTAATATTGGATTATTTGAATAGTAAAGTCATACAGACTTTGTGAAGCAATGCATTGGAGATGTCTCTAGTAGCATCCAAGAAGTTATAGGGAAATTATACCTTTGTGTTAATTTTTTAATAAATCCATGGTGCTTTCTGAAATATAATTCCTTATATGTGTGCTAATATCCATAAATTATGTATAATATAATAATAACCACTATACCTTCACACTTCAAATGTTTTTCATGGCATCTGAGTCTTCATGTGATAGAAAAAACATGTTGCCCATTTAGGTTTGTGGGTCAGTACCTGCTGACCACTATGTAATATTGTGAAAGCTATGTGATATTTAGAAATCCAAGTTCTTAGGAGACTCTCTGCCAGACAACAGTGCAGACATCTTGACAAAGAGGCATCTGTGCACTTGCACTGTCCTTTCCTGTCTATACCGTGCGGTACAATGCAACTCCTCGTTAGGTTACTTGCCAGTTAGTGAGACGACAAGGACGGACTGCAAGTCGGCAAGGATCAAATCAGTCCTTAAGGGAAGGAAATTCCCTTGGCCTTTGGCCCTTAAGGGGTTAAAAGATTGTCTTACCCAGGTAGGTGTCCTACATGCATCAGTCAGACTATATATGTCTACCTACATTTTTCATTATGTCTGCCTTTTCCTTTGTATAGTGATCTCTACTAAAGCTGGTCTTTCACCCCTTACAACCAATGTGCTGCACACCCGTGTTGTCCACAAGGGACTAAATCACACCTTCCTCACAATAAACCTCATCTGTTAATAGACCTGAATGCAGGAGTAATTCTCTAAAAACAGAGATAACAGGTCACCTTAATCTTAGTGGACAAAGAGGCAAAAAATGTACATAGACCCAGACAAAAGCTATAAGAACACTGACTTGGCTGGAAATGAACTCCGTGTTAATGACCGGTATGGCTCATTGACATACCTGTAAACTTTTAAATTGAGGGAACCTGGAGATATTGAACTTATAGTCCCTTAAATAAGGACTCTCAGTGGAAGGTCCTACTCGCTTTAATCCAGTGATGTTCCAGTTAGTAATAAAGGAACCATTAACATGCAACAGCTTGGAGATGTCACTGCTTGATCACACACAACACAAGCTGGACGTCTTCCTCTGTATTCCTGGTACAAACAGAACCCATTCAGAGGCTAAAGACGCAGTTAATTGGTGCAGATCATAAAGTAGATATCAATGGACCTTGCCACCCTGAGAATTCATCCCTTCACCCTGACACCCTGGGATCTGGGTAAAAATCCAAAGTCCCACTTAAACACAGAGGTTCTCACGTTTGGTCATTGGGTCGTATCCAGAAATGAAAAGAGGAGCAATTCTGGGGGAAAGACCAACTGACCATAGAGAACAAATACAATTGCACACATTTCTCAATACTCTAATAAGTGCTTTTAACCCTCTGAATGCTAGAGGGGTATGCAACAGATTGTGAAGCACACATCTGGCACTCAAACGGTTAATCCCCTGAATGCTTTTGAGCCCACTTTAGCATTCAAAGAGCTAAAAGAAGTAGAAGAAGTCAGAGATGCTCAACTAGACTCATGAGCCTGCAAGGGTATGCAAAAGCTCACTGGGACTGTGTCCTCGCGTCCAGGGTGCAATCTCTTTTAGCTCACAAATGCCATACACAGAGAAGAAATATTCTGAAGCATATCATACTGGTCCTGCCGAAATGAAAGTCCAGCCACGAAATGCCAGACAATTCTTCTCTGAACAAGGGAAGCAGCTAACCCCAGACGTACGTTTCGGCCTTCTTGGGCCTCGTCGGTGAGGTGCAGCTGATCCCTCTAGGCACTTGTGAGCAAGGGGTCCACGTCTGGATTCCCCCATTACCCTTAGGGTGACTAACCGTAAGAGCAATTTGCATAGAAGTAGAAGAAGTCAGAGATGCTCAACTAGACTCATGAGCCTGCAAGGGTATGCAAAAGCTCACTGGGACTGTGTCCTCGCGTCCAGGGTGCAATCTCTTTTAGCTCACAAATGCCATACACAGAGAAGAAATATTCTGAAGCATATCATACTGGTCCTGCCGAAATGACAGTCCAGCCACGAAATGCCAGACAATTCTTCTCTGAACAAGGGAAGCAGCTAACCCCAGACGTACGTTTCGGCCTTCTTGGGCCTCGTCGGTGAGGTGCAGCTGATCCCTCTAGGCACTTGTGAGCAAGGGGTCCACGTCTGGATTCCCCCATTACCCTTAGGGTGACTAACCCTAAGAGCAATTTGCATAGAAGTAGAAGAAGTCAGAGATGCTCAACTAGACTCATGAGCTTGCAAGGGTATGCAAAAGCTCACTGGGACTGTGTCCTCGCGTCCAGGGTGCAATCTCTTTTAGCTCACAAATGCCATACACAGAGAAGAAATATTCTGAAGCATATCATACTGGTCCTGCCGAAATGACAGTCCAGCCACGAAATGCCAGACAATTCTTCTCTGAACAAGGGAAGCAGCTAACCCCAGACGTACGTTTCGGCCTTCTTGGGCCTCGTCGGTGAGGTGCAGCTGATCCCTCTAGGCACTTGTGAGCAAGGGGTCCACGTCTGGATTCCCCCATTACCCTTAGGGTGACTAACCCTAAGAGCAATTTCCATAGAAGTAGAAGAAGTCAGAGATGCTCAACTAGACTCATGAGCCTGCAAGGGTATGCAAAAGCTCACTGGGACTGTGTCCTCGCGTCCAGGGTGCAATCTCTTTTAGCTCACAAATGCCATACACAGAGAAGAAATATTCTGAAGCATATCATACTGGTCCTGACAAAATGACAGTCCAGCCACGAAATGCCAGACAATTCTTCTCTGAACAAGGGAAGCAGCTAACCCCAGACGTACGTTTCGGCCTTCTTGGGCCTCGTCGGTGAGGTGCAGCTGATCCCTCTAGGGACATGTGAGCAAGGGGTCCACGTCTGGATTCCCCCACTACCCTTAGGGTGACTAACCCTAAGAGCAATTTGCATAGAAGTAGAAGAAGTCAGAGATGCTCAACTAGACTCATGAGCCTGCAAGTGTATGCAAAAGCTCACTGGGACTGTGTCCTCGCGTCCAGGGTGCAATCTCTTTTAGCTCACAAATGCCATACACAGAGAAGAAATATTCTGAAGCATATCATACTGGTCCTGCCGAAATGACAGTCCAGCCACGAAATGCCAGACAATTCTTCTCTGAACAAGGGAAGCAGCTAACCCCAGACGTACGTTTCGGCCTTCTTGGGCCTCGTCGGTGAGGTGCAGCTGATCCCTCTAGGCACTTGTGAGCAAGGGGTCCACGTCTGGATTCCCCCATTACCCTTAGGGTGACTAACCCTAAGAGCAATTTGCATAGAAGTAGAAGAAGTCAGAGATGCTCAACTAGACTCATGAGCCTGCAAGGGTATGCAAAAGCTCACTGGGACTGTGTCCTCGCGTCCAGGGTGCAATCTCTTTTAGCTCACAAATGCCATACACAGAGAAGAAATATTCTGAAGCATATCATACTGGTCCTGCCGAAATGACAGTCCAGCCACGAAATGCCAGACAATTCTTCTCTGAACAAGGGAAGCAGCTAACCCCAGACGTACGTTTCGGCCTTCTTGGGCCTCGTCGGTGAGGTGCAGCTGATCCCTCTAGGCACTTGTGAGCAAGGGGTCCACGTCTGGATTCCCCCATTACCCTTAGGGTGACTAACCCTAAGAGCAATTTGCATAGAAGTAGAAGAAGTCAGAGATGCTCAACTAGACTCATGAGCCTGCAAGGGTATGCAAAAGCTCACTGGGACTGTGTCCTCGCGTCCAGGGTGCAATCTCTTTTAGCTCACAAATGCCATACACAGAGAAGAAATATTCTGAAACATATCATACTGGTCCTGCCGAAATGACAGTCCAGCCACGAAATGCCAGACAATTCTTCTCTGAACAAAGGAAGCAGCTAACCCCAGACGTACGTTTCGGCTTTCTTGGGCCTCGTCGGTGAGGTGCAGCTGATCCCTCTAGGCACTTGTGAGCAAGGGGTCCACGTCTGGATTCCCCCATTACCCTTAGGGTGACTAACCCTAAGAGCAATTTGCATAGAAGTAGAAGAAGTCAGAGATGCTCAACTAGACTCATGAGCCTGCAAGGGTATGCAAAAGCTCACTGGGACTGTGTCCTCGCGTCCAGGGTGCAATCTCTTTTAGCTCACAAATGCCATACACAGAGAAGAAATATTCTGAAGCATATCATACTGGTCCTGCCGAAATGACAGTCCAGCCACGAAATGCCAGACAATTCTTCTCTGAACAAGGGAAGCAGCTAACCCCAGACGTACGTTTCGGCCTTCTTGGGCCTCGTCGGTGAGATGCAGCTGATCCCTCTAGGCACTTGTGAGCAAGGGGTCCACGTCTGGATTCCCCCATTACCCTTAGGGTGACTAACCCTAAGAGCAATTTGCATAGAAGTAGAAGTCATCAGAGATGCTCAACTAGACTCATGAGCCTGCAAGGGTATGCAAAAGCTCACTGGGACTGTGTCCTCGCGTCCAGGGTGCAATCTCTTTTAGCTCACAAATGCCATACACAGAGAAGAAATATTCTGAAGCATATCATACTGGTCCTGACAAAATGACAGTCCAGCCACGAAATGCCAGACAATTCTTCTCTGAACAAGGGAAGCAGCTAACCCCAGACGTACGTTTCGGCCTTCTTGGGCCTCGTCGGTGAGGTGCAGCTGATCCCTCTAGGCACTTGTGAGCAAGGGGTCCACGTCTGGATTCCCCCATTACCCTTAGGGTGACTAACCCTAAGAGCAATTTCCATAGAAGTAGAAGAAGTCAGAGATGCTCAACTAGACTCATGAGCCTGCAAGGGTATGCAAAAGCTCACTGGGACTGTGTCCTCGCGTCCAGGGTGCAATCTCTTTTAGCTCACAAATGCCATACACAGAGAAGAAATATTCTAAAGCATAACATACATGTCCTGCCGAAATGACAGTCCAGCCACAAAACGCCAGACAATTCTTCTCTGAACAAGGGAAGCAGCTAACCCCAGACGTACGTTTCGGCCTTCTTGGGCCTCGTCGGTGAGGTGCAGCTGATCCCTCTATGCACTTGTGAGCAAGGGGTCCACGTCTGGATTCCCCCATTACCCTTAGGGTGACTAACTCTAAGAGCAATTTGCATAGCAGTAGAAGAAGTCAGAGATGCTCAACTAGACTCATGAGCCTGCAAGGGTATGCAAAAGCTCACTGGGACTGTGTCCTCGCGTCCAGGGTGCAATCTCTTTTAGCTCACAAATGCCATACACAGAGAAGAAATATTCTGAAGCATATCATACTGGTCCTGACAAAATGACAGTCCAGCCACGAAATGCCAGACAATTCTTCTCTGAACAAGGGAAGCAGCTAACCCCAGACGTACGTTTCGGCTTTTTTGGGCCTTGTCAGTGAGGTGCAGCTGATCCCTCTAGGCACTTGTGAGCAAGGGGTCCACGTCTGGATTCCCCCATTACCCTTAGGGTGACTAACCCTAAGAGCAATTTGCATAGAAGTAGAAGAAGTCAGAGATGCTCAACTAGACTCATGAGCCTGCAAGGGTATGCAAAAGCTCACTGGGACTGTGTCCTCGCGTCCAGGGTGCAATCTCTTTTAGCTGACAAATGCCATACACAGAGAAGAAATATTCTGAAGCATATCATACTGGTCCTGCCGAAATGACAGTCCAGCCACGAAATGCCAGACAATTCTTCTCTGCACCTCACCGACGAGGCCCAAGAAGGCCGAAACGTACGTCTGGGGTTAGCTGCTTCCCTTGTTCAGAGAAGAATTGTCTGGCATTTCGTGGCTGGACTGTCATTTTGTCAGGACCAGTATGATATGCTTCAGAATATTTCTTCTCTGTGTATGGCATTTGTGAGCTAAAAGAGATTGCACCCTGGACGCGAGGACACAGTCCTAGTGAGCTTTTGCATACCCTTGCAAGCTCATGAGTCTAGTTGAGCATCTCTGACTTCTTCTACTTCTATGCAAATTGCTCTTAGGGTTAGTCACCCTAAGGGTAATGGGGGAATCCAGACGTGGACCCCTTGCTCACAGGTGCTTATAGGGATCAGCTGCACCTCACCGACGAGGTCCGAGAAGGCCGAAGCGTACGTCTGGGGTTAGTTGCTTCCCTTGTTCAGAGAAGAATTGTCTGGCATTTCGTGGCTGGACTGTCGTTTTGTCAGGACCAGTATGATATGCTTCAGAATATTTCTTCTCTGTGTATGGCATTTGTGAGCTAAAAGAGATTGCACCCTGGACGCGAGGACACAGTCCCAGTGAGCTTTTGCATACCCTTGCAAGCTCATGAGTCTAGTTGAGCATCTCTGACTTCTTCTACTTCTATGCAAATTGCTCTTAGGGTTAGTCACCCTAAGGGTAATGGGGGAATCCAGACGTGGACCCCTTGCTCACAGGTGCTTAGAGGGATCAGCTGCACCTCACCGACGAGGCCGAAACATACGTCTGGGGTTAGCTGCTTCCCTTGTTCAGAGAAGAATTGTCTGGCATTTCGTGGCTGGACTGTCATTTTGTCAGGACCAGTATGATATGCTTCAGAATATTTCTTCTCTGTGTATGGCATTTGTGAGCTAAAAGAGATTGCACCCTGGACGCGAGGACACAGTCCCAGTGAGCTTTTGCATACCCTTGCAAGCTCATGAGTCTAGTTGAGCATCTCTGACTACTTCTACTTCTATGCAAATTGCTCTTAGGGTTAGTCACCCTAAGGGTAATGGGGGAATCCAGACGTGGACCCCTTGCTCAAAGGTGCTTAGAGGGATCAGCTGCACCTCACCGACGAGGCCCAAGAAGGCCGAAACGTACGTCTGGGGTTAGCTGCTTCCCTTGTTCAGAGAAGAATTGTCTGGCATTTCGTGGCTGGACTGTCATTTTGTCAGGACCAGTATGATATGCTTCAGAATATTTCTTCTCTGTGTATGGCATTTGTGAGCTAAAAGAGATTGCACCCTGGACGCGAGGACACAGTCCCAGTGAGCTTTTGCATACCCTTGCAAGCTCATGAGTCTAGTTGAGCATCTCTGACTTCTTCTACTTCTATGCAAATTGCTCTTAGGGTTAGTCACCCTAAGGGTAATGGGGGAATCCAGACGTGGACCCCTTGCTCACAGGTGCTTAGAGGGATCAGCTGCACCTCACCGACGAGGCCCAAGAAGGCCGAAACGTACGTTTGGGGTTAGCTGCTTCCCTTGTTCAGAGAAGAATTGTCTGGCATTTCGTGGCTGGACTGTCATTTTGTCAGGACCAGTATGATATGCTTCAGAATATTTCTTCTCTGTGTATGGCATTTGTGAGCTAAAAGAGATTGCACCCTGGACGCGAGGACACAGTCCCAGTGAGCTTTTGCATACCCTTGCAAGCTCATGAGTCTAGTTGAGCATCTCTGACTTCTTCTACTTCTATGCAAATTGCTCTTAGGGTTAGTCACCCTAAGGGTAATGGGGGAATCCAGACGTGGACCCCTTGCTCACAGGTGCTTAGAGGGATCAGCTGCACCTCACCGACGAGGCCCAAGAAGGCCGAAACGTACGTCTGGGGTTAGCTGCTTCCCTTGTTCAGAGAAGAATTGTCTGGCATTTCGTGGCTGGACTGTCATTTTGTCAGGACCAGTATGATATGCTTCAGAATATTTCTTCTCTGTGTATGGCATTTGTGAGCTAAAAGAGATTGCACCCTGGACGCGAGGACACAGTCCCAGTGAGCTTTTGCATACCCTTGCAAGCTCATGAGTCTAGTTGAGCATCTCTGACTTCTTCTACTTCTATGCAAATTGCTCTTAGGGTTAGTCACCCTAAGGGTAATGGGGGAATCCAGACGTGGACCCCTTGCTCACAGGTGCTTAGAGGGATCAGCTGCACCTCACCGACGAGGCCCAAGAAGGCCGAAACGTACGTCTGGGGTTAGCTGCTTCTCTTGTTCAGAGAAGAATTGTCTGGCATTTCGTGGCTGGACTGTCATTTTGTCAGGACCAGTATGATATGCTTCAGAATATTTCTTCTCTGTGTATGGCATTTGTGAGCTAAAAGAGATTGCACCCTGGACGCGAGGACACAGTCCCAGTGAGCTTTTGCATACCCTTGCAAGCTCATGAGTCTAGTTGAGCATCTCTGACTTCTTCTACTTCTATGCAAATTGCTCTTAGGGTTAGTCACCCTAAGGGTAATGGGGGAATCCAGACGTGGACCCCTTGCTCACAGGTGCTTAGAGGGATCAGCTGCACCTCACCGACGAGACCCAAGAAGGCCGAAACGTACGTCTGGGGTTAGCTGCTTCCTTTGTTCAGAGAAGAATTGTCTGGCATTTCATGGCTGGACTGTCATTTTGTCAGGACCAGTATGATATGCTTCAGAATATTTCTTCTCTGTGTATGGCATTTGTGAGCTAAAAGAGATTGCACCCTGGACGCGAGGACACAGTCCCAGTGAGCTTTTGCATACCCTTGCAAGCTCATGAGTCTAGCTGAGCATCTCTGACTTCTTCTACTTCTATGCAAATTGCTCTTAGGGTTAGTCACCCTAAGGGTAATGGGGGAATCCAGACGTGGACCCCTTGCTCACAGGTGCTTAGAGGGATCAGCTGCACCTCACCGACGAGGCCGAAACGTACGTCTGGGGTTAGCTGCTTCCCTTGTTCAGAGAAGAATTGTCTGGCATTTCGTGGCTGGACTGTCATTTTGTCAGGACCAGTATGATATGCTTCAGAATATTTCTTCTCTGTGTATGGCATTTGTGATCTAAAAAAGATTGCACCCTGGACGCGAGGACATAGTCCCAGTGAGCTTTTGCATACCCTTGCAAGCTCATGAGTCTAGTTGAGCGTCTCTGACTTCTTCTACTTCTATGCAAATTGCTCTTAGGGTTAGTCACCCTAAGGGTAATGGGGGAATCCAGACGTGGACCCCTTGCTCACAGGTGCTTAGAGGGATCAGCTGCACCTCACCGACGAGGCCCAAGAAGGCCGAAACGTACGTCTGGGGTTAGCTGCTTCCCTTGTTCAGAGAAGAATTGTCTGGCATTTCGTGGCTGGACTGTCATTTTGTCAGGACCAGTATGATATGCTTCAGAATATTTCTTCTCTGTGTATGGCATTTGTGAGCTAAAAGAGATTGCACCCTGGACGCGAGGACACAGTCCCAGTGAGCTTTTGCATACCCTTGCAAGCTCATGAGTCTAGTTGAGCATCTCTGACTTCTTCTACTTCTATGCAAATTGCTCTTAGGGTTAGTCACCCTAAAGGTAATGGGGGAATCCAGACGTGGACCCCTTGCTCACAGGTGCTTAGAGGGATCAGCTGCACCTCACCGACGAGGCCCAAGAAGGCCGAAACGTACGTCTGGGGTTAGCTGCTTCCCTTGTTCAGAGAAGAATTGTCTGGCATTTCGTGGCTGGACTGTCATTTTGTCAGGACCAGTATGATATGCTTCTCTGTGTATGGCATTTGTGAGCTAAAAGAGATTGCACCCTGGACGCGAGGACACAGTCCCAGTGAGCTTTTGCATACCCTTGCAAGCTCATGAGTCTAGTTGAGCATCTCTGACTTCTTCTACTTCTATGCAAATTGCTCTTAGGGTTAGTCACCCTAAGGGTAATGGGGGAATCCAGACGTGGACCCCTTGCTCACAGGTGCTTAGAGGGATCAGCTGCACCTCACCGACGAGGCCCAAGAAGGCCGAAACGTACGTCTGGGGTTAGCTGCTTCCCTTGTTCAGAGAAGAATTGTCTGGCATTTCGTGGCTGGACTGTCATTTTGTCAGGACCAGTATGATATGCTTCAGAATATTTCTTCTCTGTGTATGGCATTTGTGAGCTAAAAGAGATTGCACCCTGGACGCGAGGACACAGTCCCAGTGAGCTTTTGCATACCCTTGCAAGCTCATGAGTCTAGTTGAGCATCTCTGACTTCTTCTACTTCTATGCAAATTGCTCTTAGGGTTAGTCACCCTAAGGGTAATGGGGGAATCCAGACGTGGACCCCTTGCTCACAGGTGCTTAGAGGGATCAGCTGCACCTCACCGACGAGGCCCAAGAAGGCCGAAACATACGTCTGGGGTTAGCTGCTTCCCTTGTTCAGAGAAGAATTGTCTGGCATTTCGTGGCTGGACTGTCATTTTGTCAGGACCAGTATGATATGCTTCAGAATATTTCTTCTCTGTGTATGGCATTTGTGAGCTAAAAGAGATTGCACCCTGGACGCGAGGACACAGTCCCAGTGAGCTTTTGCATACCCTTGCAAGCTCATGAGTCTAGTTGAGCATCTCTGACTTCTTCTACTTCTATGCAAATTGCTCTTAGGGTTAGTCACCCTAAGGGTAATGGGGGAATCCAGACGTGGACCCCTTGCTCACAGGTGCTTAGAGGGATCAGCTGCACCTCACCGACGAGGCCCAAGAAGGGCGAAACGTACGTCTGGGGTTAGCTGCTTCCCTTGTTCAGAGAAGAATTGTCTGGCATTTCGTGGCTGGACTGTCATTTTGTCAGGACCAGTATGATATGCTTCAGAATATTTCTTCTCTGTGTATGGCATTTGTGAGCTAAAAGAGATTGCACCCTGGACGCGAGGACACAGTCCCAGTGAGCTTTTGCATACCCTTGCAAGCTCATGAGTCTAGTTGAGCATCTCTGACTTCTTCTACTTCAAAGAGCTAAAAGCCCAATTTATATCATGTGGGATTTTACATTTGTGCCATATGGTGCAATTGGTTTGACACAGAATTACTCTACTTTTCCCTATGTACATATGGCCAATGGTCTTTTTCAGATTATAAACTGAAACAGCTAGAAACAGGCTACCACAGAGATTCAAATGCAAAAAATAAAAGTATAAAAATATAGCAGATGACTGCATAAAGAACACCTATCTAGGTTAAGTCCTTCTGTTAAACAAATGGAGTCATTTAATCTTAGGGTACAATATCCCTTTATTGAGCCCATAGCAACATTGGTCTCCACTAGTGATGAGCGAGTACCCCAATGCTCGGGTGTTCGGGTGCTCTGACCGAGCGCCCCCGGAGGCTCGAGTGCTCGGCCGAGCACCCGAGCCCCATTGAAGTCAATGGGAGGACTCGAGCATTACACCAGGCACCCCCTGCTCTGATGAGGGGAGGGTGCCTGGTCCATAGGAAAAGGGCAGAAAAGGATGGAAACACCACAGAAATGGTTCAGTGACAGCATAGGGAGGATGTCTGGATGCATCTTGGACTCCAACATCGCTGCTGGGAACGATCTTTCGCCCGTAGTACGCCATTTTTACAGACTGACCGTAAAACACACAAAAAGGAAAATAAAAACGACTTTAGGCGAAAAATTGTTACCAAACAGTATTTGCTGTATATTTACTTGTATATCATCTGCAAATTCTCCCAAAAATTTCCTCGATTTTTCTGAAGTGAGGCCATGATTAAGAGGGAAACGTGCGCAGAGGCAAATTCTCCCAAAAATTTCCTTGATTTTTCTGAACTGAGGCCATGATTAAGAGGGAAACGTGCGCAAAGGCAAATTCTCCCAAAAATTTCCTCGATTTTTCTGAACTGGGGCCATGATTAAGAGGGAAACGTGCGCTGAGCCGACCATCTAAACATTATGGGTGAGGGTCTGCTGCGGAGCTGACCATCCTAAACATTATATGCGAAGGCCCGCTAGTGAGCTGACGCTATAAAACATTATATGAGAGGGCCCGCTAGAGAGCTGACCCAATAAAACAGTATATGAGAAGGCCCGCTGGTGAGCTGACCTATATAAAAATTGTCAAACAGGGCCCGCTGGTGAGCTGGCCCTATATAAAAATTATATCACAGGGCCCGCTGGTGAGCTGGCCCTATATAAAAATTATATCCCAGGGCATATGGAAGAGGAGGAGGAGGATGAGAAGATTAAGAGTCAACCATATACCCGTTTTTTGGGTGGAAGGGGTGAATGGGAATACAGAGTATTCCCATCATTGTAAATAACATATATAAAGTGAGTTTATGTTCCCCCGGGGCTTTCCTCCAGTGGAGTGGAGAAGTCAGGGGAAATCCAGGCCTTGTTCATTTTTATAAGTGTCAACCTATCAGCATTGTCGGTGGAAAGGCGGATACGCTTATCTGTTATGATGCCACCAGCAGCACTAAATACCCGCTCAGACAGAACGCTGGCGGCAGGGCAGGCCAGCACCTCCAAGGCGTAGAGTGCCAGTTCATACCACATGTCCAGCTTGGACACCCAGTAGTTGTAAGGCACAGAGGGATCATTGAGGACGCTGACACGGTCTGCTACGTACTCCTTCACCATCTTCCAAAACTTTTCCCTCCTTGTGACACTAGGCTACGCATCAGGGTGAGGGTGCTGGCGGGGTGTCATGAAGGTGTCCCACGCCTTGGAGAGTGTTGCCCTGCCTTTGTCGGAACTGCTGTGTGCTCCCCTTTTCTCCCCTTCTCGGTTGGCCAAGGTAGCACGTACTCTGCCGCCAGCGTTGTCAGATGGAAAATTTTGGAGGAATTTTTCAACAAGAACCTTCTGGTATTGCACCATTTTGCTTGTCCTCTCCAGCGGAGGAATGAGAGATGAGAAATTCTCTTTGTAGCGGGGGTCCAGAAGGGTGAACACCCAGTAATCCGTGTTGTCTAAAATGCGTGTAACGCGTGGGTCACGGGAAAGGCAGCCTAACATAAAGTCAGCCATGTGTGCCAGAGTACCAACAGGCAAGATTTCGCTGTCCTCACCAGGAGGATGACTCTCAATCTCCTCATCCTCTTCCTCCTCTTCTGCCCACCCACGCTGAAGAGATGGAACTAAAGTTCCATGGCTACCCTCTGTAGCGGAGGCAACCGTGTCTTCCTCCTCCTCCTCCGCCTCCTCCAATTGTCGCTGAGAAGACGAAGTGAGGGTGCTCTGGCTATAACCTTGTGTAAGCTCTTCCTCCCGCATTTCCACCTCTTCCACATGCAAAGCGTCAGTTTTAATTGTGAGCAGCGAGCGTTTCAGTAGACACAGAAGTGGGATGGTTACACTGATAATAGCGTTATCGCCGCTCACCATCTGTGTCGATTCCTCAAAATTGCGTAAAACCTCACAGAGGTCTGACATCCATTCCCACTCCTCACTTCTGATTACAGGAAGTTGAACGGAGAGGCGACGACCGTGTAACAGCTGGTACTCCACTACTGCCCTCTGCTGCTCACAAAGCCGGGCCAACATGTGGAAGGTGGAGTTCCAGCGCGTGCTCACGTCACACAGCAGCCGGTGAGCTGGCAATTGTAAGCGCTGCTGCAGCTTCAACAGGCCGGCCGAAGCTGTAGATGACTTACGGAAATGTGCACACACGCGGCGCACCTTGGTCAAGAGATCATGCACATTGGGGTAGGTTTTTAGAAATCGCTGAACCACTAAATTAAATACATGCGCTAGGCATGGTACGTGTGTGAGCTTGCCGAGCTCCAAAGCCGCCACCAAGTTACGCCCATTATCACACACAACCATGCCTGGTTGCAGGTTGAGTGGCGAGAGCCACTGCTCGGTCTGGTGACTAATCCCCTGCAACAGCTCTGAGGCCGTGTGCTGTTTGTCCCCAAGGCAGATCAGCTTCAGCACGGCCTGTTGACGCTTCCCCACTGCAGTGCTACACTGCTTCCAGCTACTGGCTGATGGGGGAGTGGCGCTGCGTGTAGAGAATTCGGAGGTGGAAACGGAGGAGGAGGAGCCAATAACGTAAGTGCTGGCGGAAACCCTGATGGAGGTAGGGCCCGCAATCCTCGGCGTGGGTAGCACCCGTGCCATCCCAGGGTCCGAGTCGCTCCCAGCCTCCACGACATTCACCCAGTGTGCCGTCAGGGAAATGTAGCGTCCCTGGCCACAAGCACTTGTCCATGTGTCAGTCGTTAAGTGGACCTTCCCAGTAACTGCGTTGGTCAGGGCACGGGTGATGTTACGGGACACATGGTGGTGTAATGCGGGGATGGCACACCGGGAAAAGTAGTGGCGGCTGGGGACCGCGTACCGAGGGACAGCTACTGCCATCAGGCTGCGGAAGGACTCAGTGTCCACAAGCCTAAATGGCAGCATTTCGATGGCCAGTAATTTGGAAAGGTGTGAGGTTAGTGCTATGGCCTGTGGGTGGGTGGCTGGGTATTTTCGCTTGCGCTCAAATGCCTGGGGTAACGACATTTGGACGCTGTGCTGGGACAGGGAAGTGGATGTGGTCGCTGATGGTGCTTCAGATGGTACAGGTGCAGGGCGGGAGGTATGCGGTCCTGCGCCTTCAACAGGCGATTGGCCGGCACCGAAAACAGGGGAAGAGGAGGCAGTGGTGTGGCCTGCAGACACAGATGGGCGATCCAGTCGTTCCTCCCACTTACTACGGTGCTTGGATGCCATGTGTCGGATCATGCTGGTGGTGGTGAGGTTTCTAGTGTTCATGCCTCGGCTCATTCTGGTGTGGCACAGGTTGCAAACTACAATTCTTTTGTCGTCCGCACTTTCCTTAAAAAAACGCCATACCGCGGAACACCTACCCCTTGGCAAGGTAGATTTACGCAAGGGGGTGCTCCGTGGAACATTTGCGGGCCGGTTTGGTGCGGTCCGCCTTCTTTCTGTAGCCACACCACTGCCTCTTCCAGCCTGTTGCGGTGCTGCAGATGGCTCACCCTCAGGACTGCTGTCATCGCTCGGCTCTACACCTTCCCAGGTGGGGTCAGTCACCTCATCGTCCACCAAGTCCTCCTCCACTTCCTCACTCTGATCATCCTCCTCATGTCTTGATCCCACCACATACTCAGTCATTGACAACTGTATAACATCCTCCTCAACAAGGTCTTGAGACAGTAATAGTGGTTGATTTAATGGCAACTGTGTCTCATCATCATCATCATCCACTACTTCCTTTGACCTTAAATGCCGTTCACATCTGTCATCTTCTTGTGATTGGGTTCACTCTAGAGGTTGTGAATCAGGGCATAAGATGTCATGTTCCTCTGCAAGCGTGCTTGGAGAGAGGGTCAAATGAAGGATTGGTGATGAGACGAGCTCCTCACTATATCCCAGTGTGGGATCACTTCTTTGACCAGACCGTCTATGGTGGGAGGAAGGATGATCAGAGTGAGGATTATGTTGACCAGACTCTTGGCTACTGAGAGTGGACTTGGTGGAAGACAGGGTGGTGCTTAACCGACTGGAAGCAGTATCAGCTGACATCCAACCGACCACCTGTTCGCAGTGGTCGGACCTCGAGAGTGATGTCCTGCGACGCCCTGTAAAATGAGACATGAAGCTAGGTATGGTGGATGTCTTTCTTTCTTGTGCTCTGGCACCAGGCACAGTTTCTCCGCGTCCTGACCCGCGCCCTGAACTATCAGGATCACGTCCACTTCTCCGTCCCTTTTTACCCGCCTTCTTCATCTTACACGGAATATGTGACTTTGATATTTTAGTTTAAAGACTTAACAGTATTTCTTCCTATTCTGCAACTGTGCAGAGTACACAGAATATGCTGCTAAACTGCGGTGACGCACACTGAATGGAATATGTGACTTTGATATTTTAGTTTAAAGACTTAACAGTATTTCTTCCTATTCTGCAACTGTGCAGAGTACACAGAATAGGCTGCTAAACTGCGGCGAAGCACACTGAATGGAATATGTGACTTTGATATTTTAGTTTGAAGACTTAACAGTATTTCTTCCTATTCTGCAACTGTGCAGAGTACACAGAATAGGCTGCTAAACTGCGGCGAAGCACACTGAATGGAATATGTGACTTTGATATTTTAGTTTAAAGACTTAACAGTATTTCTTCCTATTCTGCAACTGTGCAGAGTACACAGAATAGGCTGCTAAACTGCGGCGAAGCACACTGAATGGAATATGTGACTTTGATATTTTAGTTTAAAGACTTAACAGTATTTCTTCCTATTCTGCAACTGTGCAGAGTACACAGAATATGCTGCTAAACTGCGGTGACGCACACTGAATGGAATATGTGACTTTGATATTTTAGTTTAAAGACTTAACAGTATTTCTTCCTATTCTGCAACTGTGCAGAGTACACAGAATAGGCTGCTAAACTGCGGCGAAGCACACTGAATGGAATATGTGACTTTGATATTTTAGTTTAAAGACTTAACAGTATTTCTTCCTATTCTGCAACTGTGCAGAGTACACAGAATAGGCTGCTAAACTGCGGCGAAGCACACTGAATGGAATATGTGACTTTGATATTTTAGTTTGAAGACTTAACAGTATTTCTTCCTATTCTGCAACTGTGCAGAGTACACAGAATAGGCTGCTAAACTGCGGTGACGCACACTGAATGGAATATGTGACTTTGATATTTTAGTTTGAAGACTTAACAGTATTTCTTCCTATTCTGCAACTGTGCAGAGCACACAGAATATTCTGCTAAACTGCGGCGAAGCACACTGAATGGAATATGTGACTTTGATATTTTAGTTTAAAGACTTAACAGTATTTCTTCCTATTCTGCAACTGTGCAGAGTACACAGAATATGCTGCTAAACTGCGGTGACGCACACTGAATGGAATATGTGACTTTGATATTTTAGTTTGAAGACTTAACAGAATGTGCTCTAATCTGCAACTTTGCACACTAAACAGAATGTGCTCTAATCTGCAACTTTGCACACTAAACAGAATGTGCTCTAATCTGCAACTTTGCACACTAAACAGAATGTGCTCTAATCTGCAACTTTGCACACTAAACAGAATATATGAAATTTTTTTTTTTTTTTTGTTTTTTTCCCCCCACACAAAATAAACTGCTGCCCCCACACACAGTAGTCCTAAAAAGGACTTTTGGTTCTTTTTTTTTAACAAATTTGCTTTTTTTCTCCCTACACTGACTTTCCCTTCCTATCCTCATCTCTCCCTGGCTAAGACTGAGCCGAACTCGCTGGTCAGGTGCTATACAGCACCCGACCACGGGTTCTGGCCAGCCAATCAGTGTAATGCCAGCAGCCAACATGGCTGCTGGCATTACACTGATGTCAGAGCCTCCCTGCACGTTTATTGGCTGCGCAGCAGCCGCAAAACGTGCGGGGAGGAGACCCGAACATGGCGGGCGAGCACATGCGGTACTCGTACGAGTACCGCCATGTGCCGATCCGAGCGATGCTCGAGCCGATCCGAGCATCGGCCGAGCATGCTCGCTCAAAACACTAGTCTCCACTAAAATGACTCTACGTCTGTTGTAGTGGAGACAGGAAGATGGGCTTCATTAGTCAGTATATAAATCTATGTAGGTCCTGGCAGGTGGACTCTTTCAATTGGCCACATGCAGTTATCCTATAACAAAGTGGTAGAATGCGTCGCTCCCTGTGAGCGTAACCGCACATGCGCAGTAGAGATTGCTGTTCCTGCAGTCTTTACTGCGCATGTGTGGTTTTGCACACAGGGATCTTCACTGTGAGCCGCCTGGAGCTCCCCGCTAAGGATCAGTGCGTTCGGCGAATCTCTACTGTGCATGACTGCAGTCATGCACAGAAGAGACTCGCCTAATGTGCTGATCTGGAGCAGGGAGCTCCTGACGGCTCACAGTCTGTCTCTGTTCCCAGCTCTGGGGCAGCAGCCGGGGCCACTAGGTGCACTTTAGCCTGTGTATACGGATTTTCATACTAGTATAACAATGAAGTATATAAAACACTGGGTTAATCTCTAGCAGTTGCAGGGCTGGCACCACCCATAGGTGAGGTAGGTGCCAGACTAGAGTGCATATCTACTGGGGGAGCAGAGCCACACGCACCTTGTCGGCTGCTGTGTGAAGGGAGAGATGTGACGCCTCAACAACTTTCCTTCCCTAGTTCCCTTCCTCCACTGAGCCCTCAACCACAACACAGAGGGTGTCACCAATTGTAGCAGAAAAGAAATATTACTAACCTATTTTTACATAACCAAATTCAAGACACAACTCAGTTTATGCATTAACCCCAACCGTGTCCCCTTGTAAGATTCTTACAAGGGGTTAATGCATAAAATGGGTTACATACTGCTCTTTGGCATATATAGGGTTAATCCATACATTGGATTTCATACTGCTCTCTCTCATACAAGGGGTTATATCCATACATTGGGTGACACACAGCTTTCTTTCATACAATGGGTTAAATCCATACATTGGGTTACATACAGCTCTCTTTCATACAAGGGGTTAATCCATACATTGGGTTAAATACAACTGTGCTACAAGTGGTTAATTCATGCAGTGGGTTACATACAGCTCTCTCTTACAGAAGAGAGAGCTGAATGTAACCCAGTGTATAGATTAACCCCTTGTAAAAGCTGCATGTAACCCAGTATATGTGTTAACCCCTTGTATGCCACAGAGTTTCATGTAACCCAATGTGTGGATTAATCCTGTGTATGACAGAGTGGTATGTAACCCAATGCATGGCTTAACCCCATTGTACACCAGATTTGCGACAAACAATTCTATTAATTAGCGCATAAAAGGCGCTAAGGTAACAATCATTAAAAGAGGTGGGGTTTAGGTAGGCGGGGCATAAAGGAGCAGGATACCAGGGGTGCAGCCAATTGGATGGCAAAATAAAGTTTTGTCTAGGGTGGCAAAAATCCTTGCACCAGCCCTGAGCAGATGGACATTGGCAGTTGGTCTTCACTATGACATCACAGTAACAGATATTCCTGACAAACTGAACACAACAGCATTTTCCTGATACTGTAAGGAGATAAGGACACTTGTAGTCTACAGTGTAGGACAGAGGACCTTCTTTTACTTCCTATTGTTATTGTTTGTTGCGACAGTTTTTATAACAATCAGAGACTTGTATAGACAGCGCGTTACTTTTTCATCGGATTTGACATCCCCTGCACACGTGCCAACATGCCTATTTGTGTGCATTATAAATTTGCGTGCATGCTGCTGTATGCCACCGTCTTATTCAGCGGGCAGAGCTTTGTCTTAGTTGGAGAACTTAAGCAATCCATCATGAGACGGGAGATGCTGAATCCCAAATTGTGTGACCTGAAGATCAGTGATGCTGAGTCTGGGGAAGGTAAGACAAACCCCCACACTTCTGTACAAGCTCCATATTCTCACAAAAGTGGAGCAATTCTGGGGAAAACCAATTGGATCACACGGTACAAAATATTCCCAGGGATATAAAATGGCTTTTTAACTCATTGCATTCTACAGAGGTCTTCAACACATTCAATGCATTGGATTGATCACTAACATTCAAGGGGTTCAAAGCCTTATATCTATGTTAATCTGCATTTATAACCTGTGGTGCCGCTGGTTTGCTCCACAATTGATCCACTTTTTATTCCATGTGTATGGACCATAATGGTACAGCCGAGGAGCAACACATCTGGAAGGGGGCGCAGTTGTGACAGGGCCAAGCGTCCATGGGCACCCAGTAGATTATAGTTATACCCCTGGGTAATTATTTGTGCATTAACCCTTTGAGTACCAGAGGGGTATACAACACTTTGCAAAGTAATGTGTTGCGTACCCTTCTGACACTCAAAGGGTTAAAAAGCCCCAAAAAATGTTTGCCTGCAGACCTCTAATGAGTGACGCCTCATGCCATTGCCTCAGTGAATAGTGCTCCCCATTTGTTTAATCTCTGACTAAAGGAGACGTTTCACCCCATAATAAAACAAATCCTAAAGGGCCATGTGAATTTTTCCCTTGCTTCTTGGTAGGATCTGTAATTAGTTCTGGATGACATGTCCATTGAGGTGGATACTTCAGTTCCTAGCAGGACCACAGGCAGAGCTGGATTTCCCAGTAGACAGAGTAGGCAGCTGCCTAAAGCTCCAGAGTTTGAGAGATGCCTCAGCTGTGCTGAATTGTGGGTGTGGCCAGAGCAATCTCAATATCCCAGCACCAGTTTAATACCCCTTTACGGGATATTATTTAATCATGTGGATGCTAGAGAGATCCCTCTTGAATCCAAAGGGTTAACCCTTTGTCCTTGTTTGTTGTAGGCAGAGGCGTAACTAGAAGACACCGGGTCCTGGTGCAGAAATTACCATGGGCCCCCCCGACCACATTGCCCCCAGTCTCCACATCTCCCCCTATTGCCCCCAATCTTCACATTGCCTCCACCTCCACATTGCCCCCAATCTCCACATTGCCCCCCAATCTCCACACTGCTCCACATTACCCCGAAATCTCCACACTACCTCCACATTGCCCCCAATCTCCACCTTGCCTACCTTTTCCAAAGTTAGCCTGGTGTACCATTGCCATGGACTTTATTGTTCAGTTGCTAATTAGAGCCACAACACATTTTGGAGGATACACATAGAATTACTATACTACCTACCTCGAGTCCCTGGTGGTCTAGCAGCGTGGCATGGGAGATCTGTGCCTCCTTCGGCACAGACCTCTAGAGCTGATGTAATCTCCTAGCGCTCTGCATTACTAGAGCGCCGGAGTACAGACCGAGTTGCTGCGGCATTTTATCACAACATATCACCAGTCACACCCCAAGCAACATCACCTAAATCAGGACTGTATTTGGTTATGTGAAATTTTGGGAGATATGTCTTTTGAACACAGTTATACGGACAAAATTTATAGGAATCTTTAACCATCTGAGTGCCATAGTGGTATGCAAAGCATTCTTTTGTAACGAGTTGCATGCCCCTATCGCAATCATAGCGTTAAGATATTCTGGCCATAGTAAAATAGGTGTTATTATTAGAAAGTGTTACTTCTCCATTAACCATTTGAGAGCCACTGAAGCATCCACCACATTGCAGCGCAATACATTGCATACATCTCTGGCATTCCAATGGTTAAAAGCTTATTGTAATCAAACTTCTTATAGGTCATTTGTCTGCCTCATATTCCTCAGCCACAAGGCCACATTGTGTGTGACTGAGATTGGTGTCACTATTGATACAGTTCAAGGGAGGTTACTGAGCGTCCTGTAACACCTTCCAGTTTTCTTTCCACAGACTTCCATTCCAGTTTACACTCTGAGAAAAAACAACATTAATCACTTTTGTGTCCCTCATTACAAGCTGGTATAAATAACATAGGAAGACCGGTTTCCTACATGTGCTAACACATTAAATAATGTTATATACATTAAATGCCATGTAATCCAAGCTAGCATCTGGAATCAAATCTTTATTTGTCACGTTCTTTATTGACATTTCTTCTCTCCAATCTCACATTAGAATTCAAAGATGAAAATGACAAAGTGAAGAAGAACGCGTCGGTCATAGTGCGTAGAGTTCCACGCACAAAGCCTGATCGTCAGCCTTATTATCAGTGAGTATACATGCAGCAATGCACTGAAGAACTATCTAGCATACAATGGGTTAAAAACAAATCAATAAAACAATTATAATCATGTACTCGCAGCCAAAGGTGAGATTGATTATTGGATAAAACCTAGTTCGTTTTTATATCATTTTTTCCATCACAATCTGAGAGCCTTTTTTAGTTAAGTCCCTGCTCTCCTGTTGGAGGATACGTCACCCCATAGTTCCTGTGTTCCACATAGACTAAGATAACAGGATTTATCAGTCAATGCAAAGAAAAAAAATCCCCTTATATATAAGTTCTTTACCAAATCAGCATGTACTATGTGTACAAACATGACAGATGGTGATGTTCACAGCTATTCCTTTAACCAGCTTTCATCACCCACCCCCGCTCCTCACCAGGGGGGCATGTCCCCAGTTTGGGTATCACAGTGCTAACCAGAACTGGAATCATTCTGGATCAATTCAACTGCATCAGAGAAGACAACAAAAATCCCCATCAATTTAACACTTTGAGTGCCAGAGGGTATACACAATGCATTGTTTTGCAATGCATTGTGTACTCCTCTGGCATTCACAGGGTTAAATGGGATTTTCAACTCCTTGAATGCTAGAGAGGTTTCTGGTATTTATTCTGTCTGTCTGTCTGTCCATCTATCCACCTCTCTGCCTTTGTGCCGGTCAAGTCTGTATCTGTCTGTATGTCTGTCTCTGTTTGGATATATGTTGTATCTGTTTCTGTCTATCTGTGTCTTCCTGTCTCTATGTCTGTCTGTCTGTCTATGTGACTGTCTGTCTTATTTAATGTTCTGATTTACTTTTCCCCCAGATGTTGTACTTACATATTATGATCTTATTTTTCTTCCTTTCTAGTAATCAAGCAGATCAAACTGTAGGAACGGCGAAATCAGTAAGTTACAACATGTCAGTTACACTTCTCTGTTACCCTCATATCACTTATACATTTCCCCCTGTCATGTCTGTGGGTCTGAATGTGGTGTAAAATGTATCACACATTCTGATACGTGTTATTGATTACACTATAAACGTCTATACACACTAGTGCACTGGATACCACACTGAATGCTTAAACTTGTAACCCACAACTTAACACATTCCAATTGCTTTGGACTGCAACTCCCAACATCCCTAGCCAACCAACTGTTGGAGTGAGTCAGGATGCTCATCCCTGGCTCAGACTGCCCACTGCATTATAGGAAGTTATCCTATCAGTGAAATATTTATGGACACAATATCATACTGTGTTGTCTGTCAATACAAGGTCTATTTGTAAAAATCTGCTGCATTGTTCTATGCAGTAAATGGGCATACCCGGGAACTTCTTTAACTGGATCACCCGGAGGGGAGCCCTGTGATGCTGCTGAAGGCAGAAAAATGACGCAATTTGTGTCATAAAAAGGGGTGTGGCTTAATCACAAGTCGGGGGGGCAGGACAAAAATAAAAAACATAAAACACCTAGAACAGACTCGGGAAGGAAGAGAGAAGTCCGTGGACTGGGAGGAACAGGGTAGAAAGGAGCAGATGTGGGCAGAGTTTCATGAGAAACCCCCCACACCCAGAGAATCAAACTGTGCCCCGAAGACCCGGTAATTCAGGCTCAAAACCAGAGTCTCCGGGGCAAATCCTGAGACTTCCCAACTATGTAAATGGGTTATCATTGCCAGACTGTAGAAAAGGGGCCATTTTGCTATGGAGTTTACTCTTTCAAACATTGTGTCTGGAATTTCTGCAGTAATATGTGGAATTATGTGATGTTTCTCATTTTTAAACTATGAGAGCTAAACAGGTATCGAACACCTCTCTGGCACCAAAGGGTTAAAGAACCAGAGGTGTGTGCAGCACTTTGCTTCACAATGGGTTGCATGCACCTTTTGATTCTTAACCCCTGAAGGACCGGTAAAATTTGTGGTGGTTTGTAGTTAAGGACATGAGTAATTCTGACCTTTGTGACTATATCTCTGTACAGCAGCGTGTTCCCTCTAAGTATTTTATTCCAGACACACATATTATATACCGTTTTATCACGCACAAGCAGGGCTTTCTTCTGATACCACACTTATAGGGATAACACACCATTTATTTAAATAAAAATAAAGAAAATGATAAAAACAATGTAAAAAATACAGTTTTTATTGATTCTCTTGTGATAATTTGTGCCCCAGCGGTTAATTTTTTATGGAGACGGCATGAAAGGTATGACCAATCATTCATACCTACAAAATGTGCAGTTTTAGGGGGGGACTGTGCCTCTGGGTTGAAAATCCCCATGTCCCTCTTTCCCTCCTGGATTTTCCATTGTTTTTATACATTACTGCTTGGTGTGTATATAATTGTATTACTCTGCTCCACATTAATAAAACTCACTTTACATTTTAATTTTACGCCATTGTGTTTTAAAATAAAATGTTGTAAATAAAATGATTTGATCGTTCTCCACATAATTTTTAAATAGTCAGAGTGGTGTCAGTAGGTAATGAAGAGACCTGCGTTTGCCCTGCCCCCAGCACCAGCGTTGAAGGAGTTAGTACCCCAAACGTTGGCCTCTTTGTGTTTGCTTTTAAGTCTGCTCTCTGCTTCTCTCTTCCTTACTCTCATAGTATGGAAGAGAGGCACAGAGCAGACACAAAGGCAAAGAGTAAATCACATTGCCTTTGTGTATAGAAAAGCTGACACACATGACCGTTGTAGGAGTGATCGTATGTACCGGAAAAGCAAAGAAGGACTGAAACAGAGCTCTCCGGGCCTGGAGCTCTCAGCCTCAACCTCTGTAGCATGATAGCAGCATGCACTTAGGCGTGCTGCTATCATTTAACCCTTGACGTGCCAGGACAGTCATGGGTCCTTATGGGAATGTTACTCATGACGGTCCTGGCACGTCATGGATCCTTAAGGAGTTAAGTGGTTAAAGACCACATCAAATTTCAAGTTTCTAACTCTATGTATGAAGAATGAAGAGAGATGATTATGTGATATTCTCATAACACAAACTCTAGGAAAAATCATTTTACAAATGTCTCTGATCATAATTGGTACACTAGCTAAATACTAGAAAATAGGGGATTAAAAACAAT
Source organism: Rhinophrynus dorsalis (assembly GCA_037306005.1). Classification (NCBI taxonomy): domain Eukaryota; kingdom Metazoa; phylum Chordata; class Amphibia; order Anura; family Rhinophrynidae; genus Rhinophrynus; species Rhinophrynus dorsalis. The sequence continues at coordinate 43,243,888 of CM074727.1, forward strand.
TACATATGCCATTCAATAAACTAAAAATGAGTAATTCTAGAGCAAACCAAGGGAACCATAGAGGAGAAATTACAATTCCCACTGATGTAAATGAAGCCGCCTTGAATGCTAGAAAGATCTCCAACACATTGCTTGACAATGGGCTGGACTCATATCTTTATCCTTAAACAGGTTAAAGGCTCTTAAACTTTGGAGTGCCAGAGCAGAATGCAATACTTTGGAAAGCAATGCCTTGCATACCCCTCTGGAACTCAAAGGAATTTATGGAATGTATATTTTCTTCTATGATGCAATTGGTTTGCATCAGAATTGCTCCTTGTTAGCTTGTTGAATTACACCTTCACTCCTCTCTATCAATTCCCCACTCCCATGTCGTGATGTCATTTCCTGTCTTTGCGCTGGCGCTGTATATGAGTAAGACACCTTGCATATAAAGCCAGTGATAGAGACAAAGTGACGTCACTGTTTTTTCAGCTAAAAGGCCTCACAATACACTGCTTTACACTGTAGTCCCAGATAGGGGCAACATGTCAGTGGTGCCTTAAATCATTCATATTGTGACATAAATGGACCATCAAAAAAAATATGGTTCCTACATATGCAAATCTTGAATTTTTTTGGACTAATGCACAACAGTAAGTTCCTTGCCTCAAAATATTAAAAATAAAAATTAAATAAAAATATGAAAAATGAAATATTGTTTTACTGATGTGGATGAAAGCGTCTGTTGTAACTGTATACAAGGTATTTGGGTGATTTAGTCCTGTAATGTCAGAGTTGGCAACCTAAGGCCTTCCAGCTGTTGTTTACCTGGATCTGATTTATCTGCTGCCCTGTTCCTGACTACTACTGAGAAAGGTACATAGCAGAGAGGTAGCTAGAGCCAGTGATAATGGTTAAGTGTTAGAGTTAGGTTATCATTTAGGGTTTGGAATTAGGGTTTATCGTTATATTAGGGTTTAGTATGAAGGTTAGGATTTGTTTTATAAGGGTTAGGATTTTAGATTTTAGGGTTAGGCTTTTTTCCAGGGTTAGGGATGGGGGTTAGGAGTTAACTTTTAAGGATATGATTTGTTTGGGGTTTGGGTTTGTGTTTTAGGGTCACAGTTAGTGTTAGGAGTTGTTTTTTTTAGTGCTACAGTTAAGTTTTAATGTTTGTATTTTTCTAGCAATATATTGTTACTTTTTAGAGTTAGGTTTTGGTTTTAGGTTTTATTTTCAAGGTTAGTTATTAGGTTAGTTTAGCAGTTTTTACTGTTAAGGTTGGATTTTAGGGTTAGGGCTTGTTTTTTAGGGTTCGGGTAATATAAGGGATATTCCCACCAGTGGGTTGTGCTTCATTCCTCTTAATGACCAGAGGGCTGTGCAATTTATTGCTTCCCAATGGGTTGCACTCCCTACTAGTCTTTCAGGTGTTAATTCAAACTGCACTTTTGTGTTCTTCTTAGAAGTTGATACTGTTGCTATTGCTGTCTATGTGGAGCTGCATTAGCTACCTAAAGCTTTCTATGAACGGTGATAGAAACATTGTATAATGTGCTCTGGTCACTAGATGGCACTGTTGCGCAGTTTGTTTTAAAAAACATAACTGCACTGCAAATTTTGAATGAGATATCTCAGATAGATAGATAGATAGATAGATAGATAGATAGATAGATAGATAGATAGACACATTACTGCTCATTAAAGAGACATAAACAGTTATTGATGTTGTAAAATGTTTGCTGCCGTATTGTATTCTCATGGAGAACTGACTAATCTGTTGTGATGATATAATAACTGAACATGTATTTAATTTTCCATAGATTCCCGCTATTGAGAAGACAGCACCTCTCTCTGTGGCCAAGATCATTACGGTACATGTATAGACATTATTGTTAAACCTATTTATTTTAGATACCTTTTTTGTAGCCTGACATGTAAAGTTTACATTGTATATCCCTGGAATTGGAAGAATAACCAGGAGTATCTCTCTGCAAATCCATATAATCACATCATTTCCAAGGAGAGACAACGGCACCTTCTTCACACGTATCTCTGTGTACTCCTGACCACAAGACTTTCTTATCTACACTTTTTCAATGGAAAAAAGGACTTTAATAACAAATGATGCAGAACGTGTCAGTGAACTGAAGGGACTATGGGCTGTATTACAGATACTAAAGGGGAACAATTCTAAACCAAACCAATTGTACCACAGGGGGGAAATAACCCCCCCATCACACTCACTGTTTTAAATGGGACATTTAACCCCTTGGGTGCCAGAGAGGACTACATAGCAATGCCTTGTAAATCTCTCTAGAATTCAAGGGGTTAAAAGCCCCTTTTAAATCAGTGGGAATGTAGGTGATATTTATTTGTCACCTACAGTGCAGCTGGTTCACCCCAGAATTGCTTCTCTTTAGCCTCCTGACTTTTTTGCGGAAAACGATAAAGATGATTGGTGACATGAACTTCTTATATCCCTGTGACATCATTATCACTTACCAAACACATCCAATCACTGTGGCATGTTCCAAAGGCTCCTATTGTAATAAGACCAGGAAACTGCGCACTGATTGCTCTGGAATCCCTTGGGTGCTAAGCAATCTATTGCACACTTTCTTGTGTTTACTTTCACTTACTTTGTAATATGTGTCCAAAGGGGCTTCTGTGTCTCTAATGATTATTATTTATTAAGTAACTGTGCAACTTGGTGCTAGTCTTCAATTCTCTAATGGGCAACCTGAAGACATCTGGCCATTGTGAACTGCAGCTGCCATTATACACAGCCAAAGGCCAATGAAAGGCTGGGGATAATGGTATCAGTAGAATGCAACAGCAGGGGGGGTCAGGTTTCCCATTCCTATCTCAACCCTTTAGATCCTTAGCTGTGTGTTGCACATCTCTCTAGCATTTAAGGGGTTAAACAAACCAGTTTACCATTACTTTAAATTTAAATAGGGTGCTTCAAGGGATAGTAATACTTAAAATGTAAAAATAATTTTATATGTTGTAGTGTTTATCCCCTGAGTAAAACAAGGGTATTCCCACTGCTGAAAGCTGTTTTATTCACAAGTTATTACAGTTCAAACTTGAATTTTATAGGTGCAGTATCAAAGTGGTCTGAAATTATACAGTGGCGCTGTTGCTACACCATCCTATGGACAGCTCTGATTAGTTGACCATAAATCACTATAGGATGGTGTATCAACAGTGCCACTGTACAATTTCAGGACACTTTCAACTGTAATAACATTTGAATAAAGCACCTTGCAGCAGTAGGAGTTCCCTTGTTTTACTCAGGAGGATAAACCCTACAACATATTTCATTTTACATTTTTCATATTACTATTCCTTTAACCCCACAAATGCTAGGAAGGTCTCCATCACATTCAGGGGGTTAGAGGCTCCATTTAAAACAATAGAAATGTTTATTTGTTACCAAGTTTTAGAGCCGTATGTCCAAAGAAAAGAGGAGGCATTCTGGGGCAAACCATTTGCACTGCAGGGAAAACTAAAGATTCCAAAAATTCCCCTTTGAATAAATTAGGATTTTAACCCCTTGAATGCTTGAGAGGTCTCAAATGCATCTCTTCACAATGTGCTGTAGACCTCTCTAGCAATCAAGGTGTTAAAATCCCAATTTAAATCAATGGGAATTTTTAGTTCTCCCCTATAGTACAAATGGTTTGCCCCAGATCTCTTCCACTTTTCTTTTGAACATACAGCACTAAAACTCCATAATTAGGTCTCACAGCTGCATTTTTCTATTGCTGTATAATACATATTTATATAGTAAAAATGTTTTTTTGTTTAATACAGCATTTGTATATTGTATATTTGTATATTAATGTAACTCTAAATGTCATCTAGAACGTAATTGGGATTGTTCATGTTTGTGTTCTTACAGACTGGTTACAATGTCATATGTATGTACAATGGGTGCACTTACATTGAAATGTCTTTGTAAACTTGACTCCTATGTGAAAAATGCATTGTAAGAGTTTGTAATAAAATATTCCATCAGTTTGCTTGTTTTATGGATTAATACAGAGCCCAACCACCCAGTAAGGGGGGACAGATACATGCGCCCCTGCTTCTAATTAGATTCTGTTTATACTCCTCCTGGCTGAGTGACAACCTGAACTCATACATGTGAACACTCTACATGACACATCCTTTTTGCATACAGGGTGGGTATGAGCATGCCCTCATTCAGCAGCCTCTGAAGTAACTTGTTTGTGTTATGGAGAGGGGCATGTAAGCTGCAACCTGTGACTCACTAGCTACTGGACTAAAATTTGCATAATTTTTTGTTGGCAAGCAAAGGAATAATATAAATTGTAGTCCAAGAGCTGAACCCCCAAAGGTTGTCAAAATGGTGGGATAAAGGAGAGGCTGAGGGGCAAGATGTGTAAGACAAATACAATGGGTGAGTAGGAGAAGAACAAACAGTAGGGAAGATGCGCAGAAGTCAGAGGTAGAGAGGAAACAGTGGGTGAGTCTGAGGGGAACAGACAGTAGGGAAGATGTGCAGCAGTCAGACAGGGATAGAGGGGAAACAATGGGTGAGCTTGGAGGATTCAGACAGTAAAGCAGATGTAGGGGAAGGCAGACAGTGGGTGAATTAGAGGTCAACCACAAGTAGAAAAGATTTAGGGTTAGGCAGGCAGTGGGATAGGGTGAATGGATAGTAGGAGTAATTGCAAAATATATTTTTGGAAAATGGATGGGAATAGAAATTAGAATAGGTAGGAAATCTGTCAGGGACATTTAGAAAAGGAAAAGATTGAAGCTGGGAATAGCGGCCCAGTCTGTACAAACACAGGTTATCCAGTGAGACATAAACTTAGTAGGGTTGTGGTTCTGGTGGACCTCACATTTCTCAACTCTATGATAAAAAAATCACAACAGGGCAGCTCTGTTAGATTTGATTTAATATGGAATTAATCAAGTGGTAGAGGCATAATTATCATTTACACAACACACCCTGGATTACCTTCACCCTAAAATGTGGCCTGTTTGTGGCTCTCTGCGACTGAAAGTGTCCATCTCTGGGCTAACTCCTCATCATGAATCATAAAACTGATGGAAACACTGAAGAAACCCCTCCCTGTAACTGTGGTCTCCCCCTGGACAGTTCTACAGAACATCAGTAAGTTGGTGGCTGCTGCCCTTTTCAAGACTGAATGTGTGTCCCTCCATTCTATCTGATCTCTACTAACTTTTGCCTCCAACTATTTTACTGTTATACAGGCTGAAAAACTCTATGAGAGTAATGCCTCAGAAGAGGACAAAATAAAGACCATGATGCAGCAGTCCAACACGGTATACGATGCAGCCACGTAAGTTTTCATTCATCCTGACACAACAAGAGGTCTCTGTACAATGAAGTGTAGAAATCAACTTTCCAGCCAATACTGGTCTCCAATGGTATCTGTGTTACACACTGATACAATGCTTTGGACAATAACCAATGAAGGGATTTCTTCCATGTGACATGTACACGTGTGTGTGTTACACAAGGAAAGAAAAATAAAAATGAGTGTAGATACTGAAAGTCTTACTAGGCACCATGGATAAAAACATGCAATACACAATTTATCTAGGGCTTAGTTTGTTCTTATAGACTAACCTGGGATATGGAGGGGAAAACTGGTGTATACATTATTTAAGGCTTTGGATGATAAAGAGGTGTCTAAAGTATTATGAAGTAATTTGTTGGAGACATTTCTACCATTCAAGGATGAAAGCAGGAGTGGACAATGTGAGGCCCTTCAGCTGCTACCAGGCTACAACACCCATCATCCCCTGCCAGTTGTTGGCTGAATGGGAATGATGAGAGTTGCAGTCTGACAGCAGCTGAAGGGCTTCATCTTGTCCATCAAGGGAGGCTTTTTCTTTATTCTATGCACAGAGCCCAGGAGTAGAAAAATATGGTGCAGAATGTATTTGTTTAGTAACTCAACCACACAAATCTAACCACAAACAGCAGCAAAAGTGTAACAAAATAAATACCTATTTACTGTATCTTTCCTCAGATATATGAAGACAATGCCGAAAGGGTATGTCTGTTTTCGGTGCCAGATACCAGGGCACCACATCAGGGATTGCCCAACACATAAGGTAAGTGTATATCATCTTAAATTAGTGCATTGATCAGACAAGAAATGTCTCTTGAGGGGAGGGGACAATAAATCAAATAACCTCCAGGTATTTTCTTATTATATGCAGCAGGAGCATTTTCTAATGTGGTCAGGTGACACTGCTCATATCACTTGCTAAAGAGAGATGTAGTCTAAGACTAAAGGTCCCCCACATAGAGCAATATAAAGATTTGCCTTCTGTACACCAGGGGGAGGTTAAAGGGATAGTAATGTTTCATAACAAAAGGAGCTCCAATTAATCATCACAGTATTTGGACTTTGGAGAGTGTTATTTCTATTCTGTCAGACTTGTAGTTCAAGAGTAATTCAAAGACAAAGTATCCCCCTCCCTCCCCTTTTACTGATGTAACACTGTTCAGCCAGATCAGAAGGGAGGTGCCCAGGTAGATTGCTGAGAGGGACAATCATCAATTAAGATAAGGGAAAAACCTGAAAAACTTGTCAAGGGGGGCAGGGCTTTCATTGTTCTCATAGGAAGAAGATTGTGCCCTGCTGTTATCTGTCTGGTCTATGGACTGGATTCCACATCTGTGAAGAGATAGCTTACACTAGGTAAAAGGGGCAGGAGGGGAAACTTTGCTTGTGAATATCTCTCAAACCATAACGGTTTGAGAGATAAGACTTATAACGTTCTTAATGTTTTTTTAATGCCTACAAAATAAAATAAAGATAAAACGGAGTATTACTATCCTTTTAAGTAGTAAAGTGGCAATAACACCTTATATGACTAGCGTGATTCTGAATAAGCTTTCAATGCACATATATTTATTTTAGCCATTCTTTATTTAATACTTGTATAAACATTACAGCTCAGAGTAGGGATGGGCAACCTGCGGCTTTCCAGTTGTTGTTATTGGACTATGTTTCCCATCATCAGTAGGCCTTGGGGATTGCTGGGAATTGTAGTCAAACAACAGTTGGAACACTGCAGATTGCCCATCTCTGGCATTGAGTAACATTGCATCTCAGTATGTGATAATGCTGTTGTGGCCATGACATATACACACATTCACACACATAAATACACACACGTTCACACACATAAACACACACACACACACTGTAAAAAAAAAATACCTGCTCATGGATTATTGTGAAGGTTTATATAGGGATGTATTGCCAGTTTAAAGACTAATTTTTGAAATGCAAATAACATTGTACTGACTGGGTTCTTTCTGTGTTTGTTTATAATAAACTACTGATAATTACTGTGGCAGACAGACTCTGAGGGGAATGAGTCAGAGGAGAGAGGGTGTGGCCATGGGAGTACCTATAATGTCCTTCCCATGAGGTGCCTGAGAAGAACATTTGATCCTTTATGTAAATGAGCTGGCAATATATAACATATATTGGATGATGGGGAGGTGGTTTCTTAATCCCTTAATGACATTTGATGTGCCAGGACCATCATTCAGGTCCCGGCACTTAAGGATTGATGATGGTCCTGCACATCATGGAATTTTGCAATCCCTGAATTCAAATTGCAAAAACACAGCCATGCGCATGCTGGATCAGGCAGACATTAACAGGTTAATTACATTTAATTTTTTTTTATAAAATGTAAGCTATTCCAGAGTTGCTATAACAATAGTTTTGTGTTTTAGTTTTCTTCTAAAGATGATGACAACCAAAAGAAGATAAAACGCAGCTCAGGAATACCAAAATCATTCCTGAAGGAAGTGGATGACCCCAACATGGAGGGAGTCATGATGGGAAGTGACGGGAGATACGTCATCCCAGCTATTAATGCGTAAGTATAATGTATAACTTGCACCATCAGATCTGACAAGTATCAGCTATTGGGGACCAATAAATAAACAGAGCTGCAGACACACCTCCAACATACTCATTAACTCTTGGTTTCAATATAACTCCTGGATGTTTTGCAGACCACTTAAGCAACAAAAGGGTTAAGCACATTATTAATATACTAGTTGAACAGCCCGTTACACGGGCCACAGTGCCTCTGGTCGCGGGGCAGTCACACGCAGTAGAGCGCCCAGCTCTGTATCAGCCTCGGCGCAGGCAGTCTCTACTGCGCATGACTGCCGCATGCGCAGCAGTGACTACTGCGCATGTCGGACGTTACACATGATTTAGCGAATTATTATATAGGATTGTATCACCATTTATCTTGTACCTTCCAACACTTCTACGCTTGACCTGCTTGGCTGCAGAGCAGAGTAGTAGTGAACACACAGGCAGGGCTCAAAATTTCCACTCGCCACTAGCCAATGGCGAGTGAAAATTCAGCCCTGGCGAGTAGGAATTCAGCCCTGGTGTGTATATTATGGCTTGCAGTGGCGAGTAACTTTTCAGGTCTGGCTTGTAGCAAAGGACTTCACATTTTAAGCCCTGACACAGGCACTTGGCACACACAGTCACACTTTATTAACCCCCTGTTTTGCAATACATTGAAGATGTCTCTAGCATCTAAGGGATTAAAGGGATAGTAATACTTGGATTTAAGAACGTTTAATATTGTTCATATTAAAAAAATTAATTAAATTAAGTAAATCCCGTTGCTTACAGTTGTATATTTTAAGAGTTATAAGCTTTTAAAGTTCCCTCCTCCCGTCCCTTTTACAGACGTTAGCACTCTAGCGGACAGATCGAGATTCTGGTCATTCGACTGGACGGCTATTCAGCAGAGCCGAAATAGTGTTGTCTTCAAAAAAATACGTCATTAGAACAGTCCACAAAGTGTGCCTGAAGTATTTCTTTATAGACAATGCTATCTCGGCTCTGCTGAAGAGGCGTCTGGTCCTGGGACCAGGATCTCGATCTGTCAGCTAGAGCGCTGATGTCTGTAAAAAGATCGGGAGGGAGAAATGTAAAAGCTTATAACTCTTAAAATATACAACTTTAAGCAACAGGATTCACTTCATTTATTATTTTTTTTATTATGAACCATATTGAAGCGGAACTACCACCCCTTAACACCATGGGCCGAAATAATTCCCCATCTGGCAACTAGCTACTCAGTAGCGTCAGTCGCCAGAATTTTTACCGTGTTCAAGAGATTTGTAGACTTCTCCGGGGCTGACAGGCAGTAGAGAGCGCAGACATTTTGCAATAGTGACGTCTGCGCACCTGAGCTGTCAGTCCCTTCCGGAGCTGAATGGCTCCGAGCAACGCCTCTTAGAGCCGGCTGAGACTGACAGCGCAAGTGTGCAGACGTCACTATGGCAAGATGTCTGCTTTCTCTACTGCCTGTCAGTCCCGGAGAAGTCTACAAATCTCTTGAACACGGTAAAAATTCTGGCGACTAGTGCTACTGAGCAGCTAGTCGCCAGATGGGGAATTATTTTGGCCCATGGTGCTAAGGAGTGGTAGTTCCGCTTTAAATGTTCTTAAATCCAAGTATTACTGTCCCTTTAAAGCAGAACTAACAATTCTAATAATAACCCTTACTTACCTCGCTTTGGCCAGAACATGGCTCGTATGAAATCTTCCACTGCACCTTTGTTTATCAATCATCCCTGGATATCACGTTCATTGAAACCGGCATGATAGTTGCTGGTAGTTTTTTAAACCGAAGCAGAGAAAGAATGCATGAGCCTAATTAACTCTTTAAAGGAGAAGTAAACTGTTTTTATGGAAAAAAAATATATTGAAGGGCATTTCCTGTTGAGTAAAACAAGGGTGCTCCCAACACAGAGAGATGCATATTTCCAGAGTTATTAAAGTTTAAACCTGTGTTTTTTTTATTAGCAGAGCCCTCTAGTGGTCAAATTCCAGTTACTTATTCTGTTACATTGTAATGGAGAGGAAGGTCAATGACTTACAGTTCTCCACAGAATGTGATAAATCTGCCAATTCACTTCCTGTCAGTTAGAACTATCAGGAAGCAAACGCACAGTAAATTCACTTCCTGTTTATTTGAACTTTTATAACATTTGAATAAAACAACTGACAGCAGTGGGGGTACCCTTGTTTAACTCAGCAGAAAAGCTCTATATAGGTTTTCATTTAAAAAAAGTGTACTACTCCTTTAAACACTAGAGGGTTGACCAACCATTGTGCAGTGATTTCACTTTAAGGTCCTGTGGTCTTGTTAGCAACTCACATTTCAGCTTATATGGACATAGCACCAGGGATTCACTGAAGAACTATTTCTTCAAACAAGGAGAAAAGAAATACATAGGGGCCATTAGGCTTTTCTGACCATAATAAGTAGGAGATAATTCTAAGAAGGTGTTAGTTCCCTTCTACACATGAACGCTACAATTACACACACTCACTTTCATATTTATCCATCATAAATTAATAATAAGAACTATTTAATGTGTGTATGACACCTTCATAATACCTTTGTATTCTAGAGAGGCCTATGAATCCATCAAAAAGCGGAAACGCCCTGCAGCTCAAACCCAGGAGGATTCTGGGAAACAGTAAGTATCCACAGCCACTCACTAGCAATGTAGTGTGACCAGAGAGAACTGACAGTAGTGTAATAATATATGACCTGCAAATGGGGGCATGTGTATGAAGTAAAAGTGCAGTTAGTTATACAGGACTTTTAACCCTTTAGATGCTAGCGATGTTTCTACCACATTGCTTTTCAATACATTGGATATCTCTCTAGTATCCTAGGGCTTAATTTTATAGAAATATTCCAGTTCTGAATTGATTTCCTTGTGTATACATGACTCTTTGTATTGATCTTTTATTTCTTTTAGGTAACCCTTACTCTTTGAGAGGCCTAGTACACAATGTGTTAATATTCAGGTCTGCTACATACTGAGGCTAATGTACTAAGATCTGGGGCAATTCAGAAGCAAATGAACTGCACCATAGGAGATAAATAAACATTCCACAATCTCCTATAGATTGCAATGGGATATGAACCCCTTAAATACTAAAGAATTTGCCAGTGCATTGGAGTCTGTAACATTCAAAGGATCATAAGCTCAGTGTAAATCAATCAGAATGTTTATTTGCCCTCTATGGCACAGTTTGTTTTCTCCAAAACAGCTCCAGTTCATTTAGTACTTCAGAATTGCTGTGTTATACAGTGGTATAGTGGTATAGTGTTAATGACCTTTCTAGCATAGACGGGTTTGAGTGTCAAAGGGTTAAAAGCTCAATTTCTTCAAAGGAAAGTAAGGAAATATGTATTTGCACTCTCTGCTTAATGTGACCAGATCGCCAGTATAAAGTAGGAAGCTTATAAAAAACACACACTACAGGGTTGCCTTGATTCCTGTGCAGTGCTGCAGAATGATATTTTTAATGTTTCTGTCATTAAAATGGGGATCTGGTCATCTTACCTATAGATCTGTTGGTATTGCCCCAGTATTGTGCCACGTTTGCCTTCATACATATGCCCATTATTTCTGTAGTGATACTGTTATGTACATCATGCCCATAATCCTAATGTAGACTAGTCTAGTAACAGGCTATTGGATAGGAACTATTACTAATATGAAGTTGTTTTTTTCCTTTTCTTTTTAGAGCAAAGATTGCAAAGACGTCATCTGAAAATGAATGAGAATGATTACTGATTATAATACTTGTAAATAGTTTAGCATAAGTAATAAAATTATAGTTCAACATTTGGCTCTTTGTGTCTGTATATGAACCTGGCAACTGAGTGGTACCCACCATTGTTCTGCGTCCGTGTACTGATTCTCTCTCTCTAAACACCTGACGCTTACAGGCATCACTAATTGTGTAGTCCTGTATGACAGGGTTGTAATTCCATATGTCTATCCAGGTCTGCTTGCCTACCCTTCCTTATGAAAAAGTAATTAAAGATGGCAATTTTATCCAGGTTTCCTTCTGGGACATATCTTGGCTCATGACCTTCTCATTGATATAATAGTAGTGGGAACCCCAGAGGTTCAATACAACATCACTGAAAATTATTTGAACATGAGACTTCTTGGACAGAGTTTGCAGCATAGCCCTGCCAGCCAATTCAGTACATCATTTAACACATTGATGGAGGTGGCTCAAAAATCATCACTCTCCTCCATTATTTGGTACCTCTCATCCCTTCAAGGAGTCATCAAGACAGGTCAACCTTTACCAATGGGAGATTAATGAACCCTCCGTAAATTACTGCCCTTCCTAACGTGAGCCCTGTGCTAAAAGTGCATTTGTCGCCTTTTTATTGCATTAAAAACCTGTGATAATGTATTTTCCCTCAATGCTGAAAGTGTCCCTATATATTCCTGCTGTGCTAGTATTAAAGGGTTGTCAGTGTCCCACGTGTGGTCAGTCTGTTCTTGGGACAGAGAGAGAAAGAAGCTGTACTTTGTTGCAAGAAGCAGACAGGGAAAGAGTGGTAGCTGGAGTTGCTTGATAGGAGTCTTGGTGGTAGCCAGTTGTTCCCTGGTTGTAGGTTTGTAAAGGGAGAAAGAAGAGTTAATCAATTTTTATAAAATTCTAAGAGAGTTCCTGATTATGCAAATCATCTATTTAGTGATTGGCTGAGAAAGAGGCAGGAGCTAAGTCCCCTGCCTCCTCAGCCAAAAACACACTGCATGTTGCCGTAGGAGGAGGAGGCAGGGGGGAAAGCCCCCTGTCTCCTCAGCCAAACACAATTAAATAATACACACTGCCACTCACCCAAACCCTTCGCCTAATCATCTCCCGTTTCTCCACTTCAACCTTCACCTCAGAGAAGGGGAAGAGCCACCTTATTCTCCATGGTGAACAGGAGGGGCTATCCTGTTTGCCCTTTGCCAAAAGGAATAGGTGTCAGGATCCCCTGGGACTCAATGTCAGGATCCCCTGGGACTCAGGCTCTACCAACCCAATCACTCTACCAACAATAATATATACGGTCTCAGATACAGCGACTCCTCCAACAAGGAATGGTGGAGTGGAGGCTTGAGAGCGTCACTGGGTGCATGGCTTGTGTTTGCAGGCCCCCTGTAGTGCGTTGTGCTGCCGCCAAGGCTGTGTAAAGGTGCTGGCCACAAAGCCAGATGACCCCTTCGGTTGAGCCGAAGAAGGCCCAGGATAACGCACTACAGTGAGGACAACCACCACCAACCCCAGGGAAGGTCTTATTCCAATACTTAAAGACAAAGGAGGACTCACCAAGGGTAGGTCCAGAGGCAGGTAGGGCAGAGTGCAGGTTGGGCACAGGCAGAGGAGGGAATTCCTGAACAGGAGGCCAGAGAACCAGGTACAGGTCCCAGGGCAGGTAAGGCAGATTGTTGATTGATCGCTGCCAGAGGCAGGATACCCTGACGTGGAGGCTGGACAGCCTGCAATAAAGAACAGGTGAGTAAGAGTATGCCTAGAAGGCTTGCAGGAAAACAAAGTTGCAGTAAAGGCAGGAAGCCAGCGACTGGTATAGGTCAGCCAGAGGGTAGCTAGGATGCAGCAAAAGGCAAGGAGGAATACAAGGACAGGCCAGGGACTGCAACAGAGATAACAATGCTAATAGGCAGGTATAAGAGGAGTCAGGAGGATGCAGGGTCAGGACACCAGAGAGCAGCGGCAAGTAAGGCAAGCAGGGTATGGACTCAGGACTAGAATACTTGCTGTACACCACTAAGGAACGCACAGAAGTGGAGCACGGCTATAAAAGGCCCAATCCCGGAAGTGCGTGCTAAAGATGACATCACCACGCTATCGTGGTGACGTGCCAGCAGAAACCTGGAAGAGGAGAGGGAACGCCGCAATGCCCGCCATGGCAGCGGCAGGGAGGAAGGCATGACAATAGCATTGCCCTCCCTTTCAACTCAGAAAATACATTTGCCACTCCCCTTCGCCATGAAGAATGTTAATGTAAAAAAAAATTATACCTTGTGGTGGGGCCTCATGACCCCTCTTGATGCCCCCCCCCCCAACTACTGATCTCCCATCCAATTCGGCTATGAGATCAATAGAGCCAACACAGGGGATCAAGAGAGTTCCCCTGCTTCCATTCTACCCGAACTACCAGGTACGAGTGCGAGGGATCAGGAGACCCATTCACAGCAATGAGAGAAAGTCTCCCACTTTGATGTGAAAAGCTTTCCCGATCCTACCCACTCCTAGCTTGTATTTTGAGTAGGATGGAAGCAGGGAAGCTCTCTTGCTTCTCTGTGTCACTTCTATTAATCTTCTAGCCAATTTGTCTGAGAAATCAGTAGCTTGGGTGCCTCAGGTGGTGTCCTGATGCCCCACCAAGAGGTCTGATTTAAAAAATAACCTAATAATTAAAAAATAAAATAAAACAAAATACTTCAGTCAAGATAGAATTGAAGGAGAAAGCTGCTGCTTCTACACACAGACAAGCGAAGAGGGGGAGTGTTAATTACTTGCTGTTGCAGGGAGTGTAGATGTGATTTCTTTACAACAGACAAGAACAGTTAAATAAATATATTTTGACTGATAGATGACAGTGACAGGCAAGCACTTCCTTGAACTGAACTGTGACTGAGACTGACAGTAACAGATACTAGTCAGTATCATACATTATTTTGAGGTGGACAAAACATCACTCCACATGCTAACAGCTCTGGCATGTGCTTTGCAGGAAAAATCAACAATACTTTAATTCTATTCACAAAACATGTTAGGGACAGGGGAAATGGGAAAGTAGGATGCATGCATGGAACATATTGGTGATACTACAGTTGTACTACAAGAACTGACGGTGTCTATGGTTGCTGTAGCTTGTGCAAAAAATGACAAGAATCATGATTAGGAGCTTGCTTTTAAAAGTAAAAACCTAGCTATTAGTCCTTTTGCTGCTAGCCAAAGTGTACTGATACCTACTGCTAGTAGTACTGTAACATCTAACACCAGAAGTAGTAGTAGTAGTTGTAGTAGTACTAGCTCCTTAGAAACCAGTCAGTCTATGAAATCTCCTGTATGGAGATACTTAAATTGGAACTTTCTCTCCAAATATAGTACATTTTAAGCTGTTTTTTTTTTTGGATGTAGTATAAGCCATATCACATGGGTTTCAAGTCTGTCCCAATGCACTCCAAAGTCTACCCACAACCAAATTATGCGCATCCAGGTCATCGAGCGTATTAATCATTACAGTAAGATAATGTTTATGGATTTCACTCTCTCACATTCTCTCACTATATGTATTGGCAGCCCGCTTCCCTTGTAAAAAATAGAACTCCAATGAAACAGGGTGACTGTAGAGAGTAAGACAACAATTTTTTTGACTTCTTCAGTAGGGAAGGAGAGCATTGCCAATCAACATTTAAGGTACATTTTTAAAATTGGGGTCAACGTTTATCTACTATTGACCATAATAAGTGACTATAAAGAGATGGACGCAAAGAAGTTTGAAAGTGACAGGCCCACTTTAACATTCAGAAGATAAACATCGCTATCTGGTGCCTCTGTAAAAAATAGAAAAAAAAGGATGGGGGGATCCAGATCTCACCTACATGTTTGTGTGTGTGTGTTTGTATCACGGTGCCCGTGATTGCTGCCTTTTCCTGTCAGTTACCTGAATGGGCTCTCCATTGACTGCCTGCCTTCAGCCCGCCCAGTATTGCCTATTTAGACTGGGCTTGGGAACCCTTTGGTTGCCCTTTCGTGGTGTCTCTATGTCGCCTGCACCTGTACTGTGTTCCTGAGCTTCCTGGGCCATTTCTAGTCTATGCTCTCCGGTGATCGCCTGAGTTCCTGCCTGACAGCTTCCTCGGTTCCTGCTTCCGTTCCTGATCCGGTTTGGGCTGTTGTCCCTGCTGCCGTTCCTCCTCCGGTTGGCTGCCGTTGCTGTTCCTGTTTCCTGTCCTGTACCGACTGTGTTCCTGCTCATGGATCGCCTGCAGAGTGCCTCCTCCTTCTAGTCGCCTTTGGCGACATTCTCATCTCTCATTGATTTGTAACCAGTACACGGGTACTGGTTCGCTCCATGTTTAACCGGTTGCTTGCTGCGTTCCATACAGCTCCGGTAGAGTATTGTGTAACCCAATTTGCGGGTCTGGGTTGGCTCCATGTATAACAGGTTGCTTGCTGCGTTCCTTACAGCACCGGTAGAGATTGTGTAACCCAGTACGCGGGTACTGGTTCGCTCCATGTTTAACAGGTTGCTTGCTGCTTTCCATACAGCACCGGTAGAGTACTGTGTAACCCAGTACACAGGTACGGGTTGGCTCCATGTATAACCGGCTGCTTGCTGCGTTCCTTACAGCACCGGTAGAGATTGTGTAACCCAGTACGCGGGTACTGGTTCGCTCCATGTATAACCGGTGGTTTGCTGCGTTCCATACAGCACCGGTAGAGTATTGTGTAACCCAGTATACGGGTACTGGTTCGCTCCACGTATAACCGGTGGCTTGCTGCATCCCATACAGCACCGGTAGAGATTGTGTAACCCTGTACGTGGGTAGTGGTTCTCTCCTTGTATAACCGGTGGCTTGCTGCCTTCCATATAGCACTGGTGATCCTTATCTGTTCAGTATGCGGGTACTGGTTCACTCCATTATTTACCGGGTTCTCACTGACACCTATACAGCCCCGGCAAGGCCTCTGTCTGTCCAGCGTAGGCGACTGGTTTGCTACACCTATATGCCAGTCGCTGAGGCCATCTCTGTCTGTGCACCAGTGCTTACAGTCTCATGGTTTAGTGAGGCTGCCTTGCCCGGTATATTAGCAACGCCGGTAGAGCCTCCTCTCTCATTGTACTAGTCTCAAGGCTGCCTTGCCCGGTATATTGGCAAGGCCGGTAGAGCCTCCTTCCTCGTTGTACCAATCTCTAGGCTGCCTTGCCCGGTATATTGGCAAGGCCGGGTGAGCCTCCTTCCTCTCTGTTGCAAGCCTCCAGGCTGCCTTGCCCAGTATATTGGTAAGGCCGGTAGAACCTATTCCATCTCGTGCCAGTCTAAGGTTGCCTTACCCGGAATTGGGAAGGCCGGTAGAGCCTGTCTCACATTCTCTGTACCACTACTCACTGTTGCTATGAACAAAGTTAATGTTGTTATATGTGTATGCCTAACCCGCGAGGGTTCTTTTTAAACTTTCAATAAAGTTATGTTTTTATCTTAACTCTGTGTTTGAGAGTCAAAACAAACCGTGACAGTTTGTGTGTGTGGGGATCCTGATCTCACCTATGTGTTTGTGTGTGTGTGGGGGGATCCTGATCTCATCTATGTGTGTGTGTGTGTGGGGGGGGGATCCTGATCTCATCTAGGTGTGTGTGTGTGTGTGGGGATCCGGATCTCATCTATGTGTGTATGTGGGGGGGGGGGGATCCTGATCTCATCTAGGTGTGTGTGTGGGGATCCGGATCTCATCTATGTGCATACGCATCGAGATTCCACCTGAAACACAAACACTGGTCTAATTGGGAGAAAAATCAGCAGTGCCTGAGATGTACAGGAACTAGTGGCAGTAGAAACACTCTTACAAGTGCACGGGACCAAGGGGCACATGATAACAGTGCTGTTGATGTCTCTGAGAGTGGTAAATATTGTACTTTTAACTGTGTCTCCTACTGCTCTTGTGCTAGTGCAAAGCATGGGGGAATATGACTCTGAGTTAGTAGGAGGAGGTGACCTGTGTCATAGAGTGCCAACACCTGCCACAGCCACCACCTCCATCACCACTAGTCATGTTGTTAAAACAAATATGTTAACTGTAATTCTATGTTCTGCCAACCAACATTTGCTCAGTTCTTAGAAAAGAAATGTCAAAAACGGCACAAAGATTATCCAAATGTACTCCTGTGTAATAGCAATGTTGCCAAAATGTTGGCAGTTTACATACTGCCCTGCTCTGTTGTTGTTAACAGAGGATTTAATTAACTGATGTCAGGTGCAGCATACCGCTGGCACAGCCCAAGCCACAGTTATTTTTGAAGGACAGATGTGTCTAGGGTTATTCTAGCATATGGTTAATGTGGTGGACAAAAGGGCAGAACAAGATAGTTCATCTGACCACATATATGGGTGGCCAGAGTATGGTCTGTATGATTGTCACTCTTTACTGGGTATCTTTTTCATCAATGGGCAGCAGCAGAAGTTCAGAACAAGTAGTAAAAGTCAATATCAGTGTAGCCCATACTATTGGCAGGCCACCCTGTTCATGCAGAGCTTTGAGAGATTATAACACAAAGCTTCACATGTGTTAAATGAACTTCAGCAGGTGAAAGACGAATGATTGTACCCTACACTTTGAAAGCTGACTTTATGTGTGCTGACAATGGCTCCAACGTGATAGCTGCCTTGAGAATATCAGATATGGTGGCTGTAACCTGTGTTGCCCATGTCCTGAATCTAGTTATTACTTGATTATTCTTTTAACCCAAAACCCTCAGAGAAATAGTAAACATATTCTGCAAACTCTGCACATTTTACCCAGTGCTTACAATGCATTATATTCCACAAAAGATAGCTATCACTTTGCCCTATCACCAGCTTAAAATGAAGGTCCCTACCATTCTACATGCTGGAGCATTTGCATGAGTAGAACAAGGCTGATAGCAATTATACAATACATAATTAGGAGGCTTTGGAGGGGTCTTCTTAGTCACTTTGCCCATGTCCTGAATCTAGTTATTACTTGATTATTCTTATAACCGAAAACCCTCAGAGAAATAGTAAATATATTCTGCAAACTCTGCACATTTTACCCAGTCCTACAGTGCTTAAAATACATTATATTCCACAAAAGATAGCTATCACTTTGCCCTATCACCAGCTTAAAATGAAGGTCCCTACCATTCTACATGCTGGAACATTTGCATGAGTAGAACAAGGTTGATAGCAATTATACAATACATAATTAGGAGGCTTTGGAGGGGTCTTCTTAGTCACTTCGCCTAATGCTAATGATAGTAGGAAACGGCTGTCAAACAGAAGTGTTAGTAGACTTACATTTCTAACAATGAACCAGCATCTAATACCATCTGAGTATCAGGTAGCAGAAGTGGACAAACTATACAAAGTAAAGTAAGCGCATGTTACATTGACTAGTAATAGAAGCACGTAGGAGGAAGAGGTATTTGAAAGGGTGCTACTGTCTAACAGAGTTGGGACCATTGATTAATGTTTGACAAAATCTGATGATAATGCAAGGAATTGGATTCAAACATGATAATACAAATAATTAGTCTAGAATTCATTCCCATGAATCATAATGATATATATATATATATATATATATATATATATATATATATATATATATATATACATTAATGGGATACTAATACTGGCAAACAAAACATAGTATGTGGCCAGAAATGAAGTTTACTGCTCCTAGGAGTGGTCCCACTCATGTGAGATGGTTACTGCATTCAAACAATGAAACAATGACCAAATTCACTACTGACAAACACTAGTGTGTCCAGCACTGACACGTACTGCTCAGGGCCAGATTTACATCTCAGGAGCCTGTAGGCACAGAAATCTGAAGCATCTCCCCTCCTCCATTGGCCATCTCCACTGGACACAACCATAATGCTCCAAATCTCCACATTATCCCCCATATCCATATTGCCCTCAAATTGGCCCCATCAGCTTCAACTTATCCCCCTTCAGCTCCATATTGCCCTCTCATTGCCCCCATCAGCTCCACCTTGCCCCATCATCTCCAGCTTGCTCCCATCATCTCGACATTGCCCACATCAGCTCCAAATTACCCTCACATTGCCCCCATTAGCTCCAACTTGCCCCCATCAGCTCCACCATGTTTGGGACAGCTGATGTTATTTTTGATAGTCTTATATTCTGAATTTCATGCTATAACTCTCAAAGAATATTTTGCAATATATCTTTAGCATCTAACTTATCACCACCACATTTCAGTAGCAAGAAGGTTGTGTCCAAGATTTCATGCTTCCTTCATTATAAAAACGTGAATCACAGCAAAGAAAGATTCCCTTATATTATGTTTAAAAACGACTTCCAAGAAATTTGAAAGCACTATCGAAATTCCTACTATCTTAAAGTCCAATTTCAAGCTTATCTTATTATACAGTAAATAACTTCCAGATATTTATTCACATGTAAATGGAGAATGAAGAAATGGAATCTTAAAATGGGTTGAACAGATCCATAAAAATGTAATTCTCAATCAGATAATAAAAATATTAATATTAGATTATTTGAATAGTAAAGTCATACAGACTTTGTGAAGCAATGCTCTGGAGATGTCTCTAGTAGTATCCAAGAAGTTATAGGGAAATTATAACCTTTGTGTTAATTTTTTAATAAATCCATGGTGCTTTCTGAAATATAATTCCTTATATGTGTGCTAATATCCATAAATTAAGTATAATATAATAATAACCACTATACCTTCATACTTCAAATGTTTTTCATGGCATCTGAGTCTTCTTGTGATAGCAAAAACATGTTGCCCATTTAGGTTTGTGGGTCAGTACCTGCTGGCCACTATGTAATATTGTGAAAGCTATGTGATATTTAGAAATCCAAGTTCTTAGGAGACTCTCTGCCAGACAACAGCGCAGACATCTTGACAAATAGGCATCTGTGCACTTGCACTGTCCATTCCTGTCTATACCGTGCGGTACAATGCAACTCCTGGTTAGGTTACTTGCCAGTTAGTGAGAAGACAAGGACGGACTGCAAGTCTGCAAGGATCAAATCAGTCCTTAAGGGAAGGAAATTCCCTTGGCCTTTGGCCCTTAAGGGGTTAAAAGATTGTCTTACCCAGGTAGGTGTCCTACATGCATCAGTCAGACTATATATATCTACCTACATTTTTCATTATGTCTGCCTTTTCCTTTGTATAGTGATCTCTACTAAAGCTGGTCTTTCACCCCTTACAACGAATGTGCTGCACACCCGTGTTGTCCACAAGGGACTAAATCACACCTTCCTCACAATAAACCTCATCTGTTAATAGACCTGAATGCAGGATTAATTCTCTAAAAACAGAGATAACAGGTCACCTTAATCTTAGTGGACAAAGAGGCAAAAAATGTACATAGACCCAGACAAAAACTATAAGAACACTGACCTGGCTGGAAATCAACTCCATGTTAATGACCGGTATGGCTCATTGGCATATCTGGGAACTTTTAAATTGAGGGAACCTGGAGATATTGAACTTATTGTCCCTTAAATAAGGACTCTCAGTGGCAGGTCCTACTCGCTTTAATCCAGTGATGTTCCAGTTAGTAATAAAGGACCCATTAACATGCAACAGCTTGGAGATGTCACTGCTTGATCACACACAACACAAGCTGGACGTCTTCCACTGTATTCCTGGTACAAACAGAACCCATTTAGAGGCTAAAGAAGCAGCTAATTGGTGCAGATCATAAAGTAGATATCAATGGACTTTGCCACCCTGAGAATTCATCCCTTCACCCTGATACCCTGGGATCTGGGTAAAAATCCGAAGTCCCACTTAAACCCAGAGGTTCTCACGTTTGGTCATTGGGTCGTATCCAGAAATGAAAAGAGGAGCAATTCTGGGGGAAAGACCAACTCACCATATAGAACAAATACAATTCCACAAATTTCTCAATACTCTAATAAGGGCTTTTAACCCTCTGAATGCTAGAGGGGTATGCAACCGATTGTGAAGCACACATCTGGCACTCAAACGGTTAATCCCCTCATTGCTTTTGAGCCCTCTTTAGCATTCAATGAGCTAAAAGCCCAATTTATATCATGTGGGATTTTACATTTGTGCCCTATGGTGCAATTGGTTTGACACAGAATTACTCTACTTTTCCCTATGTACATATGGCCAATGGTCTTTTTCAGATTATAAACTTAAACAGCTAGAAACAGGCTACCACAGAGATTCAAATCCAAAAAATAAAAGTATATAAATATAGCAGATGACTGCATGAAGAACACCTATCTAGGTTAAGTCCTTCTGTTAAACAAATGGAGTCACTTATTCTTAGGGTACAATACCCCTTTATTGAGGCCATAGCAACATTGGTCTCCACTAAAATGGCTCTACGTCTGTTGTAGTGGAGACAGGAAGATGGGCTTCTCTAGTCAGTATATGAATCTATGTAGGTCCTGGCAGGTGGACTCTTTCAATTGGCCTCATGCAGTTATCCTATAACAAAGTGGTAGAATGCGTCACTCCCTGTGAGCGTAACCGCACATGCGCAGTAGAGATTGCTGTTCCTGCAGTCTTTACTGCGCATGTGTGGTTTTGCACGCTGGGATCTTTGCTGTGAGCCGCCTGGAGCTCCCCGCTAAGGATCAGTGCGTTCGGCGAGTCTCTACTGTACATGACTGCAGTCATACTCAGTAGAGACTCGCTGAAAGCGCTGATCTGGAGCGGGGAGCTCCGGACGGCTCACAGTCTGTCTCTGCTCCCAGCTCTGGGGTAGCAGCCGGGGCCACTAGGTGCACTTTAGCCTGTGTATAGGGGCTTTCATACTAGTATAACAATGAAGTATATAAAACACTGGGTTAATCTCTAGCAGTTGCAGGGCCGGCACCACCCATAGGTGAGGTAGGTGCCAGACTAGGGTGCATATCTACTGGGGGAGCAGAGCCACACGCACCTTGTCGGCTGCTGTGTGAAGGGAGAGATGTGACGCCTCAACAACTTTCCTTCCCTAGTTCCCTTTCTCCACTGAGCCCTCAACCACAACACAGAGGGTGTCACCAATTGTAGCAGAAAAGAAATATTACTAACCCCTTTTTACATAACCAAATTCAAGACACAACCCAATTTATGCATTAACCCCAACAGTGTCCCCTTGTAAGATTCTTACAAGGGGTTAATGCATAAAATGGGTTACATACTGCTCTTTGGCATACATAGGGTTAATCCATACACTGGATTTCGTACTGCTCTCTCTCATACAAGGGGTTATATCCATACATTGGGAGACACACGGCTTTCTTCCATACAATGGGTTAAATCCATACATTGGGTTACATACAGCTCTCTTTCATACAAGGGGTTAATCCATACATTGGGTTAAATACAGCTGTGCTACAAGCGGTTAATCCATGCACTTGGTTACATACAGCTCTCTCTTACAGAAGAGAGAGATGAATGTAACCCAATGTATAGATTAACCCCTTGTAAAAGCTGCATGTAACCCAGTATATGCATTAACCCCTTGTATGCCACAGAGTTGCATGTAACCCAATGTGTGTATTAATCCTGTGTATGACAGAGTGGTATGTAACCCAATGCATGGCTTAACCCCATTGTACACCAGATTTGCGACAAACACTTCTATTAATTAGCGCATAAAAGGCACTAAGGTAATAATCATTAAAAGAGGTGGGGTTTAAGTAGGCGGGGCATAAAGAAGCAGGATACCAGGAGTGCAGCCAATTGGATGGCAAAATAAAATTTTGTCTAGGGTGGCAAAAATCCTTGCACCAGCCCTGAGCAGTTGGACATTGGCAGTTGGTCTTCACTATGACATCACAGTAACAGATATTCCTGACAAAGTGAACACAACAGCATTTTCCTGATACTGTAAGGAGATAAGGACATTTGTAGTCTACAGTGTAGGACAGAGGACCTTCTTTTACTTCCTATTGTTAGTGTTTATTGCGACAGTTTGTATAACAATCAGAGACTTGTATAGACAGCGCGTTACTTTTTCATCGGATTTGACATCCCCCGCACACGCGCCAACATGCCTATTTGTGTGCATTATAAGTTTGCGTGCATGCTGCTGTATGCCACGGTCTTATTCAGTGGGCAGAGCTTTGTCTTAGTTGGAGAACTTAAGCAATCCATCATGAGACGGGAGAAGCTGAACCCCAAATTGTGTGACCTGAAGATCAGTGATGCTGAGTCTGGGGAAGGTAAGACAAACCCCCACACTTCTGTACAAGCTCCATATTGTCACAAAAGTGGAGCAATTCTGGGGAAAACCAATTGGATCACACGGTACAAAATATTCCCAGGGATATAAAATGGCTTTTTAACTCATTGGTCTCTACAGAGGTCTTCAACACATTCAATGCATTGGATTGATCACTAACATTCAGAGCCTTATATCTATGTTAATCTGCATTTATAACCTGTGGTGCAGCTGGTTTGCTCCACAATTGTCCCACTTTTTATTCCATGTGTATGGACCATAATGGTACAGCCGAGGAGCAATGCATCTGGAAGGGGGTAGGGGGCGCAGTTGTGACAGGGTAAGCCTCCATGGGGGTACAGTATATTCTAGTTATACCCCTGGGTAATTATTTGTGCATTAACCCTTTCAGTATCAGAAGGGTATGCAACACATTGCAAAGTAATGTGTTGCATACTCTTCTGGCACTCAAAGGGTTAAGAAGCCCCAAAAAAATGTTTGCCTGCAGACCTCTGAGTGACGCCTCATGCCATTGCCTCAGTGAATAGTGCTCCCCATTTGTTTAATCTCTGACTAAAGGAGACGTTTCACCCCATAATAATACAAATCCTAAAGGGCCATGTGAATTTTTACCTGGCTTCTTGGTAGGATCTGTAATTAGTTCTGGATGACATGTCCATGGAGGTGGATACTACAGTTCCTAGCAGGACCACAGGCAGAGCTGGATTTCCCAGTAGACAGAGTAGGCAGCTGCCTAAAGCTCCAGAGTTTGAGAGATGCCTCAGCTGTGCTGAATTGTGGGTGTGGCCAGAGCAATCTCAATATCCCAGCACCAGTTTAATACCCCTTTACGGGATATTATTTAACCATGTGGATGCTAGAGAGATCCCTCTTGAATCCAAAGGGTTAACCCTTTGAGTTCCAGAGGGGTTCGCAATGCATTGCTAAGCATTGTGTTGCATACCTCTCTGGCAATCAAAAGGATAAAAGTTTTTTTTTTTGTCCTTGCTTGTTGTAGGCAGAGGTGTAACTAGAAGACACCGGGTCCTGGTGCAGAAATTACCATGGGCCCCCCGACCACATTGCCCCCAGTCTCCACATCTCCCCCTATTGCCCCCAATCCTCACATTGCCCCCACCTCCATATTGCCTCCCAATCTCCACATTGCCCCCAATCTCCACACTGCTCCACATTACCCCCAAGTCTCCACACTGCCTCCACATTGCCCCCAATCTCCACCTTGCCTACCTTTTCCAAAGTTAGCCTGGTGTACCATTGCCATGGACTTTATTGTTCAGTTGCTAATTAGAGTCACAACACATTTTGGAGGATACAGATAGAATTACTGTACTACCTACCTCGAGTCCCTGGTGGTCTAGCAGCGTGGCATGGGAGATCTGTGCCTCCTTCGGCACAGACCTCTAGAGCTGATGTAATCTCCCAGCGCTCTGCATTACTAGAGCGCCGGAGTACAGACCGAGTTGCTGCGGCATTTTATCACAACGTATCACCAGTCACACCCCAAGCAACATCACCTAAATCAGGACTGTATTTGGTCATGTGAAATTTTGGGAGATATGTCTCTTGAACACAGTTATACGGACAAAATTTATAGGAATCTTTAACCATCTGAGTGCCATAGTGGTATGCAAAGTATTCTTTTGTAACGAGTTGCATGCCCCTATCGCAATCATAGCGTTAAGATATTCTGGCCATAGTAAAATAGGTGTTATTATTAGAAAGTGTTACTTCTCCTTTAACCATTTGAGAGCTACTGAAGCATCCACCACATTGCAGCGCAATACATTGCATACATCTCTGGCATTCCAATGGTTAAAAGCTTATTGTAATCAAACTTCTTATAGGTCATTTGTCTGCCGCATATTCCTCAGCCACAAGGCCACAT
Organism: Rhinophrynus dorsalis; assembly: GCA_037306005.1. NCBI lineage: Eukaryota > Metazoa > Chordata > Amphibia > Anura > Rhinophrynidae > Rhinophrynus > Rhinophrynus dorsalis. The sequence goes on from CM074727.1 coordinate 43,269,632, forward strand.
TGTGTGTGACTGAGATTGGTGTCACTATTGATACAGTCCAAGGGAGGTTACTGAGCGTCCTGTAACACCTTCCAGTTTTCTTTCCACAGACTTCCATTCCAGTTTACACTCTGAGAAGAAACAACATTAATCACTTGTGTGTCCCTCATTACAAGCTGGTATAAATAACATAGGAAGACAGGTTTCCTACATGTGCTAACACATTAAATAATGTTATATACATTAAATGCCATGTAATCCAAGCTAGCATCTGGAATCAAATCTTTATTTGTCACGTCCTTTATTGACATTTCTTCTCTCCAATCTCACATTAGAATTCAAAGATGAAAATGACAAAGTGAAGAAGAACGCGTCGGTCATAGTGCGTAGAGTTCCACGCACAAAGCCTGATCGTCAGCCTTATTATCAGTGAGTATACATGCAGCAATGCACTGAAGAACTATCTAGCATACAATGGGTTAAAAACAAATCAATAAAACAATTATAATTATGTACTCGCAGCCAAAGGTGAGATTGATTATTGGATAAAACCTAGTTCGTTTTTATGTCATTTTTTCCATCACAATCTGAAAGCCTTTTTTAGTTAAGCGCCCTGCTCTCCTGCTGGAGGATACTTCACCCCATAGTTCCTGTGTTCCACATGGACTAAGATAACAGGATTTATCAATCAATACAAAGAAAAAAAATCCCCTTATATATAAGCTCTTTACCAAATCTGCATGTACTATGTGTACAAACATGACAGATGGTGATGTTCACAGTATTCCTTTAACCAACTTTCATCACCCACCCCCGCTCCTCACCAGGGGGGCATGTCCCCAGTTTGGGTATCACAGTGCTAACCAGAACTGGAATCATTCTGGATCAATTCAACTGCATCAGAGAGGATAAAAAAATCCCCATCAATTTAACACTGTGAGTGCCAGAGGGTATACACAATGCATTGTTTTGCAATGCGTTGTGTACCCCTCTGGCATTCACAGGGTTAAATGGGATTTTCAACCCCTTGAATGCTAGAGAGGTTTCCGGAATTTATTCTGTCTGTCTGTCTGTCCATCTATCCACCTCTGTCTCTGTGCCGGTCATGTCTGTATCTGTCTGTATGTCTGTCTCTGTTTGGATATATATTGTATCTGTTTCTGTCTATCTGTGTCTTCCTGTCTCTATGTCTGTCTGTCTGTCTATGTGACTGTCTGTCTTATTTAATGTTCTGATTTACTTTTACCCCAGATGTTGTACTTACATATTATGATCTTATTTTTCTTCCTTTCTAGTAATCAAGCAGATCGAACTGTAGGAACGGCGAAATCAGTAAGTTACAACATGTCATTTACACTTCTCTGTTACCCTCATATCACTTATACATTTCCCCCTGTCATGTCTGTGGGTTTGAATGTGGTGTAAAATGTATCACACATTCTGATCCGTCTTATTGATTACACTGTAAACGTCTATACACACTAGTGCACTCTATACCACACTGAATGCTTAAACTTGTAACCCACAACTTAAGACATTCCAATTGCTTTGGACTGCAACTCCCAACATCCCTAGCCAACCAACTTTTGGAGTGAGTCAGGATGCTCATCCCTGGCTCAGACTGCCCACTGCATTACAGGAAGTTATCCCATCAGTGAAATATTTATGGACACAATATCATACTGTGTTGTCTGTCAATACAAGGTCTATTTGTAAACATCTGATGCATTGTTGTATGCAGTAAATGGGCATACCCGGGAACTTCTTTGACTGGATCCCCCGGAGGGGAGCCCTGTGATGCTGCTGAAGGCAGAAAAATGACGCAATTTGTGTCATAAAAAGGGGTGTGGCTTAATCACAAGTCGGGGTGGGCGGGACAAAAAAAAAAAAACATGAAATACCTAGAACAGACTCGGGAAGGAAGAGAGAAGGCCGAGGACTGGGAGAAACAGGGTAGAAAGGAGCAGATGTGGGCAGAGTTTCATGAGAAACACCCCACACCCGGAGAATCAAATTGTGCCCCGAAGACCCGGTAATTCAGGCTCAAAACCAGAGTCTCCGGGGCAAATCCTGAGAGTTCCCAGCTATGTAAATGGGTTATCATTGCCAGACTGTAGAAAAGGGTCCATTTTGCTATGGAGTTTATTCTTTCAAACATTGTGTCTGGAATTTCTGCAGTAATATGTGGAATTATGTGATGTTTCTCATTTTTAAACTATGAGAGCTAAACAGGTATTGAACTCCTCTCTGGCACCAAAGGGTTAAAGAACCAGAGGTGAGTGCAGCTCTTTGCTTCACAATGGGTTGCATGCACCTTTTGATTCTTAACCCTTGAAGGACCAGTAAAATTTGTGGTGGTTTGTAGTTAAGGACCGGAGTAATTCTGACCTTTGTGACTATATCTCTGTACAACAGCGTGTTCCCTCTAAGTATTTTATTCCAGACACACATATTATATACCGTTTTATCACGCACAAGCAGGGCTTTCTTCTGATACCACACTTGTAGGGATAACCCACCATTTATTTAAATAAAAATAAAGTAGATGATAAAAACAATGTAAAAAATACAGTTTTTATTGATTCTCTTGTGATAATTTGTGTCCCAGGGGTTAATTTTTTATGGAGAATGCATGAAAGGTATGACCAGTCATTCATACCTACAAAATGTGCAGTTTTAGGGGGGCACTGTGCCTCTGGGTTGAAAATCCCCATGTCCCTCTTTAGCTCCTGGATTTTCCAATTTTTTATACATTACTGCTTGGTGTGTATATAATTGTATTACTGTGCTCCATATTAATAAAACTCACTTAGCTTGTTGAATTAGACCTTCACTCCTTTCTATCAATTCCCCACTCCCATGTTGTGATGTCATTTCCTGTCTTTGCACTTGCGCTGTATATGAGTAAGACACCTTGCATATAAAGCCAGTGATAGAGACAAAGTGACGTCAATGTTTTTTCAGCTAGAAGGCCTCACAATACACTGCTTTGCACTGTAGTCCCAGATAGGGGCAACATGTCAGTGGTGCCTTAAATCATTCATATTGTGACATAAATGGACCAACAAAAAAAACATGGTTCCTGCAAATGCAAATCTTCAATGTTTTTGGACTAATGCACAACAGTAAGTTCCTTGCCTGAAAATATTAAAAATAAAAATAAAATAAAAATATGAAAAATGAAATGTTGTTTTACTGATCTGGATGAAAGCTTCTTTTGTCACTGTATACAAGGTATTTGGGTGATTTAGTTCTGTAATGTCAGAGTTGGCAACCTATGGCCTTCCAGCTGTTGTTTACCTGGATCTGATTTATCTGCTGCCCTGTTCCTGACTACTACTGAGAAAGGTACATAGCAGCGAGGTAGCTAGATCCAGTGATAATGGTTAGGTGTTAGAGTTAGATTTTATGGTTTGGGAAAGAGATTATCATTTAGGGTTTGGAATTAGTGTTTATCATTATATTTGGGTTTAGTATTAAGGATAGGATTTGTTTTATAAGGGTTAGGATTTTAGATTTTAGGGTTAGGCTTTTTTCCAGGGTTAGGGATGGGGGTTAGGAGTTAACTTTTAAGGATATGATTTCTTTGGGGTTTGGGTTTGTGTTTTAGGGTCACAGTTAGTGTTAGGAGTTGTTTTTAGTGCTACAGTTAAGTTTTAAGGTTAGTTTTTTTTCTAGCAATATAGTGTTACTTTTTAGGGTTAGGTTTGGGTTTTAGGTTTTATTTTCAATGTTAGTTATTAGGTTAGTTTAGCAGTTTTTACTGTTAAGGATGGATTTTAGGGTTAGGGCTTGCTTTTTAGGGTTCGGGTAATATAAGGTATATTCCCACCAATGGGTGGTGCTTCATTCCTCTTAATGACCAGAGGGCTGTGCAATTTATTGCTTCTCAATGGGTTGCACTCCCTACTAGTCTTTAAGGTGTTAACTCAAACTGCACTTTCGTATTCTTCTTAGCAGTTGGTACTGTTGCTATTGTTGTCTATGGGAAGCTGCATTAGCTACCTAAAGCTTTTTATGAACGGTGAAAGAAACATTGTATAATGTGCTCTGGTCACAAGATGGCACTGTTGCGCAGTTTGATTTAGAAAACATAACTGCGCTGCAAATTTTAAATGAGATATCTCAGATAGATAGATAGATAGATAGATAGATAGATAGATAGATAGATAGATAGATAGACACATTACTGCTCATTAAAGAGACATATACAGTTATTGATGTTGTAAAATGTTTGCTGCCGTATTGTATTCTCATGGAGAACTGACTTATCTGTTGTGATGATATAATAACTGAACATGTATTTAATTTTCCATAGATTCCCGCTATTGAGAAGACAGCACCTCTCTCTGTGGCCAAGATCATTACGGTACATGTATAGACATTATTGTTAAACCTATTTATTTTAGATACCTTTTTTGTAGCCTGACATGTAAAGTTTACATTGTATATCCCTGGAATTGGAAGAATAACCAGGAGTATCTCCCTGCAAATCCATATGATCACATCATTTCCAAGGAGAGACAACGGCACCTTCTTCACACGTATCTCTGTGCACTCCTGACCAAAAGACTTTCTTGTCTACACTTTTTCACTGGAAAAAAGGACTTTAATAACAAATGATGCAGAATGTGTCAGTGAACTGAAGGGACTATGGGCTGTATTAAAGATACTAAAGGGGAACAATTCTAAACCAAACCAATTGCACCACAGGGGGGAAATAACCCCCCCCCCACCACACACACTGATTTAAATTGGACATTTAACCCCTTGGGTGCCAGAGAGGACTACACAGCAATGCCTTGTAAATCTCTCTAGAATTCAAGGGGTTAAAAGCCCCTTTTAAATCAGTGGGAATGTAGGTGATATTTATTTGTCACCTACAGTGCAGTTTGTTCACCCCAGAATTGCTTCTCTTTAGCCTCCTGACTTTGTTGAGGAAAACAATGAAGATGATTGGTGACATGAACTTCTTATATCGCTGTGACATCATTATCACTTAGCAAACACGTCCAATCACTGTGGCATGTCCCAAAGGCTCCTATTGTAATAAGACCAGGAAACTGCGCACTGATTGCTCTGGAATCTCTTGGGTGCTAAGCAATCTATTGCACTTTCTTGTGTTTACTTTCACTTACTTTGTAATATGTGTCCAAAGGGGCTTCTGTGTCTCTAATGATTATTATTTATTATGTAATTGTGCAACTTTGTGCTAGTCTTCAATTCTCTAATGGGCAACCTGAAGACATCTGGCCATTGTGAACTGCAGCTGCCATTATACACAGCCAAAGGCCAATGATAGGCTGGGGATAATGGTATCAGTAGACTGCAACAGCAGGGGGGGCTCAGGTTTCCCATTCCTATCTCAACCCTTTAGATCCTTAGCTGTGTGTTGCACATCTCTCTAGCATTTAAGGGTTTAAACAAACCAGTTTACCATTACTGTAAATTTAAATAGGGTGCTTAAAGGGATAGTAATACTTAAAATGTAAAAATAATATTATATGTTGTAGTGTTTATCCCCTGATTAAAACCAGGGTATTTCCACAGCCGAAAACTGTTTTATTCACAAGTTATTACAGCTCAAACTTGAAATTTATAGGTGCAGTATCAAAGTGGTCTGAAATTGTACAGTGGCGCTGTTGCTACACCATCCTATGGATAGCTCTGGTTAGTTGACCATAAATCACCATAGGATGGTGTATCAACAGCGCCACTGTACAATTTCAGGCCACTTTCAACTGTAATTACATTTGAATAAAGCACCTTGCAGCAGTAGGAGTTCCCTTGTTTTACTCAGGAGGATAAACCCCAACAACATATTTCATTTTACATTTTACATATTACTATTCCTTTAACCCCACAAATGCTAGGAAGGTCTCCATCACATTCAGGGGGTAAGAGGCTCCATGTAAATCAATAGAAATGTTTATTTGTTACCAAGTTTTAGAGCCATATGTCAAAAGAAAAGAGGAGGAATTCTGGGGCAAACCATTTGCTCTGCAGGGGAAAACATAAGATTCCAAAAATTCCCCTTTGATTAAATGTGGATTTTAACCCCTTGAATTCTTGAGAGGTCTCAAACGCATCCCTTCACAATGTGCTGTAGACCTCTCTAGAAATCAAGGTGTTAAAATCCCGAATTAAATCAATGGGAATTTTTAGTTCTCCCCTATAGTACAAATGGTTTGCCCCAGATCTCCTCCACTTTCTGTTGAACATACAGCACTAAAACTCCATAATTAGGTCTCAAAGCTGCATTTTCTATTGCTGTATAATACATATTTATATAGTAAAAATGTTTTTTCGTTTAATACAGCATTTGTATATTGTATATTTGTATATTAATGTAATTCTAAATGTCATCTAGAACGTAATTGGGATTGTTCATGTTTGTGTTCTTACAGACTGGTTACAATGTCATATGTATGTACAACGGGTGCACTTACATTGAAATGTCTTTGTAAACTTGACTCCTATGTGAAAAATGCATTGTAAGAGTTTGTAATAAAATATTCCATCAGTTTGCTTGTTTTATGGATTAATACAGAGCCCAACCACCCAGTAGTTTATACTCCTCCTGGCTGAGTGACAACCTGAACTCATACATGTGTACACTCTACATGACACATCTTATTGCATACAGGGTGGGTATGAGCATGCCCTCATTCAGCAGCCTCTGAAGTAACTTGTTTGTGTTATGGAGAGGGGCATGTAAGCTGCAACCTGTGACTCACTAGCTACTGGACTAAAATTTGCATAATTTTTTGTTGGCAAGCAAAGGAATAATATAAATTGTAGTCCAAGAGCTGAACCCCCAAAGGTTGTCAAAATGGTGGGATAAAGGAGAGGCTGAGGGGCAAGATGTGTAAGACAAATATAATGGGTGAGTAGGAGAAGAACAAACAGTAGGGAAGATGCGCGGAAGTCAGAGGAAGAGAGGAAACAGTGGGGGAGAAGGAGAAGAACAAACAGTAGGGAAGATGCGCAGAAGTCAGAGGTAGAGAGGAAACAGTGGGTGAGTCAGAGGGGAACAGACAGTAGGGAAGATGTGCAGAACTCAGACAGGGCTAGAGGGGAAACAATGGGTGAGCTTGGAGGATTCAGACAGTAAAGCAGATGTAGGGGAAGGCAGACAGTGGGTGAATTAGAGGTCAACCACAAGTAGAAAAGATTTAGGGTTAGGCAGGCAGTGGGATAGGGTGAATGGATAGTAGGAGTAATTGCAAAATATATTTTTGGAAAATGGATGGGAATAGAAATTAGAATAGGTAGGGAATCTGTCAGGGACATTTAGAAAAGGAAAAGATTGAAGCTGGGAATAGCGGCCCAGTCTGTACAAACACAGGTTATCCAGTGAGACATAAACTTGGTAGGGTTGTGGTTCTGGTGGACCTCACATTTCTCAACTCTATGATAAAAAAATCACAACAGGGCAGCTCTGTTAGATTTGATTTAATATGGAATTAATCAAGTGGTAGAGGCATAATTATCATTTACACAACACACCCGGGATTACCTTCACCCTAAAATGTGGCCTGTGTGTGGCTCTCTGCGACTGAAAGTGTCCATCTCTGGGCTAACTCCTCATCATGAATCATAAAACTGATGGAAACACTGAAGAAACCCCTCCCTGTAACTGTGGCCTCCCCCTGGACAGTTCTACAGAACATCAGTAAGTTGGTGGCTGCTGCCCTTTTCAAGATTAAATGTGTGTCCCTCCATTCTATCTGCTCTCTACTAACTTTTGCCTCTAACTATTTTACTGTTATACAGGCTGAAAAACTCTACGAGAGTAATGCCTCAGAAGAGGACAAAATAAAGGCCATGATGCAGCAGTCGAACGCGGTATACGATGCAGCCACGTAAGTTTTCATTCATCCTGACACAACAAGAGGTCTCAGTACAATGAAGGGTAGAAAGCAACTTTCCAGCCTATACTGGTCTCCAATGGTATCTGTGTTACACACTAATACAATGCTTTGGACATTAACCAATGAAGGGATTACTTCCATGTGACATGTACACGTGTGTATGTTACACAAGGAAAGTAAAATAAAAATGAGTGTAGGTACTGAAAGTCTTACTAGGCACCATGGATAAAAACATGCGAAACACAATTTATCTAGGTCTTAGTTTGTTCTTATAGACTAACCTGGAAATGGAGGGGAAAACTGGTGTATATATTATTTAAGGCTTTGGATGATAAAGAGGTGTCTAAAGTATTATGAAGTAATTTGTTGGAGACATTTCTACCATACAAGGATGAAAGCAGGAGTGGACAATGTGAGGCCCTTCAGCTGCTACCAGGCTACAACACCCATCATCCCCTGCCAGTTGTTGGCTGAATGGGAATGATGAGAGTTGCAGTCTGACAGCAGCTGAAGGGCTTCATCTTGTCCATCAAGGGAGGCTTTTTCTTTATTCTATGCACAGAGCCCAGGAGTAGAAAAATATGGTGCAGAATGTATTTGTTTAGTAACTCAATCACACAAATCTAACCACAAAAAGCAGGAAAAGTGTAACAAAATAAATACCTATTTACTGTATCTTTCCTCAGATATATGAAGACAATGCCGAAAGGGTATGTCTGTTTTCGGTGCCAGATACCAGGGCACCACATCAGGGATTGCCCAACACATAAGGTAAGTGTATATCATCTTAAATTAGTGCATTGATCAGACAAGAAATGTCTCTTGAGGGGAGGGGACAATAAATCAAATAACCTCCAGGTATTTTCTTATTATATGCAGCTGGAGCATTTTCTAATGTGGTCAGGTGACACTGCTCATATCACTTGCTAAAGAGAGAGGTAGTCTAAGACTAAAGGTCCCCCACATAGAGCAATACAAAGATTTGCCTTCTGTACACCAGGGGGAGGTTAAAGGGATAGTAATGTTTCATAACAAAAGGAGCTCCAATTAATCATCATAGTATTTGGACTTTGGAGAGTGTTATTTCTATTCTGTCAGAGTTGTCGTTGAAGAGTAATTCAATGACAAAGTATCCCCCTCCCTCCCCTTTTACTGATGTAACACTGTTCAGCCAGATCAGAAGGGAGGTGCCCAGGTAGATTGCAGAGAGGGACAATCATCAATTAAGATAAGGGAAAAACCTGAAAAACTTGTCAAGGGGGGCAGGGCTTTCATTGTTCTCATAGGAAGAAGATTGTGCCCTGCTGTTATCTGTCTGGTCTATGGACTGGATTCCACATCTGTGAAGAGATAGCTTACACTAGGTAAAAGGGGCAGGAGGGGAAACTTTGCTTGTGAATATCTCTCAAACCATAACGGTTTGAGAGATAAGACTTATAACGTTCTTAATGTTTTTTTAATGCCTACAAAATAAAATAAAGATAAAACGGAGTATTACTATCCTTTTAAGTAATAAAGTGGCAATAACACCTTATATGACTAGCGTGATTCTGAATAAGCTTTCAATGCACATATATTTATTTTAGCCATTCTTCATTTAATACTAGTATAAACATTACAGCTCAGAGTAGGGATGGGCAACCTGCGGCTTTCCAGTTGTTGTTATTGGACTATGTTTCCCATCATCAGTAGGCCTTGGGGATTGCTGGGAATTGTAGTCAAACAACAGTTGGAACACTGCAGATTGCCCATCTCTGGCACTGAGTAACATTGCGTCTCAGTATGTGATAATGCTGTTGTGGCCATGACATATACACACATTCACACACATAAATACACACATGTTCACACACATAAACACACACACACACACACACACACACTGTAAAAAAAAAATACCTGCTCATGGATTATTGTGAAGGTTTATATAGGGATGTATTGCCAGTTTAAAGACTAATTTTTGAAATGCAAATAACATTGCACTGACTGGGTTCTTTCTGTGTTTGTTTATAATAAACTACTGATAATTACTGTAGCAGACAGACTCTGAGGGGAATGAGTCAGAGGAGAGAGGGTGTGGCCATGGGAGGGACACCTATAATGTCCTTCCCATGAGGTGCCTGAGAAGAACATTTGATCCTTTATGTAAATGAGCTGGCAATATATAACATATATTGGATGATGGGGAGGTGGTTTCTTAATCCCTTAATGACATTTGATGTGCCAGGACCATCATTCAGGTCCCGGCACTTAAGGATTGATGATGGTCCTGCACATCATGGAATTTTGCAATCCCTGAATTCAAATTGCAAAAAAATGGCCATGCGCATGCTGGATCAGGCAGATATTAACAGGTTAATTACATTTAATTTTTTTTTATAAAATGTAAGCTATTCCGGAGTTGCTATAACAATTGTTTTGTGTTTTAGTTTTCTTCTAAAGATGATGACAACCAAAAGAAGATAAAACGCAGCTCAGGAATACCAAAATCATTCCTGAAGGAAGTGGATGACCCCAACATGGAGGGAGTCATGATGGGAAGTGACGGGAGATACGTCATCCCAGCTATTAATGCGTAAGTATAATGTATAACTTGCACCATCAGATCTGACAAGTGTCAGCTTTTGGGGACCAATAAATAAACAGAACTGCAGACACACCTCCAACATACTCATTAACTCTTGGTTTCAATATAACCCCTGGATGTTTTGCAGACCACTTAAGCAACAAAAGGGTTAAACACATTATTAATATACTAGTTGAACAGCCCATTACACGGGCCACAGTGCCTCTGGTCGCGGGGCAGTCACACGCAGTAGAGCGCCCAGCTCTGTATCAGCCGCGCCGCGGGCAGTCTCTACTGCGCATGACTGCCGCACGCGCAGCAGTGTCTACTGCGCATGTCGAACGTTACACATGATTTAGCGAATTATTATATAGGATTGTATCACCATTTATCTTGTACCTTCCAACACTTCTACGCTTGACCTGCTTGGCTACAGAGCAGAGTAGTAGTGAACACACAGGCAGGGCTGAAAATTTCCACTCGCCACTAGCCAATGGCGAGTGAAAATTCAGCCCTGGTGAGTAGGAATTCAGCCCTGGTGGGTATATTATGGCTTGCAGTGGCGAGTAACTTTTCAGGTCTGGCTTGTAGCAAAGGACTTCACATTTTAAGCCCTGACACAGGCATTTGGCACACACAGTCACTCTTTATTAACCCCTTGTTTTGCAATACATTGAAGATGTCTCTAGCATCTAAGGGATTAAAGGGATAGTAATACTTGGATTTAAGAACGTTTAATATTGTTCATATTAAAAAAAATAATTAAATGAAGTAAATCCAATTGCTTAAAGTTGTATATTTTAAGAGTTATAAGCTTTTAAAGTTCCGCCCTCCCGTCCCTTTTACAGACGTTAGCACTCTAGCTGACAGATCGAGATTCTGGTCATTCGACTGGACGGCTATTCAGCAGAGCCGAAACAGTGTTGTCTTCAAAGAAATACTTCATTAGAACGGTCCACAAAGTGTGCCTGAAGTATTTCTTTATAGACAATGCTATCTCGGCTCTGCTGAAGAGGCGTCTGGTCCTGGGACCAGGATCTCGATCTCTCAGCTAGAACGCTGATGTCTGTAAAAAGAGCGGGAGGGAGAAATTTAAAAGCTTGTAACTCTTAAAATATACAACTTTAAGCAACGGGATTTACTTCATTTATTATTTTTTTTATTATGAACCATATTGCGGAACTACCACCCCTTAACTACCACCCCTTAATAATTCCCCATCTGGCAACTAGCTACTCAGTAGCGCTAGTCGCCAGAATTTTTACCGTGTTCAAGAGATTTGTAGACTTCTCCGGGGCTGACAGGCAGTAGAGAGCGCAGACATCTTGCAATAGTGACGCCTGCGCACCTGAGCTGTCAGTCCCTTCCGGAGCTGAATGGCTCCTAGCAACGCCTCTTAGAGCCGGCTGAGACTGACAGCGTAAGTGTGCAGACGTCACTATGGCAAGATGTCTGCTCTCTCTACTGCCTGTCAGTCCCGGAGAAGTCTACAAATCTCTTGAACACGGTAAAAATTCTGGCGACTAGCGCTACTGAGCAGCTAGTCGCCAGATGGGGAATTATTTTGGCCCATGGTGCTAAGGAGTGGTAGTTCCGCTTTAAACGTTCTTAAATCCAAGTATTACTATTCCTTTAAAGGAGAACTAACACTTCTAATAATAACCCTTACTTACCTCGCTTTGGACAGAACATGGCTCGTATGAAATCTTCCATTGCACCTTTGTTTATCAATCATCCCTGGATATCACGTTCATTGAAACAGGCATGATAGTTGCTGGTAGTTTTTCAAACCGAAGCAGAGAGAGAATGCATGAGCCTACTTAACTCTTTAAAGGAGAAGCAAACTATTTTTATGGAAAAAATATATTAAAGAGTATTCCTGTTGAGTAAAACAAGGGTGCTCCCAATACAGAGAGATGCATATGTCCAGTGTTATTAAAGTTTAAACATGTGTTTTTTTTATTAGCAGAGCCCTCTAGTGGTCAAATTCCAATTACTTATTCTGCTACATTGTAATGGAGATGAATGTCAATGACTTACAGTTATCCACAGAATGTGATAAATCTGCCAAGTCACTTCCTGTCAGTTAGAACTATCAGGAAGAAAACGCACAGTAAATTCACTTCATGTTTATTTGAACTTTTATAACTTTTGAATAAAACAAATGACAGCAGTGGGGGTACCCTTGTTTAACTCAGCAGAAAAGCTCTACATAGGTTTTCATTAAAAAAAAGTGTACTACTCCTTTAAACACTAGAGGGTTAACCAACCATTGTGCAGTGATTTCACTTTAAGGTCCTGTGGTCTTGTTAGCAACTCACATTTCGGCTTACATGGACATGGCACCAGGGATTGATTGAAGGGCTATTTCTTCAAACAAGGAGAAAAGAAATACATAGGGGCCATTAGGCTTTTCTGACCATAATAAGTAGGAGATAATTCTTAGAAGGTGTTAGTTCCCTTCTACACATGAACGCTACAATTACACACACTCACTTTCATATTTATCCATTATAAATTTATAATAAGAACTATTTAATGTGTGAAGGACACCTTCATAATCCTATCACTTTGTATTCTAGAGAGGCCTATGAATCCACCAAAAAGCGGAAACGCCCTGCAGCTCAAACCCAGGAGGATTCTGGGAAACAGTAAGTATCCACAACCACTCACTAGCAATGTAGTGTGACCAGAGAGAACTGACAGGAGTCTAATACTATATGACCTGCAAATGGGGGCATATGTATGAAATAAAATTGCAGTTAGTTATACAGGACTTTTAACCCTTTAGATGCTAGAGATGTTACTAACACATTGCTTTTCAATATGTTGGATATCTCTCTAGCATCCTAGAGGTTAATTTTATAAAAATATTTGATTTCTGAATTGATTTCCCTATGTATATATGACTCTTTGTATTGATCTTTTATTTCTTTTAGGTCACCCTTACTCTTTGAGAGGCCTAGTACACAAAGTGTTTATACTGGGGGCTGGTTATGTGTTAATATTCAGGTCTGCTACATACTGAGGCTGATGAACACAGAAATGGAGCAATTCAGGACCAAATTAACTGCACCTAGGGTTATCACCTAGCCGGTATTTTACCGGCAGGCCGGTAAAAAATTGGCTTCTGTCCAATGTTAAGTCTATGGACGGAATGCCATGGCCGGTATTTTTTGGAAGAAAAGGTGGCAACACTAACTGCACCTTAGGGATAAATAAACATTCCACAGTCTCCTGTTGATTGCAATGGTATTTGAACCCCTTAAATACTAAAGTGTTTACCAATGCATTGGAGACTTCTGTAGCATTCAAGGGGTTACAAGTGCCATGTAAATCAATCAGAAGGTTTATTTGTCCTCTATGGCACAGTTCATTTAGTACTTCAGAATTACTGTGTTATACAGTGGCCTGGAGCACAGTGTTAATGACTTTTCTAGTACAGACGGGATTAACTATTTGGGTATCCTTTTGAAATATTGTGTTTTTTAAATTGCGCTGCTTTTTGGTGCATTCAGTAGGTCGCCATGTTCTAAAGGGCGACATGACAATCTTGCATTGCATATCAGCATGAGATTGTCATGTTGCTTCTTTAAAGATCGTGATCCGGCAGCACTTGGAAGAGATTTCTAATTTATCTTCCAATTAAACTATCATGAAAAGCAGAACTGCTGGGAACGTCAAATAATGTTATTATTAGTCCTTTCAGGATTCATTTTTTACCAGATTATTTTTTGTGAGATTTCTAACTTCCATCATATCTGCCTGTACACATCCCTCTTCACACAAGAGAGACGGCAAACCAAGTACTGCCGAATCACGCTCTTTAAAGAAGACGCATGACAATCTCACGCTGATATGCAATGTCAGATTCTCATGTCGCCCTTTAGAACATGGCGACCTACTGAATGTATCAAAAAGCAGCACAATATAAAAAGCATGATATTTCAAAAGTAAACCAACTGTTTGAGTGTCAAAGGGTTAAAAGCTCAATTTCTTCTAATGGAAGTAAGGAAATATGTATTTGTACTCTCAGTTTAATGTGACCTGAACTCCAGTTTAAACCAGGAAGCTTATGAAACACACACTGTAGGGTTCCTTTGGTTCCTGTGCAGTGCTGCAGCATTATATTTTAATGAGTTTCTTGCATTAAAATGGAAATCTAGTCATCTTATCTATAGAGCTGTTGGTATTTCACCAGATTGCGCCACATTTTCCTTCATACATATGATCCATTATTTCTGTAGCGATACTGTTATGCACATCATGTCCATAATCCTAAGGTAGTCTAGTCTAGTAACAGACCATTGGATAGAAGCTCTTACTAATATAAAGTTGTTTTTTTTCCTTTTCGTTTTAGAGCGAAGATTGCAAAAACATCTGCTGACAATTAATGAACATCATTATTGATTATAATACTTGTAAATAGTTGTAAATAGTTTAGGATAAGTAATAAAATGATAGCTAAACATTTGGCTTTTTGTGTCTGTATATGAACCTGGCAACTGAGTGGTACCCACCATTGTTCTGCGTCCGTGTACATATTCATTCTCTCTATACACCTGACGCTTACAGGCATCACTAACTGTGTAGTCCTCTATGACAGGGTTGTAATTTCATATGTCTAACTAGGTCTGCTTGCCTATTCTTGGTTATAAAAAAGTAATCAAAGATGGCAACTTTATCCAGGTTTCCTTCTGTACTAGGAACCCCAGGGGTTCAAAACAACATCACTGAAAATTATTTGAACATGAGACTTCTTGGACAGAGTTTGCAGCATAGCCCTGCCAGCCAATTCAGTACATCATTCAACATATTGATGGAGGTGACTCAAAAGTCATCACTCTCCTCCATTATTTGGTACCTCTCATCCCTTCAAGGAGTCATCAAGACAGGAGAAGCAGTGACTGAAGTCCCACAATTGGGTCAACCTTTACCAATGGGAGATTAATGAACCCTCTGTAAAATACTGCCCTTGCTAAAGTGACCCCAGTGCAAAATGAGCATTTGTCACCTTTTTATTGCATTAAAATCTATGATAATGGATTTCCCCTCAATGCTGAAAGTGTCCTTATAGGTTCCTGCTGTATTAAAGGGTTGTTAGTATCCCACATGTTGTCAATCTATGCTTGGGACAGAGAGAGAAAGAAGCTGCACTTTGTTGCAAGAAGCAGACCGGCAAAGACAAAGAGTGGTAGCTGGAGTTGCTTGATAGGAGTCTTGGTGATAGCCAGTTGTTCCCTGGTTGTGGGTTTGTGAAGGGAGAATGAAGAGTTAATCTATTTTTATAAAATTCTAAGAGAGTTCCTGATTATGCAAAGCGCCTCTTTGGTGATTGGCTGAGGAAGAGGCAGGAGCTAAGTCCCCTGCCTCCTCAGCCAAAAACACACTGCTTGTTGCCTTAGGAGGAGGAGGCAGGGGGAAAAGCCCCCTGTCTCCTCAGCCAAACACAATTAAATAATACACACTGCCACTCACCCAAACCCTTCGCCTAATCATCTGCCCTTTTTCCACTTCAACCTTCACCACAGAGAAGGGGAAGAGCCACCATATTCTCCATGGTGAACGGGAGGGGCTATCCTGTTCGCCGAGGCAAAGGGGAGGGATCACCAATGCACATTTCCTTTAGCTATGGCATAGGGGACATGGTGGCCCCTCTCCTTTGCCAGAAGGCATAGGATTGCCCTCCCCTTCACCCCAGCAAATACATTTTCCCCTCCCCTTCACCATGGAGAATGTTAACATAAAAAAATATACCTTGTGGTGGGGTCTCATGACCCCTCTTGATGCCCCCCCCAACTAATGATCTCCCATCCAATTCGACTAAGAGATCAATAGAGGCAACACGGGATCAAGACAGCTCCCCTGCTTCCATTCTACCCGAACTACCAGATACAAGTGCGAGGGATCAGGAGACCCATTCACAGCAATGAGTGAAAGTCTCCCACTTTGATGTGAAAAGCTTTCCCGATCCTGCCCACTCCTAGCTTGTATTGTGAGTAGGATGGAATCAGGGAAGCTCTCTTCCTTCTCTGTGTCACTTCTATTGATCTTCTAGCCAATTTGTCTGAGAAATCAGTAGCTTGGGTGCCTCAGGAGGTGTCCTGATGCCCCACCAAGAGGTCTGATTTAAAAAAATAACCTAATAATTAAAAAATAAAATAAAACAAAATACTGCAGTCAAGATAGGATTGAAAGAGAAAGCTGATGCTACTACACACAGACAAGCGAAGAGGGGGAGCGTTAATTACTTGCTGTTGCAGGGAGTGTAGATGTGATTTCTTTACAACAGACAGGAACAGTTAAATAAATATATTTTGACTGATAGATGACAGTGACAGGCAAGCACTTCCTTGAACTGAACTGTGACTGAGACTGACAGTAACAGATACTAGTCAGTATCATACATTAATTTGAGGTGGACAAAACATTACTCCACATGCTAACAGCTCTGGCATGTGCTTTGCAGTAAAAATCAACAATACTTTAATTCTATTCACAAAACATGTTAGGGACAGGGGAAATGGGAAAGTAGGATGCATGCATGGAACATGTTGGTGATATTACAGTTGTACTACAAGAACTGACGGTGTCTATGGTTGCTGTAGCTTGTGCAAAAAATGACAAGAATCATGATTAGGAGCTTGCTTTTAAAAGTAAAAACCTAGCTATTAGTCCTTTTGCTGCTAGCCAAAGTGTACTGATACCTACTGCTAGTAGTACTGTAACATCTAACACCAGAAGTAGTAGTAGTAGTTGTAGTAGTACTAGCTCCTTAGAAACCAGTCAGTCTATGAAATCTCCTGTATGGAGATACTTAAAGTGGAACTTTCTCTCCAAATATAGTACATTTTAAGCAATGCCTCTCTCCAAATTATGCATACTTTTTATTTAATTAACTGTATTTACAGAGTTGTTTTCGTTAAAAATGTACCTACTGATGTAGTATAAGCCATATCACATGGGTTTCAAGTCTGTCCCAATGCACTCCAAAGTCTACCCACAACCAAATTATGCGCATCCAGGTCATCGAGCGTGTTAATCATTACAGTAAGATAATGTTTATGGATCTCACTCTCTCACATTCTCTCACTATATGTATTGGCAGCCCGCTTCCCTTGTAAAAAATAGAACTCCAATGAAACAGGGTGACTGTAGAGAGTAAGACAATTTTTTTGACTTCTTCAGTAGGGAAGGAGAGCATTGCCAATCAACATTTAAGGTACATTTTTAAAATTGGGGTCAACGTTTATCTACTATTGACCATAATAATTGACTATAAAGAGATGGACGCAAAGAAGTTTGAAAGTGACAGGCCCACTTTAATTAACATTCAGAAGATAAACATCGCTATCTGGTGCCTCTGTAAAAAAAAGAAAAAAAAAGGGTGGGGGGATCCAGATCTCACTTACATATTTGTGTGTGTGTGTGTTTGTATCACGATACCCATGATTGCTGCCTTTTCCTGTCAGTTACCTGAATGGGCTCTCCATTGGCTGCCTGCCTTCAGCCCGCCCAGTATTGCCTATTTAGACTGGGCTTGGGCACCCTTTGGTTGCCCTTTCGTGGTGTCTCTATGTCGCCTGCACCTGTACTGTGTTCCTGAGCTTCCTGGGCCATTTCTACTCTATGCTCGCCAGTGATCGCCTGAGTTCCTGCCTTACAGCTTCCTCGGTTCCTGCTTCCGTTCCTGATCCTATTTGGGCTGTTGTCCCTGATACCGTTCCTGCTCCTGTTGGCTGCCATTGCTGTTCCTGTGTTCCTGCTCATGGATCGCCTGCAGAGTGCCTCCTCCTTCTAGTCACCTTTGGTGACATTCTCATCTCTCATTGATTTGTAACCAGTACGCAGGTACTGGTTCACTCCATGTTTAACCGGTTGCTTGCTGCGTTCCATACAACTCCGGTAGAGTATTGTTTAACCCAGTACGCAGGTACGGGTTGGCTCCATATATAACCGGCTGCTTGCTGCGTTCCTTACAGCACCGGTAGAGATTGTGTAACCCAGTACGCGGGTACTGGTTCGCTCCATGTTTAACTGGTTGCTTGCTGCATTCCTTACAGCACCATTAGAGATTGTGTAACCCAGTACGCAGGTACTGGTTCGCTCCATTTATAACTGGTGGCTTGCTGCATCCAATACAGCACCAGTAGAGTATTGTGTAACCAAGGACGCGGGTACTGGTTCGCTCCATGTATAACCGGTGGCTTGCTGCATCCCATACAGCCCCGGTAGAGTCTTGTGTAACCCAGTACGCGAGTACTGGTTCACTCCACGTATAACTGGTGGCTAGCTGCATCCCATACAGCACCAGTAGAGATTGTGTAACCCTGTACGTGGGTACTGGTTCGCTCCTTGTATAACCGGTGGCTTGCTGCCTTCCATATAGCACCGGGAGAGTCTTGTGTAACTCAGAATGCGGGTACTGGTTCGCTCCACTCATAACCGGTTGCTTGCTGCATTCCATATAGCACCTGTGATCCTTGTCTGTTCAGTACGCGGGCACTGGTTCACTCCATTATTTACCGGGTGCTCACTGACACCTATAAAGCCCCGGCAAGGCCTCTGTCTGTCCAGCGCAGGCGACTGGTTTGCTACACCTATATGCCAGTCGCTGAGGCCATCTCTGTCTGTGCACCAGTGCTTGCAGTCTCATGGTTTAGTGAGGCTGCCTTGACCGGTATATTAGCAAGGCCGGTAGAGCCTCCTCTCTCATTGTACCAGTCTCAAGGCTGTCTTGCCCGGTCTATTGGCAAGGCCGGTAGAGCCTCCTTCCTTGTTGTACCAATCTCTAGGCTGCCTTGCCCGGTATATTAGCAAGGCCGGGTGAACCTCCTTCCTCTCTGTTGCAAGCCTCCAGGCTGCCTTGCCCGGTATATTTGTAAGGCCGGTAGAACCTATTCCATCTCATGCCAGTCTAAGGTTGCCTTACCCAGTATTGGCAAGCCCAGTAGAGCCTGTCTCACATTCTTTGTACCACTACTCACTGTTGCTGTGTACAAAGTTAATGTTGTTATATGTGTATGCCTAACCCGGGAGGGTTCTCTTGAAACTTTTCAATAAAGTTGTGTTTTTATCTTAACTCTGTGTCTGAGAATCAAAACAAACCGTGACAGTACGAAAGGGCCATGACCTCAGATAATAAGAGTGACAGTAATGCACAGAGCATTCATTGGAGGATGGATGTACATGAGCAGCGCCTGGATCAGCTAGCAGTGGCGATCCAAACCATTCTTGAATGTACAGTACTCCCGGACAAGTCTGTCCCGAGTCCGGTGGTCTCCCTAGGTTCGACACCGGAGAACATTACTATCTCCTCAGGGGCTGCAGTCAAAGGGTTAACCGCTTCCGCTCCCTTGCCACTCAGATATGATGGCGAACCCAGCCTGTGCAGAGGGTTTATCAACCAACTTGAAATATTTATGGAATTAACCTCGCATGCTTTTCCTAATGATCGCAGAAAAGTTGGGTTTATGATATCCCTACTGACTGGCAGAGCCCTGGCATGGGCCAATCCCTTATGGGAGAGTGCGAAACCTTGCACAAAGAATTTCAGGGAATTTGTGCAATCATTTCGGAGAGTGTTTGAGATCCCTGGTAGAACTGCCTCTGCTGTTAAACGCCTAATGGAGATACATCAGGGTAGGCATACCGTGGGCGATTATCCCATTGAATTCCGCACCTTGGCAGCAGAGGTAGGTTGTAATAATGAGGCGCTGCTGGCAGCCTTTACTTAAGGTTTGAGCGAGCAGATCAAAGATGAAATTGTAGCTAAAGAGCTGCCTACCAATCTAGATGAATATATTGATTATGTTATCCTAATTGACACTCGGATCCGTGAGAGATTGACGACTAAGGACCGTAGGCTACGGTAAAAAAATAACAGATCTAGCAGTTCATTTTGCCACCGATCCCTCCTTTGCCACCTAAGTCTAATGACCAGTTATGGGAATCAGGTGAACCTATGCAATTAGGATTCACCAGGCTAACCAAGGAGGAAAGAGCACACCGCAGAAGTCAGGGCACCTGCTAAGATCTTGTCCCGTACGTCCGGGAAACGAACACACCTAGGGTACCTTGGGGGACAGGCCCTAGGTGGTGTTCAACCATTCCCAGGCTCGATTGTACAGAAACCCACCATACAGGTGGTACTCTCTTGGGCAGAACACTTGGTGGAGGTTCAGGCCCTGGTTGACTCCGGCACAGCTGGATATTTTATGGATAGTGCCTTTGCTGAACGGCATAAGATTCCGTTGGTCGAGAGAGAATCCCCTTTCGCTCTTGTCGGCAAACCTCTAGAACCTGCATAGGTTACCTTTGAAACAATGCCATTACCTATGACCATTGGGGCGCTTCATAAAGCGGAACAGCAGTTCCAGATTACCAGTTCTCCACACTACGCAGTCATTCTGAGATTTCCCTGGTTGCAGCTTCACAATCCCCAGTTTGATTGGCAAAAATTGTGAAATCTCTGCTTGGTCTCAGTATTGTATCCCACCCAGTTAAGATTCTGTGCACCTCCCTTTCACTACCAGATGAGAATCAACAATTCAGTGATGTGTTTAGTAAGGGAGAGGCTGGCACCCTACCCCAGCACAGATCCTATGATTGTGCTATTGATTTGCCTCTGGGGGTGGTGCCCCCTAGGGGACGCACATATCCATTGTCTTGTGATGAGAATCAAGCTATGGAGGAATATATTACAGATGCCCTTAAAAGAGGGATTATAAGGAAATCCAACTCTCCAGCCAGGGCTGAATTCTTTTTTGTGAAAAAGAAAAATGGCGAGCTGAGACCGTGCATTGATTACCGTGGCCTAAACAAATTAATGTCAAAAAATGCTTATCCGATACCACTCATTACCGAATTATTTGACAGGTTAAAAGGTTCCTCAGTCTTTACCAAACTGGACCTACGTGCTGCTTATAACCTGATTTGGATCAGAGCTGGTGATGAGTGGAAAACGGCCTTTAACACTAGATCTGGGCACTATGAATATCTAGTTATGCCGTTTGGTCTCTGTAATGCACCCGCAGTATTTCAAGAATTAATCAATGTTATCCTCAGGGATATGCTGCAGTCCTGCGTTGTTGTCTACCTGGACGATATACTCATTCATTTGGAAAACATGTCACAACACATTAAAGACGTGTCAGAAGTGTTGCTCCACCTATGAAAAAACAAATTGTATTGCAAATTTGAAAAATGCGAGTTTCATAAAACCAGCGTGCCCTTCTTGGGGTTCGTGAATGCCAAAGAAGGCATTGCCATGGATCAGGAGAAACTTTCGGCAGTTTTGCAATGGCCTCGGCCTAAGGGCCTAAAAGCTATTCAGCGATTTCTGGGTGCTAATCCCTCCCAGTGGTCGGTGGCAGCTGAAGATGCTTTTGAAAGATTGAAATCCGCTTTTGCTAACGCTCCTGTGTTATCCCACCCCAACCCATCTCTTCCATTTACATTGGAGGTGGATGCCTCAGAGATCGGGGTTGGGGCAGTCCTTTCTCAACGACATGTGAAAGGAGGAATGCTCACACATTGTGAGTTTTTCTCCAAGAAATTGTTCGTGGCCCAAAGTCATTATGAGATAGGTGACAGAGAATTACTGGCTACCATTCTTGCCCTGAAAGAATGGAGTCATTTACTAGAGGGCACTAAAAATCCAGTATTAATTCTGACTGACCACAAAAACTTGACCTATCTCTCTGAGGCTAATAGATTGTCTTCACGCCACGCCAGGTGGGCACTGTTCCTCCCTCGATTCAATTTTGCTGTATCATACCTGCATGGGTCCAAGAATGTTAGGGTTGATGCCCTGTCTAGACAATTTCAGCCTGAAGTAGACAGGGACGAGGTCCCAGCACCTATAATACAGCCTGATCGTATATTGGCTACTCTACGCACAAGTATCACTTCACCACTAAGGGAAGAGACATTGGCCTCTCAGGTCACAGCTCCCCCAGAAACCCCAGTGGGCAAGTGTTTTGTCGATGAGCCATTTTGCATGCTTGAGACATACCATTCCTCTAAAGCTGCGGGCCATATTGGTAGAGATCAAATGAATTGGTCTCTCTCACAAGTCTTTTGGTGGCCAAAACAAAAGAAGAGAAAAGCGCAAAATCTGAGAGCACGTCTGTATATCAAAGTATTCCAACTCTTGTGTTATTCTGTACTTACAAGATGTATTCTTGTAAGCAGCCACATACGATCAGTATAGGAATCACCTCAGGGTCTATATTCACATAGGTCACACGACTTCAAGAACCATCAGATATATTGGATAAACCAATATGCACACAGACCCTCCAACAAGACAATATGAAACACAGAAGCAAAAATCCTCTAAGTGTAGTATGTTGTGAACAGCATATAATAATGCCCCACAGAGAAATACCCTACTCACCAGAAGTAGGGAACAGTAAGCATACACATAAAGGAATAGATCTGATAGATAACGTCCAAAACTTTTTATTCCAACGCGTAATACATCTTGTAAGTACAGAATAACACAAGAGTTGGAATACTTTGATATACAGACGTGCTCTCAGATTTTGCGCTTTTCTCTTCTTTTGTTTTCTGTGCATTAGTTCTGCGAAGGTGCTGTGTAGGACACCAATAGAAGAAGCTGCATAACTGGACACTGTACAATATACTGTTTATCTTGTGTTTACTTGCATTTATATATTAATAATATAACCCAGTAGGAGCGCACCAGTTATTATTATATTTTTCTTTTGGTGGCCCTCCCTGAGGGCAGATTGTGCTGCGTTTACTAATGCCTGTACCACCTGTGCCTGTGCCAAGACCCCTAGACACCTCCCTGTGGGCCGACTCCAGCCGGTGCCTAATGGCGAACGTCCCTGGACCCATGTTTCCATTGACTTTATGGGAGAGTTGCCAGTGTCTACAGGGTATTCCTTCATACTTATGGTGGTGGACAGGTTTTCTAAAATGGCTCATTTCGTGCCCCTCCGTGGCATTCCCTCTGCCAAAGAATTAGCGGTGGTTTTCTCTAAAGAAGTATTTTGGTTGCATGGAGTACCCAGAGTGCTGGTGTCCGACCAGGGGAGCCAGTTTGTGTCCAGATTTTGGATAGCATTTTGCGAACAAATGGGCATCCAATTGTACTTTTCCTCTGCCTATCACCCTGAGACCAATGGGGCCGCTGAGCATGCCAATAAGGGACTGGAACAGTTCCTGCGCTGTTTTGTTACTGACCATCATGATAACTGGGCTGACCTGTTACCTTGGGCAGAGTTCGCCAGGAACTGTGCGGTTAATTCTTCATCCGGGAGCTCCCCTTTTCTGATCAATTATGGGTTCCAGCCTTGTTTGCTCCCGGATTCATTCCAGTCTCAGCAGATTCCAGCTGTGGATGAGCATATTCAGTAGCTCCGCTCCACATGGGCACAGGTTCACAGGGCACGCAGTCAGTCTTTTCAGCGCCATCAGCGTCATGCCAATCGAAGACAGCTGCCAGCGGTTTCCTTCCAGGTTGGGGACAGAGTATGGCTCTCCACCAGAAACCTCAAACTACAAGTTCCGTCTAACAAATTGGCTCATCAGTTTATTGGTCCTTATAGGGTGATTCCTAAAATCAACCCTGTCTCTTATGCCTTGGACATTCCTGCTTCCACGCGTATTCATAATGTGTTCCATGTGTCTCTCCTCAAACCTCTTGTATGCAACCGTTATACTACTAACCCTGTGGTGCCAGGGCCTATAGAGGTTGAAGGTCAGGAGGAGTATGAAGTTCAGAGTATCATTGATTCCTGCAGACTTAGAGGAAAATTGCAGTATTTGGTACATTGGAAGGGTTATGGTCCGGAAGAACGATCCTGGGTGGACAGTAAGGACCTTCATGCTCCCAAATTACTTCAAATTTTTCATTCCAAGTACCCTCAGAAACCGGGTCCCTCTTCTAGAAGAGGGGGTCTTTGAGAGGGGGGTACTATCACGGTGCCCGTGATTGCTGCCTTTTTCTGTCAGTTACCTGAATGGGCTCTCCAATGGCTGCCTGCCTTCAGCCCATCCAGTATTGCCTATTTAGACTGGGCTTGGGCACCCTTTGGTTGCCCTTTCGTGGTGTCTCTATGTCGCCTGCACCTGTACTGTGTTCCTGAGCTTCCTGGGCCGTTTCTACTCTATGCTCTCCAGTGATCGCCTGAGTTCCTACCTGAGAGCTTCCTCAGTTCCTGCTTCCGTTCCTGATCCGGTTTGGGCTGTTGTCCCTGCTGCCGTTCCTACTCCGGTTGGCTGCCGTTGCTGTTCTGGTTTCCTGTCCTGTACCGGCTGTGTTCCTGCTCCTGGATCGCCTGCAGAGTGCCTCCTCCTTCTAGTCGCCTTTGGCGATATTCTCATCTCTCTTTGATTTGTAACCAGTACGCGGGTACTGGTTCACTAGATGTTTAACCGGTTGCTTGCTGCGTTCTGTACAGCACCGGTAGAGTATTGTGTAACCCAGTACGCGGGCACGGGTTGTCTCCATGTATAACCGACTGCTTGCTGCATTCCTTACAGCACCAGTAGAGATTGTGTAACCCAGTACGCGGGTACTGGTTCACTCCATGTATAACCGGTTGCTTGTTGCGTTCCATACAGCACCGGTAGAGTATTCTGTAACCCAGTACACGGGTACTGCTTCGCTCCATGTATAACCGGTGGCTTGCTGCATCCCATACAGCACCGGTAGAGTATTGTGTAACCTAGTGCGCGGGTACTGGTTCGCTCCGCGTATAACCGGTGGCTTGCTGCATCCCATACAGCACCGGCAGAGTCCTGTATAACCCAGTACGCGGGTACTGGTTCGCTCCACGTATAACCGGCGGCTTGCTGCATCCCATACAGCACCGGTAGAGATTGTGTAACCCAGTACGCGGGTACTGGTTCGCTCCTTGTATAACCGGTGGCTTGCTGCCTTCCATATAGCACTGGGAGATTCTTGTATAACCCAGTACGCGGGTACTGGTTCGCTCCACGCATAACCGGTTGCTTGCTGCATTCCATATAGCACCGGTGATCCTTGTCTGTTCAGTACGCGGGTACTGGTTCACTCCATTATTTACCAGGTGCTCACTGACACCTATAAAGCCCCGGCAAGGCCTCTGTCTGTCCAGCATAGGCGACTGGTTTGCTACACCTATATGCCAGTCGCTGAGGCCATCTCTGTCTGTGCACCAGTGCTTGCAGTCTCATGGTTTAGTGAGGCTGCCTTGTCCGGTATATTGGCAAGGCCAGTAGAGCCTCCTCTCTCGTTGTACCAGTGTCAAGGCTGCCTTTCCCGATATATTGGCAAGGCCGGTAGAGCCTCCTTCCTCGTTGTACCAATCTCTAGGCTGCCTTGCCCGGTATATTGGCAAGGCCGGTGAGGCCTCCTTCCTCTCTGTTGCAAGCCTCCAGGCTGCCTTGCCCGGTATATTGGTAAGGCCGGTAGAACCTATTCCATCTCGTGCCAGTCTAAGGTTGCCTTACCCGGTATTGGCAAGGCCGGTAGAGCCTGTCTCACATTCTCTGTACCACTACTCACTATTGCTATGTACAAAGTTAATGTTGTTATATGTGTATGCCTAACCCGCAAGGGTTCTTTTTAAACTTTTCAATAAAGTTGTGTTTTTATCTTAACACTGTGTCTGAGAGTCAAAACAATCCGTGACAATTTGTGTGTGTGGGGATCCTGACCTCACCTATGTGTTTGTGTGTGTGTGTGTGTGTGTGTGGGGATCCTGATCTCATCTAATTTTGGGTGTGTGGGGATACTGATCTCATCTAGTTGTGTGTGTGTGGGGATCCTGATCTCATCTATGTGTGTGTGTGGGAGGTGGGGATCCTGATCTCATCTATGTGCATACTCATCGAGATTTCACCTGAAACACAAACACTGGTCTAATTGGGAGAAAAATCAGCAGCGCCTGAGATGTATAGGAACTAGTGGCAGTAGAAACACTCTTACAAGTGCACGGGACCAAGGGGCACATGATAACAGTGTTGTTGATGTCTCTGAGAGTGGTAAATATTGTACTTTTAACTGTGTCTCTTACTGCTCTTGTGCTAGTGCAAAGCATGGGGGAATATGACTCTGAGTTAGTAGGAGGAGGTGACCTGTGTCATAGAGTGCCAACACCTGCCACAGCCACCACCTCCATCACCACTAGTCATGTTGTTAAAACAAATATGTTAATTGTAATTCTATGTGCTGCCAACCAACATTTGCTGAGTTCTTAGAAAAGAAATTTCAAAGACGGCACAAAGATTATCCAAAAGTACTCCTGTGTAATAGCAATGTTGCCAAAATGTTGGCAGTTTACATACTGTCCTGCTCTGTTCTTGTTAACAGAGGATTTAATGAACTGATGTCATGTGCAGCATACCATTGGCACAGCCCAAGCCACAGTTATTTTTGAAGGACATATGTGTCTAGGGTTATTCAAGCAGATGGTTAATGTGGTGGACAAAAGGGCAGAACAAGATAGTTCATCTGACCACATATATGGGTGGCCAGAGTATGGACTGTATGATTGTCACTCTTTACTGGGGATATTTTTCATCAATGGGCAGCAGAAGAAGTTCAGAACCAGTAGTAAAAGTCAATATCAGAGTAGCCCATACTATTGGCAGGCCACCCTGTTCATGCACAGCTTTGAGAGATTATAACACAAAGCTTCACATGTGTTAAATGAACTTCAGCAGGTGAAAGACGATTGATTGTACCCTACACTTTGAAAGCTGACTTTATGTGTGCTGACAATGGCTCCAACGTGATAGCTGCCTTGAGAATATCAGATATGGTGGCTGTAACCTGAATTGCCCATGTCCTGAATCTAGTTATTACTTGATTATTCTTATAACCCAAAACCCTCAGAGAAATAGTAAATATATTTTGCAAACTCTGCACATTTTACCCAGTACTACAGTGCTTACAATGCATTATATTCCACAAAAGATAGCTATCACTTTGCCCTATCAACAACTTAAAATGAAGGTCCCTACCATTCTACATGATGGAGCATTTGCATGAGTAGTACAAGGCTGATAGCAATTATATAATACATAATTAGGAGGCTTTGGAGGGGTCTTCTTAGTCACTTCGCCTAATGCTAATGATAGTAGGAAACGGCTGTCAAACAGAAGTGTTAGTAGACTTACATTTCTAACAATGAACCAGCATCTAATACCATCTGAGTATCAGGTAGCAGAAGTGGACAAACTATACAAAGTAAAGGAAGCGCATGTCACATTGACTAGTAACAGAAGCACGTAGGAGGAAGAGGTATTTGAAAGGGTGCCACCATCTAGCAGAGTTGGGACCATCGATTAATGTTTGACAAAAATCTGATGATAATGCAAGAAAATGGATTCAAACATGATAATACAAATAATTAGTCTAGAATTCATTCCCATGAATCATAATTAAATAGATAAATTAAAAAAAAAAAAAAAAAAAATATATATATATATATATATATATATATATATATATATATATATATATATTAAAGGAATAGTAATACTGGCAAATAAAACATAGTATGAGGCCAGATTTGAAGTTTACTGCTCCTAGGAGTGGTCCCACTGTTGTGAGATGGTTACTGCATTCTTGTACGTTAGCTACAAATTGACTACTGACAAACAAACAGTTGTGTGTCCAGCACTGACACGTACCACTCAGGGCCGGATTTACATCTCAGGAGCCTGTAGGCACAGAAATCTGAAGCATCTCCCCTTCTCCATTGGCCATCTCCATTGGACACCACCATAATGCTCCAAATCTCCACATTATCCCCCATATCCATATTGCCCTGACATTGCCCCCATCAGCTCCAACTTATCCCCCATCAGCTCCAATTTATCCCCCATCAGCTCCATATTGCCTTCTCATTGCCCCCATCAGCTCCACCTTGCCCCATCATCTCCAACTTGCCCCCATCATCTCTACATTACCCACATCAGCTCCAAATTACCCTCACATTGATCCCATTAGCTCCAACTTGCCCCCATCAGCTCCACCATGTTTGGGACAGCTGATGTTATTTTTGATAGTCTTATATTCTGAATTTCATGCTATAACTCTCAAAGAATATTTTGCAATATATCTTTAGCATCTACATTTTCACCACCACATTTCAGTAGCAAGAAGGTTGTGTCCAAGATTTCATGCTTCCTTCATTATAAAAACGTGAAACACAGCAAAGAAGGATTCCCTTATATTACGTTTAAAAATGACTTCCAAGAAATATGAAAGCAATATCGAAATTCCTACTATCTTAAAGTCCAATTTCAAGCTTATCTTATTATACAGTAAATAATTTCCAGATATTTATTCACAATGAAATTGAGAATGAAAAAATGGAATCTTAAAATGGGATGAACACATCCATAAAAATTTAATTCTCAATCAGATAATAAAAATATTAATATTGGATTATTTGAATAGTAAAGTCATACAGACTTTGTGAAGCAATGCTTTGGAGATGTCTCTAGTAGCATCCAAGAAGTTATAGGGAAATTATACCTTTGTGTTAATTTTTTAATAAATCCATGGTGCTTTCTGAAATATAATTCCTTATATGTGTGCTAATATCCATAAATTATGTATAATATAATAATAACCACTATACCTTCACACTTCAAATGTTTTTCATGGCATCTGAGTCTTCATGTGATAGAAAAAACATGTTGCCCATTTAGGTTTGTGGGTCAGTACCTGCTGACCACTATGTAATATTGTGAAAGCTATGTGATATTTAGAAATCCAAGTTCTTAGGAGACTCTCTGCCAGACAACAGTGCAGACATCTTGACAAAGAGGCATCTGTGCACTTGCACTGTCCATTTCTGTCTATACCGTGCGGTACAATGCAACTCCTCGTTAGGTTACTTGCCAGTTAGTGAGACGACAAGGACGGACTGCAAGTCGGCAAGGATCAAATCAGTCCTTAAGGGAAGGAAATTCCCTTGGCCTTTGGCCCTTAAGGGGTTAAAAGATTGTCTTACCCAGGTAGGTGTCCTACATGCATCAGTCAGACTATATATGTCTACCTACATTTTTCATTATGTCTGCCTTTTCCTTTGTATAGTGATCTCTACTAAAGCTGGTCTTTCACCCCTTACAACCAATGTGCTGCACACCCGTGTTGTCCACAAGGGACTAAATCACACCTTCCTCACAATAAACCTCATCTGTTAATAGACCTGAATGCAGGAGTAATTCTCTAAAAACAGAGATAACAGGTCACCTTAATCTTAGTGGACAAAGAGGCAAAAAATGTACATAGACCCAGACAAAAGCTATAAGAACACTGACTTGGCTGGAAATGAACTCCGTGTTAATGACCGGTATGGCTCATTGACATACCTGTAAACTTTTAAATTGAGGGAACCTGGAGATATTGAACTTATAGTCCCTTAAATAAGGACTCTCAGTGGAAGGTCCTACTCGCTTTAATCCAGTGATGTTCCAGTTAGTAATAAAGGAACCATTAACATGCAACAGCTTGGAGATGTCACTGCTTGATCACACACAACACAAGCTGGACGTCTTCCTCTGTATTCCTGGTACAAACAGAACCCATTCAGAGGCTAAAGACGCAGTTAATTGGTGCAGATCATAAAGTAGATATCAATGGACCTTGCCACCCTGAGAATTCATCCCTTCACCCTGACACCCTGGGATCTGGGTAAAAATCCAAAGTCCCACTTAAACACAGAGGTTCTCACGTTTGGTCATTGGGTCGTATCCAGAAATGAAAAGAGGAGCAATTCTGGGGGAAAGACCAACTGACCATAGAGAACAAATACAATTGAACACATTTCTCAATACTCTAATAAGGGCTTTTAACCCTCTGAATGCTAGAGGGGTATGCAACAGATTGTGAAGCACACATCTGGCACTCAAACGGTTAATCCCCTGAATGCTTTTGAGCCCACTTTAGCATTCAAAGAGCTAAAAGAAGTAGAAGAAGTCAGAGATGCTCAACTAGACTCATGAGCCTGCAAGGGTATGCAAAAGCTCACTGGGACTGTGTCCTCGCGTCCAGGGTGCAATCTCTTTTAGCTCACAAATGCCATACACAGAGAAGAAATATTCTGAAGCATATCATACTGGTCCTGCCGAAATGACAGTCCAGCCACGAAATGCCAGACAATTCTTCTCTGAACAAGGGAAGCAGCTAACCCCAGACGTACGTTTCGGCCTTCTTGGGCCTCGTCGGTGAGGTGCAGCTGATCCCTCTAGGCACTTGTGAGCAAGGGGTCCATGTCTGGATTCCCCCATTACCCTTAGGGTGACTAACCCTAAGAGCAATTTGCATAGAAGTAGAAGAAGTCAGAGATGCTCAACTAGACTCATGAGCCTGCAAGGGTATGCAAAAGCTCACTGGGACTGTGTCCTCGCGTCCAGGGTGCAATCTCTTTTAGCTCACAAATGCCATACACAGAGAAGAAATATTCTGAAGCATATCATACTGGTCCTGCCGAAATGACAGTCCAGCCACGAAATGCCAGACAATTCTTCTCTGAACAAGGGAAGCAGCTAACCCCAGACGTACGTTTCGGCCTTCTTGGGCCTCGTCGGTGAGGTGCAGCTGATCCCTCTAGGCACTTGTGAGCAAGGGGTCCACGTCTGGATTCTCCCATTACCCTTAGGGTGACTAACCCTAAGAGCAATTTGCATAGAAGTAGAAGAAGTCAGAGATGCTCAACTAGACTCATGAGCTTGCAAGGGTATGCAAAAGCTCACTGGGACTGTGTACTCGCGTCCAGGGTGCAATCTCTTTTAGCTCACAAATGACATACACAGAGAAGAAATATTCTGAAGCATATCGTACTGGTCCTGCCGAAATGACAGTCCAGCCACGAAATGCCAGACAATTCTTCTCTGAACAAAGGAAGCAGCTAACCCCAGACGTACGTTTCGGCCTTCTTGGGCCTCGTCGGTGAGGTGCAGCTGATCCCTCTAGGCACTTGTGAGCAAGGGGTCCACGTCTGGATTCCCCCATTACCCTTAGGGTGACTAACCCTAAGAGCAATTTGCATAGAAGTAGAAGAAGTCAGAGATGCTCAACTAGACTCATGAGCCTGCAAGGGTATGCAAAAGCTCACTGGGACTGTGTCCTCGCGTCCAGGGTGCAATCTCTTTTAGCTCACAAATGCCATACACAGAGAAGAAATATTCTGAAGCATATCATACTGGTCCTGCCGAAATGACAGTCCAGCCACGAAATGCCAGACAATTCTTCTCTGAACAAGGGAAGCAGCTAACCCCAGACGTACGTTTCGGCCTTCTTGGGCCTCGTCGGTGAGGTGCAGCTGATCCCTCTAGGCACTTGTGAGCAAGGGGTCCACGTCTGGATTCCCCCATTACCCTTAGGGTGACTAACCCTAAGAGCAATTTGCATAGAAGTAGAAGAAGTCAGAGATGCTCAACTAGACTCATGAGCCTGCAAGGGTATGCAAAAGCTCACTGGGACTGTGTCCTCGCGTCCAGGGTGCAATCTCTTTTAGCTCACAAAAGCCATACACAGAGAAGAAATATTCTGAAGCATATCATACTGGTCCTGCCGAAATGACAGTCCAGCCACGAAATGCCAGACAATTCTTCTCTGAACAAGGGAAGCAGCTAACCCCAGACGTACGTTTCGGCCTTCTTGGGCCTCGTCGGTGAGGTGCAGCTGATCCCTCTAGGCACTTGTGAGCAAGGGGTCCACGTCTGGATTCCCCCATTACCCTTAGGGTGACTAACCCTAAGAGCAATTTGCATAGAAGTAGAAGAAGTCAGAGATGCTCAACTAGACTCATGAGCCTGCAAGGGTATGCAAAAGCTCACTGGGACTGTGTCCTCGCGTCCAGGGTGCAATCTCTTTTAGCTCACAAATGCCATACACAGAGAAGAAATATTCTGAAGCATATCATACTGGTCCTGCCGAAATGACAGTCCAGCCACGAAATGCCAGACAATTCTTCTCTGAACAAGGGAAGCAGCTAACCCCAGACGTACGTTTCGGCCTTCTTGGGCCTCGTCGGTGAGGTGCAGCTGATCCCTCTAGGCACTTGTGAGCAAGGGGTCCACGTCTGGATTCCCCCATTACCCTTAGGGTGACTAACCCTAAGAGCAATTTGCATAGAAGTAGAAGAAGTCAGGGATGCTCAACTAGACTCATGAGCCTGCAAGGGTATGCAAAAGCTCACTGGGACTGTGTCCTCGCGTCCAGGGTGCAATCTCTTTTAGCTCACAAATGCCATACACAGAGAAGAAATATTCTGAAGCATATCATACTGGTCCTGCCGAAATGACAGTCCAGCCACGAAATGCCAGACAATTCTTCTCTGAACAAAGGAAGCAGCTAACCCCAGACGTACGTTTCGGCCTTCTTGGGCCTCGTCGGTGAGGTGCAGCTGATCCCTCTAGGCACTTGTGAGCAAGGGGTCCACGTCTGGATTCCCCCATTACCCTTAGGGTGATTAACCCTAAGAGCAATTTGCATAGAAGTAGAAGAAGTCAGAGATGCTCAACTAGACTCATGAGCCTGCAAGGGTATGCAAAAGCTCACTGGGACTGTGTCCTCGCGTCCAGGGTGCAATCTCTTTTAGCTCACAAATGCCATACACAGAGAAGAAATATTCTGAAGCATATCATACTGGTCCTGCCGAAATGACAGTCCAGCCACGAAATGCCAGACAATTCTTCTCTGAACAAGGGAAGCAGCTAACCCCAGACGTACGTTTCGGCCTTCTTGGGCCTCGTCGGTGAGATGCAGCTGATCCCTCTAGGCACTTGTGAGCAGGGGGTCCACGTCTGGATTCCCCCATTACCCTTAGGGTGACTAACCCTAAGAGCAATTTGCATAGAAGTAGAAGAAGTCAGAGATGCTCAACTAGACTCATGAGCCTGCAAGGGTATGCAAAAGCTCACTGGGACTGTGTCCTCGCGTCCAGGGTGCAATCTCTTTTAGCTCACAAATGCCATACACAGAGAAGAAATATTCTGAAGCATATCATACTGGTCCTGACAAAATGACAGTCCAGCCACGAAATGCCAGACAATTCTTCTCTGAACAAGGGAAGCAGCTAACCCCAGACGTACGTTTCGGCCTTCTTGGGCCTCGTCGGTGAGGTGCAGCTGATCCCTCTAGGCACTTGTGAGCAAGGGGTCCACGTCTGGATTCCCCCATTACCCTTAGGGTGACTAACCCTAAGAGCAATTTGCATAGAAGTAGAAGAAGTCAGAGATGCTCAACTAGACTCATGAGCCTGCAAGGGTATGCAAAAGCTCACTGGGACTGTGTCCTCGCGTCCAGGGTGCAATCTCTTTTAGCTCACAAATGCCATACACAGAGAAGAAATATTCTGAAGCATATCATACTGGTCCTGACAAAATGACAGTCCAGCCACGAAATGCCAGACAATTCTTCTCTGCACCTCACCGACGAGGCCCAAGAAGGCCGAAACGTACGTCTGGGGTTAGCTGCTTCCCTTGTTCAGAGAAGGATTGTCTGGCATTTCGTGGCTGGACTGTCATTTTGTCAGGACCAGTATGATATGCTTCAGAATATTTCTTCTCTGTGTATGGCATTTGTGAGCTAAAAGAGATTGCACCCTGGACGCGAGGACACAGTCCCAGTGAGCTTTTGCATACCCTTGCAAGCTCATGAGTCTAGTTGAGCATCTCTGACTTCTTCTACTTCTATGCAAATTGCTCTTAGGGTTAGTCACCCTAAGGGTAATGGGGGAATCCAGACGTGGACCCCTTGCTCACAGGTGCTTAGAGGGATCAGCTGCACCTCACCGACGAGGCCCAAGAAGGCCGAAACGTACGTCTGGGGTTAGCTGCTTCCCTTGTTCAGAGAAGAATTGTCTGGCATTTCGTGGCTGGACTGTCATTTTGTCAGGACCAGTATGATATGCTTCAGAATATTTCTTCTCTGTGTATGGCATTTGTGAGCTAAAAGAGATTGCACCCTGGACGCGAGGACACAGTCCCAGTGAGCTTTTGCATACCCTTGCAAGCTCATGAGTCTAGTTGAGCATCTCTGACTTCTTCTACTTCTATGCAAATTGCTCTTAGGGTTAGTCACCCTAAGGGTAATGGGGGAATCCAGACGTGGACCCCTTGCTCGCAGGTGCTTAGAGGGATCAGCTGCACCTCACCGACGAGGCCCAAGAAGGCCGAAACGTACGTCTGGGGTTAGCTGCTTCCCTTGTTCAGAGAAAAATTGTCTGGCATTTCGTGGCTGGACTGTCATTTTGTCAGGACCAGTATGATATGCTTCAGAATATTTCTTCTCTGTGTATGGCATTTGTGAGCTAAAAGAGATTGCACCCTGGACGTGAGGACACAGTCCCAGTGAGCTTTTGCATACCCTTGCAAGCTCATGAGTCTAGTTGAGCATCTCTGACTTCTTCTACTTCTATGCAAATTGCTCTTAGGGTTAGTCACCCTAAGGGTAATGGGGGAATCCAGACGTGGACCCCTTGCTCACAGGTGCTTAGAGGGATCAGCTGCACCTCACCGACGAGGCCCAAGAAGGCCGAAACATACGTCTGGGGTTAGCTGCTTCCCTTGTTCAGAGAAGAATTGTCTGGCATTTCGTGGCTGGACTGTCATTTTGTCAGGACCAGTATGATATGCTTCAGAATATTTCTTCTCTGTGTATGGCATTTGTGAGCTAAAAAAGATTGCACCCTGGACGCGAGGACACAGTCCCAGTGAGCTTTTGCATACCCTTGCAAGCTCATGAGTCTAGTTGAGCATCTCTGACTTCTTCTACTTCTATGCAAATTGCTCTTATGGTTAGTCACCCTAAGGGTAATGGGGGAATCCAGACGTGGACCCCTTGCTCACAGGTGCTTAGAGGGATCAGCTGCACCTTACCGACGAGGCCCAAGAAGGCCGAAACGTACGTCTGGGGTTAGCTGCTTCCCTTGTTCAGAGAAGAATTGTCTGGCATTTCGTGGCTGGACTGTCATTTTGTCAGGACCAGTATGATATGCTTCAGAATATTTCTTCTCTGTGTATGGCATTTGTGAGCTAAAAGAGATTGCACCCTGGACGCGAGGACACAGTCCCAGTGAGCTTTTGCATACCCTTGCAAGCTCATGAGTCTAGTTGAGCATCTCTGACTTCTTCTACTTCAAAGAGCTAAAAGCCCAATTTATATCATGTGGGATTTTACATTTGTGCCATATGGTGCAATTGGTTTGACACAGAATTACTCTACTTTTCCCTATGTACATATGGCCAATGGTCTTTTTCAGATTATAAACTGAAACAGCTAGAAACAGGCTACCACAGAGATTCAAATGCAAAAAATAAAAGTATATAAATATAGCAGATGACTGCATAAAGAACACCTATCTAGGTTAAGTCCTTCTGTTAAACAAATGGAGTCATTTAATCTTAGGGTACAATATCCCTTTATTGAGCCCATAGCAACATTGGTCTCCACTAGTGATGAGCGAGCACCCCAATGCTCGGGTGTTCGGGTGCTCTGACCGAGCGCCCCCGGAGGCTCGAGTGCTCGGCCGAGCACCCGAGCCCCATTGAAGTCAATGGGAGGACTCGAGCATTACACCAGGCACCCCCTGCTCTGATGAGGGGAGGGTGCCTGGTCCATAGGAAAAGGGCAGAAAAGGATGGAAACACCACAGAAATGGTTCAGGGACAGCATAGGGAGGATGTCTGGATGCATCTTGGACTCCAACATCGCTGCTGGGAACGATCTTTCGCCCGTAGTACGCCATTTTTACAGACTGACTGTAAAACACACAAAAAGGAAAATAAAAACGACTTTAGGTGAAAAATTGTTACCAAACAGTATTTGCTGTATATTTACTTGTATATCATCTGCAAATTCTCCCAAAAATTTCCTCGATTTTTCTGAAGTGAGGCCATGATTAAGAGGGAAACGTGCGCAGAGGCAAATTCTCCCAAAAATGTCCTTGATTTTTCTGAACTGAGGCCATGATTAAGAGGGAAACGTGCGCAAAGGCAAATTCTCCCAAAAATTTCCTCGATTTTTCTGAACTGGGGCCATGATTAAGAGGGAAACGTGCGCTGAGCCGACCATCTAAAACATTATGGGTGAGGGTCTGCTGCGGAGCTGACTATCCTAAACATTATATGCGAAGGCCCGCTAGTGAGCTGACGCTATAAAACATTATATGAGAGGGCCCGCTAGAGAGCTGACCCAATAAAACAGTATATGAGAAGGCCCGCTGGTGAGCTGACCTATATAAAAATTGTCAAACAGGGCCCGCTGGTGAGCTGGCCCTATATAAAAATTATATCCCAGGGCATATGGAAGAGGAGGAGGAGGATGAGAAGATTAAGAGTCAACCATATACCCGTTTTTTGGGTGGAAGGGGTGAATGGGAATACAGAGTATTCCCATCATTGTAAATAACATATATAAAGTGAGTTTATGTTCCCCCGGGGCTTTCCTCCAGTGGAGTGGAGAAGTCAGGGGAAATCCAGGCCTTGTTCATTTTTATAAGTGTCAACCTATCAGCATTGTCGGTGGAAAGGCGGATACGCTTATCTGTTATGATGCCACCAGCAGCACTAAATACCCGCTCAGACAGAACGCTGGCGGCAGGGCAGGCCAGCACCTCCAAGGCGTAGAGTGCCAGTTCATACCACATGTCCAGCTTGGACACCCAGTAGTTGTAAGGCACAGAGGGATCATTGAGGACGCTGACACGGTCTGCTACGTACTCCTTCACCATCTTCCAAAACTTTTCCCTCCTTGTGACACTAGGCTGCGCATCAGGGTGAGGGTGCTGGCGGGGTGTCATGAAGGTGTCCCACGCCTTGGAGAGTGTTGCCCTGCCTTTGTCGGAACTGCTGTGTGCTCCCCTTTTCTCCCCTTCTCGGTTGGCCAAGGTAGCACGTACTCTGCCGCCAGCGTTGTCAGATGGAAAATTTTGGAGGAATTTTTCAACAAGAACCTTCTGGTATTGCACCATTTTGCTTGTCCTCTCCAGCGGAGGAATGAGAGATGAGAAATTCTCTTTGTAGCGGGGGTCCAGAAGGGTGAACACCCAGTAATCCGTGTTGTCTAAAATGCGTGTAACGCGTGGGTCACGGGAAAGGCAGCCTAACATAAAGTCAGCCATGTGTGCCAGAGTACCAACAGGCAAGATTTCGCTGTCCTCACCAGGAGGATGACTCTCAATCTCCTCATCCTCTTCCTCCTCTTCTGCCCACCCACGCTGAAGAGATGGAACTAAAGTTCCATGGCTACCCTCTGTAGCGGAGGCAACCGTGTCTTCCTCCTCCTCCTCCTCCTCCTCCTCCGCCTCCTCCAATTGTCGCTGAGAAGACGAAGTGAGGGTGCTCTGGCTATAACCTTGTGTAAGCTCTTCCTCCCGCATTTCCACCTCTTCCACATGCAAAGCGTCAGTTTTAATTGTGAGCAGCGAGCGTTTCAGTAGACACAGAAGTGGGATGGTTACACTGATAATAGCGTTATCGCCGCTCACCATCTGTGTCGATTCCTCAAAATTGCGTAAAACCTCACAGAGGTCTGACATCCATTCCCACTCCTCACTTCTGATTACAGGAAGTTGAACGGAGAGGCGACGACCGTGTAACAGCTGGTACTCCACTACTGCCCTCTGCTGCTCACAAAGCCGGGCCAACATGTGGAAGGTGGAGTTCCAGCGCGTGCTCACGTCACACAGCAGCCGGTGAGCTGGCAATTGTAAGCGCTGCTGCAGCTTCAAC
The DNA here is from genome assembly GCA_037306005.1 of Rhinophrynus dorsalis. Lineage (NCBI taxonomy): Eukaryota > Metazoa > Chordata > Amphibia > Anura > Rhinophrynidae > Rhinophrynus > Rhinophrynus dorsalis. The sequence continues at coordinate 43,307,765 of CM074727.1, forward strand.
AGGCCGGCCGAAGCTGTAGATGACTTACGGAAATGTGCACACACGCGGCGCACCTTGGTCAAGAGATCATGCACATTGGGGTAGGTTTTTAGAAATCGCTGAACCACTAAATTAAATACATGCGCTAGGCATGGTACGTGTGTGAGCTTGCCGAGCTCCAAAGCCGCCACCAAGTTACGCCCATTATCACACACAACCATGCCTGGTTGAGTGGCGAGAGCCACTGCTCGGTCTGGTGACTAATCCCCTGCAACAGCTCTGAGGCCGTGTGCTGTTTGTCCCCAAGGCAGATCAGCTTCAGCACGGCCTGTTGACGCTTCCCCACTGCAGTGCTACACTGCTTCCAGCTACTGGCTGATGGGGGAGTGGCGCTGCGTGTAGAGAATTCGGAGGTGGAAACGGAGGAGGAGGAGCCAATAACGTAAGTGCTGGCGGAAACCCTGATGGAGGTAGGGCCCGCAATCCTCGGCGTGGGTAGCACCCGTGCCATCCCAGGGTCCGAGTCGCTCCCAGCCTCCACGACATTCACCCAGTGTGCCGTCAGGGAAATGTAGCGTCCCTGGCCACAAGCACTTGTCCATGTGTCAGTCGTTAAGTGGACCTTCCCAGTAACTGCGTTGGTCAGGGCACGGGTGATGTTACGGGACACATGGTGGTGTAATGCGGGGATGGCACACCGGGAAAAGTAGTGGCGGCTGGGGACCGCATACCGAGGGACAGCTGCTGCCATCAGGCTGCGGAAGGACTCAGTGTCCACAAGCCTAAATGGCAGCATTTCGATGGCCAGTAATTTGGAAAGGTGTGAGGTTAGTGCTATGGCCTGTGGGTGGGTGGCTGGGTATTTTCGCTTGCGCTCAAATGCCTGGGGTAACGACATTTGGACGCTGTGCTGGGACAGGGAAGTGGATGTGGTCGCTGATGGTGCTTCAGATGGTACAGGTGCAGGGCGGGAGGTATGCGGTCCTGCGCCTTCAACAGGCGATTGGCCGGCACCGAAAACAGGGGAAGAGGAGGCAGTGGTGTGGCCTGCAGACACAGATGGGCGATCCAGTCGTTCCTCCCACTTACTACGGTGCTTGGATGCCATGTGTCGGATCATGCTGGTGGTGGTGAGGTTTCTAGTGTTCATGCCTCGGCTCATTCTGGTGTGGCACAGGTTGCAAACTACAATTCTTTTGTCGTCCGCACTTTCCTTAAAAAAACGCCATACCGCGGAACACCTACCCCTTGGCAAGGTAGATTTACGCAAGGGGGTGCTCCGTGGAACATTTGCGGGCCGGTTTGGTGCGGTCCGCCTTCTTTCTGTAGCCACACCACTGCCTCTTCCAGCCTGTTGCGGTGCTGCAGATGGCTCACCCTCAGGACTGCTGTCATCGCTCGGCTCTACACCTTCCCAGGTGGGGTCAGTCACCTCATCGTCCACCAAGTCCTCCTCCACTTCCTCACTCTGATCATCCTCCTCATGTCTTGATCCCACCACATACTCAGTCATTGACAACTGTATAACATCCTCCTCAACAAGGTCTTGAGACAGTAATAGTGGTTGATTTAATGGCAACTGTGTCTCATCATCATCATCATCCACTACTTCCTTTGACCTTAAATGCCGTTCACATCTGTCATCTTCTTGTGATTGGGTACACTCTAGAGGTTGTGAATCAGGGCATAAGATGTCATGTTCCTCTGCAAGCGTGCTTGGAGAGAGGGTCAAATGAAGGATTGGTGATGAGACGAGCTCCTCACTATATCCCAGTGTGGGATCACTTCTTTGACCAGACCGTCTATGGTGGGAGGAAGGATGATCAGAGTGAGGATTATGTTGACCAGACTCTTGGCTACTGAGAGTGGACTTGGTGGAAGACAGGGTGGTGCTTAACCGACTGGAAGCAGTATCAGCTGACATCCAACCGACCACCTGTTCGCAGTGGTCGGACCTCGAGAGTGATGTCCTGCGACGCCCTGTAAAATGAGACATGAAGCTAGGTATGGTGGATGTCTTTCTTTCTTGTGCTCTGGCACCAGGCACAGTTTCTCCGCGTCCTGACCCGCGCCCTGAACTATCAGGATCACGTCCACTTCCCCGTCCCTTTTTACCCGCCTTCTTCATCTTACACGGAATATGTGACTTTGATATTTTAGTTTAAAGACTTAACAGTATTTCTTCCTATTCTGCAACTGTGCAGAGTACACAGAATATGCTGCTAAACTGCGGTGACGCACACTGAATGGAATATGTGACTTTGATATTTTAGTTTAAAGACTTAACAGTATTTCTTCCTATTCTGCAACTGTGCAGAGTACACAGAATAGGCTGCTAAACTGCGGCGAAGCACACTGAATGGAATATGTGACTTTGATATTTTAGTTTAAAGACTTAACAGTATTTCTTCCTATTCTGCAACTGTGCAGAGTACACAGAATAGGCTGCTAAACTGCGGCGAAGCACACTGAATGGAATATGTAACTTTGATATTTTAGTTTGAAGACTTAACAGAATGTGCTCTAATCTGCAACTTTGCACACTAAACAGAATGTGCTCTAATCTGCAACTTTGCACACTAAACAGAATGTGCTCTAATCTGCAACTTTGCACACTAAACAGAATGTGCTCTAATCTGCAACTTTGCACACTAAACAGAATATATGAAATTTTTTTTTTTTTTTTGTTTTTTTCCCCCCACACAAAATAAACTGCTGCCCCCACACACAGTAGTCCTAAAAAGGACTTTTGGTTCTTTTTTTTTAACAAATTTGCTTTTTTTCTCCCTACACTGACTTTCCCTTCCTATCCTCATCTCTCCCTGGCTAAGACTGAGCCGAACTCGCTGGTCAGGTGCTATACAGCACCCGACCACGGGTTCTGGCCAGCCAATCAGTGTAATGCCAGCAGCCAACATGGCGGCTGGCATTACACTGATGTCAGAGCCTCCCTGCACGTTTATTGGCTGCGCAGCAGCCGCAAAACGTGCGGGGAGGAGACCCGAACATGGCGGGCGAGCACATGCGGTACTCGTACGAGTACCGCCATGTGCCGATCCGAGCGATGCTCGAGCCGATCCGAGCATCGGCCGAGCATGCTCGCTCAAAACACTAGTCTCCACTAAAATGACTCTACGTCTGTTGTAGTGGAGACAGGAAGATGGGCTTCATTAGTCAGTATATAAATCTATGTAGGTCCTGGCAGGTGGACTCTTTCAATTGGCCTCATGCAGTTATCCTATAACAAAGTGGTAGAATGCGTCGCTCCCTGTGAGCGTAACCGCACATGCGCAGTAGAGATTGCTGTTCCTGCAGTCTTTACTGCGCATGTGTGGTTTTGCACACAGGGATCTTCACTGTGAGCCGCCTGGAGCTCCCCGCTAAGGATCAGTGCGTTCGGCGAATCTCTACTGTGCATGACTGCAGTCATGCAAAGAAGAGACTCGCCTAATGTGCTGATCTGGAGCAGGGAGCTCCTGACGGCTCACAGTCTGTCTCTGTTCCCAGCTCTGGGGCAGCAGCCGGGGCCACTAGGTGCACTTTAGCCTGTGTATACGGATTTTCATACTAGTATAACAATGAAGTATATAAAACACTGGGTTAATCTCTAGCAGTTGCAGGGCTGGCACCACCCATAGGTGAGGTAGGTGCCAGACTAGAGTGCATATCTACTGGGGGAGCAGAGCCACACGCACCTTGTCGGCTGCTGTGTGAAGGGAGAGATGTGACGCCTCAACAACTTTCCTTCCCTAGTTACCTTCCTCCACTGAGCCCTCAACCACAACACAGAGGGTGTCACCAATTGTAGCAGAAAAGAAATATTACTAACCTATTTTTACATAACCAAATTCAAGACACAACTCAGTTTATGCATTAACCCCAACCGTGTCCCCTTGTAAGATTCTTACAAGGGGTTAATGCATAAAATGGGTTACATACTGCTCTTTGGCATATATAGGGTTAATCCATACATTGGATTTCATACTGCTCTCTCTCATACAAGGGGTTATATCCATACATTGGGTGACACACAGCTTTCTTTCATACAATGGGTTAAATCCATACATTGGGTTACATACAGCTCTCTTTCATACAAGGGGTTAATCCATACATTGGGTTAAATACAACTGTGCTACAAGTGGTTAATTCATGCAGTGGGTTACATACAGCTCTCTCTTACAGAAGAGAGAGCTGAATGTAACCCAGTGTATAGATTAACCCCTTGTAAAAGCTGCATGTAACCCAGTATATGTGTTAACCCCTTGTATGCCACAGAGTTTCATGTAACCCAATGTGTGGATTAATCCTGTGTATGACAGAGTGGTATGTAACCCAATGCATGGCTTAACCCCATTGTACACCAGATTTGCGACAAACAATTCTATTAATTAGCGCATAAAAGGCGCTAAGGTAACAATCATTAAAAGAGGTGGGGTTTAGGTAGGCGGGGCATAAAGGAGCAGGATACCAGGGGTGCAGCCAATTGGATGGCAAAATAAAGTTTTGTCTAGGGTGGCAAAAATCCTTGCACCAGCCCTGAGCAGATGGACATTGGCAGTTGGTCTTCACTATGACATCACAGTAACAGATATTCCTGACAAACTGAACACAACAGCATTTTCCTGATAGTGTAAGGAGATAAGGACACTTGTAGTCTACAGTGTAGGACAGAGGACCTTCTTTTACTTCCTATTGTTATTGTTTATTGCGACAGTTTTTATAACAATCAGAGACTTGTATAGACAGCGCGTTACTTTTTCATCGGATTTGACATCCCCTGCACACGCGCCAACATGCCTATTTGTGTGCATTATAAATTTGCGTGCATGCTGCTGTACGCCACCGTCTTATTCAGCGGGCAGAGCTTTGTCTTAGTTGGAGAACTTAAGCAATCCATCATGAGACGGGAGAAGCTGAATCCCAAAGTGTGTGACCTGAAGATCAGTGATGCTGAGTCTGGGGAAGGTAAGACAAACCCCCACACTTCTGTACAAGCTCCATATTCTCACAAAAGTGGAGCAATTCTGGGGAAAACCAATTGGATCACACGGTACAAAATATTCCCAGGGATATAAAATGGCTTTTTAACTCATTGCATTCTACAGAGGTCTTCAACACATTCAATGCATTGGATTGATCACTAACATTCAAGGGGTTCAAAGCCTTATATCTATGTTAATCTGCATTTATAACCTGTGGTGCAGCTGGTTTGCTCCACAATTGTTCCACTTTTTATTCCATGTGTATGGACCGTAATGGTACAGCCGAGGAGCAACGCATCTGGAGGGAGGTAGGGGGCGCAGTTGTGACAGGGCCAAGCCTCCATGGGGGCCCAGTAGATTATAGTTATACCCCCGGGTAATTATTTGTGCATTAACCCTTTGAGTACCAGAAGGGTATGCAACACATTGCAAAGTAATGTGTTGCATACTCTTCTGGCACTCAAAGGGTTAAGAAGCCCCAAAAAAATATTTGCCTGCAGACCTCTAATGAGTGACGCCTCATGCCATTGCCTCAGTGAATAGTGCTCCCCATTTGTTTAATCTCTGACTAAAGGAGACGTTTCACCCCATAATAATACAAATCCTAAAGGGCCATGTGAATTTTTACCTTGCTTCTTGGTAGGATCTGTAATTAGTTCTGGATGACATGTCCATGGAGGTGGATACTACAGTTCCTAGCAGGACCACAGGCAGAGCTGGATTTCCCAGTAGACAGAGTAGGCAGCTGCCTAAAGCTCCAGAGTTTGAGAGATGCCTCAGCTGTGCTGAATTGTGGGTGTGGCCAGAGCAATCTCAACATCCCAGCACCAGTTTAATACCCCTTTACGGGATATTATTTAACCATGTGAATGCTGGAGAGATCCCTCTTGAATCCAAAGGGTTAACCCTTTGAGTTCCAGAGGGGTATGCAATGCATTGCAAAGCATTGTGTTGCGTACCTCTCTGGCAATCAAAAGGTTAATTTTTTTCTTTTTTTTTGTCCTTGTTTGTTGTAGGCAGACGCGTAACTAGAAGACACCGGGTCCTGGTGAAGAAATTAACATAGGCCCCCCGACCACATTGCCCCCAGTCTCCATATTTCCCCCTATTGCCCCCAATCTTCACATTGCCCCCACCTCCATATTGCCTCCCAATCTCCACATTGCTCCCCAATCTCCACACTGCTCCACATTACCCCCAAGTCTCCACACTGCCTCCACATTGCCCCCAATCTCCACCTTGCCTACCTTTTCCAAAGTTAGCCTGGTGTACCATTGCCATGGACTTCATTGTTCTGTTGCTAATTAGAGCCACAACACATTTTGGAGGATACAGATAGAATTACTGTACTACCTACCTCGAGTCCCTGGTGGTCTAGCAGCGTGGCATGGGAGATCTGTGCCTCCTTCGGCACAGACCTCTAGAGCTGATGTAATCTCCCAGCGCTCTGCATTACTAGAACGCCGGAGTACAGACCGAGTTGCTGCTGCATTTTATCACAACATATCACCAGTCACACCCCAAGCAACATCACCTAAATCAGGAGTGTATTTGGTAATATAAAATTTTGGGAGATACGTCTCTTGAACACAGTTATACGGACAAAATTTATAGGAATCTTTAACCATCTGAGTGCCATAGTGGTATGCAAAGCATTCTTTTGTAACGAGTTGCATGCCCCTATCGCACTCATAGCGTTAAGATATTCTGGCCATAGTAAAATAGATGTTATTATTAGAAAGTGTTACTTCTCCTTTAACCATTTGAGAGCCACTGAAGCATCCACCACATTGCAGCGCAATACATTGCATACATCTCTGGCATTCCAATGGTTAAAAGCTTATTGTAATCAAACTTCTTATAGGTCATTTGGCTGCCACATATTCCTCAGCCACAAGGCCACATTGTGTGTGACTGAGATTGGTGTCACTATTGATACAGTCCTGTAACACCTTCCAGTTTTCTTTCCACAGACTTCCATTCCAGTTTACACTCTGAGAAGAAACAACATTAATCACTTGTGTGTCCCTCATTACAAGCTGGTATAAATAACATAGGAAGACAGGTTTCCTACATGTGCTAACACATTAAATAATGTTATATACATTAAATGCCATGTAATCCAAGCTAGCATCTGGAATCAAATCTTTATTTGTCACGTCCTTTATTGATATTTGTTCTCTCCAATCTCACATTAGAATTCAAAGATGAAAATGACAAAGTGAAGAAGAACGCGTCGGTCATAGTGCGTAGAGTTCCACGCACAAAGCCTGATCGTCAGCCTTATTATCAGTGAGTATACATGCAGCAATGCACTGAAGAACTATCTAGCATACAATGGGTTAAAAACAAATCAATAAAACAATTATAATCATGTACTCGCAGCCAAAGGTGAGATTGATTATTGGATAAAACCTAGTTCGTTTTTATGTCATTTTTTCCATCACAATCTGAGAGCCTTTTTTAGTTAAGCGCCCTGCTCTCCTGCTGGAGGATACTTCACCCCACAGTTCCTGTGTTCCACATGGACTAAGATAACAGGATTTATCAGTCAATGCAAAGAAAAAAAATCCCCTTGTATATAAGCTCTTTACCAAATCAGCATGTACTATGTGTACAAACATGACAGATGGTGATGTTCACAGCTATTCCTTTAACCAGCTTTCATCACCCACCCCCGCTCCTCACCAGGGGGGCATGTCCCCAGTTTGGGTATCACAGTGCTAATCAGAACTGGAATCATTCTGGATCAATTCAACTGCATCAGAGAGGACCAAAATAATCCCCATCAATTTAACACTTTGAGTGCGAGAGGGTATACACAATGCATTGTTTTGCAATGCGTTGTGTACCCCTTTGGCATTCACAGGGTTAAATGGGATTTTCAACTCCTTGAATGCTAGAGAGGTTTCTGGTATTTATTCTGTCTGTCTGTCTGTCCATCTATCCACCTCTCTGTCTCTGTGCCGGTCATGTCTGTACCTGTCTGTATGTCTGTCTCTGTTTGGATATATGTTGTATCTGTTTCTGTCTATCTGTGTCTTCCTGTCTCTATGTCTGTCTGTCTGTCTGTCTATCTGACTGTCTGTCTTATTTAATGTTCTGATTTACTTTTCCCCCAGATGTTGTACTTATTATGATCTTATTTTTCTTCCTTTCTAGTAATCAAGCAGATCAAACTGTACGAACGGCGAAATCAGTAAGTTACAACATGTCAGTTACACTTCTCTGTTACCCTCATATCACTTATACATTTCCCCCTGTCATGTCTGTGGGTCTGAATGTGGTGTAAAATGTATCACACATTCTGATACGTGTTATTTAGTGTTGAGCGAGCGTGCTCGGCCGATGCTCGGATCGGCTCGAGCATCGCTCTGCTCTGCACATGGCGGTACTCGTACGAGTACCGCCATGTGCTCGCCCGACATGCTCGGGTGAAGAGGATCTGTGCCGGAAGAGGCACAGATCCGAAGACGCTCCGCTGGACCACCAGGGAATGGAGGTACGGGGGCATTGCGGAGATGAAGGGGGCATTGCGGAGATGAAGGGGGACATTATGGAAGAGGGGCATAGAGTCTATGCCCCTCTTCCACAATGTCCCCCTTCATCTCCGCTATGCCCGTCTTCCACAATGTGCCCCTTCATCTCCGCTATGCCCCTCTTCCACAATGTCCCCCTTCATCTCCTATGCCATAGCGGAGATGAAGGGGGACATTGTGGAAGAGGGGCATAGCGGAGATGAAGGGGGACATTGTGGAAGAGGGGCATAGACTCTATGCCCCTCTTCCACAATGTCCCCCTTCATCTCCGCTATGCCCCTCTTCCACAATGTCCCCCTTCATCTCCGCTATGGCATAGGAGATGAAGGGGGACATTGTGGAAGAGGGGCATAGCGGAGATGAAGGGGGACATTGACCAGGCACCCTCCGCTCATCAGAGCAGGGGGTGCCTGGTTTAATGCTCGAGTGCTCCCATTCATTTGAATGGGGCTCGGGTGCTCGGCCGAGCACTCGAGCATCAGGGGGTGCTCGGTCAGAGCACCCGAGCACCCGAGCATCGGGGTGCTCGCTCAACATTAGTGTTATTGATTACACTATAAACGTCTATACACACTAGAGCACTGGATACAACACTGAATGCTTAAACTTGTAACCCACAACTTAACACATTCCAATTGCTTTGGACTGCAACTCCCAACATCCCTAGCCAACCAACTGTTGGAGTGAGTCCCTGGCTCAGACTGCCCACTGCATTATAGGAAGTTATCCTATCAGTGAAATATTTATGGACACAATATCATACTGTGTTGTCTGTCAATACAAGGTCTATTTGTAAAAATCTGCTGCATTGTTGTATGCAGTAAATGGGCATACCCGGGAACTTCTTTGACTGGATCACCCGGAGGGGAGCCCTGTGATGCTGCTGAAGGCAGAAAAATGACGCAATTTGTGACATAAAAAGGGGTGTGGCTTAATCACAAGTCGGGGGGGCAGGACAAAAATAAAAAACATAAAACACCTAGAACAGACTCGGGAAGGAAGAGAGAAGGCCGTGGACTGGGAGAAACAGGGTAGAAAGGAGCAGATGTGGGCAGAGTTTCATGAGAAACCCCCCACACCCAGAGAATCAAACTGTGCCCCGAAGACCCGGTAATTCAGGCTCAAAACCAGAGTCTCCGGGGCAAATCCTGAGACTTCCCAACTATGTAAATGGGTTATCATTGCCAGACTGTAGAAAAGGGGCCATTTTGCTATGGAGTTTACTCTTTCAAACATTGTGTCTGGAATTTCTGCAGTAATATGTGGAATTATGTGATGTTTCTCATTTTTAAACTATGAGAGCTAAACAGGTATCGAACACCTCTCTGGCACCAAAGGGTTAAAGAACCAGAGGTGTGTGCAGCACTTTGCTTCACAATGGGTTGCATGCACCTTTTGATTCTTAACCCCTGAAGGACCGGTAAAATTTGTGGTGGTTTGTAGTTAAGGACCGGAGTAATACTGACCTTTGTGACTATATCTCTATACAACAGCATGTTCCCTCTAAGTATTTTATTCCAGACACACATATTATATACCGTTTTATCACGCACAAGCAGGGCTTTCATCTGATATCACACTTATAGGGATAACACACCATTTATTTAAATAAAAATAAAGAAAATGATAAAAACAATGTAAAAAATACAGTTTTTATTGATTCTCTTGTGATAATTTGTGCCCCAGGGGTTAATTTTTTATGGAGACGGCATGAAAGGTATGACCAGTCATTCATACCTACACAATGTGTAGTTTTAGGGGGGGACTGTGCCTCTGGGTTGAAAATCCCCATGTCCCTCTTTAGCTCCTGGATTTTCCATTTATTTATAAATTACTGCTTGGTGTGTATATAATTGTATTACTGTGCTCCACATTAATAAAACTCACTTTACATTTTAATTTTACGCCATTGTGTTTTAAAATAAAATGTTGTAAATAAAATGATTTGATCGTTCTCCACATAATTTTTAAATAGTCAGAGTGGTGTCAGAAGGTAATAAAGAGACCTGCGTTTGCCCTGCCCCCAGCACCAGCGTTGAAGGAGTTAGTACCCCAAACGTTGGCCTCTTTGTGTTTGCTTTTAAGTCTGCTCTCTGCTTCTCTCTTCCTTACTCTCATAGTATGGAAGAGAGGCACAGAGCAGACACAAAGGCAATGAGTAAATCACATTGCCTTTCTGTATAGAAAAGCTGACACACATGACCGTTGTAGGAGTGATCGTATGTACCGGAAAAGCAAAGAAGGACTGAAACAGAGCTCTCCGGGCCTGGAGCTCTCAGCCTCAACCTCTGTAGCATGATAGCAGCATGCACTTAGGCGTGCTGCTATCATTTAACCCTTGACGTGCCAGGACAGTCATGGGTACTTATGGGAATTTTACTCATGACGGTCCTGGCACGTCATGGATCCTTAAGGAGTTAAGTGGTTAAAGACCACATCAAATTTCAAGTTTCTAACTCTATGTATGAAGAATGAAGAGAGATGATTATGTGATATTCTCATAACACAAACTCTAGGAAAAATCATTTTACAAATGTCTCTGATCATAATTGGTACACTAGCTAAATACTAGAAAATAGGGGATTAAAAACAATTACAGATGCCATTCAATAAACTAAAAATGAGTAATTCTAGAGCAAACCAAGTGAACCATAGAGGAGAAATGACAATTCCCACTGATGTACATGAAGCCAACTTGAATGCTAGAAAGATCTCCAACACATTGCTTGACAATGGGCTGGACTCATATCTTTATCCTTAAATAGGTTAAAGGCTCTTAAACTTTGGAGTGCCAGAGCAGAATGCAATACTTTGGAAAGCAATGCCTTGCATACCCCTCTGGAACTCAAAGGAATTTATGGAATGTATATTTTCTTCTATGATGCAATTGGTTTGCATCAGAATTGCTCCTTGTTAGCTTGTTGAATTACACCTTCACTCCTCTCTATCAATTCCCCACTCCCATGTCGTGATGTCATTTCCTGTCTTTGCACTGGCGCTGTATATGAGTAAGACACCTTGCATTTAAAGCCAGTGATAGAGACAAAGTGACGTCACTGTTTTTTCAGCTAGAAGGCCTCACAATACACTGCTTTACACTGTAGTCCCAGATAGGGGCAACATGTCAGTGGTGCCTTAAATCATTCATATTGTGACATAAATGGACCATCAAAACAAATATGGTTCCTACATATGCAAATCTTGAATTTTTTTGGACTAATGCACAACAGTAAGTTCCTTGCCTCAAAATATTAAAAATAAAAATTAAATAAAAGTATGAAAAATGAAATATTGTTTTACTGATGTGGATGAAAGCATCTGTTGTAACTGTATACAAGGTATTTGGGTGATTTAGTCCTGTAATGTCAGAGTTGGCAACCTAAGGCCTTCCAGCTGTTGTTTACCTGCATCTGATTTATCTGCTGCCCTGTTCCTGACTACTACTAGGGTTGCCACCTTTTCTTCCAAAAAATACCGGCCATGGCATTCCGTCCATAGACTTAACATTGGACAGAAGCCAATTTTTTACCGGCCTGCCGGTAAAATACCGGCTGAGTGGTAACCCTAACTACTACTGAGAAAGGTACATAGCAGAGAGGTAGCTAGAGCCAGTGATAATGGTTAAGTGTTAGAGTTAGGTTATCATTTAGGGTTTGGAATTAGGGTTTATCGTTATATTAGGGTTTAGTATGAAGGTTAGGATTTGTTTTATAAGGGTTAGGATTTTAGATTTTAGGGTTAGGCTTTTTTCCAGGGTTAAGGATGGGGTTAGGAGTTAACTTTTAAGGATATGATTTGTTTGGGGTTTGGGTTTGTGTTTTAGGGTCACAGTTAGTGTTAGGAGTTGTTTTTTTTTAGTGCTACAGTTAAGTTTTAATGTTTGTTTTTTTCTAGCAATATATTGTTACTTTTTAGAGTTAGGTTTGGGTTTTAGGTTTTATTTTCAAGGTTAGTTATTAGGTTAGTTTAGCAGTTTTTACTGTTAAGGTTGGATTTTAGGGTTAGGGCTTGTTTTTTAGGGTTCGGGTAATATAAGGTATATTCCCACCAATAGGTGGTGCTTCATTCCTCTTAATGACCAGAGGGCTGTGCAATTTATTGCTTCTCAATGGGTTGCACTCCCTACTAGTCTTTAAGGTGTTAACTCAAACTGAACTTTTTTATTAGAAGTTGATACTGTTGCTATTGCTGTCTATGGGGAGCTGCATTTGCTACCTAAAGCTTTCTATGTATGGTGATAGAAACATTGTATGATGTGCTCTGGTCACTAGATGGCACTGTTGCACAGTTTGATTTAGAAAACATAACTGCACTGCAACTTTTGAATGCAATATCTCAGATCAGTGATTCTCAACCAGGGTGCCGTGGCACTTTGGTGTGCCACAGATATCAGCTTAGGGTGATGAAGACTGACAAAAATGGAATTTTAAATAAAGTTTTATAGAAATTGTTATGCACAATAGATTTAGTTTGTTATTATGATTATACAACCTAATAATAACTGTATATTTATGTATTGTACCCTTCTTATGCCCTTGATAAAGTACATTAAATATGTTAGGGGTGCCCCGAATGTTGTAGATTATGTGTTAGGGGTGCCCCAAACAAAAAAAGATTGAGAACCACTGTCTCAGATAGATAGATAGATAGATAGATAGATAGATAGATAGATAGATAGATAGACATATTACTGCTCATTAAAGAGACACATACAGTTATTGATGTTGTAAAATGTTTGCTGCCGTATTGTATTCTCATGGAGAACTGACTAATCTGTTGTGATGATATAATAACTGAACATGTATTTAATTTTCCATAGATTCCCTCGATTGAGAAGACCGCACCTCTCTCTGTGGCCAAGATCATTACGGTACATGTATAGACATTATTGTTAAACCTATTTATTTTAGATACCTTTTTTGTAGCCTGACATGTAAAGTTTACATTGTATATCCCTGGAATTGGAAGAATAACCAGGAGTATCTCTCTGCACATCCATATAATCACATCATTTCCAAGGAGAGTCAACGGCACCTTCTTCACACGTATCTCTGTGTCCTCCTGACCACAAGACTTTCTTGTCTACACTTTTTCACTGGAAAAAAGGACTTTAATAACAAATGATGCAGAATGTGTCAGTGAACTGAAGGGACTATGGGCTGTATTAAAAATACTAAAGGGGAACAATTCTAAACCAAACCAATTGCACCACAGGGGGGAAATAACCCCCCCACCACACACACTGATTTAATTGGGACATTTAACCCCTTGGGTGCCAGAGAGGACTACACAGCAATGCCTTGTAAATCTCTCTAGAATTCAAGGGGTTAAAAGCCCCTTTTAAATCAGTGGGAATGTAGGTGATATTTATTTGTCACCTACAGTGCAGTTTGTTCACCCCAGAATTGCTTCTCTTTAGCCTCCTGACTTTTTTGCGGAAAACGATGAAGATGATTGGTGACATGAAGTTCTTATATCGCTGTGACATCATTATCACTTACCAAACACGTCCAATCACTGTGGCATGTCCCAAAGGCTCCTATTGTAATAAGACCAGGAAACTGCGCACTGATTGCTCTGGAATCCCTTGGGTGCTAAGCAATCTATTGCACACTTTCTTGTGTTTACTTTCACCTACTTTGTAATATGTGTCCAAAGGGGCTTCTGTGTCTCTAATGATTATTATTTATTATGTAATTGTGCAACTTGGTGCTAGTCTTCAATTCTCTAATGGGCAACCTGAAGACATCTGCCCATTGTGAACTGCAGCTGCCATTATACACAACCAAAGGCCAATGACAGGCTGGGGATAATGGTATCAGTAGACCTCAACAGCAGGGGGGCTCAGGTTTCCCATTCCTATCTCTACCCTTTGTATACTTAGCTGTGTGTTGCACATCTCCCTAGCACTTAAGGGGTTAAACAAACCAGTTTACCATTACTTTAAATTTAAATAGGGAGCTTAAAGGGATAGTAATATTTAAAATGTAAAAATAATATTTAATGTTGTAGTGTTTATCCCCTGAGTAAAACAAGGGTATTCCCAAAGCTGTTTTATTCACAAGTTATTACAGCTCAAACCTGAATTTTATAGGTGCAGTATCAAAGTGGTCAGAAATTGTACAGTGGCGCTGTTGCTACACCATCCTATGGACAGCTCTGGTTAGTTGACCATAAATCACCATAGGATGGTGTATCAACAGCGCCACTGTACAATTTCAGGCCACTTTCAACTGTAATAACACTTGAATAAAGCACCTTGCAGCAGTAGGAGTTCCCTTGTTTTACTCAGGAGGATAAACCCTACAACATATTTCATTTTACATTTTACATATTACTATTCCTTTTACCCCACAAATGCTAGGAAGGTCTCCATCACATTCAGGGGGTTAGAGGATCCATTTAAATCAATAGAAATGTTTATTTGTTACCAAGTTTTAGAGCCGTATGTCCAAAGAAAAGAGGAGGCATTCTGGGGCAAACCATTTGCACTGCAGGGGAAAACTAAAGATTCCAAAAATTCCCCTTTGATTAAATGTGGATTTTAACCCCTTGAATGCTTGAGAGGCCTCAAACGCATCTCTTCACAATGTGCTGTAGACCTCTCTAGCAATCAAGGTGTTAAAATCCCTATTTAAATCAAAGGGAATTTTTAGTTCTCCCTATAGTACAGATGGTTTGCCCCAGATCTCCTCCACTTTTCTTTTGAACATACAGCTCTAAAACTCCATAATGAGGTCTCAAAGCTGCATTTTTCTATTGCTGTATAATACATATTTATATAGTAAAAATGTTTTTCCGTTTAATACAGCATTTGTATATTGTATATTTGTATATTAATGTAAATCTAAATGTCATCTAGAAAGTAATTGGGTTTGTTCATGTTTGTGTTCTTACAGACTGGTTACAATGTCATATGTATGTACAATGGGTGCACTTACATTGAAATGTCTTTGTAAACTTGACTCCTATGTGAAAAATGCATTGTAAGAGTTTGTAATAAAATATTCCATCAGTTTGCTTGTTTTATGGATTAATACAGAGCCCAACCACCCAGTAAGGGGGGACAGATACATGCGCCCCTGCTTCTAATTAGATTCTGTTTATACTCCTCCTGGCTGAGTGACAACCTGAACTCATACATGTGTACACTCTACATGACACATTCTTTTTGCATACAGGGTGGGTATGAGCATGCCCTCATTCAGCAGCCTCTGAAGTAACTTGTTTGTGTTATGGAGAGGGGCATGTAAGCTGCAACCTGTGAGTCACTAGCTACTGGACTAAAATTTGCATAATTGTTTTTTGGCAAGCAAAGGAATAATATAAATTGTAGTCCAAGAGCTGAAACACCAAAGGTTGTCAAAATGGTGGGATAAAGGAGAGGCTGAGGGGCAAGGTGTGTAAGACAAATACAGTGGGTGAGTAGGAGAAGAACAAACAGTAGGGAAGATGCGCGGAAGTCAGAGGTAGAGAGGAAACAATGGGGGAGTAGGAAGAGAACAAACAGTAGGGAAGATGCGCGGAATCAGAGGTAGAGAGGAAACAGTGGGTGAGTCAGAGGGGAACAGACAGTAGGGAAGATGTGCAGAAGTCAGAGGTAGAGAGGAAACATTGGGTGAGTCAGATGGGAACAGACAGTAGGGAAGATGTGCAGCAGTCAGAGGTAGAGAGGAAACAGTGGGTGAGTCAGATGGGAACAGACAGTAGGGAAGATGTGCAGCAGTCAGACAGGGCTAGAGGGGAAACAATGGGGGAGTTTGGAGGATTCAGACAGTAAAGCAGATGTAGGGGTAGGCAGACAGTGGGTGAATTAGAGGTCAACCACAAGTAGAAAAGATTTAGGGTTAGGCAGGCAGTGGGACAGGGTGAATGGATAGTAGGAGTAATTGCAAAATATATTTTTGGAAAATGGATGGGAATAGAAATTAGGATAGGTGGGGAATCTGTCAGGGACATTTAGAAAAGGAAAAGATTGAAGTAAACAATATATCATTTTAAATGATGAGTGAAATTGGGAAATAATCACTGTCTAAAACAAAATGTGCATCAGTCCATCAAATTAGAATGGCTGGTCCACTATCTAATCAGCACAGCATAGAAGCAGAAGAATGCTATGGTACAGTAACAGTGTATTGGGACAATTGGATGAGTATCTTTATTTAGACAGTGGCTATGGTTTCCCCAACTCCTACATCCCTCATTTCAAATGATTACTGCTATTTCAGTGATTTGTAATATGATGATCACCTACTAGAACTCATATGTTAAAGCACAACTGGGTCACTCTGCCTTTTCCTATGGGAGCAGACTCAGTGGCTAGCCAAGGATTGTCCAGTGCAGATCCAGAATGGCTCCCATTGTTCTTCTAATTTGCTGCACAACTGAGAATACATAGCTGGGAATAGCGGCCCAGTCTGAACAAACACAGGTTATCCACCCTGCCTCTCAGTGGGACATAAACTTGGTAGGGTTGTGGTTCTGGTGGATCTCACATTTCTCAACTCTATGATAAAAAAAATCACAACAGGGCAGCTCTGTTAGATTTGATTTAATATGGAATTAATCAAGTGGTAGAGGCATACTTATCATTTACACAACACACCCGGGATTACCTTCACCCTAAAATGTGGCCTGTGTGTGGCTCTCTGCGACTGAAAGTGTCCATCTCTGGGATAACTCCTCATCATGAATCATAAAACTGATGGAAACACTGAAGAAACCCCTCCCTGTAACTGTGGCCTCCCCCTGGACAGTTCTACAGAACATCAGTAAGTTGGTGGCTGCTGCCCTTTTCAAGACTGAAAGTGTGTCCCTCCATTCTATCTGCTCTCTACTAACTTTTGCCTCCAACTATTTTACTGTTATACAGGCTGAAAAACTCTATGAGAGTAATGCCTCAGAAGAGGACAAAATAAAGGCCATGATGCAGCAGTCCAACACGGTATACGATGCAGCCAAGTAAGTTTTCATTCATCCTGACACAACAAGAGGTCTCTGTACAATGAAGTGTAGAAAGCAACTTTCCAGCCTATGCTGGTCTCCAGTGGTATCTGTGTTACACACTGATACAATTCTTTGGACATTAACCAATGAAGGGATTTCTTCCATGTGACATGTACACGTGTGTATGTTACACAAGGAAAGAAAAATAAAAATGAGTGTAGGTACTGAAAGTCTTACTAGGCACCATGGATAAAAACATGCGACACACAATTTATCTAGGTCTTAGTTTGTTCCTATAGACTAACCTGGGATATGGAGGGGAAAACTGGTGTATATATTATTTAAGGCTTTGGATGATAAAGAGGTGTCTAAAGTATTATGAAGTAATTTGTTGGAGACATTTCTACCATACAAGGATGAAAGCAGGAGTGGACAATGTGAGGCCCTTCAGCTGCTACCAGGCTACAACACCCATCATCCTCTGCCTGTTGTTGGCTGAATGGGAATGATGAGAGTTCAGTCTGACAGCAGCTGAAGGGCTTCATCTTGTCCATCAAGGGAGGCTTTTTCTTTATTCTATGCACAGAGCCCAGGAGTAGAAAAATATGGTGCAGAGTGCATTTGTTTAGTAACTCAATCACACAAATCTAACCACAAACAGCAGCAAAAGTGTAACAAAATAAATACCTATTTACTGTATCTTTCCTCAGCTATATGAAGACAATGCCGAAAGGGTATGTCTGTTTTCGGTGCCAAATACCAGGGCACCACATCAGGGATTGCCCAACACATAAGGTAAGTGTATATCATCTTAGTTTAGTGCATTGATCAGACAAGAAATGTCTCTTGGGGGGAGGGGACAATAAATATAATAACCTCCCGGCATTTTCTTATTAAATGCATCAGTAACATTTTCTAATGCGGTCAGGTGACACTGCTCATATCACTTGCTATAGAGAGATGTAGTCTAAAACTAAAGGTCCCCCACATAGAGCAATATAAAGATTTGCCTTCTGTACACCAGGGGGAGGTTAAGGAATAAAGTGCCAATAACATCTTATATGACTAGCATGATTCTGAATGAGCTTTCAACCCACATATATTTATTTTAGCCGTTCTTTATTTAATACAATAGTTTTATTTGTTTGTCAGATTATACACATTAGGGAGTACTGGCTGGCAGAACCTGCTATGACATTCCACTTTCCCTCCCAACTACCCCTTCCTACCAGGAAGTGATGTCAAGTTTCTGTAAATTGACAAATAAATAAAGCTGAAACCTCATTAACTATGTTTTTAAATAAAGAATTTGGTGTTTTTGAAAGCCTTTTTAAAACTACCTAATTATTATAAAGTGTTATATGCACATTAATGTCTGATAAACGTGTGATAAAGAGAAGCTCAGTTTTAAAGTGAAAGAGAAACTCTCCAATTACTATTCTGTGAACGCTATACAGAAAGATCCCTCTAGGTGGAGATATGTTAGTGCCTTGGCCCCATAGAATAACATAGGAATAGGAGTGTTTACCACCAGGGCCGGATTTACAATACGGCAGAGTAGGCATCTGCCTACAGGCACACCCAACAGAGGGGCGCCTGTCATTGGGATTGCTTTTTTTAATTTTTTTTTTTTAAATTAGCCTCGACGCCCGCTGCATGTTGCCCTCACATTGCCCTCCTGCCCACTCGTTGTCTGTTTCCTACCTCCCTGGCAGGATAGGTCTGTGGCTCTTTTGGCACAGTCCTGTAGGTGCTGGGCTCCCTCGTCAGCTCTTTAGGAATGCAGAGCGCTGGAAGATGACATCATCTCCCAGTAGGGTTGCCACCCAACCGGCAGGCCGGTAAAAAATTGGCTTCTGTCCAATGTTAAGTCTATGAAGAGAATACCATGGCCGGTATTTTTTTGAAGAAAAGGTGGCAACCCGATCTCCCAGCGCTCTGCATTCCTGAATAGGAGAACGTGGGGGAGCTCCAGCAGCTACAGGACTGTGCCAAAGGAGGCACAGATGACATATCTCCTGCCAGGGAGGTAGGAAACAGACAATGGGGGGGAGGCAATTTGAGGGCAACGTGGAGATGGTGGGGGCAAGTTGGAGCTGAAGAGGGGCAATGTGAGGGCAACATGGAGATGTGGGGGCAATGTGGAGCTAATGGGGGGCAAGTTGGAGCCGATGGAGGGCAATATGGAGATGGTGGGGGCAATGTGGAACTGATGGGGGCAAGTTGGAGCTGATGGGGTTGGGGTCAATGTGAGGGCAATATGGAGATGGTGGGGGCAATGTGGAGAAGATGGAGGGCAAGTTGGAGCTGATGGGGGGCAAGTTGGAGCTGATGGGGCAAAGTGAGGGTAACATGGAGCTGAGGGGGGCAAGTAGGAGCTGACGGGGGGCAATGTGAGGGCAATATAGAGATGGTGGAGGCAATGTGGAGCTGATGGGGGATGATTTGGAGATGGTGGGGACAATGTGGAGCTGATGGGGGCAAGTTGGAGCTGATGGGGGCCAAGTTGGAGCTGATTGAGGGTAATGTGAAGACAATATGAAGATGGAGGGGGAAATGTGGAGCTGATGGGGGGCAAGATGGAGATGGTGGATGCAATGTGAGGGCAACATGGAGATGGTGGGGGCAATGTGGAGCTAATGGGGGGCAAGTTGGAGACTATGGAGGGCAATGTGGAACTGATGGGGGAAAGTTGGAGCTGATGGGGTGGGGGTCAATGTGAGGGCAATATGGAGATGGTGGGGGCAATGTGGAGCAGATGGGGGCAAGTTGGAGCTGATGAGGCAATGTGAGGGTAACATGGAGCTGATGGGTGGCAAGTTGGAGCTGATGGGGGGCAATGTGAGGGCAATATGGAGATGGTGGGGGCAATGTGGAGCTGATGGGGGGCATTTTGGAGATGGTGGGGGCAATGTGGAGCTGATGGGGCAAGTTGGAGCTGATGGGGGCAATGTGAGGGTAACATGGAGCTGATGGGGTGTAAGTTGGAGCTGATGGGGGGCAATGTGAGGGCAATATGGAGATGGTGGGGGAAATGTGGAGCTAATGGGGGCAAGTTGGAGATGGTGGAGGCAAGTTGGAGCTGATGGGGGCAATGTGAGGGCAATATAGAGATGATGGGGCAATGTGGAGATTAGGACCATTGTGGAGATGTCCAGTGGAGATGGCCAAAGAGGGGTGCGCTTCAGATTTCTGTGCCTACAGGCTCCTGAGATGTAAATCCGGCCCTGTTTACCACAGTGGAGAAGTTATCTCCTCTTATCATGCCTTTATCACACCATAGTTCATATCCCCGGGTAACGCTGTTGTTACAATTTACAAAAAAAAAGTCTGAGCTGTAATAACTTTCAACCCTCGAGGACTGAGGAATATGAAACACATTGTGAAGCCATGCTTTGCACATGCCTCTGGTCCTCAAGGGGTTAAGGAAGCACCTTTCAACAGCTGGATCACCGTTGTTTTATTTAGCAGGGAAAGTGTTATATTTTTTCATAATAATATTTTACTACTTTGCACACTTTATTGTTTAACCCTTTCAGTGCCAGATGGGTGTGCAACACATTGCAAAGCAATGAATTGGTTACTCCTCTGGCACTCAAAGGGTTAAAAAAATTGTGTTGTAATACATATTCGGCTCTATGAACCGAGTGCACCACAACCACCAAATAGGATTCCCATTGATTTTAAGGGAACTATTAACTCCCTGAATACTAGAGCATTCTCCATCGTGTTACGTATCAAAGCTTAAGGTAGACATGTCTAGCATTCAATGAGTTAAAAATCCAATTTAAATAATTGGGAATGATTTTATGTGTCCCCTATGGGACAGTTGTTTTACCCCAGAACTGATCTGCTTTTGTCTTTGTTTCTATGACTAGTAGAAGATAGACTAGATAATTATATTAATAACAATCACATTACAGCTCAGAGTTGGAGGTGAGCAACCTGCGGCTTTCCAGTTGTTGTTACTGGACCACATTGGGAATTGTAGTCAAACAACAGTTGGAACACTGCAGATTACCCATCTCTGGCATGGAGTAACATTATGGCTCAGTATGTGATAATGCTGTTGTGGCCATGGCATATACACACATTCACACACATAAACACACACACATTCACACACATAAACACACATACACACACACACACACTGTAAAAAATATACCTGCTCATGGATTATTGTGGAGGTTTGTTTTCCAGTTTATATAGGGATGTATTGCCCAGTTTAAAGACTGATTTGTGAAATGTAAATAACATTGTAATGACTGGGTTCTTTCTGTGTTTGTTTATAATAAACTACTGATAATTACTGTGGCAGACAGACTCTGAGGGGAATGAGTCAGAGGAGAGAGGGTGTGGCCATGGGAGGGACACCTATAATGTCCTTCCCATGAGGTGCCTGAGAAGAACATCTGATCCTTTATGTAAATGAGCTGGCAATATATTACATATATTGGATGGTGGGGAGGTGGTTTCTTAATCCCTTAATGACATTTGATGTGCCAGGACCGTCAAAATGATGGTCCTGGCAAATTATAAAATTCTGCCATCCCTGAATTCAAATTGCAAAAAAAAACAAAAAAACTCTCTGGTCCTTAACAGCCACGCGCACGCCGGATAAGGCAGATGTTAAAAGGTTAATTACATTTAATTTTCTTTATAAAATGTAAGCTATTCCGGAGTTGCTATAATAATAGTTTTGTCTTTTAGTTTTCTTCTAAAAATGATGACCACCAAAACAAAATAAAACGCAGCTCAGGAATACCAAAATCGTTCCTGAAGGAAGTGGATGACCCCAACATGGAGGGAGTCATGATGGGAAGTGACGGGAAATACGTCATCCCAGCTATTAATGCGTAAGTATAATGTATAACTTGCACCATCAGATCTGACAAGTATCAGCTTTTGGGGACCAATAAAAAAACAGAGCTACAGAAACACCTCCAACATACTCATTAACTTTTGGTTTCAATATAACCCCTGGATGCTTTGCAGACC
This sequence comes from Rhinophrynus dorsalis, assembly GCA_037306005.1. NCBI lineage: Eukaryota > Metazoa > Chordata > Amphibia > Anura > Rhinophrynidae > Rhinophrynus > Rhinophrynus dorsalis. Next base: position 43,330,212 of record CM074727.1, read on the forward strand.
TCTTAAGCAACAAAAGGGTTAAACACATTATTAATATATTGTATCACCATTTATCTTGTTGTAATTTCCAAGGTCAGGAAGGGGGGAATTTTAAAAGCTTATAACTTTTAAAATATACAACTTCAAGCAACGGGATTTACTTCATTTAATTTGTGTTTTTCAATATGAAATCCAAGTATTACTATCCCTTTAAAGGAGAAATAACACTTCTAATAATAACCATTACCTCACTTTGGCCAGAACATGGCCCGTATGAAATCTTCCACTGCACCTTTGTTCAAGTGATAACTTTATCAATCATCCCTGTATATCGCATTCATGGAAACAGCCATGATAGTTGTTGGCAGTTTTTCAACCCGAAACAGAGAGAATGCATGAGCCTGCTCAACTCTTTAAAAGGAGCAGTAAACTGTTTTTAATGTAAAAAATTATATTAAAATGTATTTCCTGCTGAGTAAAACAAGGGTGCTCCCAATACTGAGAGATGCATATTTCTAGAGTTATTAAAGTTTCAACCTGTGGTTTTTTTATTAGCAGAGCCCTCTAGTGGTCAAATTCCAATTACTTATTTTGTTACATTGTAATGGAGAGGAAGGTCAATGACTTACAGTTCTCCACAGAATGTAATAAATCTGCCAAGTCACTTCCTTTCAGTTAGAACTATTAGGAAGCAAACGCACAGTAAATACACTTCCTGTTTATTTGAACTTTTATAACTTTTGAATAAAACAACTGACAGCAGTGGGGGTACCCTTGTTTAACTCAGCAGAAAAATACTATAACATATAGGTTTTCATTAAAAAAAAAGTGTACTGCTCCTTTAAACACTAGAGGGTTGACCTACCATTGTGCAGTGATTTCACTTTAAGGTCCTGTGGACTTATTAGCAACTCACATTTTGGATACATGGACATGGCACCAGGGATTGATTGAAGAACTATTTCTTCAAACAAGGAGAAAAGAAATACATAGGGGCCATTAGGCTTTTCTGCCCATAATAAGTAGGAGATAATTCTTAGAAGGTGTTAGTTCCCTTCTACACATGAACGCTAAAATTACACTCACTCGCTTTCATATTTATCCATCGTAAATGTATAATAAGAACTATTTAATGTGTGTATGACACCTTCATAATCCTATCACTTTGTATTCTAGAGAGGCCTATGAATCCACCAAAAAGCGGAAACGCCCTGCAGCTCAAACCCAGGAGGATTCTGGGAAACAGTAAGTATCCACAGACACTCACTAGCAATGTAGTGTGACCAGAGAAAACTGACAGGAGTGTAATACTATATGACCTGCAAATGGGGGCATATGTATGAAATAAAATTGCAGTTAGTTATACAGGACTTTTAACGCTTTAGATGCTAGAGATGTTACTAACACATTGCTTTTCAATATGTTGGATATCTCTCTAGCATCCTAGGGGTTAATTTTATAAAAAATATTCAATTTCTGAATTGATTTCCCTGTGTATATATGACTCTTTGTTTTGATCTTTTATTTCTTTTCGGTCACCCTTACTCTTTGAGAGGCCTAGTACACAAAGTGTTTATACTGGGGGCTGGTTATGTGTTAATATTCAGGTCTGCTACATACTGAGGCTGATGAACACAGAAATGGAGCAATTCAGAAGCAAATGAACTGCACCTTAGGGGATAAATAAACATTCCACAGTCTCCTGTTGATTGCAATTGTACTGAACCCCTTAAATACTAAAGTGTTTTCCAATGCGTTGGAGACTTCTGTAGCATTCAAGGGGTTACAAGCGCCATGTAAATCAATCAGAAGGTTTATTTGTCCTCTATGGCACAGTTCATTTAGTACTTCAGAATTACTGTGTTATACAGTGGCCTGGAGCACAGTGTTAATGACCTTTCTAGTACAGACGGGATTAACTGTTTGGGTATCCTTTTGAAATATTGTGTTTTTTAAATTGCGCTGCTTTTTGGTGCATTCAGTAGGTCGCCATGTTCTAAAGGGCGACATGACAATCTCGCATTGCATATCAGCATGAGATTGTCATGTTGCTTCTTTAAAGATCGTGATCCGGCAGCACTTGGAAGAGATTTCTAATTTATCTTCCAATTAAACTATCAGGAAAAGCAGAACTGCTGGGAACGCCAAATAATGTTATTATTAGTCCTCTCAGGATTCATTTTTTACCAGATTAATTTTTGTGAGATTTCTAACTTCCATCATATCTTCCTGTACACGTCCCTCTTCACACAAGAGAGGCGGCAAACCAAGTACTGCCGGATCACGCTTTTTAAAGAAGACGCATGACAATCTCACGTTGATATGCAATGCGAGATTGTCGTGTCGCCCATTAGAACATGGCGACCTACTGAATGTATCAAAAAGCAGCGCGATATAAAAAGCATGATATTTTAAAAGTAAACCAACTGTTTGAGTGTCAAAGGGTTAAAAGCTCAATTTCTTCAAAGGGAAGTAAGGAAATATGTATTTGTACTCTCTGTTTAATGTGACCTGAACTCCAGTTTAAACCAGGAAGCTTATGAAACATACATACTGCAGGGTTCCCTTGGTTCCTGTGCAGTGCTGCAGAATTATATTTTAATGAGTTTCTTGCATTAAAATGAAACTCTAGTCATCTTACCTATAGAGCTGTTGGTATTTCACCAGTATTGCGCCACATTTTCCTTCATACATATGATCCATTATTTCTGTAGCGATACTGTTATGCATATCATGTCCATAATCCTAAGGTGGTCTAGTCTAGTAACAGGCCATTGGATAGAAGCTCTTTCTAATACAAAGTTGTTTTTTTTCCTTTTCGTTTTAGAGCGAAGATTGCAAAAACATCTGCTGGCAATTAATGAACATCATTATTGATTATAATACTTGTAAATATTTGTAAATAGTTTAGGATAAGTAATAAAATGATAGCTAAACATTTGGCTTTTTGTGTCTGTATATGAACCTGGCAACTGAGTGGTACCCACCATTGTTCTGCGTCCGTGTACATATTCATTCTCTCTATACACCTGACGCTTACAGGCATCACTAACTGTGTAGTCCTCTATGACAGGGTTGTAATTTCATATGTCTAACTAGGTCTGCTTCCCTACTCTTGGTTATAAAAAAGTAATCAAAGATGGCAACTTTATCCAGGTTTCCTTCTAGGCCATTTCTTGGTTCATGACTTTCTCATTGATATAATAGTAGTAGGAACCCCAGGGGTTCAAAACAACATCACTGAAAATTATTTGAACATGAGACTTCTTGGACAGAGTTTGCAGCATAGCCTTGTCAGCCAATTCAGTACATCATTCAACATTTTGATGGAGGTAGCTCGAAAGTCATCACTCTCCTCCATTATTTGGTACCTCTCATCCCTTCCGGAGTCATCAAGACAGGAGAAGCAGTGACTGAAGTCCCACAATTGGGTCAACCTTTACCAATGGGAGATTAATGAACCCTCTGTAAATTACTGCCCTTCGCAACGTGACCCCTGTGCAAAATGTGCATTTGTCACCTTTTTATTGCATTAAAATCTATGATAATGGATTTCCCCTCAATGCTGAAAGTGTCCCTATAGGGTCCTGCTGTATTAAAGGGTTGTCAGTGTCCCACATGTTGTCAATCTGTGCTTGGGACAGAAAGAGAAAGAAGCTGCACTTTTTTGCAAGAAGCAGACAGGCAAAGAGTGGTAGCTGGAGTTACTTGATATGAGTTTTGGTGGTAGCCAGTTGTTCCCTGTTTGCGGGTTTGTGAAGGGAGAATGAAGAGTTAATCTATTTTTATAAAATTCTAATAGAGTTCCTGATTATGCAAAGTGCCTCTTTGGTGATTGGCCGAGGAAGAGGCTTCCTCAGCCAAAAACACACTGCATGTTGCCTTAGGAGGAGGAGGCAGGGGAAAAAGCCCCCTGTCTCCTCAGCCAAACACAATTAAATAATACACACTGCCACTCACCCAAACCCTTCCCTTTATCACCTGCCCGGCTTTCTCCACTTAAACTTTCACCACGGAGAAGGGGAAGAGCCACCTTATTCTCCATGGTGAAGGGGAAGGGCTATCCTGTTCACCCTGGAAAAGGGGATGGGCCACTAATGCACTTTTTCTTTAGCTATGGCAAAGGGGACATGGTGGCCCCTCTCCTTTGCCAGAAGGAATAGGATTGCCCTCCCCTTCACCCAAGCAAATACATCCCCCTCCCCCTTCGCCATGGCAAATGGTAATGTAAAAAAAATACATACCTTGTGGTGGGGCCCTTAGGACCCCTCTTGATGCACCACCAACTACTGATCTCCCAGCCAGTTCAGCTAAGAGATAAATAGAGGCAACACAGGAGATCAAGAGAGCTCCCAACTTCCATTCTACTCAAACTACCAGATAGGAGTGCAAGGATCAGGAGTCCCATTCACAGCAATAAGAGAAAATCTCCCACATTGATATGAAAGGCTTTCCCAATCCTGCCCAGCTCTCTTGCTTCCCTGTGTCGCCTAATAATTAAAAAATAAATAAAATAAAACAAAATACTACAGTCAAGACATGACTGAAAGAGAAAGCTGCTGATGCTACATGCAGAGAAGCGAAGAGGGGGAGTGTTAATTACTTGCTGTTGCAGGGACTGTAGATGTGATTTCTTTGTAACAAACAGGAACAGTTAAATAAATATATTTTGACTGATAGATGACCGTGACAGGCAGGCACTTTCTTGAATGTACTGTGACTGAGACTAACAGTAAAAGATACTAGTCAGTATCATACATTATTTTCAGGTGGAGAAAACATCACTCCTCATGCTAACAGCTCTGGCATGTACTTTGCAGTAAAAATCAACAATTCTTTCATTCTGTTCACAAAACATGTTAGGGACAGGGGAAATGGGAAAGTAGGATGCATGCATGGAACATGTTGGTGATACTACAGTTGTACTACAAGAACTGACGGTGTCTATGGTTGCTGTAGCTTGTGCAAAAAAATGACAAGAATCATGATTAGGAGCTTGCTTTTAAAAGTAAAACCTAGCTATTAGTCCTTTTGCTGCTAGCCAAAGTGTACTGATACCTACTGCTAGTAGTATTGTAACATCTAACACCAGAAGTAATAGTAGTAGTAGTAATAGTAGAAGTAATAGTTGTAGTAGTAGCCTCTTAGAAACCAGTCAGTCTATGAAATCACCTGTATGGATAGACTTAAAGTGGAACTTTCACCCCAAAAACAGTAAATTTTAAGATATACCTCTGTCTAAATTATGTATACTCTTTAATTCACTGTATTTACAGAGTTGTTTTTAGTTACAAATATATCTATTGATGTAGTACAAGCCATACCACATGGGTTTCCAGTCTATCCCCTTGCACGTCAAAGTCTACCCACAACCATTCCCACTTATCAGTATCACATAGAGATCTCCCCTAATTATGCCATCCAGGACATCGCGCATGTTAATCATTACAGTGAGATAATGTTTATGGAACCTTCTCTCATTATATATATTGGCAGCCCACGTCCCTTACAAAAAATAGAACTCCTGTGAAACAGGGTGACCATAGAAAGTAAGACAACAATTTTTGTGACTTCTTCAGTAGGGAAGGAGAGCGCTGTCAATCAAGTAACATGTCAACAAGATGGCCTCACTTCCCCTGTTGCATTTAAGTTAAATTTTAACAATTGAGGCCAATGATTACTAAATGATGGTTATTGAACATAATATGTGAGTATAAAGAGATGGGGCAGTGACGTTTAAAAGAGACAGGCCACTTTAAATATCATCCAAAAGATAAACATGTCGCTATCTGTTGCCTCTGTAAAAAAAAACAGGCGGAAATCCAGATCTCACCTAGGTAGAGGGGGAAATCTGGATCTCATCTAGATGCATCTTCATCAAGATTCCACATGAAACACAACCACTGTTCTGATTGGGAGACAAAACAGCAGTGCCTCAAATGTGCAGGAACAAGTGGAAGTAGAAACACTCTTACAAGTGCAAGGGACCAAGAGGCACCTGATAGCAGTGTTGTTGATGTCTCTGAGAGTGGTAAATTTTGTACAATTACCCGTGTCTCCTACTGCTCTTGTGCAAATGCAAAGGGGGGGGGGGGGAATATGGCTCTGAGTTACTAGGAGGATGTGGCATGTGTCATAGAGTGCCGACACCTGCCAACACCACCACCTCCATCACCACTAGTCATGCTGTTAAAACAAATATGTTACACAGTTATTCTCTGCGCTGACAAATCACATTTACTGAGTTCTTAGAAAAAAAAATTAAAAAACTGCACAAAGGCTTCAGGCTTGTAAGAAATAAGGCCTAACATACTAACATAAATGTTTGCACAGCACAGCAAAATAAAGGACTGTATACAATTGTTTGTATGCTAAAGTCTTGCAAACAAGAAGCTCTGAAAAAAACTTGTACCAGCTAGTGACCTAGTATCAACAGTGTTAGTTGGTGGTGGTAAATCACCACCAGGGATGTTAAGCTACCCACTGGCACCTACCACTGGTGACATCCTGGTATTTGCTACTGATGTAATTACTAAATCGTTCTGATGAGTCATCTAAGCAGCAGGATAATTAGGCTTCTGGTTGGGACTGGGATCATCAGCAGTGGCATGAGACAGGTGGTGATACAATCAGGGTTGGATTGACCGTTAGAGTATGTTACTGCCTAGAGCTCCAAATGTGTGGGATGGCTCAGAGCAATCTTACTGTCCCTGCACCATTTATATACCAGTGTACAGGCTATTGTTTAACCCCTTGGATGCTATCTTCTATGTATTGCAGAGCAACCAAGGGGTTAAAGCTTTTTTTGTATTTTCTTGTTCTGGGACAAGGGTATTTTGTTGTCATGGGAGGAGTGGGGTTGTGGCCATGGATGGAGCTAAGGTTGCCTAGAGTGCCTTGTCTAGGGGAGCCTGGGATGTAAGTCTAGCTCTGACAGAGATAATGCAGCGCAGCAAATAACAAGCATTTCATACACCACTAATAGATTAATCAGGACCTTTTTGTCTTTGAAGAGAATGGAGGCAGATTATGTTGCACTGCAAATTAACCCTTTGAGTGTCTGAGAGGTATCCAACACATTGTAACGCAATGCATTGGATACCTCTCTGGCACACAAAGGGTTAACTGAGGCAAAAGTCAACTGCATGGAAACCAGTCTAACAACACATTCCGGTGGTTCTGATCACCTGTTTTGGGCTCTTCTCCTGCCTTCTGATGGTGCAGAATCTGCGCCATGAAAAGTGAGTCCTAAACATGCGCTGAAGCCACCACATGGGATAGGATAGCAAAGGCGACTATTTTTAGTTAATGTTCAATGGGTGAAATTTTCTCACCCGTTCAACATTTTTGCGTGGTTTTTGGTGTTGACAGCACGGTTTATAGAATAGTAAAATGTGCTGGTAAAACTATTACCGCCTGTTTTAAAAATAGCAGAGCTAACAGTATTGAGCCCTAGATACCTCTACTACCTAATCTCAGCAGATCTTTGTTCTCTAGCTTGGTTGGATAAAGCTGTATAACTATTTACATTATAAAATCACCGCTCTCCACCATATAGGGCTGCTAAAAACTATCCGTTTCCACAGAGAGGGTTTTACTCCACTTCTGAGCCATTTCTGTGCCCATTTTGCTCCAATCATGTGCCACTGTTGCTCCAATTTTGGTCCCATTTTGCTCCATTTTTCTTTTTTTCACCATTTCCTTGCTCTAAGACTTGGAACGCCATTTCTTTTGCTCCATAAGTCAATACAGTAATAAAAGCCTGGAGAAATCTTAGCACATTTGCTCCCTAGAATAATATAGGACTTGGAGAGTTTATCATATTGGAGACGTGAGCGCCTCTTTAGCACCTGATTCATTCTATAGCAGTTGTTTATATATATGATCAAAAGTACTAGGATCAGCCTGACATTCACCTCTCTGTAAATAAGGGAGATACTAATAGGGCAGGGGTTGTGTATGATATATATATATATATATATATATATATATATATATATATATATACACGCATCCCTCATGCCAAAATGTTCACCCCTGTCTTATACTGTAAAATGAAAGAAAACATCGCTTAAAAAACAGCTGCCTATTAAAAAAATGAATAGGAGGTTTTATCCTTTTAAAGTTCTCCCCTTCCATCTTGAAAGGATTGACATGATTATACCTTTGTATCAATGTATTCCACCCCCTCTGATACTGATAGTTTTAGCAGCCTCTCATGGTGGAGAGGTGATTTTATAGTTGTATTTTCTGGACATGTAAATACTATATGTAAAAGAAACAGGAGACCAAAAACTGGAGACCTGATCTACGTGTAGTAACAACTTTAATAAGAAAAAAAAATCCAACAGCCCCCTTCAGGGTGTTTACTCACAAAGTCAATTTCTTTTAAAAGTTTATGTAAGATCCAAAGATCATCATCTCTCGGTCGGCAGTCAAAGTCAATGACCCTGTACATGGGTCCTTTGGCTGCCACATATTCCTGGGCCACAAGGCCACTTTGTGTGTGTTTCCACATACTTCCATTCCAGTTGACACTCTGAGCAGATATTACATTAATCATTTGCGTCATTTGTATCACATTTTCAATCCTTTGCAAGCTAAAGAGGTTTCTATTTTTCTATCTATCTATCTATCTATCTATCTATCTATCTATCTATCTATCTATCTATCTATCTGTCTGTCTGTCTGTCACTGTGCTGGTCATGTCTGTATCTGTCTTTGTTTGGATACTTGTTGTATCTTTTTCTGCCTATCTGTGTACTTTTGTCTTTCTGTCTCTATGTCTGTCTGTCTATTTGACTGTCTGTCTCATTTAATGATTTACCTTTTCTCAGGATGTTGTACTTACATTGTATGATCTTATTTTTCTTCCTTTCTAGTAATCGAACACATCGAGCTGGAAGAACGGCTAAATCTGTTAGGTGCAACATGTCATTTACACTTCTCTATTACCCTCATATCACTTATACATTTCCCCCTGTCATGTCTGTGGGATTGACTGAGGTGTAAAATGTATCACACATTCTGATACATGCTATCAAGTGTGTAAACACTGACTATAGGTATGAAGTATTCGTAGAAATTATTATGTGATATTCACATAATACAAATTCTTGGAAAAAATATTTTACAAACGTCTCTGATGATAGTTGGTACACTAGCAAAATGCTAGAAAATATGTTATTAAAAAAATTACAGATGCCATTCAATAAACTAAAAATGAGTCATTCTAGAGCAAACTAAGGGAACCATAGAGGAGAAATGACAATTCCCAGTGATGTACATGAAGCCCCACTCCAATCTCAACCCTTTGGATGCTTAGCTGTGTGCTGGACATATCTCTAGCATTCAAGGGGTTACACAAACCAGTTTACCACTACTGTGAATTTAGAAAGGGGAATTAACCCCACAAATGCTAGGGAGGTCTGCCATTTAAATCAATAGAAATGTTTATTTGTTACCAAGTTTTAGAGCCCAATGGTCCAAAGAAAAGAGGAGGAATTCTGGGGCAAACCATTTGCACTGCAGGGGAAATCTAAAGATTCCAAAAATTCCCATTGATGTAAAAAAGTATTTTAAACCCTTGAATGCTAGAGAGGTCTCCAATGCATTTCTTCACAATGTGATGTAGACCTCTCTAGCAATCAAAGTATTAAAATCCCAGTTTAAATCAGTGGGAATTTTTAGTTCTCCCCTATAGTACAAATGGTTTGCCCCAGATCTCCGCCACTTTTCTTTTGAACATACAGCACTAAAACTCCATAATTATGCCTCAAAGTTGCATTTTTCTGTTGCTTTCTAATATTACATTTTTTAAAGTAAAAAGGATTTTGTTTTAATTTAATACAACATTTATATATTAATGTAAATCTAAATGTCTTTTAGAAACTAATTGGGATTGTTCATGTTTGTGTTCTTACAGACTGGTTACAGTGTCATATGTATGTACAATGGGTGCACTTACATTGAAATGTCTTTATAAAATTGAATTCTATGTGAAAAATGCATTGTAAGAGTTTGTAATAAAATATCCCACCAGTTTGCTTGTTTTATGGATTAATACAGAGCCCAACCACCCAGTAAGGGGGGGACAGGTACATGCGCCCCTGCTTCTAATTAGATTCTGTTTATACTCCTCCTGGCTGAGTGACAACCTGAACTCATACATGTGAACACTCTACATGACACATTCTTATTGCATACAGAGTGGGTATGAGCATGCCCTCATTCAGCAGCCTCTGAACTTAGCCGGCTTGTTCTGCCTGCAGCCTAAGAAGCACTTCAGCAGGACATATATTGCAGGCAGAACAAGCCAGCTAAGTCATCTTTGGGGGCGGAACAGATAGAGATCAGAGGACCCAGCCTTCTTGCTGCACTGGCTCTGGTGAGTGATCTCTGCCTCATATTCATAACAGTGGATTGAAGAGGTGAGATCATCTGAGTCATAAATACCTCATAGTTTGAATTTTCTATATCTAATTCTGATAAACCAAATGTGAACATTGCTGAAGAGGCATACATTATGATCTGTTAACCCCTTAACCCACTGTATGCTATAAGGAGGTATACAATAAACGCTTGCATGACAGAAAGTTTTACAACAATGTGGTGTTCAGTGATTAACCATTTCAATTCCTCATAGGTGCACAGGAATTTATACCTGACTGTTTAACCCCTTGCAAGCTGGAAAGGCATAATTCATGAATAAGTGACCTATTATATGACAGAAAGTCTAATAAAGGTGTTAATTACTTAGGTGTACATTACTTAGATGTATATTTCTGTGCAATGTACTGTGCAACTATGAGGCATTCAGGGGTTAATCACAGAACAACTCATTTCTGTACAGCTCTTTGGCATACAAGGGCTTGATAACTGTTAACTTATGCCTCTATGGAATACAGTGGGTTAAGGGGTTAATATATGACCATTTATGCCTCTTTAGCAATTCATACAGTGGGTTAATACAAGTTTACATACAGTGAAGTTGATGCATGATTAACCTGTTATTTAGGAAGCTCTGCCTGCTCATGCACTGTCACGTGGGCTACAAGTACAAAGACATAGGGGTAATAGGGTGGGGGCAGGGGGACAGAGTGGGGAAAAGAGGTGGGAGTTTCTAAAGTTGCATTTAACTCTCTGATTGTCAGGACCCTCTGCCCATGGTATTGCCCGTTGAGGACCTTGAGATCCTCACAGGGCATTACCATTGGCTAGAGGGGGAAGGTCCTGAAAGCCTATTGAAAGAAGCGGGAGGCAAATGCAAGCATGCCGCCTGCAGGGAGATGGGACAGAGGGAGATTTTTCACATGCTGTACTTGAATGGGTTAAGCTGTATCGGCAAGTAAGTCTTATTTTCACATCGGATTTCACTGGGGGAGGGAGGCAAGGTAGCTGGCAGCCCTAATTCTTTTTTTAATTCAGCAAAAAACTCTCGTGTATAATACGCACCCCCCACTTCACATAAGGTGAAGACGGGTAAAATTGTGCGTATTATACCTGAGATTTTATGGTAATGTGTGTTTGGTGCCTCTGCATTCTATTTGCTCTCTACTAACTTTTGAGTGACATACACTAGTGCATACTCTTACATCAGTACTTAAACTGTTAAATGATCCTATTGTCTAGCATATATTCAGGGCTCTTTAGGAACAGCAGCCCAGGGCCTTCTGTCAGAAGGGGCCCCACCAATGTCAAGGTAAACTGTAAGAAATATTAACCCACTGGATTTTCCTTTTCCCAGTGCTAAGGAGTACACAGTACAGTTTAATCAATGTGTTAGTATATCTAGGTGTGAAAACTCAGAATTGTGTGAACCCAGGTGTGAACACTCGGTATTGTGTAAAACAGGTAAAGATACTTAGCATTAAGTGAAGCTGAGTTTGAACACATAACATTCAAAAGATCTAAATGTAAGATGAAAATTGTGTGAGGCTCCTATTAATTTTGTTTGGAGAGGAAAACTGGCGTATGTATTATTTAAGCCTTTGGATGATAAAGAGGTGTCTAAAGCATTATGAAGCAATATGTTGGAGACATTTCTACCATACAAGGATGAAAGCAGGAGTGGACAATGTGAGGCACTTCAGCTGCTACCAGGCTACAACACCCATCATCCCCTGCCAGTTGTTGGCTGAATGGGAATGATGGGAGTTGCAGTCTGGCAGAAGCTGAAGGACTTCATCTTGCCCATCTCTAGGTTAAGGGCACCTTAATCTTTATTCTATGCACAGAGCCCAGGAGTAGAAAAATATGGTGCTGTGTGTATTTGTTTAGTAACACAGCCACACAAATCTATCCACAACAGCAGGAAAAGTGTGACAATATAAACATACCTGGGAACTTTTTCTACTGGCCTCCCCATAGGGGGAGGCCTGTGTTTGCCATTGAGGGAGACAAATGACGCAATTTGTGTCAAAAGGGGTGGGGCTTAATCACGACTGGGGGTCGGGGCTTCAGAAATGTGTTAAAAATATAGGCAATAGGCTGGGGAAGGAGGAAAAGTGGGCGGGGAGTTGGTGTAACTGACAGAGAAGAAGCACCAATGGGCAGAGCTTCTTAAGAAGCAGCCCACACCCTGGAGAATCAGACTCTGCTCTGGAGACCCGGTAATGCAGAGTCAAAACCGAAGTCTCTGGGGCAAATCCGAGAGCTCCCAACTATGAATATTAGTATAAATTTAATGTATCTTCCTCAGATTTGTGAAGAAGCAAATGCTAGCAGCAAGTTACATTTGTTTTCTGTGCCAGGCCCCAGAGAACCACATCAGGGATTGCCCAACACATGAGGGAAGTGTAATATCAGCGTAGTTTAGCATTGAGCAGACATGCTGGATCAGATATGATCAACCTGTTAAAGGCAAAAGCACAAATAATGCCGCTTTGTTGGGGGGAGCTTTGTTGGGTTGGGCAAATAAATCAATTTCATTTATCTTTCCTCAGATATATGAAGACTCTACCAAAAGGTTATGTCTGTTTTCGGTGCCAAGTCCCAGGGCACCACATCAGGAATTGTCCAACATGTGAGGTAAGTGTATATCATCTTAGTTTAGTGCATGCGCATTGAGCAGACAAGGAATGTCTTCTTGGGTGTTACTAACTGTGGTCAGGTGATGCTGCTCTTATCACTTGCTAGAGAGAGAGATGTAGCTGTCTGTCATCTAATATATTAGATTATTTCTTTTTAGTTTTTGATTTTATTTTTTTAGTCATTTTTTTTTTTTTTTTAAAGGGATAGTAATGTTTCACAATAAAAGCAGCTCTAATGGATCTTCATAGTGTTTGGGCCATGGAGAGTGTTATTTCAGTTATATTCAGAGTTGTAGTTCAAGAGTAATTGAATGATAAAGTACCCCCCATCCCTTTTACTGATGTAACACTACTCATCTCAGAGAAGCAAGACTGTCCAGATAGATCGCAGAGAGGGACAATCTTCAGTGAGCATAAGGGAAAAACCAGAAACACTTGTCTTATGCTTATGCTCACAGTAAGAAGATTATCCATTGCTGTGAGCTGTCTGGTCCCAGGACCAGATTCCACATCTGAGAGGAGGCAGCTTACACTAGGTAAAAGGGGTGGGAGGGGAATACTTTATCATTCAATTACTCTTGAACTACAACTTTGACAGTATTGAAATAACACTCTCCATGGCTCAAATACTATAAAGATTAATTAGAGCTGCTGTTTTTGTGAAACATTACTATCCCTTTAAAAAAAACTAATAAAGAGATAAAATCAAAAGCTAAAAAAAATAAACTAATATATTAGATGACAGACATCTAACTGGGAGTCTGACATGAGCTGTGTGACTGAGGCAGACTTGATAGACAGCAGACTACGCTGAGAATGTTGTTGAGGGTTAAGGCAAGACATCACACTCCATCAGTTGTATACTGTAGAGAGCAAAAACACACACAGTAGTTGACTAATTAATATTTTTCCCCAAAAAAGTGAAAGGTCATACAGGAAATTTTTCTTAGTTATCGTCCATCCCTTCTTGTGAGAAATCACCAAGAAGGGGGTTGTGGATTTTATTTATTGTTTTCTTTTTATTCAAGTTGTTACTACACTTATATCAGGTCCCCAGTTTGTGATCTCCAGTTTTCTTTTACGTATTTGCAGTTTCTTATACTTCATGCAAGAGAACTCATCTTGTCTACAGGATTGAGCATCGGGAAATTGGTATTTATTACCAAAAGGACATTTGATGAACTATGTGGGATTATACATTTTAATTATGTTGGATTTTAGCATTTTATGAAATATTTTGTTTAATGTAAATACTTATGCAGTTTTATACGATCAAGTTGGAGAACAAAGATCTGATGAGATTGAGTAGTTGGGGAATCTAATCTTTAAAACTGTTAATTTGTTAGTAAAACAAAAGGCATAAATATACACAGTATAAATACATATAATTTACGGAGCCTAAAATTTTTGCAAATACCAGGTGCACAGAAGAGAATTTATAGAAATGGCTTCTTATTTCTATGCATATAGGACAAGCTGCCTGTGTAAAGGCAATGACACTGTACATGTGTCATTTGGCTGCCACACATTCCTCAGCCACAAGGCCACATTGTGTGTCACTATTGATACAGTCCAAGGGAGGTTACTGATAGTCCTGTAACACCTTCCAGTTTTCTTTCCACAGACTTCCATTCCAGTTGTCACTCTGAGAAGAAATGGCATTAATCATTTGTGTGTCCCTCATTACAAGCTGGTATAAATAACATAGGAAGGCAAGTTTCTCAGATGTGCTAACACATTAAATAATGTTATGTACTTTTAAATGCCATGTAATCCAAGCAGCATCTGGAATCAAATCTTTATTTCTCATGTTGTCCTTTATTGAGATTTGTTCTCTCCAAACTCACATTAGAATTCACAGACGAAAACCACCAAGTGAAGTAAAACACGTCAGTCATAGTACACAGAGTTCCACACACCAAGCTGGAAAATCAGCCATATTACCTGTGACTGTTCACACAGCCATAGGTAAGTTTGATTACTGGATAACAAAATGAGTTGTGAGGAGCACACATCAAGCACAAACAAGATTAAGTGTCTTGTTCTAAGGCATGGTAACCTCTCAATGGTGCTACAACTCACGTTTTTCACTCCCATGTGCCATTGCAGAGAGGAAATCTCCATATCCATATCAGACTGGTCCCGCCCACAGACAGTCCAGCTCCGAAATGTCAGGCAAATCCTCTCCGCACTAGAGAAACGGCAAACCCACAGACGTACGTTTCGGCCTATGTGAGCCTCGTCAGTGTGGTGCAATCAAATCCCTCTAGGCACATGGAAGCAAGGGCCCATGCCAGGGATGCCCTTATACTTAGGGAGACAAAAAGAGTTGTGAGGAGCACACATCAAGCACAAACAAGATTAAGTGTCTTGTTCTAAGGCATGGTAGCCTCTCAATGGTGCTACAACTCATGTTTTTCACTCCCCTGTGCCAGTGCAGAGAGAAAATCTCCATATCTATATCCATATCCATATCCATATCAGACTGGTCCCGCCCACAGACAGTCCAACTCCAAAATGTCAGGCAAATCCTCTCCACACGAGAGAAACTGCAAAACCACAGACATACGTTTCGGCCTATGTGAACCTCATCACTGTGGTACAGCCAAATCCCTCTAGGCACATGGAAGCAAGGGCCCATGCCTGGGATGTCCTTATACTTAGGGAGACAAAAAGAGTTGTGAGAAGCACACATCAAGCACAAACAAGATTAAGTGTCTTGTTCTAAGGCATGGTAGCCTCTCAATGGTTCTACAACTCACGTTTTTCACTCCCATGTGCCATTACAGGGAGGAAATCTCCATATCCATATCAGACTGGTCCCACCCACAGACAGTCCAGCTCTGAAATGTCAGGCAAATCCTCTCCGCATGAGAGAAACGGCAAAACCACAGATGTACATTGTCTCCCTAAGTATAAGGGCATTCCAGGCATGGGCCCTTGCTTCCATGTGCACCACATTGATGAGGCTCACATAGGCTGAAATGTATGTCTGTGGTTTTGCGGTTTCTCTCGTGCGGAAAAGATTTGCCTGACATTTCGGAGCTGGACTGTCTGTGGGCGGGACCAGTCTGATATGGATATGGAGATTTCTTCTCTGCAATGGCACAAGGGAGTGAAAAACGTGAGTTGTAGCACCATTGAGAGGCTACCATGCCTTAGAACAAGACACTTTATCTGGTTCTTGCTTGATGTGTGCTCCTCACAACTCTTTTTGTCTCCCTGATTATTGGATAAAAATTAGTATATTAACATGTACATTTTTCCATTAATCTAAAATATTATTTATTTAAAGGAATAATAACGCTTTATTATGAAACTCATTGTGAGGCTAATACATTAAGCCAGTGGTTTCCAAATATTTTTATATGATGCCCCCCTTTTAGTTTTCACCAAATCTTTCTGCCCTTCACCCCCATCATTTTATTGAAGTAAATGTAACCTGTCATAACATATTTATAATATTCTTTATTTACATTTTTTTTATTTTGAAATCTATTATCAAGATATCAGTTCATTATACTTCCTTTTATTTGTTCAAGCCAGTTTGAAAAAATAATTTCTCATGTCCTCTGTGGAACACAGGAACCATGGGGTAAAGTATCTTTCAGCAGGAACTTGACTAAAAAGGCTCTTAGAGAGACTGAGAATTGTAGAAAAAAGTTGAAGACTAGGTGCTCTGCTGGTGTGGCTAGTTAATAAAAATCTATGTAAACCAACATAGAAGAAGATCCCTTTAACAGCTGATACCATCCCAAACTTCTCCATTGTAACAATACGGATCCAGCTCGAGGCAAACTCGTACATTTCCACCATACACAGCCATAAACCAGTCCACTTTCCAGTATATAGATACAAGTACGCTGAGGCCTAGTAGTAGGGCGTTTCCCACACAAATGCCAATAATCCACAAGCACAAACAATGCTACTATATTTAACACCTTCTAAGCATACTGACATCCCATACAAACAAACGGATGAGAAGGAGGATATGAATAAAAATTTGGTTCTTTATTTCTTAAGGCACACAGCATAAAAAGTGAGCAATTACAGGACTTACATACGATCACATTAGTCCATTCCTAACGTGTTTCAGAGACACACAGGCCTTCTCATCCGTTTGTTTGTATGGGATGTCAGTATGCTTAGAAGACGTTAAATATAGTACCATCCCAAACTTGGTGTGAATAGTCTGTGTCCGAATAGAAGAAATTGTGTTGTTTAGGGTATATTAGAATATATACATTAGGGGTATGTAGTGGAACTTTTACATTGTACACTGCATGGGATTTTCATTATTTATATTATATTTTGTATGTTCAAGAATAATATATTATAGGGTTAAGCTGTTACTTCCATCCAGCTGATCTGAATTGAGACGTGGAGTAATGAACTCTGGGAAAGTATAAAATCCAATCTTCCAAGGAACAATTTAATTCCCTGATGAAGTGCCCAGGAGGCAACCCCTTGAATGCTAGAGCACTTTCCGGTATTCTATCTATCTATCTATCTATCTATCTATCTATCTATCTATCTATGTCTGTTTGTCTAGCTATTGATCCACTTTTTTTAAGTCTGTCTGTCACTGTGCCAGTCATGTCTGTATCTGTCTGTATGTCTGTCTTTGTTTGGATATTTGTTGTATCTGTTTCTGTCTATCTGTATCCTTTTGTCTTTCTGTGTCTGTCTGTCTGTTTATTTGTCTGTCTGTCTTATTTAATACTTTGGTTTACTTTTTCCCAAGATGTTGTACTTACTTTGTATGATCTTATTTTTCTTCCTTTCTAGTAATCAAGCTGATGGAGCTGGAGGAACGCTGCAACTTAAGGCCTTCCAATTGCTTTGGACTACAATTCACCACATCCCCAGCCAACCAGCTGTTGCAGTGATTTATGATGCTCATCCCTGGCTCAGACTGCCCACTGCATTATAGGACATCATCCTATCAGTGAAGTACTTATGGACACAATATCATTCTGTGTTATCTGTCAATACAAGGTCTAGCTGTAAAAAAAATCTGCTGCTTTGTTGTATGCAATAAATAGGTTATTCTTTGACAGCTGAACATGTATCCAACTCAGGGCATTACAATGCATTAGATACTTCTCTAGCACCAAAGAGTTAAAGGACCAGAAGAATATGCAGGTGTCTAAAGCATTATGCAGCAATTTGTTGGAGACATTTCTACCATACAAGGATGAAAGCAGGAGTGGACAATGTGAGGCCCTTCAGCTGGTACCAGGCTACAACTCCTATCATCCCCTGCCAGTTGTTGGCTGAATGGGAATGATTGGAATTGCAGTCTGGCAGCAGCTGAAGTGCTTCATCTTGCCCATCAAGGGCACCCTTTTCTTTATTCTATGCCCAGAGCCCAGAAGTAGAAAAATATGGTGCAGAGTGTATTTGTTTAATAACTCAACCACACAAATCTATCCACAACAGCAGGAAAAGTGTAACATAATAAATACCTATTTAATATATCTTTCCTCAGATATATGAAAACTCTAACAAAAGGTTATGTCAGTTTTCAGTGCCAAATACCAGAGCTCCATATCAGGAATTGTCCAGCACATGAGGTAAGTGTATATCATCTTAGTTTAGTGCATGTGCATTGAGCAGACAAGGAATGTCTTGGGGGGGGGCAATACATCATATAACCTCCAAACAATTTCTTATTAAGTTCAGCAGGAACTTTTTTTTTATTCCAAAATATTTATATATACATCATAAATATTACAAACAGTTTTTAAATTAAAGACTTACATATCTAAATACATACAAATACGTAGTCACATAAGTGATCACTGTCTGGTTCCCCCCCCCACCCAAAGTTATCTTTTCTCTATGGCACCTACCCTTACGGGAATTATATTAAATCCATGAGTTTGTCATTTTGCACATATTGAGTCCAAGTCGCCCATATCTTTTTATAAAGGCCTATTTTGCCACTCTTCACATAGAAATAATATTCCATATTGGCCTGGTATATAATCTGTTTATGATTTCCATCCATCCCGGAGGGTCACACTTACACCAATTCTTAGAGATACAAATTTTTACCGCTGTTAAGATATTTATTACTAAGAACCTTAACCATTTATTACAATCATCTAATTCTAAGTGGAACAACTATTTCTGCAGGTTTAACTTAAATCCTAAACCTGTCAATATGGAAATCAGCCTTGTAACTTGTTGCTGTATTCCATCTAATTTATTACATTTCCACCAGATATGAAAAAGTGTTCCTTGATCTTGACCACATCTCCAACAACTACCTGATCCTGTTTCTACAAATTTACTCAGTACCTTTGGAACAAGGTACCAACAATGGATTAGTTTCTAGAAATTTCCCTGAAGGTTAATTGAATATACTGCCTTCCTAACTTAATTCCACACACTAACCCATTTTTCCAATGGAAAAGTTAACCCCAAATCCCTTTTCTATTTCTTAATTGCCAAGGGTAATATATCATCTTGGTCTCCTAAAAACTTTATTAATCTAGAAATTATTTTATCCTTTTTCATCTTCTCAATGAATTAATCTAATCTCGACTTTACTCCCATCAAATTTCCTCTAAAAAAACTTTGAATTCTCCAATATGAAATCAGTTCTACTCCTGGGAGGAGATACTTTGACTGAATTTCATTGAAACCCAGCATGGATCCATTTCGTGAGATAGCTGCTAACTTAGTAATGTTGCTAAGTACCCCCTAGATAAATCCAAATCTTGGATATAGTACTTCAACACTCCTATTGGGGTGTAACGGGTAACAAACTCTCCACACTGCAGAATTCCCCTAATCTTTGCCATTGTTTTAATTGCATCCCTTATCACTGGACTTGGGAAATTTAATAACTTAAGTATTGAAGTTCTTAGCCAAAACAACTTAATTGGATCCTTGTCCCATATTTGAGAGGAATCATAATGAAACCAAACTAAGTTTTTATCCTTTTTAAACTCCCATTGTAAAACATACATAAGCATAGAAGCCTCGTGTAATATCTTTATATCTGGAAAACCAAACCCCAGTTGTTTATAATTCCTTTACATAACACTTTGTTTTATTCTAGATTTTTTGATGCCCCAAACAAAAGAGAGTAATATTTTGTTCAGTTTATTCAAATATATGACCGGGGCACCTAACGGAATGACTCTAAACAAATATAATATCTTCGGTACCAGATATGCTTTCAACATATTAATTCTTCCCAACCAAGAAACTTCAATCACCCTCATACTGTTAATCTGCAAGATTAGATCTTTAATCAAAAGCCTATCATTAAGTTCCAGCATTTGTTCTAAATTAATCATCAGTTTTATTCCCAAATAGTCTTTACATTTGCTCTCCCAATTAAAATGGTATTCATCCTTTAGTTGTTGTAATATTTGTGGTGCCAAAAAGGCTGACATAACTTGAGTCTTTGATAGGTTCAATTTATAGTTAGAATATCTACTATATTCATTAATAACCAAAAGTACTTCTGGGATTGATTTCTTTGGGGATGTTAATGTAAGTATTACATCATCCGCCTAGAGTGTTATTTTATTACTCTGTTCACTTCCGTCTATACCCATTATTTTATGTGAATTTCGTATCATAGCCGTCACTGGTTCAATTGATAGTGCGTATAGCATAGGAGCTAAGGGACACCCCGTCTCGTTCCATTATTAACTTCAAAGAAGGTTGATTTCAACATCGGGCCGTTTACCCTTATAGTACTATTAACATACAAGGTCATAGTACTCTTTTTAAAGAAGCCTTATAACCCAAATACTTCCAGGGTCTCAAACAAGAAGTTCCAACTGACTCTATCGAAAGCCTTCTCGGCATCCAAGGCCAAGAAGACAGTTGGAACCAAGGACTAGTTAATACCTGATATTAAATTTAACAGTTTACTGGTGTTGTCCTCCCCTGCTCTTCCAAAAATAAACCCAGAGTGATCCGGGTGGATCAAATCGGACATTACCAATTTTAATGTTTCGGCTAAGATCTTCGAATATATTTTGATAATTTTGATATCTAAATTTATAAGGGAGATTGGCCTGTAGTTAATAACAAAACTGGGATCCTTCCCCATCTTCAATGTAGGACAAACCAAAGCTTGAAGCATTTCCATAGGAAAAACTCCTTTATTCACAATTTCATTAAACACCCTCAACAATACTGGGGAGATCAGCTGGTCCAGGCTCTTATAGAACATCTCTGAATATCCATCTAGGCCGGGTGATTTTCCCTCTTTTAAGACTGAAATAGTCCCCTTAATTTCCTCCAATGAGAATGGTTTATTTAAATTTGCTACCTTTTTCACTTCAGTTTTGGGCAACCCTATTTTCTTCAGGTATTTTCCTATGTGATACCCTTGGAAAATCCTCCCACTTAATATTATATAGCGAATGGTAATATGTTCTAAACATCTCTGCTATATGTTCAGGGTCCAAGGCCACTTTATCCCCTACAACTAGTTTATGAATTCTCGGATCTGTATTTCTTAATTTGATTTTGTTTGTCATTATCTTATCCACACGATTATTACTGTAGTACCATTTCTGTTTTTCCACAAAAATGGCTTTCTTACGTTTTTCATCTGTCTTATTTTTTATCTCTCTCTGATCCTTTTTGATTTCTTCTCTAAGGTTCAACCTCGGATCATCTTTGTTCTTCCCCTCTAACTTAGCCAATGCTATATAAATATCCGAGAGCATTTTTCTCTTTGTTTCCTAATAATCGCTTCTTTTTAAATTAAATATTCCCTTATTGTACATTTTAATGCCATCCACAGCATAGTATCAGAGACGGTATTGTTATAATTAATCTGCAGATATTGTTGTACCTCCTAATATTGCTCTTTTTTTAATTTTTCAGCAAACGGATTGAATTAATTTAATCTCCAATCTGACCTATTACCATAGCCCTTATTATTTCTGGAAACACTGGTGCATGGTCGGACCATGACATATTTCCTATACGCGTAATCCTTCAAATTTCCCATCCTCGTGTAAAAAGCGTCAATCCTAGAATAGGATAGATGACTGTTGGAAAAAATGTAAAATCTTTTTCTGTAGGGTGCTGTAATCTCCAAATGTCATACCAGTTGTTTTTAAACAGACATTTAGATAGATTTACAGTG
Organism: Rhinophrynus dorsalis; assembly: GCA_037306005.1. Taxonomy (NCBI): domain Eukaryota; kingdom Metazoa; phylum Chordata; class Amphibia; order Anura; family Rhinophrynidae; genus Rhinophrynus; species Rhinophrynus dorsalis. The sequence goes on from CM074727.1 coordinate 43,352,352, forward strand.
TTAACTTGTGCTCTCTGATCTGGCCTTTTACCTCCCATCATCCTCTTGTCCATATCGACATCAGGAACACTATTTATGTCCCCTCCAACTATCAATATTTCTTTAGCTATCTTTTCCGTTCTCACTATTATCCCCTCAAAAAATGTAACGGGGTATTCATGTGAAGCATAGTTGTTAACTAATGTGTATACAAGGTAATTCAACTTACAAATCAGTGTTAGATACCTGCCACTACTATCTTGCTCACGATGTATAGATTCAAATTTAACTTCCTTAGAAATTATTATTGCTACTCCTCTTTTCCTAGTATCTTTCAGTCCTGCACCATATGCCACAGGAAACGTCTTATATCTCCAATAAGTTATTCCTTCAAAATCCCAATGGGTCTCCTGTACGAAACAAACATCCACTCTTTCCTTATTGATCATCTCATGCAGGTATGCTCTTTTTTCTGGGGAGTTTAATCCTTGCGCATTAATAGTGACTAACCTCAAGGTCATATGACCTCCTCAACAATCCCGTAATGCCATAATAAGGGGAGTTCCCTCCATGTGAGTCCCCGGCCAGTGCTCTCTGATACACCATTCACACGTTCTTCATTCAAATCGCTCATATTCCAAGGGTACGTATAGTCTCGGACACATATGAAACCCTAATACACCATTCAGCCCTACATATATATCCCTCATAATCACAAGGTGTATATAATATTGCATCCTGTCTCTCTCAACCATAAAAAAACAGAGAACAAACAGGTGTAAGCAACCAAAGAACAATATCTCAACTTCCAAAGGGACAGCAATGTCCCCAAAAAAAAAACAGAAACGAAACCGTAGATGAAAGGAGGAAGATAAAAAAAAATACTCAGAGAGCCCACTCGCATCCCCCAAACCCCAGTGGGAAGGTCCCCGCTCCATCCCCTATCCACCCACAAGCCGCAAAGCCATCAGAGGCAGAATCCAATCACATGACCAGACGCTGCCCTCCTGGAGCGCCGACACCGAGACATCCAAAAACAAACACCCCATCGGAACGGTCCACATCGCACACCTGGCCACTAGCACATGCCGTAGACCGCCCCAACGAAGGATCTGCAGTCGGACACCCCAATGCCAGCACCCCAGAAGAACCGCCACCCAATCGCGGAAGCAGAGTCCCGCACAGTGAGCCTTATACCTAACAAATGAGAACGGGGAAACCCACCACTCATGCCTCCCAAACCACAAGGACACGAATCAATGCATCAAGCACCCTCCTCCCCCATCCACAACCCCGCCCCTAGTCCATCCAGGACACCGCAATTCCCTTAACTTGGCAAAGTTCCCATCTTCACTTGTATAACTGTTACAATAAGAAACAATATGTACCAGTTTCACCAATCCCCAGGAAGGATTAGTTCCACCCCCTCAACCCAATCTCCCACGGGGAACGGTGAACCAGGACAAAAATGATTCCTCCCGTCATCCCAACAGTTACGCTCACCCCCCTAACCTGTGCTTGAACTATACAAAAACCCTGCTGAGACATTGAACCCCCCATCCGGGGTCGCACGTGCTGAGAAGCGCTCCAAGCGTTGAGCTACGAGCGCAACCACAGATAAGGAGCCCCATCTATCTCCCAACCAAAAAATTTGATACCTGATCTGAATCATCAACCAAGCCCTGGATGTATATCACCAGATAGTTGTCACAATATCTGGGTCTCGGCGTCCAGCTCCCAGGCTGAGCACCTCGCCACCAAGACACGTGACAACCCTATAACCCTCTTCCAAAACAAACGGTAAGAATCAATAATAAACAACCAAGAGGAACCCCCTCATAACCATATGGATCTCCATTCTCATCACCCTAAAATCTCCCCTTTGCTCTCCACGTATCCCAGACAATACCATAATAAACTACAAACCCCCAGTAATTTTTATTTAAACCCCTATCCATAATTTAGGCAGCGAATTTCAACCATAAATATAAATCATATAGGCCTTAACAGTTACCCATTCCCCTCAGTGAGTTCTAGTGTATTCCCCTAGTATAAATTAGCCCTAACCTACCACTTAAAGTGACTATCTATGTTATTCCACTCTTATTATTATCAAATTCCAGTTCCTACTCTTAAATAGTCTTTTATAATCTTTCTACCCCCTTACTCCATTACAGTCTTAAATATAACAAAAAACACAGTGCTTCCACCCTATTATTGTCTATCCTATCTATGTTTCCATAGCTTTAAACTTACTAATATTCTCCAAAAATAAACTAAAGAAATTCCTAGCTTACTTGTCCACCCTTAAATCAATTTCAACCTTTTAATCCAAATTCCTACCTTCTAACCCTTCCAAAACTCACCAAGTGACTTACTCCTTAATCCTCTTATTACCTCACCTACTATCCTACATATTAAACCTCTATGGCATCCTTTTCCTTCATTGCTCCTCTAAATAATTTCAAGTGTCCAATTCTCCCTCTATAAATTTAAATTAAAGTATTAGTAATGTCTGAAAAAAACTTTTTTTACATTTAGAAGAGCTTAAAAAGCTGATCTAAATGCAAAAAAACGTATCTCTTAAACCGCTATGGTTTAAGAGATAAGGGCGTTTAAACTTTGATTTCTCCTACTGACAGCTGTAAAGCTGTCAGCAGGAGATCCGTGTCGGTCGACACGCTGGTGCTTGAGAAGTGCGGGGATCTCGTTACTTACACGGAATCCCTTCATTGTAATGGTCTAAAACGTGTGCCTGAACACTAGGCACACGTTTTAGACCATTACAATGAAGAGATTTCGTGTAAGTAACGAGATCTCGGCACTTCTCAAGCGCCAGCGTGTCAACCGACACGGATCTCCTGCTGACAGATTTACAGCTGTCAGTAGGAGAAATCAAAGTTTAAACGCCCTTATCTCTTAAACCATAGCGGTTTAAGAGATACGGTTTTTTGCATTTAGATCAGCTTTTTAAGCTCTTCTAAATGCAAAAATGTTTTTTTCAGACATTACTAACACTTTAATTACCTTCCTACAGCTTCATTAAATTACAATTAAATGTGCTCTCATAAACACTCATCCTACTAATCTTCCACCTTTACTACCTTCCAAATCACCTTCATCTTACACTTATACTTCTAAGAATCCTAACTGCTCCTACATACAATATGCTATAATTCCTAATATGGAGAGAGTGGGGAGAGAGCAAAAAGGGAAACACATACAGTAGGGTCCCCGTCCTAAACACAGGGGAAAGTACCCCTCGCACAGAAGGATACTCCATCCAGTGAAGTCCCTTGTCTGGAATTAAAACCCTCCAGGAGCAGCCCCACCGCGAGCCTGCCCTGCACGACTCCCTGGCCGCCCCCCACCCCACAGGGATCCGCAGTCCTTAAACCAGCAGTCCCTGTAGGGTGAGGGAGCAACAGGAACCCCGTGCAGTGACAGGCTGCTACCGATCCTCCCATGATGTGGGCCCTCCTACCCAACCCAAAGGTAAAAATACCATCCTATACCCCCTCCTGCTGCTGTGACTCTCCCCTACATCATCTCACTTGGGATCCCCCGATTCACAGCTGCTCCAATTTTTCTTTTGCAGCCCGGGGATCAGAGAACCCAAAGGTTTGATTATGGAACTCAAAACTCAGTCTAATGGGAAATAACCATCTGTACTGAATCTTGCTTTCCCTCAGACAGGCTGTAACCTCACCAGAACTTCTCCTATGATTTCTTGTGTACAGTTACAAATCCAAGTACAATCTAATTCCTTTATAAAGTTCAACCACAGATCTTGTTCTAAATTCCTACACTAGCATATCCTTTAAAGAGAGGTTGTTAAAACAGATTATTATGTCCCTTGGCTTATCGACATAAGCAGAATCCTTAGATTTAAATAACCTATGTATGGTTTCAAAGGGGAATGCTCCCAATGTATCTTTGTTCACTTATGTTGCCAACATATTTAAACAGTATGCTTCAAGTTGGTCGTCAGCTATGTCTTCTGAAATTGCTTTTATCCTTAAGTTCCTTCTTCTTGACCTTTCCTCCAAATCTGCCGTCTTATATTCTATTCTGCTCAGATCCTCTTTTAAAACTTTGTTCTCAGATTTCACTATATCCAGATCTTGTGTTAGATATTGAAGTCCTCCTGACTGCGTTGTCAAGTGTTCTGATATATGTACTATCTCCTCTTTCAACTCAAATAAATTTGTCTTAACGTCCATACTGAGTTTCTCTCTCAGCCCCTCTAAGGCTTGGAATAGCATGGATTCTGTGATGCCCATCTGGATTTCTAATATGCCTTCTATTCTAGAATCTACAGCATATGCTGTTGAGGGCTCTTTTAGTCCTTGAAGTGATTTCCTTCCTGCGTCATTAGCTTTCGGAGAATAGTATCCACTTATGGATTTAGAGATCTGGAACTTGTCCTTATCCTTTTTAGGAGGCATTGTAAGGGTTACCAATGTTATCAGACTTCAAACCACACAAATATAACCCCCTAATAACCCTTTGAGTGCCAGAGGGGTACGGAATGCATCGCTTTGCAATGCATTCTTACCCCTCTGGCACGGGTAAACCAAAGTCAATTATTTCTACCGTTTCTTCAACCATTCCTCCCTTATAGACTCTTTATACCAGGAGAGTAGAAATAGACAAGTCCACCAATGATTTACAAACTTAGCCAAAGCATTGCTCCAATACCATTCATACTTTGGCAAAATTAAGCGTGTTAAGTGACAAAAGCTGTATTATGCAAAGCACTTGAGATAATTAAAAAATTATCATAAAGAAATATATATAATAGGGAATTTCCTTATTCACCAGCCCTTGTGCTGCTTTAATAATGGTATCTCCAGTTGAATAAAATTTCCAATAGGTTTGGAGCATATGTCAGTGTAGCCCTTCCAAGCTGAAGTTTCAGGAAAGCAGGAGTGGACAATGTGAGGCCCTTCAGCTGCTACCTGGCTACAACACCCATCATACTCTGCCAGTTGTTGACTGAATGGGAATGATGGGAGTTGCAATCTGGCAGCAGCTGAGGGGCTTCATCTTACCCATCAAGGGGGCATTTTTCTTTATTATATGCCCAGAGCCCAGGAGTAGAAAAATATGGTGCTGAGTGTATTTGTTAGTAACTCAACCACACAAATCTATCCACAACAGCAGGAAAAGTGTAACAAAATAAATACCAATTTCATTTATCTTTCCTCAGATATATGAAGACTCTACCAAAAGGTTATGTCTATTTTCAGTGCCAAATCCCAGGTCACCACATGAAGAATTGTACAACAAATGAAACAGCTAGAAGAAGACTACCACAGAGATTCAAATGCAAAAAATAGAAGTATATAAATGTAGCAGATTACTGCATGAAGGACACCTGCCTTGGTTAAGTCCTTTTGTTAAACAAATTGAGTCACTTACTCTTAGGGTACAATGTCCTTTTATTGAGCACATAGCAACATTGGTCTCCACTAAAATGGCTCTACAGCTGTTGTAGTGGAGACAGAAATATGGGTTTCCCTAGTCAGTATATATAGAACTATGTAGGTCCTGGCAGTTGGACTCTTTCAGTTGGCCTCATGCAGTTATATAACAATGAAATCTATAAAACTTTGGGATCATCTCTAGCAGTTGCAGGGTCAGCGTCACCTATAGGCGAGGTAGGTGCTGGCTTAGGGAGCATATCTACTGGGGGCGCAGAGCCACAAGCACCTCATCAACTGCTTTGTGAAGGAAGGGAGAGAGGTTCCGCTAAGGTGACCACGTCATGAGTGATGTCTCAACAACTTTCAGAGGGTGTCACTAGTTGTAGCAGCAATGAAATATTACTAACCCCTTTTTATATAAATAAATTCAAGTCACAACCCAGTTTATGCATTAACCCCTACCGTGTCCCCTTGTAAGATTCTTACAAGAGGTTAGATCCATACACTGGGTTACATACAGCTTTCTTCACACAAGGGGTTAATTCCATACATTGCGTAACTTACAGCTCTCTTTCATACAAGGGGTTAAATCCATACATTGGGTCACATACAGCTCTCTTTCATACAAGGGGTTAATACATACATTGGGTTAAATACAGCTGTGTTACAAGGGGTTAATCCATGCAATGGGTTACACACACAGCTCTCTCCTACATAAGAGAGAATTGTATGTAACCCAATGTATAAATTAACCCCTTGTAAAAGCTGAATGTAACCCAATGTATGGGTTAACCCCTTGTATGCCACAGCATTGTATGTAACCCAATGTATGGATTAATCCTATGTATGACAGAGTGGTATGTAACCCAATGAATGGATTAACCCTATTGTATACCAGATTTGTGACAAACAATTCTATTAATTAGCGCATAAAAGGCGCTAAGTTAACAATCATTAAAAGAGGTGGGGTATAAGTGGACGGGGCATAAATAAAAGAGATGCAAGAGGCGGAGCCAAGAGGGTGGGAAAATAAGATTTTGCCTAGGGTGGCAAAAATCCTTGCACCAGCCCTGAGCATTTGGACATTGGCAATTCATCTTCACTGTTAAATCACCGTGTAGTTTAAACCCTGAGCACCTAGATATTCTAGACAATCTGGAAAAAAACAGAAGGAATCAGCGCCAACAATTCAAGTTACATTCATTACTCCTGCTGTTATTGGATCCTGATAGCTGCAGCTGTGTCGGGATATATCTACATGCACATCTATTCTATCTGGTGAGTTTTGTCCCTCTTGCGGGGGTCACATTGGGTTATACCCACTACAGATCTACTCTCAGATTGGTTGTTTTTTCCTGTGCTTGTCTCTCAAGGATTCATTCATTTCCCAGCCCTTGGGTATTGTACATTCCATCGAGTGAATGTCTATCGAGAGTGAGCTTTATAGCCGGGTCGGGCTTCTTTGAGCACATCTTTATATATCATGTGGTGAGTCTGGTTCCTCTTAAGGGGGCTGTATTATATTACGCTTCTTATACAGATTTACCCTTAGATCAGATGTGTTCTACATGTCTCTACAGTGATTACCTGAAATTCTGATGTTATTCTGAATGCCCGACTTCTATCATGAGCACACCACTGTCTCTCCTTTTTGTTGCAAGGACTCATTAGACTCTCCTCATGTTACACTTGCATTGATTGATTTTCTTCTTGCAAGTGATTTTATGCTGCTATTTTTGATACATTTAGTGTACTTGAATTGTTGGCGCTGATTCCTTCTGTTTTTTTCTGTATGTACTTTTAGTGTTTAGGTGCCACCAAGGACACCACGGATCTAGCTGCCATATACAGTATACTGTTTAATTTTTTGTTCTTTTTAATCACACAGTAGGCTGAATCTGAAGTAGGACATTTATACTGCAGCTCTTTATGTGTATTGTGTTTTTCTTTGTTCTAGACAATCTGAACACAACAGCATTTTCCTGATCCTGTAAGGAGACAAGGACACTTGTATTCTACAGTGTAGGACAGAGGACACTCTTTTACTTCTTGTCAGTGTTTATTGTGACAGTTTGTATAACAATCAGAGACTAATATGAACAGCGCGTTACTTTTTGTGTGCATTATAAATTTGCATGCATGCTGCTGGACGCCACCGTCTTATTCAGCGGGCAGAGCTTTGTCTTAGTTGGAGAACTTAAGCAATCCATCATGAGACGGGAGAAGCTGAATCCCAAATTGTGTGACCTGAAGATCAGTGATGCTGAGTCTGGTGAAGGTAAGACAAACCCCCACACTTCTGTGCAAGTGCCATATTCTCAAAAAAGTGGAGCATTTCAGTGGCAAACCAATTGGATCACATGGTACAAAACATTCCCAGTGATATAAATTGGCTTTTTAACTCATTGAATGCTACAGAGGTTTTCAACACATTCATTGCATTGGATTGATCACTAGCAATCAAGGGGCTCAAAGCCCTATTTAAATCTATGTTAATCTGCATTTATAACCTGTGGTGCAGCTGGTTTGCGCCACAATTGTTCCACTTTTTATTCCATGCGTATGGACCATAATGATGAACAATGCATCTGGCAGGGGGTAGGGGGTGCAGTTGTGACAGGGACAAGCCTCCATGGGGGCCCAGTAGATTCTAGTTCCCTGGGTAATTATTTGAGCATTAGGAAGCCCAAAAAAATGTTAACAACTGCAGACGTCTAATGATTGACACCGCATACCATCACCCCAATGAATAGTGCTCCCCATTTGTTTGAACTCTGACTAAAGGAGACATTTCACCCCATCATGATACAAATCCTAAAGCGCCATATGAATTTTTCCCTTGCTTCTTGGTAGGATCTGTAATTAGTTCTGGATGACATGTCCATGGAGGTGGATACCACAGTTCCTAGCAGGACCACAGGCAGAGCTGGATTTCCCAGTAGACAGAGTAGGCAGCTGCCTAAAGCTCCAGAGTTTGAGAGATGCCTCAGCTCTGCTGAATTGTGGGTTTGGCCAGAGCAATCTCAATATCCCAGCACCAGTTTTATACCCCTTTACAGGGCTATTATTTAACCATGTGGATGCTAAAGAGATCTCTCTTTCATCCACAGGGTTAATCCTTTGAGTTCCAGAGGGATACGCAGTGCATTGCAATGCAATGTGTTGCCTGCCTTTCTGGCACTCAAAAGGTTTTTTTGTCCCTGCTTGTTGTAGGCCAGAGGTATTTTCTGTGCCAGGAAATAATGGATGGGACTGTGGGAGGGGCATGTGAGGAGTTGGGGTGTGACCATGGGTGGGGCTAAGATCATCTGGAGTTCCTTACCTAGGGGCACTTGTGATTTAAATCTGGCCTAAACCACAGGACACAGACTCTGCCTACTAAATATTGTAATCTTAACCCACTGAACCCCAGAGAGGTGTGCAATGCATTGAGAAGCACTGCGTTGCTTACCCCTCTGATCTTCAAGGGGTTAAGGACCAGAGGGGTGTCCGACACAGTGCAAAGCAATACAGTAACCCCTTAAGGACCGGCCAAGCACGCATGCGGCCGTCACTTAAGAACCATGGAGCAATTTTTTTTTTTTTTCTATGCTCATCCGCTTCCGGACTCCTCGAACGGCGTTCAGCTGCACAGGGAGCCAGGAATTACATGACGTACATGTACGTCCTTGGTCCTTTAGGGACATCCACATCTTGACGTACATGTACGTCATGGGTCATTAACGGGTTAAGCACCAGATCAGACTGTGTGGTGTATAGAAGTGTATTGCATTGCTCAAAAAAAATAAAACAGTCATGTTTGTTTAAACTTCAGTAGATGTGATTATAGATGTGTAACTGTAAATAAAATCCTTTGGCCTTGCACTAAATCATATTTTCATTTCAATAAAGAACTGACAGTCACCTAAACATGAAGTCACCTAAACATTCTAAGTATTGTTCTGCCCATCAGTCACACCCCAAGGTGCTGAAAGCCTTCTCTTTACTGGCCAAGTAGGGAAGCACAGCGAGAATGCTGTTCAACTTCAGAACTGTCGTAGTGTTGGAGATTTGTGAAGGGAAGTCATCCCTTCCACATCAACAGACTTCAAAATCCTCTATGCTAATATTGACCTTCTACAACCCTCCCCTTCCATACGACAATTTTGGTGAATATGTTGATATGTGTGCAGATCGAATTGTTCCAGTGATTCGAACACATTGACAATATTATACCGACACCGCATCGACCTTTAGTGCATCTAGGCCCTAGTCATCTTACCTATAGAGCTGTTGGTATTGTCCCAATATTGTGCCATGTTTTCTTCATACATGTGCCCCATTATTTCTGTAGTGATACTGTTATGCACATCATGCCCATAATCATAAGGTAGTCTAGTCTAGTCACAGAACATTGTATAGGAGCTCTTAATAATATAAAGTTGTTGTTTTTTTCCTTTTCGTTTTAGAGCGAAGATTGCAAAAACATCTGCTGGCAATTAATGAACATCATTATTGATTATAATACTTGTAAACATTTGTAAATAGTTTTATTATTATTATACTTGTACATAGTTTTTTATTAAGCAATAAAATGATAAACAGTTGGCTTTTTGTTTCTGTATATGAACCTTGCAACTGAGTGTCATCCACCATTGTTCTGTGTCCATATACTGATCCTCTCTCACCCTAAACACCTAATGTTTACATGCATCTACCCTAAGGGTAATGGGGGAATCCAGACGTGGACCCCTTGCTCACAGGTGCTTAGAGGGATCAGCTGCACCTCACCGACGAGGCCCAAGAAGGCCGAAACGTACGTCTGGGGTTAGCTGCTTCCCTTGTTCAGAGAAAAATTGTCTGGCATTTCGTGGCTGGACTGTCATTTTGTCAGGACCAGTATGATATGCTTCAGAATATTTCTTCTCTGTGTATGGCATTTGTGAGCTAAAAGAGATTGCACCCTGGACGCGAGGACACAGTCCCAGTGAGCTTTTGCATACCCTTGCAAGCTCATGAGTCTAGTTGAGCATCTCTGACTTCTTCTACTTCTATGCAAATTGCTCTTAGGGTTAGTCACCCTAAGGGTAATGGGGGAATCCAGACGTGGACCCCTTGCTCACAGGTGCTTAGAGGGATCAGCTGCACCTCACCGACGAGGCACAAGAAGGCCGAAACGTACGTCTGGGGTTAGCTGCTTCCCTTGTTCAGAGAAGAATTGTCTGGCATTTCGTGGCTGGACTGTCATTTTGTCAGGACCAGTATGATATGCTTCAGAATATTTCTTCTCTGTGTATGGCATTTGTGAGCTAAAAGAGATTGCACCCTGGGCGCGAGGACACAGTCCCAGTGAGCTTTTGCATACCCTTGCAAGCTCATGAGTCTAGTTGAGCATCTCTGACTTCTTCTACTTCTATGCAAATTGCTCTTAGGGTTAGTCACCCTAAGGGTAATGGGGGAATCCAGACGTGGACCCCTTGCTCACAGGTGCTTAGAGGGATCAGCTGCACCTCACCGACGAGGCCCAAGAAGGCCGAAACGTTCGTTTGGGGTAAGCTGCTTCCCTTGTTCAGAGAAGAATTGTCTGGCATTTCGTGGCTGGACTGTCATTTTGTCAGGATCAGTATGATATGCTTCAGAATATTTCTTCTCTGTGTATGGCATTTGTGAGCTAAAAGAGATTGCACCCTGGACGCGAGGACACAGTCCCAGTGAGCTTTTGCATACCCTTGCAAGCTCATGAGTCTAGTTGAGCATCTCTGACTTCTTCTACTTCTATGCAAATTGCTCTTAGGGTTAGTCACCCTAAGGGTAATGGGGGAATCCAGACGTGGACCCCTTGCTCACAGGTGCTTAGAGGGATCAGCTGCACCTCACCGACGAGGCCCAAGAAGGCCGAAACGTACGTCTGGGGTTAGCTGCTTCCCTTGTTCAGAGAAGAATTGTCTGGCATTTCGTGGCTGGACTGTCATTTTGTCAGGACCAGTATGATATGCTTCAGAATATTTCTTCTATGTGTATGGCATTTGTGAGCTAAAAGAGATTGCACCCTGGACGCGAGGACACAGTCCCAGTGAGCTTTTGCATACCCTTGCAAGCTCATGAGTCTAGTTGAGCATCTCTGACTTCTTCTACTTCTATGCAAATTGCTCTTAGGGTTAGTCACCCTAAGGGTAATGGGGGAATCCAGACGTGGACCCCTTGCTCACAGGTGCTTAGAGGGATCAGCTGCACCTCACCGACGAGGCCCAAGAAGGCCGAAACATACGTCTGGGGTTAGCTGCTTCCCTTGTTCAGAGAAGAATTGTCTGGCATTTCGTGGCTGGACTGTCATTTTGTCAGGACCAGTATGATATGCTTCAGAATATTTCTTCTCTGTGTATGGCATTTGTGAGCTAAAAGAGATTGCACCCTGGACGTGAGGACACAGTCCCAGTGAGCTTTTGCATACCCTTGCAAGCTCATGAGTCTAGTTGAGCATCTCTGACTTCTTCTACTTCTATGCAAATTGCTCTTATGGTTAGTCACCCTAAGGGTAATGGGGGAATCCAGACGTGGACCCCTTGCTCACAGGTGCTTAGAGGGATCAGCTGCACCTCACCGACGAGGCACAAGAAGGCCGAAACGTACGTCTGGGGTTAGCTGCTTCCCTTGTTCAGAGAAGAATTGTCTGGCATTTCGTGGCTGGACTGTCATTTTGTCAGGACCAGTATGATATGCTTCAGAATATTTCTTCTCTGTGTATGGCATTTGTGAGCTAAAAGAGATTGCACCCTGGACGCGAGGACACAGTCCCAGTGAGCTTTTGCATACCCTTGCAAGCTCATGAGTCTAGTTGAGCATCTCTGACTTCTTCTACTTCTATGCAAATTGCTCTTAGGGTTAGTCACCCTAAGGGTAATGGGGGAATCCAGACGTGGACCCCTTGCTCACAGGTGCTTAGAGGGATCAGCTGCACCTCACCGACGAGGCCCAAGAAGGCCGAAACGTACGTTTGGGGTAAGCTGCTTCCCTTGTTCAGAGAAGAATTGTCTGGCATTTCGTGGCTGGACTGTCATTTTGTCAGGATCAGTATGATATGCTTCAGAATATTTCTTCTCTGTGTATGGCATTTGTGAGCTAAAAGAGATTGCACCCTGGACGCGAGGACACAGTCCCAGTGAGCTTTTGCATACCCTTGCAAGCTCATGAGTCTAGTTGAGCATCTCTGACTTCTTCTACTTCTATGCAAATTGCTCTTAGGGTTAGTCACCCTAAGGGTAATGGGGGAATCCAGACGTGGACCCCTTGCTCACAGGTGCTTAGAGGGATCAGCTGCACCTCACCGACGAGGCCCAAGAAGGCCGAAACGTACGTCTGGGGTTAGCTGCTTCCCTTGTTCAGAGAAGAATTGTCTGGCATTTCGTGGCTGGACTGTCATTTTGTCAGGACCAGTATGATATGCTTCAGAATATTTCTTCTCTGTGTATGGCATTTGTGAGCTAAAAGAGATTGCACCCTGGACGCGAGGACACAGTCCCAGTGAGCTTTTGCATACCCTTGCAAGCTCATGAGTCTAGTTGAGCATCTCTGACTTCTTCTACTTCTATGCAAATTGCTCTTAGGGTTAGTCACCCTAAGGGTAATGGGGGAATCCAGACGTGGACCCCTTGCTCACAGGTGCTTAGAGGGATCAGCTGCACCTCACCGACGAGGCCCAAGAAGGCCGAAACATACGTCTGGGGTTAGCTGCTTCCCTTGTTCAGAGAAGAATTGTCTGGCATTTCGTGGCTGGACTGTCATTTTGTCAGGACCAGTATGATATGCTTCAGAATATTTCTTCTCTGTGTATGGCATTTGTGAGCTAAAAGAGATTGCACCCTGGACGTGAGGACACAGTCCCAGTGAGCTTTTGCATACCCTTGCAAGCTCATGAGTCTAGTTGAGCATCTCTGACTTCTTCTACTTCTATGCAAATTGCTCTTATGGTTAGTCACCCTAAGGGTAATGGGGGAATCCAGACGTGGACCCCTTGCTCACAGGTGCTTAGAGGGATCAGCTGCACCTCACCGACGAGGCCCAAGAAGGGCGAAACGTACGTCTGGGGTTAGCTGCTTTCCTTGTTCAGAGAAGAATTGTCTGGCATTTCGTGGCTGGACTGTCATTTTGTCAGGAGCAGTATGATATGCTTCAGAATATTTCTTCTCTGTGTATGGCATTTGTGAGCTAAAAGAGATTGCACCCTAGACGCGAGGACACAGTCCCAGTGAGCTTTTGCATACCCTTGCAAGCTCATGAGTCTAGTTGAGCATCTCTGACTTCTTCTACTTCAAAGAGCTAAAAGCCCAATTTATATCATGTGGGATTTTACATTTGTGCCATATGGTGCAATTGGTTTGACACAGAATTACTCTACTTTTCCCTATGTACATATGGCCAATGGTCTTTTTCAGATTATAAACTGAAACAGCTAGAAACAGGCTACCACAGAGATTCAAATGCAAAAAATAAAAGTATATAAATATAGCAGATGACTGCATAAAGAACACCTATCTAGGTTAAGTCCTTCTGTTAAACAAATGGAGTCATTTAATCTTAGGGTACAATATCCCTTTATTGAGCCCATAGCAACATTGGTCTCCACTAGTGATGAGCGAGCACCCCAATGCTCGGGTGTTCGGGTGCTCTGACCGAGCGCCCCCGGAGGCTCGAGTGCTCGGCCGAGCACCCAAGCCCCATTGAAGTCAATGGGAGGACTCGAGCATTACACCAGGCACCCCCTGCTCTGATGAGGGGAGGGTGCCTGGTCCATAGGAAAAGGGCAGAAAAGGATGGAAACACCACAGAAATGGTTCAGGGACAGCATAGGGAGGATGTCTGGATGCATCTTGGACTCCAACATCGCTGCTGGGAACGATCTTTCGCCCGTTGTACGCCATTTTTACAGACTGACCGTAAAACACACAAAAAGGAAAATAAAAACGACTTTAGGCGAAAAATTGTTACCAAACAGTATTTGCTGTATATTTACTTGTATATCATCTGCAAATTCTCCCAAAAATTTCCTCGATTTTTCTGAATTGAGGCCATGATTAAGAGGGAAACGTGCGCAGAGGCAAATTCTCCCAAAAATGTCCTTGATTTTTCTGAACTGAGGCCATGATTAAGAGGGAAACGTGCGCAAAGGCAAATTCTCCCAAAAATTTCCTCGATTTTTCTGAACTGGGGCCATGATTAAGAGGGAAACGTGCGCTGAGCCGACCATCTAAAACATTATGGGTGAGGGTCTGCTGCGGAGCTGACCATCCTAAACATTATATGCGAAGGCCCGCTAGTGAGCTGACGCTATAAAACATTATATGAGAGGGCCCGCTAGAGAGCTGACCCAATAAAACAGTATATGAGAAGGCCCGCTGGTGAGCTGACCTATATAAAAATTGTCAAACAGGGCCCGCTGGTGAGCTGGCCCTATATAAAAATTATATCCCAGGGCATATGGAAGAGGAGGAGGAGAATGAGAAGATTAAGAGTCAACCATATACCCGTTTTTTGGGTGGAAGGGGTGAATGGGAATACAGAGTATTCCCATCATTGTAAATAACATATATAAAGTGAGTTTATGTTCCCCCGGGGCTTTCCTCCAGTGGAGTGGAGAAGTCAGGGGAAATCCAGGCCTTGTTCATTTTTATAAGTGTCAACCTATCAGCATTGTCGGTGGAAAGGCGGATACGCTTATCTGTTATGATGCCACCAGCAGCACTAAATACCCGCTCAGACAGAACGCTGGCGGCAGGGCAGGCCAGCACCTCCAAGGCGTAGAGTGCCAGTTCATACCACGTGTCCAGCTTGGACACCCAGTAGTTGTAAGGCACAGAGGGATCATTGAGGACGCTGACACGGTCTGCTACGTACTCCTTCACCATCTTCCAAAACTTTTCCCTCCTTGTGACACTAGGCTGCGCATCAGGGTGAGGGTGCTGGCGGGGTGTCATGAAGGTGTCCCACGCCTTGGAGAGTGTTGCCCTGCCTTTGTGCTCCCCTTTTCTCCCCTTCTCGGTTGGCCAAGGTAGCACGTACTCTGCCGCCAGCGTTGTCAGATGGAAAATTTTGGAGGAATTTTTCAACAAGAACCTTCTGGTATTGCACCATTTTGCTTGTCCTCTCCAGCGGAGGAATGAGAGATGAGAAATTCTCTTTGTAGCGGGGGTCCAGAAGGGTGAACACCCAGTAATCCGTGTTGTCTAAAATGCGTGTAACGCGTGGGTCACGGGAAAGGCAGCCTAACATAAAGTCAGCCATGTGTGCTAGAGTACCAACAGGCAAGATTTCGCTGTCCTCACCAGGAGGATGACTCTCAATCTCCTCATCCTCTTCCTCCTCTTCTGCCCACCCACGCTGAAGAGATGGAACTAAAGTTCCATGGCTACCCTCTGTAGCGGAGGCAACCGTGTCTTCCTCCTCCTCCTCCTCCTCCTCCGCCTCCTCCAATTGTCGCTGAGAAGACGAAGTGAGGGTGCTCTGGCTATAACCTTGTGTAAGCTCTTCCTCCCGCATTTCCACCTCTTCCACATGCAAAGCGTCAGTTTTAATTGTGAGCAGCGAGCGTTTCAGTAGACACAGAAGTGGGATGGTTACACTGATAATAGCGTTATCGCCGCTCACCATCTGTGTCGATTCCTCAAAATTGCGTAAAACCTCACAGAGGTCTGACATCCATTCCCACTCCTCACTTCTGATTACAGGAAGTTGAACGGAGAGGCGACGACCGTGTAACAGCTGGTACTCCACTACTGCCCTCTGCTGCTCACAAAGCCGGGCCAACATGTGGAAGGTGGAGTTCCAGCGCGTGCTCACGTCACACAGCAGCCGGTGAGCTGGCAATTGTAAGCGCTGCTGCAGCTTCAACAGGCCGGCCGAAGCTGTAGATGACTTACGGAAATGTGCACACACGCGGCGCACCTTGGTCAAGAGATCATGCACATTGGGGTAGGTTTTTAGAAATCGCTGAACCACTAAATTAAATACATGCGCTAGGCATGGTACGTGTGTGAGCTTGCCGAGCTCCAAAGCCGCCACCAAGTTACGCCCATTATCACACACAACCATGCCTGGTTGAGTGGCGAGAGCCACTGCTCGGTCTGGTGACTAATCCCCTGCAACAGCTCTGAGGCCGTGTGCTGTTTGTCCCCAAGGCAGATCAGCTTCAGCACGGCCTGTTGACGCTTCCCCACTGCAGTGCTACACTGCTTCCAGCTACTGGCTGATGGGGGAGTGGCGCTGCGTGTAGAGAATTCGGAGGTGGAAACGGAGGAGGAGGAGCCAATAACGTAAGTGCTGGCGGAAACCCTGATGGAGGTAGGGCCCGCAATCCTCGGCGTGGGTAGCACCCGTGCCATCCCAGGGTCCGAGTCGCTCCCAGCCTCCACGACATTCACCCAGTGTGCCGTCAGGGAAATGTAGCGTCCCTGGCCACAAGCACTTGTCCATGTGTCAGTCGTTAAGTGGACCTTCCCAGTAACTGCGTTGGTCAGGGCACGGGTGATGTTACGGGACACATGGTGGTGTAATGCGGGGATGGCACACCGGGAAAAGTAGTGGCGGCTGGGGACCGCGTACCGAGGGACAGCTGCTGCCATCAGGCTGCGGAAGGACTCAGTGTCCACAAGCCTAAATGGCAGCATTTCGATGGCCAGTAATTTGGAAAGGTGTGAGGTTAGTGCTATGGCCTGTGGGTGGGAGGCTGGGTATTTTCGCTTGCGCTCAAATGCCTGGGGTAACGACATTTGGACGCTGTGCTGGGACAGGGAAGTGGATGTGGTCGCTGATGGTGCTTCAGATGGTACAGGTGCAGGGCGGGAGGTATGCGGTCCTGCGCCTTCAACAGGCGATTGGCCGGCACCGAAAACAGGGGAAGAGGAGGCAGTGGTGTGGCCTGCAGACACAGATGGGCGATCCAGTCGTTCCTCCCACTTACTACGGTGCTTGGATGCCATGTGTCGGATCATGCTGGTGGTGGTGAGGTTTCTAGTGTTCATGCCTCGGCTCATTCTGGTGTGGCACAGGTTGCAAACTACAATTCTTTTGTCGTCCGCACTTTCCTTAAAAAAACGCCATACCGCGGAACACCTACCCCTTGGCAAGGTAGATTTACGCAAGGGGGTGCTCCGTGGAACATTTGCGGGCCGGTTTGGTGCGGTCCGCCTTCTTTCTGTAGCCACACCACTGCCTCTTCCAGCCTGTTGCGGTGCTGCAGATGGCTCACCCTCAGGACTGCTGTCATCGCTCGGCTCTACACCTTCCCAGGTGGGGTCAGTCACCTCATCGTCCACCAAGTCCTCCTCCACTTCCTCACTCTGATCATCCTCCTCATGTCTTGATCCCACCACATACTCAGTCATTGACAACTGTATAACATCCTCCTCAACAAGGTCTTGAGACAGTAATAGTGGTTGATTTAATGGCAACTGTGTCTCATCATCATCATCATCCACTACTTCCTTTGACCTTAAATGCCGTTCACATCTATCATCTTCTTGTGATTGGGTACACTCTAGAGGTTGTGAATCAGGGCATAAGATGTCATGTTCCTCTGCAAGCGTGCTTGGAGAGAGGGTCAAATGAAGGATTGGTGATGAGACGAGCTCCTCACTATATCCCAGTGTGGGATCACTTCTTTGACCAAACCGTCTATGGTGGGAGGAAGGATGATCAGAGTGAGGATTATGTTGACCAGACTCTTGGCTACTGAGAGTGGACTTGGTGGAAGACAGGGTGGTGCTTAACCGACTGGAAGCAGTATCAGCTGACATCCAACCGACCACCTGTTCGCAGTGGTCGGACCTCGAGAGTGATGTCCTGCGACGCCCTGTAAAATGAGACATGAAGCTAGGTATGGTGGATGTCTTTCTTTCTTGTGCTCTGGCACCAGGCACAGTTTCTCCGCGTCCTGACCCACGCCC
Source organism: Rhinophrynus dorsalis (assembly GCA_037306005.1). NCBI lineage: Eukaryota > Metazoa > Chordata > Amphibia > Anura > Rhinophrynidae > Rhinophrynus > Rhinophrynus dorsalis. Next base: position 43,370,677 of record CM074727.1, read on the forward strand.
TGAACTATCAGGATCACGTCCACTTCCCCGTCCCTTTTTACCCGCCTTCTTCATCTTACACGGAATATGTGACTTTGATATTTTAGTTTAAAGACTTAACAGTATTTCTTCCTATTCTGCAACTGTGCAGAGTACACAGAATATGCTGCTAAACTGCGGTGACGCACACTGAATGGAATATGTGACTTTGATATTTTAGTTTAAAGACTTAACAGTATTTCTTCCTATTCTGCAACTGTGCAGAGTACACAGAATAGGCTGCTAAACTGCGGCGAAGCACACTGAATGGAATATGTGACTTTGATATTTTAGTTTAAAGACTTAACAGTATTTCTTCCTATTCTGCAACTGTGCAGAGTACACAGAATAGGCTGCTAAACTGCGGCGAAGCACACTGAATGGAATATGTGACTTTGATATTTTAGTTTGAAGACTTAACAGTATTTCTTCCTATTCTGCAACTGTGCAGAGTACACAGAATAGGCTGCTAAACTGCGGTGACGCACACTGAATGGAATATGTGACTTTGATATTTTAGTTTGAAGACTTAACAGTATTTCTTCCTATTCTGCAACTGTGCAGAGTACACAGAATAGGCTGCTAAACTGCGGCGAAGCACACTGAATGGAATATGTGACTTTGATATTTTAGTTTAAAGACTTAACAGTATTTCTTCCTATTCTGCAACTGTGCAGAGTACACAGAATATGCTGCTAAACTGCGGTGACGCACACTGAATGGAATATGTGACTTTGATATTTTAGTTTAAAGACTTAACAGTATTTCTTCCTATTTTGCAACTGTGCAGAGTACACAGAATAGGCTGCTAAACTGCGGCGAAGCACACTGAATGGAATATGTGACTTTGATATTTTAGTTTAAAGACTTAACAGTATTTCTTCCTATTCTGCAACTGTGCAGAGTACACAGAATAGGCTGCTAAACTGCGGCGAAGCACACTGAATGGAATATGTGACTTTGATATTTTAGTTTGAAGACTTAACAGTATTTCTTCCTATTCTGCAACTGTGCAGAGTACACAGAATAGGCTGCTAAACTGCGGTGACGCACACTGAATGGAATATGTGACTTTGATATTTTAGTTTGAAGACTTAACAGTATTTCTTCCTATTCTGCAACTGTGCAGAGTACACAGAATAGGCTGCTAAACTGCGGCGAAGCACACTGAATGGAATATGTGACTTTGATATTTTAGTTTAAAGACTTAACAGTATTTCTTCCTATTCTGCAACTGTGCAGAGTACACAGAATATGCTGCTAAACTGCGGTGACGCACACTGAATGGAATATGTGACTTTGATATTTTAGTTTGAAGACTTAACAGAATGTGCTCTAATCTGCAACTTTGCACACTAAACAGAATGTGCTCTAATCTGCAACTTTGCACACTAAACAGAATGTGCTCTAATCTGCAACTTTGCACACTAAACAGAATGTGCTCTAATCTGCAACTTTGCACACTAAACAGAATATATGAAATTTTTTTTTTTTTTTTGTTTTTTTCCCCCCACACAAAATAAACTGCTGCCCCCACACACAGTAGTCCTAAAAAGGACTTTTGGTTCTTTTTTTTTAACAAATTTGCTTTTTTTCTCCCTACACTGACTTTCCCTTCCTATCCTCATCTCTCCCTGGCTAAGACTGAGCCGAACTCGCTGGTCAGGTGCTATACAGCACCCGACCACGGGTTCTGGCCAGCCAATCAGTGTAATGCCAGCAGCCAACATGGCGGCTGGCATTACACTGATGTCAGAGCCTCCCTGCACGTTTATTGGCTGCGCAGCAGCCGCAAAACGTGCGGGGAGGAGACCCGAACATGGCGGGCGAGCACATGCGGTACTCGTACGAGTACCGCCATGTGCCGATCCGAGCGATGCTCGAGCCGATCCGAGCATCGGCCGAGCATGCTCGCTCAAAACACTAGTCTCCACTAAAATGACTCTACGTCTGTTGTAGTGGAGACAGGAAGATGGGCTTCATTAGTCAGTATATAAATCTATGTAGGTCCTGGCAGGTGGACTCTTTCAATTGGCCTCATGCAGTTATCCTATAACAAAGTGGTAGAATGCGTCGCTCCCTGTGAGCGTAACCGCACATGCGCAGTAGAGATTGCTGTTCCTGCAGTCTTTACTGCGCATGTGTGGTTTTGCACACAGGGATCTTCACTGTGAGCCGCCTGGAGCTCCCCGCTAAGGATCAGTGCGTTCGGCGAATCTCTACTGTGCATGACTGCAGTCATGCACAGAAGAGACTCGCCTAATGTGCTGATCTGGAGCAGGGACCTCCTGACGGCTCACAGTCTGTCTCTGTTCCCACCTCTGGGGCAGCAGCCGGGGCCACTAGGTGCACTTTAGCCTGTGTATACGGATTTTCATACTAGTATAACAATGAAGTATATAAAACACTGGGTTAATCTCTAGCAGTTGCAGGGCTGGCACCACCCATAGGTGAGGTAGGTGCCAGACTAGAGTGCATATCTACTGGGGGAGCAGAGCCACACGCACCTTGTCGGCTGCTGTGTGAAGGGAGAGATGTGACGCCTCAACAACTTTCCTTCCCTAGTTACCTTCCTCCACTGAGCCCTCAACCACAACACAGAGGGTGTCACCAATTGTAGCAGAAAAGAAATATTACTAACCTATTTTTACATAACCAAATTCAAGACACAACTCAGTTTATGCATTAACCCCAACCGTGTCCCCTTGTAAGATTCTTACAAGGGGTTAATGCATAAAATGGGTTACATACTGCTCTTTGGCATATATAGGGTTAATCCATACATTGGATTTCATACTGCTCTCTCTCATACAAGGGGTTATATCCATACATTGGGTGACACACAGCTTTCTTTCATACAATGGGTTAAATCCATACATTGGGTTACATACAGCTCTCTTTCATACAAGGGGTTAATCCATACATTGGGTTAAATACAACTGTGCTACAAGTGGTTAATTCATGCAGTGGGTTACATACAGCTCTCTCTTACAGAAGAGAGAGCTGAATGTAACCCAGTGTATAGATTAACCCCTTGTAAAAGCTGCATGTAACCCAGTATATGTGTTAACCCCTTGTATGCCACAGAGTTTCATGTAACCCAATGTGTGGATTAATCCTGTGTATGACAGAGTGGTATGTAACCCAATGCATGGCTTAACCCCATTGTACACCAGATTTGCGACAAACAATTCTATTAATTAGCGCATAAAAGGCGCTAAGGTAACAATCATTAAAAGAGGTGGGGTTTAGGTAGGCGGGGCATAAAGGAGCAGGATACCAGGGGTGCAGCCAATTGGATGGCAAAATAAAGTTTTGTCTAGGGTGGCAAAAATCCTTACACCAGCCCTGAGCAGTTGGACATTGGCAGTTGGTCTTCACTATGACATCACAGTAACAGATATTCCTGACAAACTGAACACAACAGCATTTTCCTGATACTGTAAGGAGATAAGGACACTTGTAGTCTACAGTGTAGGACAGAGGACCTTCTTTTACTTCCTATTGTTATTGTTTATTGCGACAGTTTTTATAACAATCAGAGACTTGTATAGACAGCGCGTTACTTTTTCATCGGATTTGACATCCCCTGCACACGCGCCAACATGCCTATTTGTGTGCATTATAAATTTGCGTGCATGCTGCTGTACGCCACCGTCTTATTCAGCGGGCAGAGCTTTGTCTTAGTTGGAGAACTTAAGCAATCCATCATGAGACGGGAGAAGCTGAATCCCAAAGTGTGTGACCTGAAGATCAGTGATGCTGAGTCTGGGGAAGGTAAGACAAACCCCCACACTTCTGTACAAGCTCCATATTCTCACAAAAGTGGAGCAATTCTGGGGAAAACCAATTGGATCACACGGTACAAAATATTCCCAGGGATATAAAATGGCTTTTTAACTCATTGCATTCTACAGAGGTCTTCAACACATTCAATGCATTGGATTGATCACTAACATTCAAGGGGTTCAAAGCCTTATATCTATGTTAATCTGCATTTATAACCTGTGGTGCAGCTGGTTTGCTCCACAATTGTTCCACTTTTTATTCCATGTGTATGGACCGTAATGGTACAGCCGAGGAGCAACGCATCTGGAGGGAGGTAGGGGGCGCAGTTGTGACAGGGCCAAGCCTCCATGGGGGCCCAGTAGATTATAGTTATACCCCCGGGTAATTATTTGTGCATTAACCCTTTGAGTACCAGAAGGGTATGCAACACATTGCAAAGTAATGTGTAGCATACTCTTCTGGCACTCAAAGGGTTAAGAAGCCCCAAAAAAATATTTGCCTGCAGACCTCTAATGAGTGACGCCTCATGCCATTGCCTCAGTGAATAGTGCTCCCCATTTGTTTAATCTCTGACTAAAGGAGACGTTTCACCCCATAATAATACAAATCCTAAAGGGCCATGTGAATTTTTACCTTGCTTCTTGGTAGGATCTGTAATTAGTTCTGGATGACATGTCCATGGAGGTGGATACTACAGTTCCTAGCAGGACCACAGGCAGAGCTGGATTTCCCAGTAGACAGAGTAGGCAGCTGCCTAAAGCTCCAGAGTTTGAGAGATGCCTCAGCTGTGCTGAATTGTGGGTGTGGCCAGAGCAATCTCAACATCCCAGCACCAGTTTAATACCCCTTTACGGGATATTATTTAACCATGTGAATGCTGGAGAGATCCCTCTTGAATCCAAAGGGTTAACCCTTTGAGTTCCAGAGGGGTATGCAATGCATTGCAAAGCATTGTGTTGCGTACCTCTCTGGCAATCAAAAGGTTAATTTTTTTCTTTTTTTTGTCCTTGTTTGTTGTAGGCAGACGCGTAACTAGAAGACACCGGGTCCTGGTGAAGAAATTAACATAGGCCCCCCGACCACATTGCCCCCAGTCTCCATATTTCCCCCTATTGCCCCCAATCTTCACATTGCCCCCACCTCCATATTGCCTCCCAATCTCCACATTGCTCCCCAATCTCCACACTGCTCCACATTACCCCCAAGTCTCCACACTGCCTCCACATTGCCCCCAATCTCCACCTTGCCTACCTTTTCCAAAGTTAGCCTGGTGTACCATTGCCATGGACTTTATTGTTCAGTTGCTAATTAGAGCCACAACACATTTTGGAGGATACAGATAGAATTACTGTACTACCTACCTCGAGTCCCTGGTGGTCTAGCAGCGTGGCATGGGAGATCTGTGCCTCCTTCGGCACAGACCTCTAGAGCTGATGTAATCTCCCAGCGCTCTGCATTACTAGAACGCCGGAGTACAGACCGAGTTGCTGCTGCATTTTATCACAACATATCACCAGTCACACCCCAAGCAACATCACCTAAATCAGGAGTGTATTTGGTAATATAAAATTTTGAGAGATACGTCTCTTGAACACAGTTATACGGACAAAATTTATAGGAATCTTTAACCATCTGAGTGCCATAGTGGTATGCAAAGCATTCTTTTGTAACGAGTTGCATGCCCCTATCGCACTCATAGCGTTAAGATATTCTGGCCATAGTAAAATAGATGTTATTATTAGAAAGTGTTACTTCTCCTTTAACCATTTGAGAGCCACTGAAGCATCCACCACATTGCAGCGCAATACATTGCATACATCTCTGGCATTCCAATGGTTAAAAGCTTATTGTAATCAAACTTCTTATAGGTCATTTGGCTGCCACATATTCCTCAGCCACAAGGCCACATTGTGTGTGACTGAGATTGGTGTCACTATTGATACAGTCCTGTAACACCTTCCAGTTTTCTTTCCACAGACTTCCATTCCAGTTTACACTCTGAGAAGAAACAACATTAATCACTTGTGTGTCCCTCATTACAAGCTGGTATAAATAACATAGGAAGACAGGTTTCCTACATGTGCTAACACATTAAATAATGTTATATACATTAAATGCCATGTAATCCAAGCTAGCATCTGGAATCAAATCTTTATTTGTCACGTCCTTTATTGATATTTGTTCTCTCCAATCTCACATTAGAATTCAAAGATGAAAATGACAAAGTGAAGAAGAACGCGTCGGTCATAGTGCGTAGAGTTCCACGCACAAAGCCTGATCGTCAGCCTTATTATCAGTGAGTATACATGCAGCAATGCACTGAAGAACTATCTAGCATACAATGGGTTAAAAACAAATCAATAAAACAATTATAATCATGTACTCGCAGCCAAAGGTGAGATTGATTATTGGATAAAACCTAGTTCGTTTTTATGTCATTTTTTCCATCACAATCTGAGAGCCTTTTTTAGTTAAGCGCCCTGCTCTCCTGCTGGAGGATACTTCACCCCACAGTTCCTGTGTTCCACATGGACTAAGATAACAGGATTTATCAGTCAATGCAAAGAAAAAAAATCCCCTTGTATATAAGCTCTTTACCAAATCAGCATGTACTATGTGTACAAACATGACAGATGGTGATGTTCACAGCTATTCCTTTAACCAGCTTTCATCACCCACCCCCGCTCCTCACCAGGGGGGCATGTCCCCAGTTTGGGTATCACAGTGCTAATCAGAACTGGAATCATTCTGGATCAATTCAACTGCATCAGAGAGGACCAAAAAAATCCCCATCAATTTAACACTTTGAGTGCGAGAGGGTATACACAATGCATTGTTTTGCAATGCGTTGTGTACCCCTTTGGCATTCACAGGGTTAAATGGGATTTTCAACTCCTTGAATGCTAGAGAGGTTTCTGGTATTTATTCTGTCTGTCTGTCTGTCCATCTATCCACCTCTCTGTCTCTGTGCCGGTCATGTCTGTACCTGTCTGTATGTCTGTCTCTGTTTGGATATATGTTGTATCTGTTTCTGTCTATCTGTGTCTTCCTGTCTCTATGTCTGTCTGTCTGTCTGTCTATCTGACTGTCTGTCTTATTTAATGTTCTGATTTACTTTTCCCCCAGATGTTGTACTTATTATGATCTTATTTTTCTTCCTTTCTAGTAATCAAGCAGATCAAACTGTACGAACGGCGAAATCAGTAAGTTACAACATGTCAGTTACACTTCTCTGTTACCCTCATATCACTTATACATTTCCCCCTGTCATGTCTGTGGGTCTGAATGTGGTGTAAAATGTATCACACATTCTGATACGTGTTATTGATTACACTATAAACGTCTATACACACTAGTGCACTGGATACAACACTGAATGCTTAAACTTGTAACCCACAACTTAACACATTCCAATTGCTTTGGACTGCAACTCCCAACATCCCTAGCCAACCAACTGTTGGAGTGAGTCCCTGGCTCAGACTGCCCACTGCATTATAGGAAGTTATCCTATCAGTGAAATATTTATGGACACAATATCATACTGTGTTGTCTGTCAATACAAGGTCTATTTGTAAAAATCTGCTGCATTGTTGTATGCAGTAAATGGGCATACCCGGGAACTTCTTTGACTGGATCACCCGGAGGGGAGCCCTGTGATGCTGCTGAAGGCAGAAAAATGATGCAATTTGTGACATAAAAAGGGGTGTGGCTTAATCACAAGTCGGGGGGGCAGGACAAAAATAAAAAACATAAAACACCTAGAACAGACTCGGGAAGGAAGAGAGAAGGCCGTGGACTGGGAGAAACAGGGTAGAAAGGAGCAGATGTGGGCAGAGTTTCATGAGAAACCCCCCACACCCAGAGAATCAAACTGTGCCCCGAAGACCCGGTAATTCAGGCTCAAAACCAGAGTCTCCGGGGCAAATCCTGAGACTTCCCAACTATGTAAATGGGTTATCATTGCCAGACTGTAGAAAAGGGGCCATTTTGCTATGGAGTTTACTCTTTCAAACATTGTGTCTGGAATTTCTGCAGTAATATGTGGAATTATGTGATGTTTCTCATTTTTAAACTATGAGAGCTAAACAGGTATCGAACACCTCTCTGGCACCAAAGGGTTAAAGAACCAGAGGTGTGTGCAGCACTTTGCTTCACAATGGGTTGCATGCACCTTTTGATTCTTAACCCCTGAAGGACCGGTAAAATTTGTGGTGGTTTGTAGTTAAGGACCGGAGTAATACTGACCTTTGTGACTATATCTCTATACAACAGCATGTTCCCTCTAAGTATTTTATTCCAGACACACATATTATATACCGTTTTATCACGCACAAGCAGGGCTTTCATCTGATATCACACTTATAGGGATAACACACCATTTATTTAAATAAAAATAAAGAAAATGATAAAAACAATGTAAAAAATACAGTTTTTATTGATTCTCTTGTGATAATTTGTGCCCCAGGGGTTAATTTTTTATGGAGACGGCATGAAAGGTATGACCAGTCATTCATACCTACACAATGTGTAGTTTTAGGGGGGGACTGTGCCTCTGGGTTGAAAATCCCCATGTCCCTCTTTAGCTCCTGGATTTTCCATTTATTTATACATTACTGCTTGGTGTGTATATAATTGTATTACTGTGCTCCACATTAATAAAACTCACTTTACATTTTAATTTTACGCCATTGTGTTTTAAAATAAAATGTTGTAAATAAAATGATTTGATCGTTCTCCACATAATTTTTAAATAGTCAGAGTGGTGTCAGAAGGTAATAAAGAGACCTGCGTTTGCCCTGCCCCCAGCACCAGCGTTGAAGGAGTTAGTACCCCAAACGTTGGCCTCTTTGTGTTTGCTTTTAAGTCTGCTCTCTGCTTCTCTCTTCCTTACTCTCATAGTATGGAAGAGAGGCACAGAGCAGACACAAAGGCAATGAGTAAATCACATTGCCTTTCTGTATAGAAAAGCTGACACACATGACCGTTGTAGGAGTGATCGTATGTACCGGAAAAGCAAAGAAGGACTGAAACAGAGCTCTCCGGGCCTGGAGCTCTCAGCCTCAACCTCTGTAGCATGATAGCAGCATGCACTTAGGCGTGCTGCTATCATTTAACCCTTGACGTGCCAGGACAGTCATGGGTACTTATGGGAATTTTACTCATGACGGTCCTGGCACGTCATGGATCCTTAAGGAGTTAAGTGGTTAAAGACCACATCAAATTTCAAGTTTCTAACTCTATGTATGAAGAATGAAGAGAGATGATTATGTGATATTCTCATAACACAAACTCTAGGAAAAATCATTTTACAAATGTCTCTGATCATAATTGGTACACTAGCTAAATACTAGAAAATAGGGGATTAAAAACAATTACAGATGCCATTCAATAAACTAAATATGAGTAATTCTAGAGCAAACCAAGTGAACCATAGAGGAGAAATGACAATTCCCACTGATGTACATGAAGCCAACTTGAATGCTAGAAAGATCTCCAACACATTGCTTGACAATGGGCTGGACTCATATCTTTATCCTTAAATAGGTTAAAGGCTCTTAAACTTTGGAGTGCCAGAGCAGAATGCAATACTTTGGAAAGCAATGCCTTGCATACCCCTCTGGAACTCAAAGGAATTTATGGAATGTATATTTTCTTCTATGATGCAATTGGTTTGCATCAGAATTGCTCCTTGTTAGCTTGTTGAATTACACCTTCACTCCTCTCTATCAATTCCCCACTTCCATGTCGTGATGTCATTTCCTGTCTTTGCACTGGCGCTGTATATGAGTAAGACACCTTGCATTTAAAGCCAGTGATAGAGACAAAGTGACGTCACTGTTTTTTCAGCTAGAAGGCCTCACAATACACTGCTTTACACTGTAGTCCCAGATAGGGGCAACATGTCAGTGGTGCCTTAAATCATTCATATTGTGACATAAATGGACCATCAAAACAAATATGGTTCCTACATATGCAAATCTTGAATTTTTTTGGACTAATGCACAACAGTAAGTTCCTTGCCTCAAAATATTAAAAATAAAAATTAAATAAAAGTATGAAAAATGAAATATTGTTTTACTGATGTGGATGAAAGCATCTGTTGTAACTGTATACAAGGTATTTGGGTGATTTAGTCCTGTAATGTCAGAGTTGGCAACCTAAGGCCTTCCAGCTGTTGTTTACCTGCATCTGATTTATCTGTTGCCCTGTTCCTGACTACTACTAGGGTTGCCACCTTTTCTTCCAAAAAATACCGGCCATGGCATTCCGTCCATAGACTTAACATTGGACAGAAGCCAATTTTTTACCGGCCTGCCGGTAAAATACCGGCTGAGTGGTAACCCTAACTACTACTGAGAAAGGTACATAGCAGAGAGGTAGCTAGAGCCAGTGATAATGGTTAAGTGTTAGAGTTAGGTTATCATTTAGGGTTTGGAATTAGGGTTTATCGTTATATTAGGGTTTAGTATGAAGGTTAGGATTTGTTTTATAAGGGTTAGGATTTTAGATTTTAGGGTTAGGCTTTTTTCCAGGGTTAGGGATGGGGTTAGGAGTTAACTTTTAAGGATATGATTTGTTTGGGGTTTGGGTTTGTGTTTTAGGGTCACAGTTAGTGTTAGGAGTTGTTTTTTTTTTAGTGCTACAGTTAAGTTTTAATGTTTGTTTTTTTCTAGCAATATATTGTTACTTTTTAGAGTTAGGTTTGGGTTTTAGGTTTTATTTTCAAGGTTAGTTATTAGGTTAGTTTAGCAGTTTTTACTGTTAAGGTTGGATTTTAGGGTTAGGGCTTGTTTTTTAGGGTTCGGGTAATATAAGGTATATTCCCACCAATAGGTGGTGCTTCATTCCTCTTAATGACCAGAGGGCTGTGCAATTTATTGCTTCTCAATGGGTTGCACTCCCTACTAGTCTTTAAGGTGTTAACTCAAACTGCACTTTTTTATTAGAAGTTGATACTGTTGCTATTGCTGTCTATGGGGAGCTGCATTTGCTACCTAAAGCTTTCTATGTATGGTGATAGAAACATTGTATGATGTGCTCTGGTCACTAGATGGCACTGTTGCACAGTTTGATTTAGAAAACATAACTGCACTGCAACTTTTGAATGCAATATCTCAGATCAGTGATTCTCAACCAGGGTGCCGTGGCACTTTGGTGTGCCACAGATATCAGCTTAGGGTGATGAAGACTGACAAAAATGGAATTTTAAATAAAGTTTTATAGAAATTGTTATGCACAATAGATTTAGTTTGTTATTATGATTATACAACCTAATAATAACTGTATATTTATGTATTGTACCCTTCTTATGCCCTTGATAAAGTACATTAAATATGTTAGGGGTGCCCCGAATGTTGTAGATTATGTGTTAGGGGTGCCCCAAACAAAAAAAGATTGAGAACCACTGTCTCAGATAGATAGATAGATAGATAGATAGATAGATAGATAGATAGATAGACATATTACTGCTCATTAAAGAGACACATACAGTTATTGATGTTGTAAAATGTTTGCTGCCGTATTGTATTCTCGTGGAGAACTGACTAATCTGTTGTGATGATATAATAACTGAACATGTATTTAATTTTCCATAGATTCCCTCGATTGAGAAGACCGCACCTCTCTCTGTGGCCAAGATCATTACGGTACATGTATAGACATTATTGTTAAACCTATTTATTTTAGATACCTTTTTTGTAGCCTGACATGTAAAGTTTACATTGTATATCCCTGGAATTGGAAGAATAACCAGGAGTATCTCTCTGCACATCCATATAATCACATCATTTCCAAGGAGAGTCAACGGCACCTTCTTCACACGTATCTCTGTGTCCTCCTGACCACAAGACTTTCTTGTCTACACTTTTTCACTGGAAAAAAGGACTTTAATAACAAATGATGCAGAATGTGTCAGTGAACTGAAGGGACTATGGGCTGTATTAAAAATACTAAAGGGGAACAATTCTAAACCAAACCAATTGCACCACAGGGGGGAAATAACCCCCCCACCACACACACTGATTTAATTGGGACATTTAACCCCTTGGGTGCCAGAGAGGACTACACAGCAATGCCTTGTAAATCTCTCTAGAATTCAAGGGGTTAAAAGCCCCTTTTAAATCAGTAGGAATGTAGGTGATATTTATTTGTCACCTACAGTGCAGTTTGTTCACCCCAGAATTGCTTCTCTTTAGCCTCCTGACTTTTTTGCGGAAAACGATGAAGATGATTGGTGACATGAACTTCTTATATCGCTGTGACATCATTATCACTTACCAAACACGTCCAATCACTGTGGCATGTCCCAAAGGCTCCTATTGTAATAAGACCAGGAAACTGCGCACTGATTGCTCTGGAATCCCTTGGGTGCTAAGCAATCTATTGCACACTTTCTTGTGTTTACTTTCACCTACTTTGTAATATGTGTCCAAAGGGGCTTCTGTGTCTCTAATGATTATTATTTATTATGTAATTGTGCAACTTGGTGCTAGTCTTCAATTCTCTAATGGGCAACCTGAAGACATCTGCCCATTGTGAACTGCAGCTGCCATTATACACAACCAAAGGCCAATGACAGGCTGGGGATAATGGTATCAGTAGACCTCAACAGCAGGGGGGCTCAGGTTTCCCATTCCTATCTCTACCCTTTGTATACTTAGCTGTGTGTTGCACATCTCCCTAGCACTTAAGGGGTTAAACAAACCAGTTTACCATTACTTTAAATTTAAATAGGGTGCTTAAAGGGATAGTAATATTTAAAATGTAAAAATAATATTTAATGTTGTAGTGTTTATCCCCTGAGTAAAACAAGGGTATTCCCAAAGCTGTTTTATTCACAAGTTATTACAGCTCAAACCTGAATTTTATAGGTGCAGTATCAAAGTGGTCAGAAATTGTACAGTGGCGCTGTTGCTACACCATCCTATGGACAGCTCTGGTTAGTTGACCATAAATCACCATAGGATGGTGTATCAACAGCGCCACTGTACAATTTCAGGCCACTTTCAACTGTAATAACACTTGAATAAAGCACCTTGCAGCAGTAGGAGTTCCCTTGTTTTACTCAGGAGGATAAACCCTACAACATATTTCATTTTACATTTTACATATTACTATTCCTTTTACCCCACAAATGCTAGGAAGGTCTCCATCACATTCAGGGGGTTAGAGGATCCATTTAAATCAATAGAAATGTTTATTTATTACCAAGTTTTAGAGCCGTATGTCCAAAGAAAAGAGGAGGCATTCTGGGGCAAACCATTTGCACTGCAGGGGAAAACTAAAGATTCCAAAAATTCCCCTTTGATTAAATGTGGATTTTAACCCCTTGAATGCTTGAGAGGCCTCAAACGCATCTCTTCACAATGTGCTGTAGACCTCTCTAGCAATCAAGGTGTTAAAATCCCTATTTAAATCAATGGGAATTTTTAGTTCTCCCTATAGTACAGATGGTTTGCCCCAGATCTCCTCCACTTTTCTTTTGAACATACAGCACTAAAACTCCATAATGAGGTCTCAAAGCTGCATTTTTCTATTGCTGTATAATACATATTTATATAGTAAAAATGTTTTTCCGTTTAATACAGCATTTGTATATTGTATATTTGTATATTAATGTAAATCTAAATGTCATCTAGAAAGTAATTGGGTTTGTTCATGTTTGTGTTCTTACAGACTGGTTACAATGTCATATGTATGTACAATGGGTGCACTTACATTGAAATGTCTTTGTAAACTTGACTCCTATGTGAAAAATGCATTGTAAGAGTTTGTAATAAAATATTCCATCAGTTTGCTTGTTTTATGGATTAATACAGAGCCCAACCACCCAGTAAGGGGGGACAGATACATGCGCCCCTGCTTCTAATTAGATTCTGTTTATACTCCTCCTGGCTGAGTGACAACCTGAACTCATACATGTGTACACTCTACATGACACATTCTTTTTGCATACAGGGTGGGTATGAGCATGCCCTCATTCAGCAGCCTCTGAAGTAACTTGTTTGTGTTATGGAGAGGGGCATGTAAGCTGCAACCTGTGAGTCACTAGCTACTGGACTAAAATTTGCATAATTGTTTTTTGGCAAGCAAAGGAATAATATAAATTGTAGTCCAAGAGCTGAAACACCAAAGGTTGTCAAAATGGTGGGATAAAGGAGAGGCTGAGGGGCAAGGTGTGTAAGACAAATACAGTGGGTGAGTAGGAGAAGAACAAACAGTAGGGAAGATGCGCGGAAGTCAGAGGTAGAGAGGAAACAATGGGGGAGTAGGAAGAGAACAAACAGTAGGGAAGATGCGCGGAATCAGAGGTAGAGAGGAAACAGTGGGTGAGTCAGAGGGGAACAGACAGTAGGGAAGATGTGCAGAAGTCAGAGGTAGAGAGGAAACATTGGGTGAGTCAGATGGGAACAGACAGTAGGGAAGATGTGCAGCAGTCAGAGGTAGAGAGGAAACAGTGGGTGAGTCAGATGGGAACAGACAGTAGGGAAGATGTGCAGCAGTCAGACAGGGCTAGAGGGGAAACAATGGGGGAGTTTGGAGGATTCAGACAGTAAAGCAGATGTAGGGGTAGGCAGACAGTGGGTGAATTAGAGGTCAACCACAAGTAGAAAAGATTTAGGGTTAGGCAGGCAGTGGGACAGGGTGAATGGATAGTAGGAGTAATTGCAAAATATATTTTTGGAAAATGGATGGGAATAGAAATTAGGATAGGTGGGGAATCTGTCAGGGAGATTTAGAAAAGGAAAAGATTGAAGTAAACAATATATCATTTTAAATGATGAGTGAAATTGGGAAATAATCACTGTCTAAAACAAAATGTGCATCAGTCCATCAAATTAGAATGGCTGGTCCACTATCTAATCAGCACAGCATAGAAGCAGAAGAATGCTATGGTACAGTAACAGTGTATTGGGACAATTGGATGAGTATCTTTATTTAGACAGTGGCTATGGTTTCCCCAACTCCTACATCCCTCATTTCAAATGATTACTGCTATTTCAGTGATTTGTAATATGATGATCACCTACTAGAACTCATATGTTAAAGCACAACTGGGTCACTCTGCCTTTTCCTATGGGAGCAGACTCAGTGGCTAGCCAAGGATTGTCCAGTGCAGATCCAGAATGGCTCCCATTGTTCTTCTAATTTGCTGCACAACTGAGAATACATAGCTGGGAATAGCGGCCCAGTCTGAACAAACACAGGTTATCCCCCCTGCCTCTCAGTGGGACATAAACTTGGTAGGGTTGTGGTTCTGGTGGATCTCACATTTCTCAACTCTATGATAAAAAAAATCACAACAGGGCAGCTCTGTTAGATTTGATTTAATATGGAATTAATCAAGTGGTAGAGGCATGCTTATCATTTACACAACACACCCGGGATTACCTTCACCCTAAAATGTGGCCTGTGTGTGGCTCTCTGCGACTGAAAGTGTCCATCTCTGGGATAACTCCTCATCATGAATCATAAAACTGATGGAAACACTGAAGAAACCCCTCCCTGTAACTGTGGCCTCCCCCTGGACAGTTCTACAGAACATCAGTAAGTTGGTGGCTGCTGCCCTTTTCAAGACTGAAAGTGTGTCCCTCCATTCTATCTGCTCTCTACTAACTTTTGCCTCCAACTATTTTACTGTTATACAGGCTGAAAAACTCTATGAGAGTAATGCCTCAGAAGAGGACAAAATAAAGGCCATGATGCAGCAGTCCAACACGGTATACGATGCAGCCAAGTAAGTTTTCATTCATCCTGACACAACAAGAGGTCTCTGTACAATGAAGTGTAGAAAGCAACTTTCCAGCCTATGCTGGTCTCCAGTGGTATCTGTGTTACACACTGATACAATTCTTTGGACATTAACCAATGAAGGGATTTCTTCCATGTGACATGTACACGTGTGTATGTTACACAAGGAAAGAAAAATAAAAATGAGTGTAGGTACTGAAAGTCTTACTAGGCACCATGGATAAAAACATGCGACACACAATTTATCTAGGTCTTAGTTTGTTCCTATAGACTAACCTGGGATATGGAGGGGAAAACTGGTGTATATATTATTTAAGGCTTTGGATGATAAAGAGGTGTCTAAAGTATTATGAAGTAATTTGTTGGAGACATTTCTACCATACAAGGATGAAAGCAGGAGTGGACAATGTGAGGCCCTTCAGCTGCTACCAGGCTACAACACCCATCATCCTCTGCCTGTTGTTGGCTGAATGGGAATGATGAGAGTTCAGTCTGACAGCAGCTGAAGGGCTTCATCTTGTCCATCAAGGGAGGCTTTTTCTTTATTCTATGCACAGAGCCCAGGAGTAGAAAAATATGGTGCAGAGTGCATTTGTTTAGTAACTCAATCACACAAATCTAACCACAAACAGCAGCAAAAGTGTAACAAAATAAATACCTATTTACTGTATCTTTCCTCAGCTATATGAAGACAATGCCGAAAGGGTATGTCTGTTTTCGGTGCCAAATACCAGGGCACCACATCAGGGATTGCCCAACACATAAGGTAAGTGTATATCATCTTAGTTTAGTGCATTGATCAGACAAGAAATGTCTCTTGGGGGGAGGGGACAATAAATATAATAACCTCCCGGCATTTTCTTATTAAATGCATCAGTAACATTTTCTAATGCGGTCAGGTGACACTGCTCATATCACTTGCTATAGAGAGATGTAGTCTAAAACTAAAGGTCCCCCACATAGAGCAATATAAAGATTTGCCTTCTGTACACCAGGGGGAGGTTAAGGAATAAAGTGCCAATAACATCTTATATGACTAGCATGATTCTGAATGAGCTTTCAACCCACATATATTTATTTTAGCCGTTCTTTATTTAATACAATAGTTTTATTTGTTTGTCAGATTATACACATTAGGGAGTACTGGCTGGCAGAACCTGCTATGACATTCCACTTTCCCTCCCAACTACCCCTTCCTACCAGGAAGTGATGTCAAGTTTCTGTAAATTGACAAATAAATAAAGCTGAAACCTCATTAACTATGTTTTTAAATAAAGAATTTGGTGTTTTTGAAAGCCTTTTTAAAACTACCTAATTATTATAAAGTGTTATATGCACATTAATGTCTGATAAACGTGTGATAAAGAGAAGCTCAGTTTTAAAGTGAAAGAGAAACTCTCCAATTACTATTCTGTGAACGCTATACAGAAAGATCCCTCTAGGTGGAGATATGTTAGTGCCTTGGCCCCATAGAATAACATAGGAATAGGAGTGTTTACCACCAGGGCCGGATTTACAATACGGCAGAGTAGGCATCTGCCTACAGGCACACCCAACAGAGGGGCGCCTGTCATTGGGATTGCTTTTTTTAATTTTTTTTTTTTAAATTAGCCTCGACGCCCGCTGCATGTTGCCCTCACATTGCCCTCCTGCCCACTCGTTGTCTGTTTCCTACCTCCCTGGCAGGATAGGTCTGTGGCTCTTTTGGCACAGTCCTGTAGGTGCTGGGCTCCCTCGTCAGCTCTTTAGGAATGCAGAGCGCTGGAAGATGACATCATCTCCCAGTAGGGTTGCCACCCAACCGGCAGGCCGGTAAAAAATTGGCTTCTGTCCAATGTTAAGTCTATGAAGAGAATACCATGGCCGGTATTTTTTTGAAGAAAAGGTGGCAACCCGATCTCCCAGCGCTCTGCATTCCTGAATAGGAGAACGTGGGGGAGCTCCAGCAGCTACAGGACTGTGCCAAAGGAGGCACAGATGACATATCTCCTGCCAGGGAGGTAGGAAACAGACAATGGGGGGAGGCAATTTGAGGGCAACGTGGAGATGGTGGGGGCAAGTTGGAGCTGAAGAGGGGCAATGTGAGGGCAACATGGAGATGTGGGGGCAATGTGGAGCTAATGGGGGGCAAGTTGGAGCCGATGGAGGGCAATATGGAGATGGTGGGGGCAATGTGGAACTGATGGGGGCAAGTTGGAGCTGATGGGGTTGGGGTCAATGTGAGGGCAATATGGAGATGGTGGGGGCAATGTGGAGAAGATGGAGGGCAAGTTGGAGCTGATGGGGGGCAAGTTGGAGCTGATGGGGCAAAGTGAGGGTAACATGGAGCTGCGGGGGGCAAGTAGGAGCTGACGGGGGGCAATGTGAGGGCAATATAGAGATGGTGGAGGCAATGTGGAGCTGATGGGGGATGATTTGGAGATGGTGGGGACAATGTGGAGCTGATGGGGGCAAGTTGGAGCTGATGGGGGCCAAGTTGGAGCTGATTGAGGGTAATGTGAAGACAATATGAAGATGGAGGGGGAAATGTGGAGCTGATGGGGGGCAAGATGGAGATGGTGGATGCAATGTGAGGGCAACATGGAGATGGTGGGGGCAATGTGGAGCTAATGGGGGGCAAGTTGGAGACTATGGAGGGCAATGTGGAACTGATGGGGGAAAGTTGGAGCTGATGGGGTGGGGGTCAATGTGAGGGCAATATGGAGATGGTGGGGGCAATGTGGAGCAGATGGGGGCAAGTTGGAGCTGATGAGGCAATGTGAGGGTAACATGGAGCTGATGGGTGGCAAGTTGGAGCTGATGGGGGGCAATGTGAGGGCAATATGGAGATGGTGGGGGCAATGTGGAGCTGATGGGGGGCATTTTGGAGATGGTGGGGGCAATGTAGAGCTGATGGGGCAAGTTGGAGCTGATGGGGGCAATGTGAGGGTAACATGGAGCTGATGGGGTGTAAGTTGGAGCTGATGGGGGGCAATGTGAGGGCAATATGGAGATGGTGGGGGAAATGTGGAGCTAATGGGGGCAAGTTGGAGATGGTGGAGGCAAGTTGGAGCTGATGGGGGCAATGTGAGGGCAATATAGAGATGATGGGGCAATGTGGAGATTAGGACCATTGTGGAGATGTCCAGTGGAGATGGCCAAAGAGGGGTGCGCTTCAGATTTCTGTGCCTACAGGCTCCTGAGATGTAAATCCGGCCCTGTTTACCACAGTGGAGAAGTTATCTCCTCTTATCATGCCTTTATCACACCATAGTTCATATCCCCGGGTAACGCTGTTGTTACAATTTACAAAAAAAAAGTCTGAGCTGTAATAACTTTCAACCCTCGAGGACTGAGGAATATGAAACACATTGTGAAGCCATGCTTTGCACATGCCTCTGGTCCTCAAGGGGTTAAGGAAGCACCTTCCAACAGCTGGATCACCGTTGTTTTATTTAGCAGGGAAAGTGTTATATTTTTTCATAATAATATTTTACTACTTTGCACACTTTATTGTTTAACCCTTTCAGTGCCAGATGGGTGTGCAACACATTGCAAAGCAATGAATTGGTTACTCCTCTGGCACTCAAAGGGTTAAAAAAATTGTGTTGTAATACATATTCGGCTCTATGAACCGAGTGCACCACAACCACCAAGTAGGATTCCCATTGATTTTAAGGGAACTATTAACTCCCTGAATACTAGAGCATTCTCCATCGTGTTACGTATCAAAGCTTAAGGTAGACATGTCTAGCATTCAATGAGTTAAAAATCCAATTTAAATAATTGGGAATGATTTTATGTGTCCCCTATGGGACAGTTGTTTTACCCCAGAACTGATCTGCTTTTGTCTTTGTTTCTATGACTAGTAGAAGATAGACTAGATAATTATATTAATAACAATCACATTACAGCTCAGAGTTGGAGGTGAGCAACCTGCGGCTTTCCAGTTGTTGTTACTGGACCACATTGGGAATTGTAGTCAAACAACAGTTGGAACACTGCAGATTACC
This sequence comes from Rhinophrynus dorsalis, assembly GCA_037306005.1. Lineage (NCBI taxonomy): Eukaryota > Metazoa > Chordata > Amphibia > Anura > Rhinophrynidae > Rhinophrynus > Rhinophrynus dorsalis. The sequence continues at coordinate 43,390,227 of CM074727.1, forward strand.
CATCTCTGGCATGGAGTAACATTATGGCTCAGTATGTGATAATGCTGTTGTGGCCATGGCATATACACACATTCACACACATAAACACACACACATTCACACACATAAACACACATACACACACACACACACTGTAAAAAATATACCTGCTCATGGATTATTGTGGAGGTTTGTTTTCCAGTTTATATAGGGATGTATTGCCCAGTTTAAAGACTGATTTGTGAAATGTAAATAACATTGTAATGACTGGGTTCTTTCTGTGTTTGTTTATAATAAACTACTGATAATTACTGTGGCAGACAGACTCTGAGGGGAATGAGTCAGAGGAGAGAGGGTGTGGCCATGGGAGGGACACCTATAATGTCCTTCCCATGAGGTGCCTGAGAAGAACATCTGATCCTTTATGTAAATGAGCTGGCAATATATTACATATATTGGATGGTGGGGAGGTGGTTTCTTAATCCCTTAATGACATTTGATGTGCCAGGACCGTCAAAATGATGGTCCTGGCAAATTATAAAATTCTGCCATCCCTGAATTCAAATTGCAAAAAAAAACAAAAAAACTCTCTGGTCCTTAACAGCCACGCGCACGCCGGATAAGGCAGACGTTAAAAGGTTAATTACATTTAATTTTCTTTATAAAATGTAAGCTATTCCGGAGTTGCTATAATAATAGTTTTGTCTTTTAGTTTTCTTCTAAAAATGATGACCACCAAAACAAAATAAAACGCAGCTCAGGAATACCAAAATCGTTCCTGAAGGAAGTGGATGACCCCAACATGGAGGGAGTCATGATGGGAAGTGACGGGAAATACGTCATCCCAGCTATTAATGCGTAAGTATAATGTATAACTTGCACCATCAGATCTGACAAGTATCAGCTTTTGGGGACCAATAAAAAAACAGAGCTACAGAAACACCTCCAACATACTCATTAACTTTTGGTTTCAATATAACCCCTGGATGCTTTGCAGACCTCTTAAGCAACAAAAGGGTTAAACACATTATTAATATATTGTATCACCATTTATCTTGTTGTAATTTCCAAGGTCAGGAAGGGGGGAATTTTAAAAGCTTATAACTTTTAAAATATACAACTTCAAGCAACGGGATTTACTTCATTTAATTTGTGTTTTTCAATATGAAATCCAAGTATTACTATCCCTTTAAAGGAGAAATAACACTTCTAATAATAACCATTACCTCACTTTGGCCAGAACATGGCCCGTATGAAATCTTCCACTGCACCTTTGTTCAAGTGATAACTTTATCAATCATCCCTGTATATCGCATTCATGGAAACAGCCATGATAGTTGTTGGCAGTTTTTCAACCCGAAACAGAGAGAATGCATGAGCCTGCTCAACTCTTTAAAAGGAGCAGTAAACTGTTTTTAATGTAAAAAATTATATTAAAATGTATTTCCTGCTGAGTAAAACAAGGGTGCTCCCAATACTGAGAGATGCATATTTCTAGAGTTATTAAAGTTTCAACCTGTGGTTTTTTTATTAGCAGAGCCCTCTAGTGGTCAAATTCCAATTACTTATTTTGTTACATTGTAATGGAGAGGAAGGTCAATGACTTACAGTTCTCCACAGAATGTAATAAATCTGCCAAGTCACTTCCTTTCAGTTAGAACTATTAGGAAGCAAACGCACAGTAAATACACTTCCTGTTTATTTGAACTTTTATAACTTTTGAATAAAACAACTGACAGCAGTGGGGGTACCCTTGTTTAACTCAGCAGAAAAATACTATAACATATAGGTTTTCATTAAAAAAAAAGTGTACTGCTCCTTTAAACACTAGAGGGTTGACCTACCATTGTGCAGTGATTTCACTTTAAGGTCCTGTGGACTTATTAGCAACTCACATTTTGGATACATGGACATGGCACCAGGGATTGATTGAAGAACTATTTCTTCAAACAAGGAGAAAAGAAATACATAGGGGCCATTAGGCTTTTCTGCCCATAATAAGTAGGAGATAATTCTTAGAAGGTGTTAGTTCCCTTCTACACATGAACGCTAAAATTACACTCACTCGCTTTCATATTTATCCATCGTAAATGTATAAAAAGAACTATTTAATGTGTGTATGACACCTTCATAATCCTATCACTTTGTATTCTAGAGAGGCCTATGAATCCACCAAAAAGCGGAAACGCCCTGCAGCTCAAACCCAGGAGGATTCTGGGAAACAGTAAGTATCCACAGACACTCACTAGCAATGTAGTGTGACCAGAGAAAACTGACAGGAGTGTAATACTATATGACCTGCAAATGGGGGCATATGTATGAAATAAAATTGCAGTTAGTTATACAGGACTTTTAACGCTTTAGATGCTAGAGATGTTACTAACACATTGCTTTTCAATATGTTGGATATCTCTCTAGCATCCTAGGGGTTAATTTTATAAAAAATATTCAATTTCTGAATTGATTTCCCTGTGTATATATGACTCTTTGTTTTGATCTTTTATTTCTTTTCGGTCACCCTTACTCTTTGAGAGGCCTAGTACACAAAGTGTTTATACTGGGGGCTGGTTATGTGTTAATATTCAGGTCTGCTACATACTGAGGCTGATGAACACAGAAATGGAGCAATTCAGAAGCAAATGAACTGCACCTTAGGGGATAAATAAACATTCCACAGTCTCCTGTTGATTGCAATTGTACTGAACCCCTTAAATACTAAAGTGTTTACCAATGCGTTGGAGACTTCTGTAGCATTCAAGGGGTTACAAGCGCCATGTAAATCAATCAGAAGGTTTATTTGTCCTCTATGGCACAGTTCATTTAGTACTTCAGAATTACTGTGTTATACAGTGGCCTGGAGCACAGTGTTAATGACCTTTCTAGTACAGACGGGATTAACTGTTTGGGTATCCTTTTGAAATATTGTGTTTTTTAAATTGCGCTGCTTTTTGGTGCATTCAGTAGGTCGCCATGTTCTAAAGGGCGACATGACAATCTCGCATTGCATATCAGCATGAGATTGTCATGTTGCTTCTTTAAAGATCGTGATCCGGCAGCACTTGGAAGAGATTTCTAATTTATCTTCCAATTAAACTATCATGAAAAGCAGAACTGCTGGGAACGCCAAATAATGTTATTATTAGTCCTCTCAGGATTCATTTTTTACCAGATTATTTTTTGTGAGATTTCTAACTTCCATCATATCTTCCTGTACACGTCCCTCTTCACACAAGAGAGGCGGCAAACCAAGTACTGCCGGATCACGCTTTTTAAAGAAGACGCATGACAATCTCACGTTGATATGCAATGCGAGATTGTCGTGTCGCCCTTTAGAACATGGCGACCTACTGAATGTATCAAAAAGCAGCACGATATAAAAAGCATGATATTTTAAAAGTAAACCAACTGTTTGAGTGTCAAAGGGTTAAAAGCTCAATTTCTTCAAAGGGAAGTAAGGAAATATGTATTTGTACTCTCTGTTTAATGTGACCTGAACTCCAGTTTAAACCAGGAAGCTTATGAAACATACATACTGCAGGGTTCCCTTGGTTCCTGTGCAGTGCTGCAGAATTATATTTTAATGAGTTTCTTGCATTAAAATGAAACTCTAGTCATCTTACCTATAGAGCTGTTGGTATTTCACCACTATTGCGCCACATTTTCCTTCATACATATGATCCATTATTTCTGTAGCGATACTGTTATGCATATCATGTCCATAATCCTAAGGTGGTCTAGTCTAGTAACAGGCCATTGGATAGAAGCTCTTTCTAATACAAAGTTGTTTTTTTTCCTTTTCGTTTTAGAGCGAAGATTGCAAAAACATCTGCTGGCAATTAATGAACATCATTATTGATTATAATACTTGTAAATATTTGTAAATAGTTTAGGATAAGTAATAAAATGATAGCTAAACATTTGGCTTTTTGTGTCTGTATATGAACCTGGCAACTGAGTGGTACCCACCATTGTTCTGCGTCCGTGTACATATTCATTCTCTCTATACACCTGACGCTTACAGGCATCACTAACTGTGTAGTCCTCTATGACAGGGTTGTAATTTCATATGTCTAACTAGGTCTGCTTGCCTACTCTTGGTTATAAAAAAGTAATCAAAGATGGCAACTTTATCCAGGTTTCCTTCTAGGCCATTTCTTGGTTCATGACTTTCTCATTGATATAATAGTAGTAGGAACCCCAGGGGTTCAAAACAACATCACTGAAAATTATTTGAACATGAGACTTCTTGGACAGAGTTTGCAGCATAGCCTTGTCAGCCAATTCAGTACATCATTCAACATTTTGATGGAGGTAGCTCGAAAGTCATCACTCTCCTCCATTATTTGGTACCTCTCATCCCTTCCGGAGTCATCAAGACAGGAGAAGCAGTGACTGAAGTCCCACAATTGGGTCAACCTTTACCAATGGGAGATTAATGAACCCTCTGTAAATTACTGCCCTTCGCAACGTGACCCCTGTGCAAAATGTGCATTTGTCACCTTTTTATTGCATTAAAATCTATGATAATGGATTTCCCCTCAATGCTGAAAGTGTCCCTATAGGGTCCTGCTGTATTAAAGGGTTGTCAGTGTCCCACATGTTGTCAATCTGTGCTTGGGACAGAAAGAGAAAGAAGCTGCACTTTTTTGCAAGAAGCAGACAGGCAAAGAGTGGTAGCTGGAGTTACTTGATATGAGTTTTGGTGGTAGCCAGTTGTTCCCTGTTTGTGGGTTTGTGAAGGGAGAATGAAGAGTTAATCTATTTTTATAAAATTCTAATAGAGTTCCTGATTATGCAAAGTGCCTCTTTGGTGATTGGCCGAGGAAGAGGCTTCCTCAGCCAAAAACACACTGCTTGTTGCCTTAGGAGGAGGAGGCAGGGGAAAAAGCCCCCTGTCTCCTCAGCCAAACACAATTAAATAATACACACTGCCACTCACCCAAACCCTTCCCTTTATCACCTGCCCGGCTTTCTCCACTTAAACTTTCACCACGGAGAAGGGGAAGAGCCACCTTATTCTCCATGGTGAAGGGGAAGGGCTATCCTGTTCACCCTGGAAAAGGGGATGGGCCACTAATGCACTTTTTCTTTAGCTATGGCAAAGGGGACATGGTGGCCCCTCTCCTTTGCCAGAAGGAATAGGATTGCCCTCCCCTTCACCCAAGCAAATACATCCCCCTCCCCCTTCGCCATGGCAAATGGTAATGTAAAAAAAATACATACCTTGTGGTGGGGCCCTTAGGACCCCTCTTGATGCACCACCAACTACTGATCTCCCAGCCAGTTCAGCTAAGAGATAAATAGAGGCAACACAGGAGATCAAGAGAGCTCCCAACTTCCATTCTACTCAAACTACCAGATAGGAGTGCAAGGATCAGGAGTCCCATTCACAGCAATAAGAGAAAATCTCCCACATTGATATGAAAGGCTTTCCCAATCCTGCCCAGCTCTCTTGCTTCCCTGTGTCGCCTAATAATTAAAAAATAAATAAAATAAAACAAAATACTACAGTCAAGACATGACTGAAAGAGAAAGCTGCTGATGCTACATGCAGAGAAGCGAAGAGGGGGAGTGTTAATTACTTGCTGTTGCAGGGACTGTAGATGTGATTTCTTTGTAACAAACAGGAACAGTTAAATAAATATATTTTGACTGATAGATGACCGTGACAGGCAGGCACTTCCTTGAATGTACTGTGACTGAGACTAACAGTAAAAGATACTAGTCAGTATCATACATTATTTTCAGGTGGAGAAAACATCACTCCTCATGCTAACAGCTCTGGCATGTACTTTGCAGTAAAAATCAACAATTCTTTCATTCTGTTCACAAAACATGTTAGGGACAGGGGAAATGGGAAAGTAGGATGCATGCATGGAACATGTTGGTGATACTACAGTTGTACTACAAGAACTGACGGTGTCTATGGTTGCTGTAGCTTGTGCAAAAAAATGACAAGAATCATGATTAGGAGCTTGCTTTTAAAAGTAAAACCTAGCTATTAGTCCTTTTGCTGCTAGCCAAAGTGTACTGATACCTACTGCTAGTAGTATTGTAACATCTAACACCAGAAGTAATAGTAGTAGTAGTAATAGTAGTAGTAATAGTTGTAGTAGTAGCCTCTTAGAAACCAGTCAGTCTATGAAATCACCTGTATGGATAGACTTAAAGTGGAACTTTCACCCCAAAAACAGTAAATTTTAAGATATACCTCTGTCTAAATTATGTATACTCTTTAATTCACTGTATTTACAGAGTTGTTTTTAGTTACAAATATATCTATTGATGTAGTACAAGCCATACCACATGGGTTTCCAGTCTATCCCCTTGCACGTCAAAGTCTACCCACAACCATTCCCACTTATCAGTATCACATAGAGAGCTCCCCTAATTATGCCATCCAGGACATCGCGCATGTTAATCATTACAGTGAGATAATGTTTATGGAACCTTCTCTCATTATATATATTGGCAGCCCACGTCCCTTACAAAAAATAGAACTCCTGTGAAACAGGGTGACCATAGAAAGTAAGACAACAATTTTTGTGACTTCTTCAGTAGGGAAGGAGAGCGCTGTCAATCAAGTAACATGTCAACAAGATGGCCTCACTTCCCCTGTTGCATTTAAGTTAAATTTTAACAATTGAGGCCAATGATTACTAAATGATGGTTATTGAACATAATATGTGAGTATAAAGAGATGGGGCAGTGACGTTTAAAAGAGACAGGCCACTTTAAATATCATCCAAAAGATAAACATGTCGCTATCTGTTGCCTCTGTAAAAAAAAACAGGCGGAAATCCAGATCTCACGTAGGTAGAGGGGGAAATCTGGATCTCATCTAGATGCATCTTCATCAAGATTCCACCTGAAACACAACCACTGTTCTGATTGGGAGACAAAACAGCAGTGCCTCAGATGTGCAGGAACAAGTGGAAGTAGAAACACTCTTACAAGGGCAAGGGACCAAGAGGCACCTGATAGCAGTGTTGTTGATGTCTCTGAGAGTGGTAAATTTTGTACAATTACCCGTGTCTCCTACTGCTCTTGTGCAAATGCAAAGTGGGGGGGGGATATGGCTCTGAGTTACTAGGAGGATGTGGCATGTGTTATAGAGTGCCGATACCTGCCAACACCACCACCTCCATCACCACTAGTCATGTTGTTAAAACAAATATGTTACACAGTTATTCTCTGCGCTGCCAACTCACATTTACTGAGTTCTTAGAAAAAAAATAAAAAAACTGCACAAAGGCTTCAGGCTTGTAAGAAATAAGGCCTAACATAAATGTTTGCACAGCACAGCAAAATAAAGGACTGTATAAAATTGTTTGTATGCTAAAGTCTTGCAAACAAGAAGCTCTGAAAAAAACTTGTACCAGCTAGTGACCTAGTATCAACAGTGTTAGTTGGTGGTGGTAAATCACCACCAGGGATGATAAGCTACCCACTGGCACCTACCACTGGTGACATCCTGGCATTTGATACTGATGTAATTACTAAATCGTTCTGATGAGTCATCTAAGCAGCAGGATAATTAGGCTTCTGGTTGGGACTGGGATCATCAGCAGTGGCATGAGACAGGTGGTGATACAATCATGGTTGGATTGACCGTTAGAGTAGGTTACTGCCTAGAGCTCCAAATGTGTGGGATGGCTCAGAGCAATGTTAATGTACCTGCACCATTTATATACCAGTGTACATGCTATTGTTTAACCCCTTGGATGCTATCTTCTATGTATTGCAGAGCAACCAAGGGGTTAAAGCTTTTTTTGTATTTTCTTGTTCTGGGACAAGGGTATTTTGTTGTCATGGGAGGAGTGGGGTTGTGGCCATGGATGGAGCTAAGGCTGCCTAGAGTGCCTTGTCTAGGGGAGCCTGGGATGTAAGTCTAGCTCTGACAGAGATAATGCAGCGCAGCAAATAACAAGCATTTCATACACCACTAATAGATTAATCAGGACCTTTTTGTCTTTTAAGAGAGTGGAGGCAGATTATGTTGCACTGCAAATTAACCCTTTGAGTGTCAGAGAGGTATCCAACACATTGTAACGCAATGCATTGGATACCTCTCTGGCACACAAAGGGTTAACTGAGGCAAAAGTCAACTGCATGGAAATCAGTCTAACAACACATTCCGGTGGTTCTGATCACCTGTTTTGGGCTCTGCTCCTGCCTTCTGATGGTGCAGAATCTGCGCCATGAAAAGTGCTTCCTAAACATGCGCTGAAGCCACCACATGGGATAGGATAGCAAAGGCGACTATTTTTAGTTAATGTTCAATGGGTGAAATTTTCTCACCCGTTCAACATTTTTGCGTGGTTTTTGGTGTTGACAGCACGGTTTATAGAATAGTAAAATGTGTTGGTAAAACTATTACCGCCTGTTTTAAAAATAGCGTGGCTAACAGTATTGAGCCCTAGATACCTCTTCTACCTAATCTCAGCAGATCTTTGTTCTCTAGTTCGGTTGGATAAAGCTGTATAACTATTTACATTATAAAATCACCGCTCTCCACCATATAGGGCTGCTAAAAACTATCCGTTTCCAACAGAGAGGGTTTTGCTCCACTTCTGAGCCACTTCTCTGCCCATTTTGCTCCAATCATGTGCCAATGTTGCTCCAATTTTGGTCCCATTTTGCTCCGTTTTTCGTTTTTTTTCACCATTTCCTTGCTCTAAGACTTGGAACGCCATTTCTTTTGCTCCATAAGTCAATACAGTAATAAAACACTGGAGAAATCTTAGCACATTTGTTCCCTAGAATAATATAGGACTTGGAGAGTTTATCATATTGGAGACGTGAGTGCCTATTTAGCACCTGATTCATTCTATAGCAGTTGTTTATATATATGATCAAAAGTACTAGGATCAGCCAGACATTCACCTCTCTGTAAATAAGGGAGATACTAATAGGGCAGGGGTTGTGTATGATATATATATATGCATGCATCCCTCAGGCCAAAATGCTCACCCCTGTCTTATACTGTAAAATTAAAGAAAACATCACTTAAAAATCAGCTGTCTATTTAAAAAACGAATAGGAGGTTTTATCCATTTAAATTTCTCCCCTTCCTGTTAACTTCCATCTTGAAAGGACTGACACAATTATACCTTTGTATCAATGTATTCCACCCCTCTGATACTGATAGTTTTAGCAGCCTCTGATGGTGGAGAGGTGATTTTAGAATTGTATTTTCTGGACATGTAAATACTATATATACTGGAGACCTGATCTAAGTGTAGTAACAACTTTAATAAGAAAACCGATAAACAAAATCCAACAGCCCCCTTCAGGATGTCTACTCACAAGGTCAATTTCTTTTAAAAGTTTATGTAAGATCCAAAGATCATCATCTCTCGGTCGGCAGTCAAAGTCAATGACCCTGTACATGGGTCCTTTGGCTGCCACATATTCCTGGACCACAAGGCCACTTTGTGTGTGTTTCCACATACTTCCATTCCAGTTGACACTCTGAGCAGATATTACATTAATCATTTGCGTCATTTGTATGACATTTTCAATCCTTTGCAAGCTAAAGAGGTTTCTATTTTTCTGTCTGTCTATCTATCTATCTATCTATCTATCTATCTGTCTGTCACTGTGCCAGTCATGTCTGTATCTGTCTTTGTTTGGATACTTGTTGTATCTTTTTCTGCCTATCTGTGTCCTTTTGTCTTTCTGTGTCTATGTCTGTCTGTCTATTTGACTGTCTGTCTTATTTAATGTTCTGATTTACCTTTTCTCAGGATGTTGTACTTACATTGTATGATCTTATTTTTCTTCCTTTCTAGTCATCGAACAGATCGAACTGGAGGAACGGCTAAATCTGTAAGGTGCAACATGTCATTTACACTTCTCTATTACCCTCATATCACTTAAACATTTCCCCCTGATGTCTGCGGGATTGATTGAGGTGTAAAATGTATCACACATTCTGATACGTGTAAACACTGACTATATGTATGAAGTATTTGCAGAAATTATTATGTGATATTCACATAATACAAATTCTTGGAAAAATCATTTTACAAACGTCTCTGACGATAGTTGGTACACTAGCTAAATGCTAGAAAATATGTTATTAAAAAAATTACAGATGCCATTAATAAACTAAAAATGAGTAATTCTAGAGCAAACTAAGGGAACCATAGAGGAGAAATGACAATTCCCACTGATATACATGAAGCCCCATTCAAATCTCAGCCCTTTGGATGCTTAGCTGTGTGCTGGACATCTCCCTAGCATTCAAGGGGTTACACAAACCAGTTTACCACTACTGTGAATTTAGATAGTGAGCTTAACCCCACAAATGCTAGGAAGGTCTCCATCACATTCAGGGGGTTAGAGGCTTCATTTAAATCAATAGAAATGTTTATTTGTTACCAAGTTTTAGCTGAAGAGCTAAAGGCATCAATTATGATCTGTTAACCCCTTAACCCACTGTATGCTATAAGGAGGTATACAATTAACCCCTTGCATGACAGAAAGTTTACAACAATGTGGTGTTCTGTGAATAACCATTTCAATTCCTCATAAGTGCACAGGAATTTATACCTGACTGTTTAACCCCTTGCAAGCTGGAAAGGCATAATTCATGAATAAGTGACCTATTATATGACAGAAAGTCAAATAAAGGTGTTAATTACTTAGGTGTACATTACTTAGGTGTATATTTCTGTGCAATGTACTGTGCAACTATGAGGCATTCAGGGGTTAATCACAGAACAACTAATTTCTGTACAGCTGTTTGGCATACAAGGGGTTGATAACTGTTAACTTATGCCTCTATGGAATACAGTGGGTTAAGGGGTTAATATATGACCATTTATGCCTTTTTAGCAATTCATACAGTGGGTTAATACAAGTTTACATACAGTGAAGTTGATGCATGATTAACCTGTTATTTAGGAAGCTCTGCCTGCTCATGCACTGTCATGTGGGCTACAAGTACAAAGTCATAGGGGTAATAGGGTGGGGGCAGGGGGACAGAGTGGGGAAAAGAGGTGGGAGTTTCTAGAGTTGCATTTAACTCTCTGATTGTCAGGACCCTCTGCCAATGGTATTGCCAGTTGAGGACCTTGAGATCTTCACAGGGCATTACCATTGGCTAGAGGGGGAAGGTCCTGAAAACCTATTGAAAGAAGCGGGAGGCATGCTTGCATTTGCAGGGAAGATGGAACAGAGGGAGCTTTTTCACATGCTGTACTTGAATGGGTTAAGCTGTATCGGCAAGTAAGTCTTATTTTCACATCGGATTGCACTGGGGGAGGGAGGCAAGGTAGCTGGCAGCCCTAATTCTTTTTTTAATTCAGCAAAAAACTCTCGTGTATAATACGCACCCCCCACTTCACATAAGGTGAAGACGGGTAAAATTGTGCGTATTATACCTGAGATTTTATGGTAATGTGTGTTTGGTGCCCCTGCATTCTATTTGCTCTCTACTAACTTTTGAGTGACATACACTAGTGCATACTCTTACATCAGTACTTAAACTGTAAAATGATCCTATTGTCTAGCATATATTCAGGGCTCTTTAGGAACAGCAGCCCAGGGCCTTCTGTCAGAAGGGGCCCCACCAATGTCAAGGTAAACTGTAAGAAATATTAACCCACTGGATTTTCCTTTTCCCAGTGCTAAGGAGTACACAGTACAGTTTGATCAATGTGTTAGTATATCTAGGTGTGAAAACTCAGAATTGTGTGAACCCAGGTGTGAACACTCGGTATTGTGTAAAACAGGTAAAGATACTTAGCATTAAGTGAAGCTGAGTTTGAACACATAACATTCAAAAGATCTAAATGTAAGATGAAAATTGTGTGAGGCTCCTATTAATTTTGTTTGGAGAGGAAAACTGGCGTATGTATTATTTAAGCCTTTGGATGATAAAGAGGTGTCTAAAGCATTATGAAGCAATATGTTGGAGACATTTCTACCATACAAGGATGAAAGCAGGAGTGGACAATATGAGGCACTTCAGCTGCTACCAGGCTACAACACCCATCATCCCCTGCCAGTTGTTGGCTGAATGGGAATGATGGGAGTTGCAGTCTGGCAGAAGCTGAAGGACTTCATCTTGCCCATCTCTAGGTTAAGGGCACCTTAATCTTTATTCTATGCACAGAGCCCAGGAGTAGAAAAATATGGTGCTGTGTGTATTTGTTTAGTAACACAGCCACACAAATCTATCCACAACAGCAGGAAAAGTGTGACAATATAAACATACCTGGGAACTTTTTCTACTGGCCTCCCCATAGGGGGAGGCCTGTGTTTGCCATTGAGGGAGACAAATGACGCAATTTGTGTCAAAAGGGGTGGGGCTTAATCACGACTGGGGGTCGGGGCTTCAGAAATGTGTTAAAAATATAGGCAATAGGCTGGGGAAGGAGGAAAAGTGGGCGGGGAGTTGGTGTAACTGACAGAGAAGAAGCACCAATGGGCAGAGTTTCTTAAGAAGCAGCCCACACCCTGGAGAATCAGACTCTGCTCTGGAGACCCGGTAATGCAGAGTCAAAACCGAAGTCTCTGGGGCAAATCCGAGAGCTCCCAACTATGAATATTAGTATAAATTTAATGTATCTTCCTCAGATTTGTGAAGAAGCAAATGCTAGCAGCAAGTTACATTTGTTTTCTGTGCCAGGCCCCAGAGAACCACATCAGGGATTGCCCAACACATGAGGGAAGTGTAATATCAGCGTAGTTTAGCATTGAGCAGACATGCTGGATCAGATATGATCAACCTGTTAAAGGCAAAAGCACAAATAATGCCTCTTTGTTGGGGGGAGCTTTGTTGGGTTGGGCAAATAAATCAATTTCATTTATCTTTCCTCAGATATATGAAGACTCTACCAAAAGGTTATGTCTGTTTTCGGTGCCAAGTCCCAGGGCACCACATCAGGAATTGTCCAACATGTGAGGTAAGTGTATATCATCTTAGTTTAGTGCATGCGCATTGAGCAGACAAGGAATGTCTTCTTGGGTGTTACTAACTGTGGTCAGGTGATGCTGCTCTTATCACTTGCTAGAGAGAGAGATGTAGCTGTCTGTCATCTAATATATTAGTTTATTTCTTTTTAGTTTTTGATTTTATTTTTTTAGTCATTTTTTTTTTTTTTTTAAAGGGATAGTAATGTTTTACAATAAAAGCAGCTCTAATGGATCTTCATAGTGTTTGGGCCATGGAGAGTGTTATTTCAGTTATATTCAGAGTTGTAGTTCAAGAGTAATTGAATGATAAAGTACCCCCATCCCTTTTACTGATGTAACACTACTCATCTCAGAGAAGCAAGACTGTCCAGATAGATCGCAGAGAGGGACAATCTTCAGTGAGCATAAGGGAAAAACCAGAAACACTTGTCTTATGCTTATGCTCACAGTAAGAAGATTATCCGTTGCTGTGAGCTGTCTGGTCCCAGGACCAGATTCCACATCTGAGAGGAGGCAGCTTACACTAGGTAAAAGGGGTGGGAGGGGAATACTTTATCATTCAATTACTCTTGAACTACAACTTTGACAGTATTGAAATAACACTCTCCATGGCTCAAATACTATAAAGATTAATTAGAGCTGCTGTTTTTGTGAAACATTACTATCCCTTTAAAAAAAACTAATAAAGAGATAAAATCAAAAGCTAAAAAAAATAAACTAATATATTAGATGACAGACATCTAACTGGGAGTCTGACATGAGCTGTGTGACTGAGGCAGACTTGATAGACAGCAGACTACGCTGAGAATGTTGTTGAGGGTTAAGGCAAGACATCACACTCCATCAGTTGTATACTGTAGAGAGCAAAAACACACACAGTAGTTGACTAATTAATATTTTTCCCCAAAAAAGTGAAAGGTCATACAGGAAATTTTTCTTAGTTATCGTCCATCCCTTCTTGTGAGAAATCACCAAGAAGGGGGTTGTGGATTTTATTTATTGTTTTCTTTTTATTCAAGTTGTTGCTACACTTATATCAGGTCCCCAGTTTGTGATCTCCAGTTTTCTTTTACGTATTTGCAGTTTCTTATACTTCATGCAAGAGAACTCATCTTGTCTACAGGATTGAGCATCGGGAAATTGGTATTTATTACCAAAAGGACATTTGATGAACTATGTGGGATTATACATTTTAATTATGTTGGATTTTAGCATTTTATGAAATATTTTGTTTAATGTAAATACTTATGCAGTTTTATACGATCAAGTTGGAGAACAAAGATCTGATGAGATTGAGTAGTTGGGGAATCTAATCTTTAAAACTGTTAATTTGTTAGTAAAACAAAAGGCATAAATATACACAGTATAAATACATATAATTTACGGAGCCTAAAATTTTTGCAAATACCAGGTGCACAGAAGAGAATTTATAGAAATGGCTTCTTATTTCTATGCATATAGGACAAGCTGCCTGTGTAAAGGCAATGACACTGTACATGTGTCATTTGGCTGCCACACATTCCTCAGCCACAAGGCCACATTGTGTGTCACTATTGATACAGTCCAAGGGAGGTTACTGATAGTCCTGTAACACCTTCCAGTTTTCTTTCCACAGACTTCCATTCCAGTTGCCACTCTGAGAAGAAATGGCATTAATCATTTGTGTGTCCCTCATTACAAGCTGGTATAAATAACATAGGAAGGCAAGTTTCTCAGATGTGCTAACACATTAAATAATGTTATGTACTTTTAAATGCCATGTAATCCAAGCAGCATCTGGAATCAAATCTTTATTTCTCATGTTGTCCTTTATTGAGATTTGTTCTCTCCAAACTCACATTAGAATTCACAGACGAAAACCACCAAGTGAAGTAAAACACGTCAGTCATAGTACACAGAGTTCCACACACCAAGCTGGAAAATCAGCCATATTACCTGTGACTGTTCACACAGCCATAGGTAAGTTTGATTACTGGATAACAAAATGAGTTGTGAGGAGCACACATCAAGCACAAACAAGATTAAGTGTCTTGTTCTAAGGCATGGTAACCTCTCAATGGTGCTACAACTCACGTTTTTCACTCCCATGTGCCATTGCAGAGAGGAAATCTCCATATCCATATCAGACTGGTCCCGCCCACAGACAGTCCAGCTCCGAAATGTCAGGCAAATCCTCTCCGCACTAGAGAAACGGCAAACCCACAGACATACATTTCGGCCTATGTGAGCCTCGTCAGTGTGGTGCAATCAAATCCCTCTAGGCACATGGAAGCAAGGGCCCATGCCAGGGATGCCCTTATACTTAGGGAGACAAAAAGAGTTGTGAGGAGCACACATCAAGCACAAACAAGATTAAGTGTCTTGTTCTAAGGCATGGTAGCCTCTCAATGGTGCTACAACTCATGTTTTTCACTCCCCTGTGCCAGTGCAGAGAGAAAATCTCCATATCTATATCCATATCCATATCAGACTGGTCCCGCCCACAGACAGTCCAACTCCAAAATGTCAGGCAAATCCTCTCCACACGAGAGAAACTGCAAAACCACAGACATACGTTTCGGCCTATGTGAACCTCATCACTGTGGTACAGCCAAATCCCTCTAGGCACATGGAAGCAAGGGCCCATGCCTGGGATGTCCTTATACTTAGGGAGACAAAAAGAGTTGTGAGAAGCACACATCAAGCACAAACAAGATTAAGTGTCTTGTTCTAAGGCATGGTAGCCTCTCAATGGTTCTACAACTCACGTTTTTCACTCCCATGTGCCATTACAGGGAGGAAATCTCCATATCCATATCAGACTGGTCCCACCCACAGACAGTCCAGCTCTGAAATGTCAGGCAAATCCTCTCCGCATGAGAGAAACGGCAAAACCACAGATGTACATTGTCTCCCTAAGTATAAGGGCATTCCAGGCATGGGCCCTTGCTTCCATGTGCACCACATTGATGAGGCTCACATAGGCTGAAATGTATGTCTGTGGTTTTGCGGTTTCTCTCGTGCGGAAAAGATTTGCCTGACAATTTCGGAGCTGGACTGTCTGTGGGCGGGACCAGTCTGATATGGATATGGAGATTTCTTCTCTGCAATGGCACAAGGGAGTGAAAAACGTGAGTTGTAGCACCATTGAGAGGCTACCATGCCTTAGAACAAGACACTTTATCTGGTTCTTGCTTGATGTGTGCTCCTCACAACTCTTTTTGTCTCCCTGATTATTGGATAAAAATTAGTATATTAACATGTACATTTTTCCATTAATCTAAAATATTATTTATTTAAAGGAATAATAACGCTTTATTATGAAACTCATTGTGAGGCTAATACATTAAGCCAGTGGTTTCCAAATATTTTTATATGATGCCCCCCTTTTAGTTTTCACCAAATCTTTCTGCCCTTCACCCCCATCATTTTATTGAAGTAAATGTAACCTGTCATAACATATTTATAATATTCTTTATTTACATTTTTTTTATTTTGAAATCTATTATCAAGATATCAGTTCATTATACTTCCTTTTATTTGTTCAAGCCAGTTTGAAAAAATAATTTCTCATGTCCTCTGTGGAACACAGGAACCATGGGGTAAAGTATCTTTCAGCAGGAACTTGACTAAAAAGGCTCTTAGAGAGACTGAGAATTGTAGAAAAAAGTTGAAGACTAGGTGCTCTGCTGGTGTGGCTAGTTAATAAAAATCTATGTAAACCAACATAGAAGAAGATCCCTTTAACAGCTGATACCATCCCAAACTTCTCCATTGTAACAATACGGATCCAGCTCGAGGCAAACTCGTACATTTCCACCATACACAGCCATAAACCAGTCCACTTTCCAGTATATAGATACAAGTACGCTGAGGCCTAGTAGTAGGGCGTTTCCACACAAATGCCAATGATCCACAAGCACAAACAATGCTACTATATTTAACACCTTCTAAGCATACTGACATCCCATACAAACAAACAGATGAGAAGGAGGATATGAATAAAAATTTGGTTCTTTATTTCTTAAGGCACACAGCATAAAAAGTGAGCAATTACAGGACTTACATACGATCACATTAGTCCATTCCTAACGTGTTTCAGAGACACACAGGCCTTCTCATCCGTTTGTTTGTATGGGATGTCAGTATGCTTAGAAGACGTTAAATATAGTACCATCCCAAACTTGGTGTGAATAGTCTGTGTCCGAATAGAAGAAATTGTGTTGTTTAGGGTATATTAGAATATATACATTAGGGGTATGTAGTGGAACTTTTACATTGTACACTGCATGGGATTTTCATTATTTATATTATATTTTGTATGTTCAAGAATAATATATTATAGGGTTAAGCTGTTACTTCCATCCAGCTGATCTGAATTGAGACGTGGAGTAATGAACTCTGGGAAAGTATAAAATCCAATCTTCCAAGGAACAATTTAATTCCCTGATGAAGTGCCCAGGAGGCAACCCCTTGAATGCTAGAGCACTTTCCGGTATTCTATCTATCTATCTATCTATCTATCTATCTATCTATCTATCTATCTATCTATGTCTGTTTGTCTAGCTATTGATCCACTTTTTTTAAGTCTGTCTGTCACTGTGCCAGTCATGTCTGTATCTGTCTGTATGTCTGTCTTTGTTTGGATATTTGTTGTATCTGTTTCTGTCTATCTGTATCCTTTTGTCTTTCTGTGTCTGTCTGTCTGTTTATTTGTCTGTCTGTCTTATTTAATACTTTGGTTTACTTTTTCCCAAGATGTTGTACTTACTTTGTATGATCTTATTTTTCTTCCTTTCTAGTAATCAAGCTGATGGAGCTGGAGGAACGCTGCAACTTAAGGCCTTCCAATTGCTTTGGACTACAATTCACCACATCCCCAGCCAACCAGCTGTTGCAGTGATTTATGATGCTCATCCCTGGCTCAGACTGCCCACTGCATTATAGGACATCATCCTATCAGTGAAGTACTTATGGACACAATATCATTCTGTGTTATCTGTCAATACAAGGTCTAGCTGTAAAAAAAATCTGCTGCTTTGTTGTATGCAATAAATAGGTTATTCTTTGACAGCTGAACATGTATCCAACTCAGGGCATTACAATGCATTAGATACTTCTCTAGCACCAAAGAGTTAAAGGACCAGAAGAATATGCAGGTGTCTAAAGCATTATGCAGCAATTTGTTGGAGACATTTCTACCATACAAGGATGAAAGCAGGAGTGGACAATGTGAGGCCCTTCAGCTGGTACCAGGCTACAACTCCCATCATCCCCTGCCAGTTGTTGGCTGAATGGGAATGATTGGAATTGCAGTCTGGCAGCAGCTGAAGTGCTTCATCTTGCCCATCAAGGGCACCCTTTTCTTTATTCTATGCCCAGAGCCCAGAAGTAGAAAAATATGGTGCAGAGTGTATTTGTTTAATAACTCAACCACACAAATCTATCCACAACAGCAGGAAAAGTGTAACATAATAAATACCTATTTAATATATCTTTCCTCAGATATATGAAAACTCTAACAAAAGGTTATGTCAGTTTTCAGTGCCAAATACCAGAGCTCCATATCAGGAATTGTCCAGCACATGAGGTAAGTGTATATCATCTTAGTTTAGTGCATGTGCATTGAGCAGACAAGGAATGTCTTGGGGGGGGGCAATACATCATATAACCTCCAAACAATTTCTTATTAAGTTCAGCAGGAACTTTTTTTTTTATTCCAAAATTTTTATATATACATCATAAATATTACAAACAGTTTTTAAATTAAAGACTTACATATCTAAATACATACAAATACGTAGTCACATAAGTGATCACTGTCTGGTTCCCCCCCCCCACCCAAAGTTATCTTTTCTCTATGGCACCTACCCTTACGGGAATTATATTAAATCCATGAGTTTGTCATTTTGCACATATTGAGTCCAAGTCGCCCATATCTTTTTATAAAGACCTATTTTGCCACTCTTCACATAGAAATAATATTCCATATTGGCCTGGTATATAATCTGTTTATGATTTCCATCCATCCCGGAGGGTCACACTTACACCAATTCTTAGAGATACAAATTTTTACCGCTGTTAAGATATTTATTACTAAGAACCTTAACCATTTATTACAATCATCTAATTCTAAGTGGAACAACTATTTCTGCAGGTTTAACTTAAATCCTAAACCTGTCAATATGGAAATCAGCCTTGTAACTTGTTGCTGTATTCCATCTAATTTATTACATTTCCACCAGATATGAAAAAGTGTTCCTTGATCTTGACCACATCTCCAACAACTACCTGATCCTGTTTCTACAAATTTACTCAGTACCTTTGGAACAAGGTACCAACAATGGATTAGTTTCTAGAAATTTCCCTGAAGGTTAATTGAATATACTGCCTTCCTAACTTAATTCCACACACTAACCCATTTTTCCAATGGAAAAGTTAACCCCAAATCCCTTTTCTATTTCTTAATTGCCAAGGGTAATATATCATCTTGGTCTCCTAAAAACTTTATTAATCTAGAAATTATTTTATCCTTTTTCATCTTCTCAATGAATTAATCTAATCTCGACTTTACTCCCATCAAATTTCCTCTAAAAAAACTTTGAATTCTCCAATATGAAATCAGTTCTACTCCTGGGAGGAGATACTTTGACTGAATTTCATTGAAACCCAGCATGGATCCATTTCGTGAGATAGCTGCTAACTTAGTAATGTTGCTAAGTACCCCCTAGATAAATCCAAATCTTGGATATAGTACTTCAACACTCCTATTGGGGTGTAACGGGTAACAAACTCTCCACACTGCAGAATTCCCCTTATCTTTGCCATTGTTTTAATTGCATCCCTTATCACTGGACTTGGGAAATTTAATAACTTAAGTATTGAAGTTCTTAGCCAAAACAACTTAATTGGATCCTTGTCCCATATTTGAGAGGAATCATAATGAAACCAACCTAAGTTTTTATCCTTTTTAAACTCCCATTGTAAAACATACATAAGCATAGAAGCCTCGTGTAATATCTTTATATCTGGAAAACCAAACCCCAGTTGTTTATAATTCCTTTACATAACACTTTGTTTTATTCTAGATTTTTTGATGCCCCAAACAAAAGAGAGTAATATTTTGTTCAGTTTATTCAAATATATGACCGGGACACCTAACGGAATGACTCTAAACAAATATAATATCTTCGGTACCAGATATGCTTTCAACATATTAATTCTTCCCAACCAAGAAACTTCAATCACCCTCATACTGTTAATCTGCAAGATTAGATCTTTAATCAAGAGCCTATCATTAAGATCCAGCATTTGTTCTAAATTAATCATCAGTTTTATTCCCAAATAGTCTTTACATTTGCTCTCCCACTTAAAATGGTATTCATCCTTTAGTTGTTGTAATATTTGTGGTGCCAAAAAGGCTGACATAACTTGAGTCTTTGATAGGTTCAATTTATAGTTAGAATATCTACTATATTCATTAATAACCAAAAGTACTTCTGGGATTGATTTCTTTGGGGATGTTAATGTAAGTATTACATCATCCGCCTAGAGTGTTATTTTATTACTCTGTTCACTTCCGTCTATACCCATTATTTTATGTGAATTTCGTATCATAGCCGTCACTGGTTCAATTGATAGTGCGTATAGCATAGGAGCTAAGGGACACCCCGTCTCGTTCCATTATTAACTTCAAAGAAGGTTGATTTCAACATCGGGCCGTTTACCCTTATAGTACTATTAACATACAAGGTCATAGTACTCTTTTTAAAGAAGCCTTATAACCCAAATACTTCCAGGGTCTCAAACAAGAAGTTCCAACTGACTCTATCGAAAGCCTTCTCGGCATCCAAGGCCAAGAAGACAGTTGGAACCAAGGACTAGTTAATACCTGATATTAAATTTAACAGTTTACTGGTGTTGTCCTCCTCGGACATTACCAATTTTAATGTTTCGGCTAAGATCTTCGAATATATTTTGATAATTTTGATATCTAAATTTATAAGGGAGATTGGCCTGTAGTTAATAACAAAACTGGGATCCTTCCCCATCTTCAATGTAGGACAAACCAAAGCTTGAAGCATTTCCATTGGAAAAACTCCTTTATTCACAATTTCATTAAACACCCTCAACAATACTGGGGAGATCAGCTGGTCCAGGCTCTTATAGAACATCGCTGAATATCCATCTAGGCCGGGTGATTTTCCCTCTTTTAAGACTGAAATAGTCCCCTTAATTTCCTCCAATGAGAATGGTTTATTTAAATTTGCTACCTTTTTCACTTCAGTTTTGGGCAACCCTATTTTCTTCAGGTATTTTCCTATGTGATACCCTTGGAAAATCCTCCCACTTAATATTATATAGCGAATGGTAATATGTTCTAAACATCTCTGCTATATGTTCAGGGTCCAAGGCCACTTTATCCCCTACAACTAGTTTATGAATTCTCGGATCTGTATTTCTTAATTTGATTTTGTTTGTCATTATCTTATCCACACGATTATTACTGTAGTACCATTTCTGTTTTTCCACAAAAATGGCTTTCTTACGTTTTTCATCTGTCTTATTTTTTATCTCTCTCTGATCCTTTTTGATTTCTTCTCTAAGGTTCAACCTCGGATCATCTTTGTTCTTCCCCTCTAACTTAGCCAATGCTATATAAATATCCGAGAGCATTTTTCTCTTTGTTTCCTAATAATCACTTCTTTTTAAATAAAATATTCCCTTATTGTACATTTTAATGCCATCCACAGCATAGTATCAGAGACGGTATTGTTATAATTAATCTGCAGATATTGTTGTACCTCCTAATATTGCTCTTTTTTTAATTTTTCAGCAAACAGATTGAATTAATTTAATCTCCAATCTGACCTATTACCATAGCCCTTATTATTTCTGGAAACACTGGTGCATGGTCGGACCATGACATATTTCCTATACGCGTAATCCTTCAAATTTCCCATCCTCGTGTAAAAAGCGTCAATCCTAGAATAGGATAGATGACTGTTGGAAAAAATGTAAAATCTTTTTCTGTAGGGTGCTGTAATCTCCAAATGTCATACCAGTTGTTTTTAAACAGACATTTAGATAGATTTACAGTGTTAACTTGTGCTCTCTGATCTGGCCTTTTACCTCCCATCATCCTCTTGTCCATATCGACATCAGGAACACTATTTATGTCCCCTCCAACTATCAATATTTCTTTAGCTATCTTTTCCGTTCTCACTATTATCCCCTCAAAAAATGTAACGGGGTATTCATGTGAAGCATAGTTGTTAACTAATGTGTATACAAGGTAATTCAACTTACAAATCAGTGTTAGATACCTGCCACTACTATCTTGCTCACGATGTATAGATTCAAATTTAACTTCCTTAGAAATTATTATTGCTACTCCTCTTTTCCTAGTATCTTTCAGTCCTGCACCATATGCCACAGGAAACGTCTTATATCTCCAATAAGTGATTCCTTCAAAATCCCAATGGGTCTCCTGTACGAAACAAACATCCACTCTTTCCTTATTGATCATCTCATGCAGGTATGCTCTTTTTTCTGGGGAGTTTAATCCTTGCGCATTAATAGTGACTAACCTCAAGGTCATATGACCTCCTCAACAATCCCGTAATGCCATAATAAGGGGAGTTCCCTCCATGTGAGTCCCCGGCCAGTGCTCTCTGATACACCATTCACACGTTCTTCATTCAAATCGCTCATATTCCAAGGGTACGTATAGTCTCGGACACATATGAAACCCTAATACACCATTCAGCCCTACATATATATCCCTCATAATCACAAGGTGTATATAATATTGCATCCTGTCTCTCTCAACCATAAAAAAACAGAGAACAAACAGGTGTAAGCAACCAAAGAACAATATCTCAACTTCCAAAGGGACAGCAATGTCCCCAAAAAAAACCCAGAAACGAAACCGTAGATGAAAGGAGGAAGATAAAAAAAAATACTCAGAGAGCCCACTCGCATCCCCCAAACCCCAGTGGGAAGGTCCCCGCTCCATCCCCTATCCACCCACAAGCCGCAAAGCCATCAGAGGCAGAATCCAATCACATGACCAGACGCTGCCCTCCTGGAGCGCCGACACCGAGACATCCAAAAACAAACACCCCATCGGAACGGTCCACATCGCACACCTGGCCACTAGCACATGCCGTAGACCGCCCCAACGAAGGATCTGCAGTCGGACACCCCAATGCCAGCACCCCAGAAGAACCGCCACCCAATCGCGGAAGCAGAGTCCCGCACAGTGAGCCTTATACCTAACAAATGAGAACGGGGAAACCCACCACTCATGCCTCCCAAACCACAAGGACACGAATCAATGCATCAAGCACCCTCCTCCCCCATCCACAACCCCGCCCCTAGTCCATCCAGGACACCGCAATTCCCTTAACTTGGCAAAGTTCCCATCTTCACTTGTATAACTGTTACAATAAGAAACAATATGTACCAGTTTCACCAATCCCCAGGAAGGATTAGTTCCACCCCCTCAACCCAATCTCCCATGGGGAACGGTGAACCAGGACAAAAATGATTCCTCCCGTCATCCCAACAGTTACGCTCACCCCCCTAACCTGTGCTTGGACGATACAAAAACCCTGCTGAGACATTGAACCCCCCATCCGGGGTCGCACGTGCTGAGAAGCGCTCCAAGCGTTGAGCTACGAGCGCAACCACAGATAAGGAGCCCCATCTATCTCCCAACCAAAAAATTTGATACCTGATCTGAATCATCAACCAAGCCCTGGATGTATATCACCAGATAGTTGTCACAATATCTGGGTCTCGGCGTCCAGCTCCCAGGCTGAGCACCTCGCCACCAAGACACGTGACAACCCTATAACCCTCTTCCAAAACAAACGGTAAGAATCAATAATAAATAACCAAGAGGAACCCCCTCATAACCATATGGATCTCCATTCTCATCACCCTAAAATCTCCCCTTTGCTCTCCACGTATCCCAGACAATACCATAATAAACTACAAACCCCCAGTAATTTTTATTTAAACCCCTATCCATAATTTAGGCAGCGAATCTCAACCATAAATATAAATCATATAGGCCTTAACAGTTACCCATTCCCCTCAGTGAGTTCTAGTGTATTCCCCTAGTATAAATTAGCCCTAACCTACCACTTAAAGTGACTATCTATGTTATTCCACTCTTATTATTATCAAATTCCAGTTCCTACTCTTAAATAGTCTTTTATAATCTTTCTACCCCCTTACTCCATTACAGTCTTAAATATAACCAAAAACACAGTGCTTCCACCCTATTATTGTCTATCCTATCTATGTTTCCATAGCTTTAAACTTACTAATATTCTCCAAAAATAAACTAAAGAAATTCCTAGCTTACTTGTCCACCCTTAAATCAATTTCAACCTTTTAATCCAAATTCCTACCTTCTAACCCTTCCAAAACTCACCAAGTGACTTACTCCTTAATCCTCTTATTACCTCACCTACTATCCTACATATTAAACCTCTATGGCATCCTTTTCCTTCATTGCTCCTCTAAATAATTTCAAGTGTCCAATTCTCCCTCTATAAATTTAAATTAAAGTATTAGTAATGTCTGAAAAAAACTTTTTTTTACATTTAGAAGAGCTTAAAAAGCTGATCTAAATGCAAAAAAACGTATCTCTTAAACCGCTATGGTTTAAGAGATAAGGGCGTTTAAACTTTGATTTCTCCTACTGACAGCTGTAAATCTGTCAGCAGGAGATCCGTGTCGGTTGACACGCTGGCGCTTGAGAAGTGCCGAGATCTCGTTACTTACACAAAATCTCTTCATTGTAATGGTCTAAAACGTGTGCCTAGTGTTCAGGCACACGTTTTAGACCATTACAATGAAGGGATTCCGTGTAAGTAACGAGATCCCCGCACTTCTCAAGCACCAGCGTGTCGACCGACACGGATCTCCTGCTGACAGCTTTACAGCTGTCAGTAGGAGAAATCAAACTTTAAACGCCCGTATCTCTTAAACCATAGCGGTTTAAGAGATACGGTTTTTTGCATTTAGATCAGCTTTTTAAGCTCTTCTAAATGCAAAAATGTTTTTTTCAGACATTACTAACACTTTAATTACCTTCCTACAGCTTCATTAAATTACAATTAAATGTGCTCTCATAAACACTCATCCTACTAATCTTCCACCTTTACTACCTTCCAAATCACCTTCATCTTACACTTATACTTCTAAGAATCCTAACTGCTCCTACATACAATATGCTATAATTCCTAATATGGAGAGAGTGGGGAGAGAGCAAAAAGGGAAACACATACAGTAGGGTCCCCGTCCTAAACACAGGGGAAAGTACCCCTCGCACAGAAGGATACTCCATCCAGTGAAGTCCCTTGTCTGGAATTAAAACCCTCCAGGAGCAGCCCCACCGCGAGCCTGCCCTGCACGACTCCCTGGCCGCCCCCCACCCCACAGGGATCCGCAGTCCTTAAACCAGCAGTCCCTGTAGGGTGAGGGAGCAACAGGAACCCCGTGCAGTGACAGGCTGCTACCGATCCTCCCATGATGTGGGCCCTCCTACCCAACCCAAAGGTAAAAATACCATCCTATACCCCCTCCTGCTGCTGTGACTCTCCCCTACATCATCTCACTTGGGATCCCCCGATTCACAGCTGCTCCAATTTTTCTTTTGCAGCCCGGGGATCAGAGAACCCAAAGGTTTGATTATGGAACTCAAAACTCAGTCTAATGGGAAATAACCATCTGTACTGAATCTTGCTTTCCCTCAGACAGGCTGTAACCTCACCAGAACTTCTCCTATGATTTCTTGTGTACAGTTACAAATCCAAGTACAATCTAATTCCTTTATAAAGTTCAACCACAGATCTTGTTCTAAATTCCTACACTAGCATATCCTTTAAAGAGAGGTTGTTAAAACAGATTATTATGTCCCTTGGCTTATCGACATAAGCAGAATCCTTAGATTTAAATAACCTATGTATGGTTTCAAAGGGGAATGCTCCCAATGTATCTTTGTTCACTTATGTTGCCAACATATTTAAACAGTATGCTTCAAGTTGGTCGTCAGCTATGTCTTCTGAAATTGCTTTTATCCTTAAGTTCCTTCTTCTTGACCTTTCCTCCAAATCTGCCGTCTTATATTCTATTCTGCTCAGATCCTTTTTTAAAACTTTGTTCTCAGATTTCACTATATCCAGATCTTGTGTTAGATATTGAAGTCCTCCTGACTGCGTTGTCAAGTGTTCTGATATATGTACTATCTCCTCTTTCAACTCAAATAAATTTGTCTTAACGTCCATACTGAGTTTCTCTCTCAGCCCCTCTAAGGCTTGGAATAGCATGGATTCTGTGATGCCCATCTGGATTTCTAATATGCCTTCTATTCTAGAATCTACAGCATATGCTGTTGAGGGCTCTTTTAGTCCTTGAAGTGATTTCCTTCCTGCGTCATTAGCTTTCGGAGAATAGTATCCACTTATGGATTTAGAGATCTGGAACTTGTCCTTATCCTTTTTAGGAGGCATTGTAAGGGTTACCAATGTTATCAGACTTCAAACCACACAAATATAACCCCCTAATAACCCTTTGAGTGCCAGAGGGGTACGGAATGCATCGCTTTGCAATGCATTCTTACCCCTCTGGCACGGGTAAACCAAAGTCAATGATTTCTACCGTTTCTTCAACCATTCCTCCCTTATAGACTCTTTGTACCAGGAGAGTAGAAATAGACAAGTCCACCAATGATTTACAAACTTAGCCAAAGCATTGCTCCAATACCATTCATACTTTGGCAAAATTAAGCGTGTTAAGTGACAAAAGCTGTATTATGCAAAGCACTTGAGATAATTAAAAAATTATCATAAAGAAATATATATAATAGGGAATTTCCTTATTCACCAGCCCTTGTGCTGCTTTAATAATGGTATCTCCAGTCGAATAAAATTTCCAATAGGTTTGGAGCATATGTCAGTGTAGCCCTTCCAAGCTGAAGTTTCAGGAAAGCAGGAGTGGACAATGTGAGGCCCTTCAGCTGCTACTTGGCTACAACACCCATCATACTCTGCCAGTTGTTGACTGAATGGGAATGATGGGAGTTGCAATCTGGCAGCAGCTGAGGGGCTTCATCTTACCCATCAAGGGGGCCTTTTTCTTTATTATATGCCCAGAGCCCAGGAGTAGAAAAATATGGTGCTGAGTGTATTTGTTAGTAACTCAACCACACAAATCTATCCACAACAGCAGGAAAAGTGTAACAAAATAAATACCAATTTCATTTATCTTTCCTCAGATATATGAAGACTCTACCAAAAGGTTATGTCTATTTTCAGTGCCAAATCCCAGGTCACCACATGAAGAATTGTACAACAAATGAAACAGCTAGAAGAAGACTACCACAGAGATTCAAATGCAAAAAATAGAAGTATATAAATGTAGCAGATTACTGCATGAAGGACACCTGCCTTGGTTAAGTCCTTTTGTTAAACAAATTGAGTCACTTACTCTTAGGGTACAATGTCCTTTTATTGAGCACATAGCAACATTGGTCTCCACTAAAATGGCTCTACAGCTGTTGTAGTGGAGACAGAAATATGGGTTTCCCTAGTCAGTATATATAGAACTATGTAGGTCCTGGCAGTTGGACTCTTTCAGTTGGCCTCATGCAGTTATATAACAATGAAATCTATAAAACTTTGGGATCATCTCTAGCAGTTGCAGGGTCAGCGTCACCTATAGGCGAGGTAGGTGCTGGCTTAGGGAGCATATCTACTGGGGGCGCAGAGCCACAAGCACCTCATCAACTGCTTTGTGAAGGAAGGGAGAGAGGTTCCGCTAAGGTGACCACGTCATGAGTGATGTCTCAACAACTTTCAGAGGGTGTCACCAGTTGTAGCAGCAATGAAATATTACTAACCCCTTTTCACATAAATAAATTCAAGTCACAACCCAGTTTATGCATTAACCCCTACCGTGTCCCCTTGTAAGATTCTTACAAGAGGTTAGATCCGTACACTGGGTTACATACAGCTTTCTTCACACAAGGGGTTAATTCCATACATTGCGTAACTTACAGCTCTCTTTCATACAAGGGGTTAAATCCATACATTGGGTCACATACAGCTCTCTTTCATACAAGGGGTTAATACATACATTGGGTTAAATACGGCTATGTTACAAGGGGTTAATCCATGCAATGGGTTACACACACAGCTCTCTCCTACATAAGAGAGAATTGTATGTAACCCAATGTATAGATTAACCCCTTGTAAAAGCTGAATGTAACCCAATGTATGGGTTAACCCCTTGTATGCCACAGCATTGTATGTAACCCAATGTATGGATTAATCCTATGTATGACAGAGTGGTATGTAACCCAATGAATGGATTAACCCTATTGTATACCAGATTTGTGACAAACAATTCTATTAATTAGCGCATAAAAGGCGCTAAGTTAACAATCATTAAAAGAGGTGGGGTATAAGTGGACGGGGCATAAATGAAAGAGATGGAAGAGGCGGAGCCAAGAGGGTGGGAAAATAAGATTTTGCCTAGGGTGGCAAAAATCCTTGCACCAGCCCTGAGCATTTGGACATTGGCAATTCATCTTCACTGTTAAATCACCGTGTAGTTTAAACCCTGAGCACCTAGATATTCTAGACAATCTGGAAAAAAACAGAAGGAATCAGCGCCAACAATTCAAGTTACATTAATTACGCCTGCTGTTATTGGATCCTGATAGCTGCAGCTGTGTCGGGATATATCTACACGCACATCTATTCTATCTGGTGAGTTTTATCCCTCTTGCGGGGGTCACATTGGGTTATACCCACTACAGATCTACTCTCAGATTGGTTGTTTTTTCCTGTGCTTGTCTCTCAAGGATTCATTCATTTCCCAGCCCTTGGGTATTGTACATTCCATCGCGTGAATGTCTATCGAGAGTGAGCTTTATACCCAGGTCGGGCTTCTTTGAGCACATCTTTATATATCATCTGGTGAGTCTGGTTCATCTTAAGGAGGCTGTATTATATTACGCTTCTTATACAGATTTACCCTTAGATCAGATGTGTTATACATGTCTCTACAGTGATTACCCGAAATTCTGATGTTATTCTGAATGCCCGACTTCTATCAAGCGCACACCACTGTCTCTCCTTTTTGTTGCAAGGACTCATTAGACTCTCCTCATGTTACACTTGCATTGATTGATTTTCTTCTTGCAAGTGATTTTATGTTGCTATTTTTAATACATTTAGTGTACTTGAATTGTTGGCGCTGATTCCTTCTGTTTTTTTCTGCATGTACTTTTAGTGTTTAGGTGCCACCAATGACACCACGGATCTAGCTGCCATATACAGTATACTGTTTAATTTTTTGTTCTTTTTAATCACACAGTAGGCTGAATCTGAAGTAGGACATTTATACCGGAGAGCTTTACGTGTATTGTGTTTTTCTTTGTTCTAGACAATCTGAACACAAAAGCATTTTCCTGATACCGTAAGGAGACAAGGACACTTGTATTCTACAGTGTAGGACAGAGGACACTCTTTTACTTCTTGTCAGTGTTTATTGTGACAGTTTGTATAACAATCAGAGACTAATATGCACACCGCGTTACTTTTTGTGTGCATTATAAATTTGCGTGCATGCTGCTGTACGCCACCGTCTTATTCAGCGGGCAGAGCTTTGTCTTAGTTGGAGAACTTAAGCAATCCATCATGAGACGGGAGAAGCTTAATCCCAAATTGTGTGACCTGAAGATCAGTGATGCTGAGTCTGGGGAAGGTAAGACAAACCCCCACATTTCTGTGCAAGTGCCATATTCTCACAAAAGTGGAGCATTTCAGTGGCAAACCAATTGGATCACATGGTACAAAACATTCCCAGTGATATAAATTGGCTTTTTAACTCATTGGATACTACAGAGGTTTTCAACACATTCATTGCATTGGATTGATCACTAGCAATCAAGGGGCTCAAAGCCCTATTTAAATCTATGTTAATCTTCATTTATAACCTGTGGTGCAGCTGGTTTGCTCCACAATTGTTCCACTTTTTATTCCATGCGTATGGACCATAATGGTACAGCCAAGGAACAATGCATCTGGCAGGGGGTAGGGGGTGCAGTTGTGACAGGGACAAGCCTCCATGGGGGCCCAGTAGATTCTAGTTCCCTGGGTAATTATTTGAGCATTAGGAAGCCCAAAAAAATGTTAACAACTGCAGACGTCTAATGATTGACACCGCATACCATCGCCCCAATGAATAGTGCTCCCCATTTGTTTGAACTCTGACTAAAGGAGACATTTCACCCCATCATGATACAAATCCTAAAGCGCCATATGAATTTTTCCCTTGCTTCTTGGTAGGATCTGTAATTAGTTCTGGATGACATGTCCATGGAGGTGGATACCACAGTTCCTAGCAGGAACACAGGCAGAGCTGGATTTCCCAGTAGACAGAGTAGGCAGCTGCCTAAAGCTCCAGAGTTTGAGAGATGCCTCAGCTGTGCTGAATTGTGGGAGTGGCCAGAGCAATCTCAATATCCCAGCACCAGTTTTATACCCCTTTACAGGGCTATTATTTAACCATGTGGATGCTAAAGAGATCTCTCTTTCATCCACAGGGTTAATCCTTTGAGTTCCAGAGGGATACGCAGTGCATTGCAATGCAATGTGTTGCCTGCCTTTCTGGCACTCAAAAGGGTTTTTTGTCCCTGCTTGTTGTAGGCCAGAGGTATTTTCTGTGCCAGGAAATAATGGATGGGACTGTGGGAGGGGCATGTGAGGAGTTGGGGTGTGACCATGGGTGGAGCTAAAATCATCTGGAGTTCCTTACCTAGGGGTGCTTGGGATTTAAATCTGGACTAGACCACAGGACACAGACTCTGCCTACTAAATATTGTAATCTTAACCCACTGAACCCCAGAGAGGTGTGCAATGCATTGAGAAGTACTGCGTTGGGTACCCCTCTTCTTCAAGGGGTTAAGGACCAGAGGGGTGTCAGACACAGAGCAAAGCAATACAGTAACCCCTTAAGGACCGGCCAAGCACGCATGCAGCCGTCACTTAAGAACCATAGAGCAATTTTTTTATTTTTTTTTTGCTCATCCGCTTCCGGACTCCTCGAACGGCGTTCAGCTGCACAGGGAGCCAGGAAGTCCATGACGTACATGTACGTCCTTGGTCCTTTAGGGACATCCACATCTTGACGTACATGTACGTCATGGGTCGTTAACGGGTTAAGCACCAGATCAGACTGTGTGGTGTATAGAAGTGTATTGCATTGCTCAAAAAAATAAAACAGTTATGTTTGTTTAAACTTCAGTAGATGTGATTATAGATGTGTAACTGTAAATAAAATCCTTTGGCCTTGCACTAAATCATATGTTCACTTCAATAAAGAACTGGCAGTCACCTAATCATGAAGTCACCTAAACATTATAAGTATTGTTCTGCCCATCAGTCACACCCCAAGGTGCTGAAAGCCTTCTCTTTACTGGCCAAGTAGGGAAGCACAGCGAGAATGCTGTGCAACTTCAGAACTGTCGTAGTGTTGGAGATTTGTGAAGGGAAGTCATCCCTTCCACATCAACAGACTTCGAAAATCCTCTATGCTAATAGCGACCTTCTCCAACCCTCCCCTTCCATCTGACAATTTTGGTGAATATGTTGATATGTGTGCAGATCGAATTGTTGCAGTGATTTGAACACATTGACAATATTATACCGACACCGCATCGACCTTTAGTGCATCTAGGCCCTAGTCATCTTACCTATAGAGCTGTTGGTATTGTCCCAGTATTGTGCCACGTTTTTTCTTCATACATATGCCCATTATTTCTGTAGTGATACTGTTATGCACATCATGCCCATAATCCTAAGGTAGTCTAGTCTAGTAACAGGCCATTGGATGAAGCTATTACTAATATAAAGTTGTTTTTTTCCTTTTCGTTTTAGAGCGAAGATTGCAAAAACATCTGCTGGCAATTAATAAACATCATTATTGATTATAATACTTGTAAATATTTGTAAATAGTTTTATTATTATTATACTTGTACATAGTTTTTTATTAAGTAATAAAATGATAAACAGTCAGATTTTTGTTTCTGTATATGAACCTTGCAACTGAGTGTCATCCACCATTGTTCTGTGTCCATATACTGATCCTCTCTCACCCTAAACACCTGATGTTTACATGCATCTAATTGTGTAGTCCTCTATAACAGGGTTGTAATCCCATATGTCTATTCAGTACTGCTTGCCTACTCTTGGTTATGAAAAAGTAATTAAAGATGACAACTTTATCCAGGTTTCCTTCTGGGCCATAGCTTGATTCTTGACCTCCTCATTGATATAAGGGTACTGGGGACTCCAAAGGTTCAATACAACATCACTGAAAATTATTTCAACATGAGAATTCTTGGACATAGTTTGCAGCATAGCCTTGCCAACACATTGATGGATGTGGCTTGAAAGTCATCACTGTTCTCCATTATTTAGTACCACTCGTCAGTTCTAGAAGTCATCAAGACAGGAGAAACATTGATTGAAGCGACGTCCTCAACAGGCTCTACACACTTAAACCCTCCATTGAGTCTTTGGCCCCATTCCTCAGAAGGAGTGTAGTCCCACAATTGGGTCAACCTTTACCAATGGGAGAATTATGAACCCTCTGTAAATGACTGCCCTTCCTAAGGTGAGCCCTGTGCAAAAAGTGCATTTGTCACCTTTTTATTGCATTGATAATGTATTTCCCCTCAATGCTGAAAGTGTCCCTATATGTTCCTGCTGTGCTAGTATTAAGGGGTTGTCAGTGTCCCACATGTTGTCAGTCTGTGCTTGGGACAGAGAGAGAAACAAGCTGCACTTTGTTGCAAAAAGCAGACAGGTAAAGACTGGGAGCTGGAGTTGTTGATAGGAGGCTTGATGGTAGCCAGTTGTTCCCTAGTTTATAAAATTCTAAGAGAGTTGTTGATTATGCAAAAAGCATCTTTGGTGATTAGCTGAGGAAGAGGCAGGAGCTAAGTCCCCTGCCTCCTCAGCCAAAAACACACTGCATGTTGCCTTAGGAGGAGGAGCCCCTTGTCTCCTCAGCCAAACACAATGAAATAATACACACTGCCACTCACCCAAACCCTTCGCCTAATCACCTGCCCATTCTCCACTTAAACTTTTACCACAGAGAAGGGGAAGAGCCACCCTATTCTCCATGGTAAAGAGGAGGGGCTCTCCTGTTCCCCCTGGCAAAGGGGAGGGATCACCAATGCACATTTCCTTTAGCTATGGCAAAGGGGACATGGTGGCCCCTCTCCTTTGCCAGAAGGAATAGGATTGCCCTCCCCTTCACCCCAGCAAATACATTCCCCTCCCCCTTCGCCATGACAAATGTTAATGTAAAAAAAGTGGAACTTTCACCCCCAAAACAGTAAATTCTAAGCGATACCTCTCTCCAAATTATATATACTCTTTTTTTAATTCACTGTATTTACAGAGTTGTTTTTAGTTAAAAATGTATCTATCGATGTAGTACAAGCCATACCACATGGGTTTCCAGTCTATCCCCTTGCACGTCAATGTCTACCAACAACCATTCCCACCTATCAGTATAACTTGGAGTGCTCCCCTAATTATGCCATCCAGGTCATCTCGCATGTTAATCATTACGGTGAGATTATGTTTATGGAACTTTCGCTCATTATATATTGGCAGTCCATGTCACTTACAAAAAATAGAACTCCAGTGAAACAGGGTGACTGTAGAAAGTAAGATAACAATTTTTGTGACTTCTTAAGTAAGGAAGGGGAGCGCTGCCAATCAAGTAACATGTCAACAAGATGGCCTCGCTCCCCCTCTTGCATTTAAGTTAAATTTTAACACTTGGGGCCAAGGAATATCTACTAAATGATGGTTATTGAACATAATACGTGAGTATAAAGAGATGGGGGCAGTGAAGTTTGAAAGAGACAAATCCACTTTAACTATCATCCAAAAGATAAACATGTCTCTATCTGTTGCCGCTGTAAAAAAAAAAAAAAAAAAAACAGGCGGAAATCCAGATCTCACCTAGGTAGAGGGGGAAATATGGATCTCATCTAGATGCATCTTCATCAAGATTCCACCTGAAACACAACCACTGTTCTGATTGGGAGACAAAACAGCAGCGCCTCAGATGTGCAGGAATGAGTGGAAGTAGAAACACTCTTACAAGTAAGTGCAAGGGACCAAGAGGCATCTGATAGCAGTGTTGTTGATGTCTCTGAGAGTGGTAAATTTTGTACAATTACCGGTGTCTCTTACTGCTCTTGTGCAAATGCACCCTGCACTTGGTGGGACATAAACTTGATGGGACTGTGGTTCTGTTGGACCTCACATTTCTCAAATATATGATAAAAAAATCACAAGCAGGCAAACTCTGTTAGATTTGATTTAATATGAAATTAATCAAGTGGTAGAGACATAATTATCATTTACACAACACACTCGGGATTACCTTTACCCTAAAATGTGGCCTCCCCCTGGACAGTTCTACAGAACATCAGTAAATTGGTGGATTCTGCCCTTTTTAAGATTGAATGTGTGTCCCTCCATTCTATCTGCTCTCTACTGTTAAACAGACCAAAAACCTGTTTGAGAGTAATGCCTCAGAAGAGGAAAAAATAAAGACCATGATGCAGTAGTTCAGCGCTATATACGATGCAGCCAAGTAAGTTTCATTCATTCTGACACAAGAGGTTTCTGTACAAAGAAGTGTAGAAAGTAAATTTCCAGCCTATGCTGCTCTCCAGTGGTATCTGTGTGACACACTGATACAATCATTTGGACATTAACCAATGCACAAATGTCTTCCTTTTCACATGTACACTTGTGTATGTTACACAAGGTAAGAAAAAGAAAAATTAGTGTAGGTACTGAAAGTCTTACTATGTTCCATTGATTAACCATGCAATACACAATTTATCTAGGTCTTAGTTTGTTCCCATAGACTAATTTGAAATATGCCAGGCAGATCTAGCATACGGTTTTGGGCATATTTGAGTGACATACACTAGTACATGCTCAAATCAGTACTTAAACTGTAAACTGATCCTATTGTCTAGCATCTATTCAGGGCTCTTTTAGGAACAGCAGCCCAGGGCCTTCTGCCAGAAAGGGCCCCACCACTGTCAAAGTAAACTGTAAGAAATATTAACCCACTGGATTTTCCTTCTCCCAGTGCTAAGGAGTACACAGAACAGTCTGATCGATGTGTTAGTGTATTTAGGTGTGAAATCTCAGAATTATGTGAAGCCAGGTATGAACACTTAGTATTGTGTAAAACAGGTAAAGGTACTTACCATTAAGTGAAGCTGGGCATGAACACATAACTTTCAAAGGATCTAAATGTAAGATGAAGATTGTGTGAAACTCCTATTAATTTTGTTTGGCGGGGAAAATTGGCGTATGTATTATTTAAGTCTGAATTATTTAAGACTCTGGATGATAAATGGTTGTCTAAAGCATTATGAAGCAATTTGTTAGAGACATTTCTACCATACAAGGATGAAAGCAGGAGTGGACAATGTGAGGCCCTTCAGATGCTACCAGGCTACAACACCCATCATCTCCTGCCAGTTGTTGACTGAATGGCAGCAGCTGAATGAAGTTAAGAGCACCTTTTTCTTTATTATATGCCCAGAACCATGGAGTTGAAAAACATGGTGCTGAGTGTATCTGTTAGTAACTCAACCACACAAATCTAAGAGCAGGAAAAGTGTAACAATATAAATACCAATTTAATTTATATTTCATCAGATATATGAAGAATCAACTACTACCGGCAAGTTACGTCTGTTTTCTGTGCCAAATCCCAGGGAAGAACATCAGGGATTGCCCAACACGTGAGGTAAGTGTTATATCATCTTAGTTTAGTACATGTGCATTGAGCAGACATGCAGAATCAAATATGATTAAACTGTTAAAGGCAAAAGCACAAACAATGCCTCTTTGTTGGGTGGCTTTGTTGAGTTTCACAAATAAATAAGATAACATCCAGACAATTTCTTACTAAATGGAGTAGAAACATTTTCTATTGTGGTCAGGTGACACTGCTGTTATCACTTGCTATAGAGAGATGTAGTCTAAGACTCAAGGTCACTCACATAGAGCAATATAAAGATTTGCCTTCTGTATACCGGGGGGTAGTTAAGTAATAAAATGAAAATAACACCTTATATGACTAGGGTGATTCTGAATTAACTTTGAAAACCACCTATATTTATTTTAGCAATTCTTTAGTTAGATTAAGAGATATTTAGCTTTATTTATTGTCAGAATTCATATCTCACAAAAAAAAAAGCTCTGTGGTCCTTAATGGTCACCCTCGCGCCAGATCGGGTGGTTGTTAAGTTGTTATTTACATTTAATTTTTAATAAAATGTAAGCTATTCCTGAGTTGCTATAATTTTTTGTTTTAACTTTCTTCTCACAATGAACAAAATGCTGAACAACTTAAGGAAATGAGACATAGCTTAGGAATACCATGATCATTCCTGAAAGAGGTGGATGACCCCAACATAGAGGGAGTGCTGCTGGGAAGTGATGGGTGGTATGTCATTCCAACTCTTATGCGTAAGTATCTGACAAGTATCAGCTTTTGGGGACCAATAAATAAACAGAGCTGCAGACACACCTCCAACATAATCATTAACTCTTTAGTTTCAATATACTCCCTGGATGCTTTGAAGACCTCTTTCGCAACAAAAGGGTTAAAACAAATTATTAATATATTGTATCACCATTTATCTTGTTGCCCCTTCCAACCCTTCTATCCCCCACCTGTTTGGCTGCAGAGCAGAGTAGTAGTGAACACACAGGCACTTGGCACACTACAGGGTTCCCGTGGTTCCTGTGCAGAGCTGCAGAAAGATATTTTTTAATGAGTTTCTTGCATTAAAATGGTGACCTGGTCATCTCACCTATAGAGCTGTTGGTATTGCCCCAGCATTGCACCACGTTTTACTTCATACATATGTCCATTATTTCTGTAGTGATACTGTTATGCACATCATGCCCATAATACTAATGTAGACTAATCTAGTAACAGGCCATTGGATAGGAGCTCTTACTAATATAAAGTTGTTTTTTTCCTTTTCTTTTTAGAGTGAAGATGGCATAGAAATCATCTGGCAATGACTGAACATCTGAACATATTACAGATCCAAATGAAACAGCATTAGATCCTCATATGATCACATTTACCGGGACCAGTGAATGTTTCATTAATATACTTGTTATCATTGCCAGACAATAGAAGAGGTTTCATTTTGCTATGGAGTTTATTCATTCAAATATTGGGACCGGAATTTCTGCAGTAATATTTGGAATTATGTTTGCACCTGTGATGTTTCTCATGTTTACACTTTGAGAGCCAAACAGGTTTCCAGCTGATTGCTTTGCAATGTATTGGATATTTATCTGGCACCAAAGGGTGAAAGGACCAGTGAGCAGCACTTTCCTGCACAATTGAGAATACACAGCTGAGAATAGCAGCCCAAAAGTTGTACAGACACAGGTTACCCACCCTGGCTCTCAGTGGGACATACGTTTGTGGGGCTGTGGTTCTGTTGGACCTCACATTTCTCAAACATATGATAAAAAAACACGCAGGGAAACCCTGTGAGATTTCCTTTAATATGGAATTAATCAACTGGAAGAGGCATAATTATCATTTACAGAACACACCCGGAATTGCCATTACCCAAAAATGTGGCCTGTTTATGGCTCTCTGGTACTAAAAATATCCAACATTGGGCTAATTCCTCATCATGAATCATAAAACTGATGGAAGCACTGAAGAAACCCCTCTCCGTAACTTTATCTTCCCCCTGGACAGTTCTACAGAACATCAGTAAGTTGGTAGGTGCTACTATTTGCAGGATTGAATGTGTGTCCTTCCATTCTATCTACTCTGTACAAATATTTTACTGTTATACAGACCGAAAACCTGTTTGAGAGCAACGCCTCAGATAGGGACAAGAAAGACCATGATGCAGCAGTCATGCTCTATGTAAAACGCAGCCCAGTTTCATTCATTCTGACACAACAAGAGGTCTCTGTACAGAAGAAAGCAAATTTCCCGCCTATACTGCTCTCCAGTGATACCTGTGTTACACACTGATACAATCCTTTAGACATTAACCAATGAATGGATTTCTTCCTTATGATTTGT
Organism: Rhinophrynus dorsalis; assembly: GCA_037306005.1. NCBI lineage: Eukaryota > Metazoa > Chordata > Amphibia > Anura > Rhinophrynidae > Rhinophrynus > Rhinophrynus dorsalis. Next base: position 43,428,325 of record CM074727.1, read on the forward strand.
ACACTTTTGTATGTTACACAAGGAAAGAAAAATACTTAAAGTCTTACAATGCACCATTGATAACACCATGTTGTACACAATTTATCTAGGTCTTAGTTTTTCACATAGACTAACTGGCATACATTTTATTTAAAGGAGCATTACACTTTCTTTATGAAAACATATATGTTAGTGCTATTATGTGTAAATCTGGCTCGTGCTGACATCCTGGCTGTTGAAGATAAGCAATGGCTGTTCTGTGAAAAAATATATGTATTATTCACATTGACTGCATGAGCTAGAGGCCATTGCATATGGAATCTGTGCTGTCTGGTGCAGATAGGGCAGGCTGGCCTGAGTGACAGTGGGAAAATGTATCCCAGGCTGGTGATATTCTAATGATATGGTCTACTTGGCTGGATCCTACTTGTTCATCACAGTGTCCAGCCTGTGATTGCTGCCGAGCCTCTTGGGATCACATAGAGTGTAGATTCAATTTTAGAATTGATAGCGGTGAATGACAGCTGGTATTTTCCAAGAGGTTCTATATCAACTGAGGCAATTTATATCCACAAGGCAGTGTTGACAAAGTGGATTTTTCCAGATATCTTTATGCAGTTTCCCCTTTTAGCAATGCATTGCACTCTTCTCTCTGACTCCACAGCAATAACACTCTCAGTACCGTTTGTTTAAACCTCAGTAAATGTGTTTATAAATTAGTCTGAATAAATAAAATACTTTAGTCTTGCTCTATATCATTGATTCAGTTACACAGAGGTGGCAAAAGCTCATGAAATAACTTTAAAATTATCTACCGTGCCCTGTCCGCCAGCCACCCCCCCAGTAACATCCTCTAAAACAAAAGTGTCCCTCTTTGGTAATTTTAAATGTTGGGAAGTACTTGGAGGGAAAAACTGGCATATGTATTATTTAAAAGAGCAGTATGAAAACCTATATGTTATAGAGTTTTTTCCTGCTGAGTAAAGCAAGTTAACTCCCACTGCTGTCAGTTGTTTTATTCAACTGATATAACAGTTCAAATAACCAGGAAGTGAATTTACTGTGTTTACTTCCTGATTGTTCTAACTGACAGGAAGTGACTTGGCAGTTTTTATCACATTCTGTGGAGAAATGTATGTCACTGACTTTTCTCTCCATAGAATAACATAGGAATAGGAGTGTTTACCACAGTGGAGACGTTATCTCCTCTTATCATGCCTTTATCACACCTTAGTGCATATCCCCCGGGTGATACTGTTGTTACAATTTACAAAAAAAGTCTGAGCTGTAATAATTTTCAGCACCTTTGAGGACCTGAGGAATGTGAAAAGCATCGTGAAGCCATTCTTTGCTCATGCCTCTGGTCCTCAAGGGGTTAATGAAGCACCTTCCAACAGCTGGACTACCGTTGTTTTATCCAGTAGTGTTTTAATATTTTTTTTCATAATAATATTTTACTACTTCACACGTTTTATTGTTTAACCCTTTTATTGCCAGAGGGATGTGCCACGCCTTACAAAGTAATGCTTTGTGTAATCCTCTGGCACTCGAAGGGTTAAAAAAATTGTGTTGTAATTCCTTTTAGGCTATATGAACCGACTGCACCACAGCCACCAAACACAATTCCCATTGATGTAAAGGGAACTATTAACCCCTTGAATGCTAGAGCATTCTCCATTTTATTACGTATCAAAGATTTGTAGACATGTCTAGCATTGGGTAAAAACCCAATTTAAATCACTGGGACAGATGTTTTACCCCAGAACTGATCTGCTTTTGCCTTTGCATCTATGACCAGTAGAAGATAGACTAGATAATTATATTAATAACAATCACATCACAGCTCAGAGTAGGAGGTGAGCAACCTAAGGCTTTCCAGTTGCTGTTATTGGACTACATTTGCCATCATCAGTTGGCCTTGACAATTGTAATTAAACAACAGTTGGGACCTGCAGATTGCCCTTCCCTGATAATGCTGCTGTGGCCATGGCGCTCGCACACACACACATACACACACACATTGTAACAAGTTATGGGTGGGGCCAGTGCAATCTCAGCCACTGCATCACTGTGACATGTTTAATTTCCAGTTTATATAGGGCTTTATTGCCTAGTTTAAAGACTAATTTGTGACATTTAAATAACTTTGTACTGACTGTGTTCTATCTGTGTTTGTTTATAATAAACTACTGATAATTACCGTGGCAGGCACTGAGGGGGATGAGTCAGAGGAGAGAGGGTTTGGCCTTGGGAGGGACACCTATAATGTCCTTCCCATGAGGTGTCTGAGAAGAACATCTGATCCTTTATATACATGACCTGGTGATGTAATACATATATACATACACACATATATTCAAATCTCAAAAAAAATATCTCTGCTTTCCTTACCGGCCAACCATGACCTGGATCAGAGTTAATTACATTGAATTTTTTAAATAAAATGTAAGGTATTCCTCAGTTGCTATAATAATAGTTTTGTGTTTTAGTTTTCTCCTCAAAATGATGAACAAACTAATAAAATCGGACGCAGCTCCGGAATACCACATTCATTCCTGATAGAAGTGGATGACCCAACATGGAGGGAGTGATTCTGGGAAGTGACGGGATATATGTGATCCTAGCTCTTAATGCATAAGTATAATGTATAACTTGTACTATGAGATCTGACAAATATCAGCTTTTGGGGACCAATAAGTAAACAGAGCTTCAGACACACCTCCAACATAATCATTAACTCTTTAGTTTCAACATACCCCCTGGATGCTTTGCAGACCTCTTACTCAATAAAAGGGTTAAAGCAAATTACAAATATATTGTATCACCATTTATCTTCCAACCCTTTTACCCCTCACTCGCTTGGCTTCAGAGCAGGGTAGTAGTGAGCACACAGGCACTTGGCACACTCAGTCACTCTTTATTAACCCCTTGCTTTGCAATGAGTTGAAGATGTCTTTAACATCTAAGGGTTTAAAGGAGAACTAACAATTCTAATAATAACCCTCACTTACTTTGCTCTGGGCAGAACATGGCCCGTATGAAATCTTCTATTGCACCTTTGTTCAAGTGATAACTTTATCAATCGTCCCTGGATATCGCTCCCATGGAATCAGACATGATAGTTGTTGGCAATTTTTTTTCAAACGAAGCAGAGAGAATGCATGAGCCTACATAACTCTCTCAAGGAGCAGTAAATTGTTTTTTATGAAAAAAATATATATATTGAAGGGCATTTCCTGTTCAGTAAAGTAAGGGCTCTCCCAATACTGAGAGGAACATATTTCCAGAGTTATTACAGTTTAAAAGCTCTATAACATATAGGTTTCCATAAAAAAATTTTTACTGCTTCTTTAAGTACTAGAGGGGCGGCCATCCATTGTGAAACAACTCCACTTTAAATTCCTGTGGTGTTGCTAACAACTCACATTTCACCTTACATGGACATGACACCAGGGTTTGATTGAAGAGATACACATAGGGGCTATTATGCTTTTCTGACCATAATACGTTAAGTAGGGGTGACTTTTATAAGGTGTTAGTTCCCCTCTACACATTACGTACACTCACTGTCATATTTATTTCTTATACATTTATAAAATGAACTATTTAATGTATGTATGACACCTTCATAATCCTATCACTTTGTATTCTAGGGAGGCCTAAGAATCCACAAAAAAGAGAAAAATCCCTTCAGTTCTAACCCAAGAGGATTCTGGGAAACAGCACATATTAGAGGAGATTAGAGGAAAGGAGGTTTAGACTTCAGCAGAGGAAGGGTTTTTTTACAGTAAGGTCTGTTAAATTGTGGAATTCCTTTCCCAAGGAGGTGGTTATGGCAGATACAATGGATACATTTAAGAGAAGATTAGATACATTTCTTTCAAAAGAGAACATACAGGGTTATACTGTATATTAGTAGGCAAAACAGGAAGGTCTGATTAAGACTAACTTACTTATTAGAAGGAAAGCTATACAGTTCTCATGTCACTAAGGTATTAGGCAAAGGTTGAACTTGATGGACTTGTGTCTTTATTCAACCTAATTTACTATGTTAATTATCCTCAGCCTCTCACTAGCAATGTAATGTGACCAGAGACAACTGACAGAAGTATAATACTATATTACCTGCAAATGGGGGCATATGTAGGAAGGAAACAGTGGAGTTAGGCAACTTAGGGGGCATGATAGTTGTTGGCAATTTTTTTCAAACAGAAGCAGAGAGAATGCATGAGCCTGTTTTTTATGAAAAATAATATATTGATGGGCATATCCTGTCCAGTAAAGTAAGGGTGCTCCCAATACTGAGAATTGCATATTTCCACAGTTATTAGTTTAAACATGTGTTTTTTATATTAGACAATGTGTTTTTTATATTATAACTTTTGAATAAAACAACTGACAACTCTGTAGGTGTCCTTGTTTAACTCAGCAGAAAAGCTCTATAACATATAGGTTTTGTTTGTTTTTTTTAAGTTTACTGCTCCTTTAAGTACTAGAGGGGTGACCGACCATTGTGTATTGACTCCAGTTTAAGGTCCTAAGGTCCTGTGGTCTTGCTATCAACAGACATTTCTCCTTACATGGACATGGCACCAGGGATAGATTGAAGAGCAATCTCTTCAAACAAGGAAAAAAGAAACACATAGGGGTCATTAGGCTTTTCTCACTATAATAAGTTAAGTAGGGGAAACTCTTAGATAGGTAGTTCTCCTCTACACATTACACACTCACAGTCATATATAGTTATTACCTTTATAAAATGAACTATTTAATGTATATATGACACCGTCATAATCCTATCACTTTGTATACTAGAGAGGCCTATGATGCCACAAAAAACAGAAACTGCCCTTCAATTCTATCCCAGGAGGATGCTGGGAAACAGTAAGCATCCACAGTCCCTCACTAGCAATGTAGTGTGACCAGAGACAACTGACAGAAGAATAATACTATATTACCTGCAAATGGGGGCATATGTAGGAAGGATGGGGGCATATGTAGGAAGGAAACAGTGGACTTTAGGGGACAAATAATAATTCTACAATCTGCTTTTGATTGCAATGGGATTTGAACCCATTAAAACTAAAGAGCTTGCTAATGCTTTTGGAGACCTCTGTAGCATTCAAGGGGTTACAAGCTCAGTGTAAATCAATCAGACTGTTTATTTGTCCTCTATGGCACAGTTTGTTTTCTCCAAAACTGCTCCAGTTCATTTAGTACTTCAGAATTGCTGTGTTATACAGTGGCCTGGGGCCCAGTGTTAATGACCTTTCTAGTACAGACGGGCTTAACTGTTTGAGTGTCAAAGGGATAAATGCTCAATTTATTCAAAGGGGAGTAAGGAAATATGTATTTGCACTTTCTGTTTAATGTGACCAGATCTCCAGATTAAAGTAGGAGGCTTATGAAAAACTCACACTGCAGGGTTGCCCTGGTTCCTGTGCAGAGCTGCAGAATGCTATTTTTTTAATGAGTTTCTTGTATGAAAATGGAGACCTGGTCATCTTACCTATAAAGCTGTTTGTATTGCCCCAATTTTGCACCACGTTTGCCCATTATTTTGTAGTGATACTGTTATGCATATCATGCCCATAATCCTAAGGTAGTCTAGTCTAGTAACATGCCATTGGATAGGAGCTCTTACTAATATAAAGTTTGTTGTTTTTCCTTTTTGTTTTAGAGTGAAGATGGCAAAGATGTCATCTGAAAATGACTGAACATCTGAACCACATTTATTGGGACCAGTAAATGTTTTATTTTTATACTTGTAAATATTTGTACATAAAATTTTTGATTTTTATAATTGTAAATAGAACATGATAGGTAAATAGTTTAGGATAAGTAATAAACTGATAATTAAACATTTGGCTTTTTGTTTCTGTATATGAACCTTGCAAGTTAAAAATGGCACCCACCATTGTTCTGTGTCCGTGTCCTGATTCTGTCTTTCTAAACATCATTAATTGTGTAGTCCTCTACTACAGGGTTGCATACAAAGTAATTACAGATGACACCTTTATCCAGATTTCCTTCTGGGCCATATCTTAGTTCATGACCTCCTCATTGATATAAGGGTACTGGGGACCCCAGGGGTTCAATACATCACTGACAATTATTTGAGCATGAGACTTCTTGGACAGAGTTTGCAGCATAACCTTGACAGCCAATTCAGTACATAATTTAAACACACTGATTGAAAGTCATCACTCTCCTCTATTGTTTGGTACCTCTCATCCCTTGTACTAGTCATCAAGACAGGAGAAGCAGTGACTGAAGAGACATCATCAGAGGGCTCAACAGGATCTTCACACTTTAAACCCCTATTGGGTGTTTGGCCCCAGTCCTCAGATCGAGTGTAGTTCCACATATGGGTCGATCTTTACCAATGGGAGAATAATTTATAACATTCTAAGAGGGTTCCTGATCATGCAAAACTCCTCTGTGGTATTTGGCCGAGGAGGAGGCAGGGGACTAAATCCCCTACCTCCTCAGCCAACAAACACACACTGCCTAAAGAGGACAAGGTGGGGGCCAATGCCCTATGTCTTCTCAGCCAAACACAATGAAATAATACACATGGCCACTCGCCCACATGCTTCACCAAATCGACTGCCCTTTCTCCACGTCAACTTTCACCACGGTGAAGGGGAAGAGCCACCCTATTCTTCATCGTGAAGAAGGGGGCTATCCTGTTCACCCTCTTGATGCCCACCCAACTACTGATCTCCCAGCCAATTCAGATGAGAGACCAATAGAGTGTCACCCCTGCTCCATTTTCTATTTGGGATTTTTGTTCGGTTTTCCATTATTTGGTCTAGTATTTTTTTTTCTTTTTTTTTCCCTAGCGTCCTTTTTGATTGGCTCTAGTAGGGTTTTTTAGGTCCTCCTACCTTTCAGTCTGGGCCCGATTATCGAGTTTTCTCTCCATGTTGTGGCCTTGTTCGTAGTTCCGGTTTTCTGACTTTGGCTCCGATTTAGTATTGGCTTCCCGGTTGTTCTGATCCCTGGCTTCCATCTGACTTCGGCTCGTCCATTCTCCTCTGCTCCATCCGCTCCCGGTTGTGACCCTGTGGCTTGTTCGTGACTCTGGTTTGGCTCCTCCTCCGTGTTGGCTGGGTGCTTGGACCTCGGCAGTGCGGTTTCCCGGTAAGTACCTCTTGGAGGCCCTTTTGTTTGCTGGTTGTATCCCTGTGTGTTCCCCTCTCTTGTGGCTGCCTGAGACCCTGGGCCGAGTATTTGTGACCTGGGCCTACCCTGTTTCTCTGCCTCCCGCTGTGTCTCCGCTTGCTGTCCCTTGCGTGACGGGCCGGGTTCCGTGGTGCTCGCGGGCAGCGGGTGCGGGCTTCCACGAGCGCTAGGAGGCGGGGTTATAGGGAGGCTTGGATCTGGTGAGGGTTCCCTTCGGGGGCAGCAGGCATCCTCCGCTTGTGGGCATTTTTAGGGGATACTTCTGCAGTAGCTGGGAGGGGCAGAGGTACAGGAGATTAGGTGATCTTTGGTCAGCTTCATTGGTCACTCTGGTGGGGTCCCGCCGGTTGGCATTGGGGTTTTCTGGGTCAGTGGTCCAGCCTTCCCCCCCTGGTTGGGGAGTTGGCCTTCTGGGTGGCTCTCCAGCTGTGGGCTAGGGCGCTCCTGCGGCAAGTGGGTGGTGCCTTCAGTGGGGGCAGGGGAGACTCCTCTTTTGAGGCCTGTCTGGTCAGATTTGGGGGGGCTTAGGGTTTCGGTCTACCCCAGAGTAGCGGTCTTACTCCGCCAGGGAACCAGTAGTTCTGGGGGTGGCCCCCATATTGATTTCCTTCTGGCAGCTACTGGTGGTATGGTTGGGGAAGGCCTACATTTCAGGGGTCACAACTTCTTCCTCTCGGAGAGAGTTCTTGTAGTGGGCAAAGTTTCTAAGTTCTGTTTTGGGGATCTGGTTCCTGGTTTTCAACTAGATTTAGTGGTCCTCCTGGGACGTCTCTGAAGCTCACCGGCTCTGCCGGTCTCTCATCCTGGTCAGGGCCCCGGCTCAACTGGGGTCGGACATCTGGCTTCGCGGCCAGCACCTTTACCACGGCTTTGGCCGCAGCAAGAGGGACCAGTATCTGGCACCGTTCCCGAGCGTCGCACCCCAGCGCCGCTCCCCAGCATCTCGCACTTCAGAGTGTCCAGAACCGGCGTGACACAATAATCGGGCCATAATTATGGACCCTACAGAGCTGGCTAGAATTATTGCCAGGCAGGATCAGCAGGAACAGATCCTTACATCACATCAAAATCATTTACACAGTTTGGAAAGGAAGATGGACGCTATCTTAGAAATATTAAGAGAAACAGCGACTCCTCCAGTTCCTCCCACCGAAACGATTACACAGGAGGCTGGAAGACCTACTGAGGTAGCAATGCCTCACCCTCCTAAAATGCCTTTACCAGAGAGATATGACGGGACTGCAGTTTGTTGTAGAGGGTTTATCAATCAATGCTTGTTGCATTTTAAATCCTACCCTCACAGCTTTGCTTCTCAGGCCAGCAGAGTTTCATTCATCATTTCACTACTGACTGATAAGGCTCTAGCTTGGGCATCACCATTAATCGAACAAGACTCTCCATTACTTCAGGACTCGGAAGCTTTTTTGAAGACTTTTAGGATGGTATTTGATGTACCTGGACGAAGGGCTACGGCTGAAGCATCAATACTTGAGTTGCGACAAAATTCGCGCTCAGTTGGTCAATTTGCAATTGAGTTCCGGACACTGGCATACGAGACAAATTGGAATCAAGGGGCCCTCAAAGCAGCCTTTCGTAGAGGTCTGGATGATCGATTAAAAGATGCTCTTACATGCCGGGAGATTCCGGAATCTTTGGAAGATTTCATATCACTATGCTTAGAGCTGGACCAACGTATGACAGAACGGCGTATGGAACGCAATGCGCGAGGGGCTAGGAATTTCCCACCCTCCCGCCCCCTGCAGTCTGAGTTACCGTGCCCAGAGGAACCTATGGAGGTGGGGGCAGTGTCTAAACTTTCTGAAACTGAGAAGCGAAGACGTCGTACTTTGGGCCTGTGTTTGTACTGTGGCAATAAGGGTCACTTTCTTCGGCAGTGTCCAACTAGGCCGGGAAACTCCAAGGCTTAGAGATGGCCAGAGGAGAATCTCTAAGTAATAGTATTTCCTACTCCTCTGTGCCTACTAGAGTGATGGTCCCGGTATCTATCCAGTGGAATGCGACTTCTATTTCTACTGACGCTTTTATAGATTCGGGGGCCGCGGGAATCTTCATGGATGCCAGTTGGGCTGAGAGCCATGACATCCCTCTGCAGCAAAAATTGTCACCACTAATGGTGTCCTCTATAGATGGAAGACCTTTAGGTCCCGGATTCATACTGCGAGAATCTATACCCCTGTGTTTGGTCACGGGGGTTCTTCATAAAGAAACCATTTCGTTTGATGTCATTTCTGCTCCTCATACACCCATTATTCTGGGGCTTCCATGGCTCCGATTACATAATCCCATCATGGATTGGAATACGGGTCAGATTGTGTCCTGGGGCCATTCTTGTTTTAATTTTTGCTTGCAATCCATCTCATCTCGGGTGGTTGCATCTAATTCTTGTATGGTCACCAGCAAGACTATTCCTCTTCCTTATCAAGAGTATGCCGACGTCTTTTCTAAAGGACAATCTGTACTTCTTCCTCCGCACAGAGATTATGATTGTTCTATTGACCTTCGGCCCGGTGCTACTCCTCCTAAGGGTAGGACCTTTCTCCTCTCTCCTCCTGAGAATCAGGCCTTGGCTGATTATATCAAGGAACAATTGGATAAAGGTTTTATTAGACCATCTTCATCACCGGCTGGTGCAGGGTTCTTTTTTATCAAGAAGAAAGATGGATCACTACGCCCTTGTATTGATTACAGGGGACTTAACAAGGTAACGATTAAGAACAGTTACCCCCTGCCACTCATTGCGGAGCTCTTGGATCAGTTGAAGGGGGCCAGTATTTTCACCCCGTTTGGATCTGCAGTCCGCTTATAATTTGGTTCGTATAAAATCTGGCGATGAATGGAAGACGGCCTTCAACTCTCGTTATGGCCATTATGAGTATATGGTCATGCCATTTGGGCTCTGCAATGCCCCAGCAGTATTTCAGAATTTTATTAATGATGTTTTCAGGGATATGTTGCTTACCCAGGTGGTGGTCTATCTTGATGACATTTTGATTTACTCCACATCAGTGTCTGCACATCGTGTTCAGGTGAGATCAGTCCTGCAACGTTTACGAGAGAATTATCTTTTTGCCAACCTGGACAAATGTGAATTCGAGCAGTCCCGTCTCTCATTTCTCGGGTACATTGTTTCTGCAGCGGGACTGGAGATGGATCCAGCTAAGGTCAAGGCAATCTTGCAATGGCCTATTCCGCATGATACTAAGGCTATCCAGCGTTTTGTCGGATTTGCAAATTATTACAGAAAATTTATTCACAACTTCTCTGAGGTGATCTCACCTATAACTGCTTTGACTAAAACTTCGGCTAATCCTCGCAACTGGCCTCCGGCTGCCCTGTCGGCGTTTGAAACGCTCAAGCAGGCATTTATCTCGGCACCCATTCTTCGTTTTCCTGACCCTACGCTACAATATATTCTGGAGGTGGATGCTTCCGAGCAGGCGGCAGGAGCCGTGTTGTCACAGCGTGATCCCATCTCCGCTCAACTTCATCCTTGCTCTTTTTTTTCTAAAAAATTTTCCAGTGCGGAAAGAAATTATGATGTGGGGAATCGTGAATTATTGGCTATTAAGATGTCATTGGAGGAGTGGAGGCACCTTCTGGAGGGTTCTGCCCTCCCCATTTTGATTTTGACGGACCATAAAAACTTGGAGTTTTTGGAAAAAGCAAAACATCTTAACCCCAGACAGGCTCGATGGGCATAGTTTTTTACCAGATTTGATTTTATTATTTCTTATCGCCCAGGTTCTAAGAACATTAAAGCGGACGCCCTGTCTCGTCAGTTTGAACCTAGTCCAGCCCTCAATCCGGAACCTGTTCTTCCTGCTAAATGTTTCTTAGCCTCCTTATCATCCACCACATTGGATAAGATTCGCCAACTCCAAGGCCCATTAGCCCCTCATCAACCCCCTAATACATTTTTTGTTCCTCCTCGGTTTCGCCTGGAGATCCTTCAGTGGTCTCATCAATCCCTGGTTTCTGGCCATCCTGGTCCACGCAAGACATTTGATCTGATTGTTCGGAGATTTTGGTGGCCTTCTTTGAGGGATGATGTCTGGGCATTTGTAGCATCCTGTGATGTCTGTGCTCGTCACAAGACTCCTCGCCATAGACCCTCTGGGTTGTTGTGTCCCTTGCCTATCCCGACTTCCCCATGGTCGCATTTGGCCATGGATTTTGTTGTGGACCTACCACCCTCTCGGGGGTGTACTACCATTTTGGTCATTGTGGACCGTTTTTCCAGGCAAGGTCATTTTATTCCTTTGTCAAAACTTCCCTCTGCTTCAGAATTGGCTGACATTTTTCTGAAAGAAGTCTTTCGCCTGCACGGCTCTCCATTGCATATTGTTTCTGATAGGGGGTCACAGTTCATTTCCCGGTTCTGGCATGCCTTTTGTTCCCGTCTGGGGATTACTTTGCATTTCTCTACAGCCTATCATCCTCAGACGAATGGCCAGACGGAGCGCACTAATCAAACCCTGGAACTTTTTTTGAGACAATTCATGAATGCTAGTCAGTCTGATTGGGTGAAGCTCTTACCGTTTGCTGAATTTGCTTTTAATAATCGGCTGCACGAATCCTTGTTATGTTCTCCATTTTTTGCTGCACTGGGATATAATCCTAGACCATTTCCCTGGGGCCCTTTGGAGGGGGTCCCAATGGCAGACGCTGTGGTGGACGATCTTCAGGCGCTGTGGACTACGGTCCATTCGCAGCTTTCTAAAGCCATTCATACTCAGAAAGTGGCAGCTGACAAGAGAAGAAGTCCGGCCCCGAGGTTTCAGACTGGGGACTCGGTTTGGCTGTCCACTAGGAACTTGAGATTGCGTATGCCTTCCCTTAAATGGGGGCCTCGATTTGTGGGGCCATACAAGATTGTTAGACAGATCTCTCCAGTTACCTTTCAATTGGCCCTTCCCTTGTCTTGGCGCATTCCTAATAAATTTCATGTATCCCTTCTTAAAGCTGTGGTGCATAATCGTTTCTCTACTACTCATCATCCTCCTCCTCCTGTTATGATTCAAGGGGAACCTGAATATGAGATACGTCGGATCCTGGATTCCAGAAAAGTGAGGCGGTCTCTTCAGTATCTTATTGACTGGAAGGGTTATGGACCTGAGGACCGGTCATGGGTCCCTGCTAAAGATGTTCATGCACCTGCATTGATTAGATCTTTCCATAGGAAATACCCCCTTAAACCTGGTCGCCCGGAGGGCTCTTCTTGAAGTGAGGGGTAGTGTCACCCCTGCTCCATTTTCTATTTGGGATTTTTGTTCGGTTTTCCATTATTTGGTCTAGTATTTTTTTTTATTTTTTTTTCCCTAGCGTCCTTTTTGATTGGCTCTAGTAGGGTTTTTTAGGTCCTCCTACCTTTCAGTCTGGGCCCGATTATCGAGTTTTCTCTCCATGTTGTGGCCTTGTTCGTAGTTCCGGTTTTCTGACTTTGGCTCCGATTTAGTATTGGCTTCCCGGTTGTTCTGATCCCTGGCTTCCATCTGACTTCGGCTCGTCCATTCTCCTCTGCTCCATCCGCTCCCGGTTGTGACCCTGTGGCTTGTTCGTGACTCTGGTTTGGCTCCTCCTCCGTGTTGGCTGGGTGCTTGGACCTCGGCAGTGCGGTTTCCCGGTAAGTACCTCTTGGAGGCCCTTTTGTTTGCTGGTTGTATCCCTGTGTGTTCCCCTCTCTTGTGGCTGCCTGAGACCCTGGGCCGAGTATTTGTGACCTGGGCCTACCCTGTTTCTCTGCCTCCCGCTGTGTCTCCGCTTGCTGTCCCTTGCGTGACGGGCCGGGTTCCGTGGTGCTCGCGGGCAGCGGGTGCGGGCTTCCACGAGCGCTAGGAGGCGGGGTTATAGGGAGGCTTGGATCTGGTGAGGGTTCCCTTCGGGGGCAGCAGGCATCCTCCGCTTGTGGGCATTTTTAGGGGATACTTCTGCAGTAGCTGGGAGGGGCAGAGGTACAGGAGATTAGGTGATCTTTGGTCAGCTTCATTGGTCACTCTGGTGGGGTCCCGCCGGTTGGCATTGGGGTTTTCTGGGTCAGTGGTCCAGCCTTCCCCCCCTGGTTGGGGAGTTGGCCTTCTGGGTGGCTCTCCAGCTGTGGGCTAGGGCGCTCCTGCGGCAAGTGGGTGGTGCCTTCAGTGGGGGCAGGGGAGACTCCTCTTTTGAGGCCTGTCTGGTCAGATTTGGGGGGGCTTAGGGTTTCGGTCTACCCCAGAGTAGCGGTCTTACTCCGCCAGGGAACCAGTAGTTCTGGGGGTGGCCCCCATATTGATTTCCTTCTGGCAGCTACTGGTGGTATGGTTGGGGAAGGCCTACATTTCAGGGGTCACAACTTCTTCCTCTCGGAGAGAGTTCTTGTAGTGGGCAAAGTTTCTAAGTTCTGTTTTGGGGATCTGGTTCCTGGTTTTCAACTAGATTTAGTGGTCCTCCTGGGACGTCTCTGAAGCTCACCGGCTCTGCCGGTCTCTCATCCTGGTCAGGGCCCCGGCTCAACTGGGGTCGGACATCTGGCTTCGCGGCCAGCACCTTTACCACGGCTTTGGCCGCAGCAAGAGGGACCAGTATCTGGCACCGTTCCCGAGCGTCGCACCCCAGCGCCGCTCCCCAGCATCTCGCGCTTCAGAGTGTCCAGAACCGGCGTGACATAGAGGCGATACAGGAGTTCAAGAGAGTTCCCTGCTTCCATCCTAACCAAACTAACAGGAAGGAGTGCAAGGGATTGGGATACCTTTTCACGTCAATGAGAGAAAGCCTCCCAGATTGATTTGAAAGGCTTTCTTGATCCTACCCACTCCTAGCTTGTATTTCGAGTAGGATGGAAGCAGGGAATCTCTCTTGCTTCCCCGTGTCACCTCTATTTATGAATACAAATTTTACAATAATATTATTTATATGGAAAAAGTTATAATATGGTGGAAAAGGTAGCAAGTGGCATACAATCTGTCCAACTAAGGAAAGTGCCTCTGTAGTTGTGCCACTCTAGTTTGCCTGGTGCACACAACATCCCTGGATGGATCCACTTCTGCCACAACCTAGTATTATCCCTTTCTGTTAACTCAGGAGTGGAACATTTCTGCAAACTCTGGTTCCTAAAATTGTACATCTGACCTCCCATTTTTGGGATATAATTTATATCCATAACTATCTGAGTACCATGGTGGTATGCAGCTCATTCCAATGCATTCACATTACCACACAAAGGGTTAAGGGATCAGTAAGCCCTTTGTTTCTATTAATTGTATTGAAAAAATAAATACACTTTAAGACCTGCTTAGTAAAATGACTCCTTTTTCTTCTGGAGGATGATTTATTCCAAAGTTATAACAGCTGAAAAATCTAAAAGTTTTTTAATCATCAGTTTTAACAGCAGCACCAAGTGGTGTCCAAAATGCATTTTTTTAAATAATACATTTTATGAGAATGTTTGAGTCATAGACTATGACTGTCCATAATAAGTGATAGGAATAGCACTATCTGGTGATCACAACAGGAAACTGCAGTTCTGATCTGTAATAACTTTTGAATGAAAGACATCCCAGCTGTGGCAGTAGGTTTTTTTAATCAACAGAACAAGCCCTAAAAATACACCAATTTACTGGCTCCTAAAATTCCTAGCTGGCTCCCAGTAATTCTTCTTGACTTCCTAATTTGTTAAATATTTAATTGTAATTAATAGTGTTGAGCGAGCATGCTCGGCCGATGCTCGGATCGGCTCGAGCATCGCTCTGCTCGGCACATGGCGGTACTCGTACGAGTACCGCATGTGCTCGCCCGCCATGTTCGGGTCTCCTCCCCGCACGTTTTGCGGCTGCTGCTCAGCCAATAAACGTGCAGGGAGGCTCTGACATCGGTGTAATGCCAGCAGCCATGTTGGCTGCTGGCATTACACTGATTGGCTGGCCAGAACCCGTGGTCGGGTGCTGTATAGCACCTGACCATCGAGTTCGGCTCAGTCTGAGCCAGGGAGAGCTGAGGATAGGAAGGGAAAGGCAGTGTAGGGAGGAAAAAAACAAAAATTGTGAAAAAAAAGAACCAAAAGTCCTTTTTAGGACTACTGTGTGTGGGGGCAGCAGGTTATTTTGTGTGGGGGGGAAAAAACAAAAAAAAAAAAAAAAAATATATTCTGTTTAGTGTGAAAAGTTGCAGATTAGAGCACATTCTGTTTAGTGTGCACAGTTGCAGATTAGAGCACATTCTGTTTAGTGTGCAAAGTTGCAGATTAGAGCACATTCTGTTAAGTCTTCAAACTAAAATATCAAAGTCACATATTCCATTCAGTGTGCGTCGCCGCAGTTTAGCAGCACATTCTGTGTACTGTGCAGAGTTGCGGAATAGGAAGAAATACTGTTAAGTCTTCAAACTAAAATATCAAAGTCACATATTCCATTCAGTGTGCTTCGCCGCAGTTTAGCAGCACATTCTGTGTACTGTGCAGAGATGCAGAATAGGAAGAAATACTGTTAAGTCTTCAAACTAAAATATCAAAGTCACATATTCCATTCAGTGTGCTTCGCCGCAGTTTAGCAGCACATTCTGTGTACTGTGCAGAGTTGCAGAATAGGAAGAAATACTGTTAAGTCTTCAAACTAAAATATCAAAGTCACATATTCCATTCAGTGTGCTTCGCCGCAGTTTAGCAGCACATTCTGTGTACTGTGCAGAGTTGCAGAATAGGAAGAAATACTGTTAAGTCTTCAAACTAAAATATCAAAGTCACATATTCCATTCAGTGTGCTTCGCCGCAGTTTAGCAGCCTATTCTGTGTACTCTGCACAGTTGCAGAATAGTAAGAAATACTGTTAAGTTTTCAAACTCAAATATTAAAGTCACATATTCCATTCAGTGTGTGTCACCGCCGTTTAGCAGCCTATTCTGTGTACTCTGCACAGTTGCAGAATAGTAAGAAATAGTGTTACGTTTTCAAACTCAAATATTAAAGTCACATATTCCATTCAGTGTGTATCACCGCCGTTTAGCAGCCTATTCTGTGTACTCTGCACAGTTGCAGAATAGTAAGAAATACTGTTAAGTTTTCAAACTCAAATATTAAAGTCACATATTCCATTCAGTGTGTATCACCGCCATTTAGCAGCCTATTCTGTGTACTCTGCAGAGTTGCAGAATAGTAAGAAATACTGTTAAGTTTTCAAACTCAAATATTAAAGTCACATATTCCATTCAGTGTGTTTCACCGCCGTTTAGCAGCCTATTCTGTGTACTCTGCACAGTTGCAGAATAGTAAGAAATACTGTTAAGTTTTCAAACTCAAATATTAAAGTCACATATTCCATTCAGTGTGTATCACCGCCGTTTAGCAGCCTATTCTGTGTACTCTGCAGAGTTGCAGAATAGTAAGAAATACTGTTAAGTTTTCAAACTCAAATATTAAAGTCACATATTCCATTCAGTGTGTTTCACCGCCGTTTAGCAGCCTATTCTGTGTACTCTGCAGAGTTGCAGAATAGTAAGAAATAGTGTTAAGTTTTCAAACTCAAATATCAAAGTCACATATTCCATTCAGTGTGTATCACCGCCGTTTAGCAGCCTATTCTGTGTACTCTGCACAGTTGCAGAATAGTAAGAAATACTGTTAAGTTTTCAAACTCAAATATTAAAGTCACATATTCCATTCAGTGTGTGTCACCGCCGTTTAGCAGCCTATTCTGTGTACTCTGCACAGTTGCAGAATAGTAAGAAATACTGTTAAGTTTTCAAACTCAAATATTAAAGTCACATATTCCATTCAGTGTGTATCACCGCCGTTTAGCAGCCTATTCTGTGTACTCTGCAGAGTTGCAGAATAGTAAGAAATAGTGTTACGTTTTCAAACTCAAATATCAAAGTCACATATTCCATTCAGTGTGTATCACCGCCGTTTAGCAGCCTATTCTGGGTACTCTGCACAGTTGCAGAATAGTAAGAAATACTGTTAAGTTTTCAAACTCAAATATTAAAGTCACATATTCCATTCAGTGTGTATCACCGCCGTTTAGCAGCCTATTCTGTGTACTCTGCAGAGTTGCAGAATAGTAAGAAATAGTGTTAAGTTTTCAAACTCAAATATCAAAGTCACATATTCCATTCAGTGTGTATCACCGCCGTTTAGCAGCCTATTCTGTGTACTCTGCACAGTTGCAGAATAGTAAGAAATAGTGTTACGTTTTCAAACTCAAATATCAAAGTCACATATTCCATTCAGTGTGTATCACCGCCGTTTAGCAGCCTATTCTGTGTACTCTGCACAGTTGCAGAATAGTAAGAAATACTGTTAAGTTTTCAAACTCAAATATTAAAGTCACATATTCCATTCAGTGTGTGTCACCGCCGTTTAGCAGCCTATTCTGTGTACTCTGCACAGTTGCAGAATAGTAAGAAATACTGTTAAGTTTTCAAACTCAAATATTAAAGTCACATATTCCATTCAGTGTGTATCACCGCCGTTTAGCAGCCTATTCTGTGTACTCTGCACAGTTGCAGAATAGTAAGAAATACTGTTAAGTTTTCAAACTCAAATATTAAAGTCACATATTCCATTCAGTGTGTTTCACCGCCGTTTAGCAGCCTATTCTGTGTACTCTGCACAGTTGCAGAATAGTAAGAAATACTGTTAAGTTTTCAAACTCAAATATTAAAGTCACATATTCCATTCAGTGTGTATCACCGCCGTTTAGCAGCCTATTCTGTGTACTCTGCAGAGTTGCAGAATAGTAAGAAATACTGTTAAGTTTTCAAACTCAAATATTAAAGTCTCATATTCCATTCAGTGTGTTTCACCGCCGTTTAGCAGCCTATTCTGTGTACTCTGCAGAGTTGCAGAATAGTAAGAAATAGTGTTAAGTTTTCAAACTCAAATATCAAAGTCACATATTCCATTCAGTGTGTATCACCGCCGTTTAGCAGCCTATTCTGTGTACTCTGCACAGTTGCAGAATAGTAAGAAATACTGTTAAGTTTTCAAACTCAAATATTAAAGTCACATATTCCATTCAGTGTGTGTCACCGCCGTTTAGCAGCCTATTCTGTGTACTCTGCACAGTTGCAGAATAGTAAGAAATACTGTTAAGTTTTCAAACTCAAATATTAAAGTCACATATTCCATTCAGTGTGTATCACCGCCGTTTAGCAGCCTATTCTGTGTACTCTGCAGAGTTGCAGAATAGTAAGAAATAGTGTTACGTTTTCAAACTCAAATATCAAAGTCACATATTCCATTCAGTGTGTATCACCGCCGTTTAGCAGCCTATTCTGTGTACTCTGCAGAGTTGCAGAATAGTAAGAAATACTGTTAAGTTTTCAAACTCAAATATTAAAGTCACATATTCCATTCAGTGTGTATCACCGCCGTTTAGCAGCCTATTCTGTGTACTCTGCACAGTTGCAGAATAGTAAGAAATAGTGTTAAGTTTTCAAACTCAAATATCAAAGTCACATATTCCATTCAGTGTGTATCACCGCCGTTTAGCAGCCTATTCTGTGTACTCTGCACAGTTGCAGAATAGTAAGAAATAGTGTTACGTTTTCAAACTCAAATATCAAAGTCACATATTCCATTCAGTGTGTATCACCGCCGTTTAGCAGCCTATTCTGTGTACTCTGCACAGTTGCAGAATAGTAAGAAATACTGTTAAGTTTTCAAACTCAAATATTAAAGTCACATATTCCATTCAGTGTGTGTCACCGCCGTTTAGCAGCCTATTCTGTGTACTCTGCACAGTTGCAGAATAGTAAGAAATACTGTTAAGTTTTCAAACTCAAATATTAAAGTCACATATTCCATTCAGTGTGTATCACCGCCGTTTAGCAGCCTATTCTGTGTACTCTGCAGAGTTGCAGAATAGTAAGAAATAGTGTTAAGTTTTCAAACTCAAATATCAAAGTCACATATTCCATTCAGTGTGTATCACCGCCGTTTAGCAGCCTATTCTGTGTACTCTGCACAGTTGCAGAATAGTAAGAAATACTGTTAAGTTTTCAAACTCAAATATTAAAGTCACATATTCCATTCAGTGTGTATCACCGCCGTTTAGCAGCCTATTCTGTGTACTCTGCAGAGTTGCAGAATAGTAAGAAATAGTGTTAAGTTTTCAAACTCAAATATCAAAGTCACATATTCCATTCAGTGTGTATCACCGCCGTTTAGCAGCCTATTCTGTGTACTCTGCACAGTTGCAGAATAGTAAGAAATACTGTTAAGTTTTCAAACTCAAATATTAAAGTCACATATTCCATTCAGTGTGTGTCACCGCCGTTTAGCAGCCTATTCTGTGTACTCTGCACAGTTGCAGAATAGTAAGAAATACTGTTAAGTTTTCAAACTCAAATATTAAAGTCACATATTCCATTATGTGTGTATCACCGCCGTTTAGCAGCCTATTCTGTGTACTCTGCAGAGTTGCAGAATAGTAAGAAATAGTGTTACGTTTTCAAACTCAAATATCAAAGTCACATATTCCATTCAGTGTGTATCACCGCCGTTTAGCAGCCTATTCTGTGTACTCTGCAGAGTTGCAGAATAGTAAGAAATACTGTTAAGTTTTCAAACTCAAATATTAAAGTCACATATTCCATTCAGTGTGTATCACCGCCGTTTAGCAGCCTATTCTGTGTACTCTGCAGAGTTGCAGAATAGTAAGAAATAGTGTTAAGTTTTCAAACTCAAATATCAAAGTCACATATTCCATTCAGTGTGTATCACCGCCGTTTAGCAGCCTATTCTGTGTACTCTGCACAGTTGCAGAATAGTAAGAAATAGTGTTACGTTTTCAAACTCAAATATCAAAGTCACATATTCCATTCAGTGTGTATCACCGCCGTTTAGCAGCCTATTCTGTGTACTCTGCACAGTTGCAGAATAGTAAGAAATACTGTTAAGTTTTCAAACTCAAATATTAAAGTCACATATTCCATTCAGTGTGTGTCACCGCCGTTTAGCAGCCTATTCTGTGTACTCTGCACAGTTGCAGAATAGTAAGAAATACTGTTAAGTTTTCAAACTCAAATATTAAAGTCACATATTCCATTCAGTGTGTATCACCGCCGTTTAGCAGCCTATTCTGTGTACTCTGCAGAGTTGCAGAATAGTAAGAAATAGTGTTAAGTTTTCAAACTCAAATATCAAAGTCACATATTCCATTCAGTGTGTATCACCGCCGTTTAGCAGCCTATTCTGTGTACTCTGCACAGTTGCAGAATAGTAAGAAATACTGTTAAGTTTTCAAACTCAAATATTAAAGTCACATATTCCATTCAGTGTGTATCACCGCCGTTTAGCAGCCTATTCTGTGTACTCTGCAGAGTTGCAGAATAGTAAGAAATAGTGTTAAGTTTTCAAACTCAAATATCAAAGTCACATATTCCATTCAGTGTGTATCACCGCCGTTTAGCAGCCTATTCTGTGTACTCTGCACAGTTGCAGAATAGTAAGAAATACTGTTAAGTTTTCAAACTCAAATATTAAAGTCACATATTCCATTCAGTGTGTATCACCGCCGTTTAGCAGCCTATTCTGTGTACTCTGCAGAGTTGCAGAATAGTAAGAAATAGTGTTAAGTTTTCAAACTCAAATATCAAAGTCACATATTCCATTCAGTGTGTATCACCGCCGTTTAGCAGCCTATTCTGTGTACTCTGCACAGTTGCAGAATAGTAAGAAATACTGTTAAGTTTTCAAACTCAAATATTAAAGTCACATATTGTATCACCGCCGTTTAGCAGCCTATTCTGTGTACTCTGCAGAGTTGCAGAATAGTAAGAAATAGTGTTAAGTTTTCAAACTCAAATATCAAAGTCACATATTCCATTCAGTGTGTATCACCGCCGTTTAGCAGCCTATTCTGTGTACTCTGCACAGTTGCAGAATAGTAAGAAATACTGTTAAGTTTTCAAACTCAAATATTAAAGTCACATATTCCATTCAGTGTGTGTCACCGCAGTTTAGCAGCCTATTCTGTGTACTCTGCAGAGTTGCAGAATAGTAAGAAATACTGTTAAGTTTTCAAACTCAAATATTAAAGTCACATATTCTGTGTAAGATGAAGAAGGCGGGTAAAAAGGGACGGGGAAGTGGACGTGATCCTGAAAGTTCAGGGCGCGGGTCAGGACGCGGAGAAACTGTGCCTGGTGCCAGAGCACAAGAAAGAAAGACATCCACCATACCTAGCTTCATGTGTAATTTTACAGGGCGTCGCAGGACATCACTCTCGAGGTCCGACCACTGCGAACAGGTGGTCGGTTGGATGACAGCTGATACTGCTTCCAGTCGGTTAAGCACCACCCTGTCTTCCACCAAGTCCACTCTCAGTAGCCAAGAGTCTGGTCAAAATAATCCTCACTCTGATCATCCTTCCTCCCACCATACACGGTCTGGTCAAAGAAGTGATCCCACACTGGGATATAGTGAGGAGCTCGTCTCATCACCAATCCTTCATTTGACCCTCTCTCCAAGCACGCTTGCAGAGGAACATGACATCTTGTGCCCTGATTCACAACCTCTAGAGGCTACCCAATCACAAGAAGATGACAGATGTGAACGGCATTTAAGGTCAAAGGAAGTAGTGGATGATGATGATGATGATGAGACACAGTTGCCATTAAATCAACCACTATTTCCGTCTCAAGACCTTGTTGAGGAGAATGTTATACAGTTGTCAATGACTGAGTATGTGGTGGGATCAAGACTTGAGGAGGATGATCAGAGTGAGGAAGTGGAGGAGGACTTGGTGGACGATGAGGTGACTGACCCCACCTGGGAAGGTGTAGAGCCGAGCGATGTCAGCAGTCCTGAGGGTGAGCCATCTGCAGCACCGCAACAGGCTGGAAGAGGCAGTGGTGTGGCTACAGAAAGAAGGCGGACCGCAGCAAACCGGCCCGCAAATGTTCCACGGAGCACCCCCTTGCGTAAATCTACCTTGCCAAAGGGTAGGTGTTCCGCGGTATGGCGTTTTTTTAAGGAAAGTGCGGACGACAAAAGAATTGTAGTTTGTAACCTGTGCCACACCAGAATGAGCCGAGGCATGAACACTAGAAACCTCACCACCACCAGCATGATCCGACACATGGCATCCAAGCACCGTAGTAAGTGGGAGGAACGCCTGGATCGCCCATCTGTGTCTGCAGGCCACACCACTGCCTCCTCTTCCCCTGTTTTCAGTGCCGGCCAATCGCCTGTCGAAGGCGCAGGCCCGCATACCTCCCGCCCTGCACCTGTATCATCTGAAGCACCATCAGCGACCACATCCACTTCCCTGTCCCAGCACAGCGTCCAAATGTCGTTACCCCAGGCATTTGAGCGCAAGAGAAAGTACCCAGCCACCCACCCACAGGCCATAGCACTAACCTCACACCTTTCAAAATTACTGGCCATCGAAATGCTGCCATTTAGGCTTGTGGACACTGAGTCCTTCCGCAGCCTGATGGCAGCAGCTGTCCCTCGGTACGCGGTCCCCAGCCGCCACTACTTTTCCCGGTGTGCCATCCCCGCATTACACCACCATGTGTCCCGTAACATCACCCGTGCCCTGACCAACGCAGTTACTGGGAAGGTCCACTTAACGACTGACACATGGACAAGTGCTTGTGGCCAGGGACGCTACATTTCCCTGACGGCACACTGGGTGAATGTCGTGGAGGCTGGGAGCGACTCGGACCCTGGGATGGCACGGGTGCTACCCACGCCGAGGATTGCGGGCCCTACCTCCATCAGGGTTTCCACCAGCACCTACGTTATTGGCTCCTCCTCCTCCGTTTCCACCTCCGAATTCTCTACACGCAGCGCCACTCCCCCATCAGCCAGTAGCTGGAAGCAGTGTAGCACTGCAGTGGGGAAGCGTCAACAGGCCGTGCTGAAGCTGATCTGCCTTGGGGACAAACAGCACACGGCCTCAGAGCTGTTGCAGGGGATTAGTCACCAGACCGAGCAGTGGCTCTCGCCACTCAACCTGCAACCAGGCATGGTTGTGTGTGATAATGGGCGTAACTTGGTGGCGGCTTTGGAGCTCGGCAAGCTCACACACGTACCATGCCTAGCGCATGTATTTAATTTAGTGGTGCAGCGATTTCTAAAAACCTACCCCAATGTGCATGATCTCTTGACCAAGGTGCGCCGCGTGTGTGCACATTTCCGTAAGTCATCTACAGCTTCGGCCGGCCTGTTGAAGCTGCAGCAGCGCTTACAATTGCCAGCTCACCGGCTGCTGTGTGACGTGAGCACGCGCTGGAACTCCACCTTCCACATGTTGGCCCGGCTTTGTGAGCAGCAGAGGGCAGTAGTGGAGTACCAGCTGTTACACGGTCGTCGCCTCTCCGTTCAACTTCCTGTAATCAGAAGTGAGGAGTGGGAATGGATGTCAGACCTCTGCGAGGTTTTACGCAATTTTGAGGAATCGACACAGATGGTGAGCGGCGATAACGCTATTATCAGTGTAACCATCCCACTTCTGTGTCTACTGAAACGCTCGCTGCTCACAATTAAAACCGACGCTTTGCATGTGGAAGAGGTGGAAATGGGGGAGGAAGAGCTTACACAAGGTGATAGCCAGAGCACCCTCACTTCGTCTTCTCAGCGACAATTGGAGGAGGCGGAGGAGGATGAGGAGGAGGAGGAGGAAGACACGGTTGCCTCCGCTACAGAGGGTAGCCATGGAACTTTAGTTCCATCTCTTCAGCGTGGGTGGGCAGAAGAGGAGGAAGAGGATGAGGATATTGAGAGTCATCCTCCTGGTGAGGACAGCGAAATCTTGACTGTTGGTACTCTGGCACACATGGCTGACTTTATGTTAGGCTGCCTTTCCCGTGACCCACGCGTTATACGCATTTTAAACAACACGGATTACTGGGTGTTCACCCTTCTGGACCCCCGCTACAAAGAGAATTTCTCATCTCTCATTCCTCCGGTGGAGAGGACAAGCAAAATGGTGCAATACCAGAAGGTTCTTGTCGAAAAATTGCTCCAAAATTTTCCATCTGACAACGCTGGCGGCAGAGTACGTGCTACCTTGGCCAGCCGAGAAGGGGAGAAAAGGGGAGCACACAGCAGTTCCGAGAAAGGCAGGGCAACACTCTCCAAGGCGTGGGACACCTTCATGACACCCCGCCAGCACCCTCACCCTGATGCGCAGCCTAGTGTCACAAGGAGGGAAAAGTTTTGGAAGATGGTGAAGGAGTACGTAGCAGACCGTGTCAGCGTCCTCAATGATCCCTCTGTGCCTTACAACTACTGGGTGTCCAAGCTGGACACGTGGTATGAACTGGCACTCTACGCCTTGGAGGTGCTGGCCTGCCCTGCCGCCAGCGTTCTGTCTGAGCGGGTATTTAGTGCTGCTGGTGGCATCATAACAGATAAGCGTATCCGCCTTTCCACCGACAATGCTGATAGGTTGACACTTATAAAAATGAACAAGGCCTGGATTTCCCCTGACTTCTCCACTCCACTGGAGGAAAGCCCCGGGGGAACATAAACTCACTTTATATATGTTATTTACAATGATGGGAATACTCTGTATTCCCATTCACCCCTTCCACCCAAAAAACGGGTATATGGTTGACTCTTAATCTTCTCATCCTCCTCCTCCTCTTCCATATGCCCTGTGCTATAATTTTTATATAGGGCCAGCTCACCAGCGGGCCCTGTGATATAATTTTTATATAGGGCCAGCTCACCAGCGGGCCCTGTTTGACAATTTTTATATAGGTCAGCTCACCAGCGGGCCTTCTCATATAATGTTTTATTGGGTCAGCTCTCTAGCGGGCCCTCTCATATAATGTTTTATAGCGTCAGCTCACTAGCGGGCCTTCGCATATAATGTTTAGGATGGTCAGCTCTGCAGCAGACCCTCACCCATAATGTTTTAGATGGTCAGCTCAGCGCACGTTTCCCTCTTAATCATGGCCTCAGTTCTGAAAATCAAGGAAATTTTTGGGAGAATTTGCCTCTGTGCACGTTTCCCTCTTAATTATGGCCTCAGTTCTGAAAATCAAGGAAATTTTTGGGAGAATTTGCCTCTGCGCATGTTTCCCTCTTAATCATGGCCTCAGTTCTGAAAATCAAGGAAATTTTTGGGAGAATTTGCCTCTGCGCACGTTTCCCTCTTAATCATGGCCTCAGTTCTGAAAATCAAGGAAATTTTTGGGAGAATTTGCCTCTGCGCACGTTTCCCTCTTAATCATGGCCTCAGTTCTGAAAATCAAGGAAATTTTTGGGAGAATTTGCCTCTGCGCACGTTTCCCTCTTAATCATGGCCTCAGTTCTGAAAAACAAGGAAATTTTTGGGATAATTTGCAGATGATATACAAGTAAATATACAGCAAATATTGTTTGGTAACAATTTTTCGCCTAAAGTCGTTTTTATTTTCCTTTTTGTGTGTTTTATGGTCAGTCTGTAAAAATGGCGTACTACGGGCGAAAGATCGTTCCCAGCAGCGATGTTGGAGTCCAAGATGCATCCAGACATCCTCCCTATGCTGTCCCTGAACCATTTCTGTGGTGTTTCCATCCTTTTCTGCCCTTTTCCTATGGACCAGGCACCCTCCCCTCATCAGAGCAGGGGGTGCCTGGTGTAATGCTCGAGTCCTCCCATTGACTTCAATGGGGCTCGGGTGCTCGGCCGAGCACTCGAGCCTCAGGGGGTGCTCGGTCAGAGCACCCGAACACCCGAGCATTGGGGTGCTCGCTCATCACTAGTAATTAACGCAAACAATTCAAACAATCACACTAGGGTGCTCCGTTACCTTTATTTACATCCGAAGAAGCTACTGGAGCCACAGAGAGAGAGAGAGCATGACAAGGAGATTAGAACCGAGGCTGGTCCTGACAAGTTAATTAGGAGCTCTCAAGCTAAACGACCAGCTTCATTGACAGTCAGGCCACGTCCCGCAAAACTTAATTTTTTTTTTAATAGACCTGAATGCAGGAGTGATTCTCTAAAAAGAGAGGTAAACATGTCACCTTAATCTTAGTGCACAAAGAGTAAAAACATGTCCTAGATAGTAAGTACAAGGTCACTGATTTGGCATGACCTGGCTGCAAATTAACTCTGTGCTAATGACTGGTATGGGTGATTGGCATACCTGGGAATTTTCAAATTGAGGACACCCTGAGACATTGAACTTATTATCCCTTAAAGTTCCCCATAATAAGGATTGTCAGTGACAGGTCCTGCTCGCTTTAATCCAGTGATGTTCCAGTTAGTAATAAAGGAACCATTAACATGCAACAGCTTGGAGATGTCACTGCTTGATCACACACAACACAAGCTGGATGTCTTCCTCTGTATTCCTGGTACAAACAGAACCAATTTAGAGGCTAAAGAAGCAGTTAATTGGTGCAGATCATAAAGTAGATATCAATGGACTGTGTCACCCTGAGAATTCATCCCTTTACCCTGACACCCTGGAATCTGGGTAAAAATCCCAAGTCCCACTTAAACCCAGAGGTTCTCATGTGTGGTCATTGGGCCATATCCAGAAATGAAAAGGGGAGCAATTCTGGGGGAATAACCAACTAACCATTGAGAACAAATGCAATTCCCCAAATTTCTCAATACTCTAAAAAGGGCTTTTAACCCTCTGAATGCTAGAGGGGTACGCAACAGATTGTGAAGCACACATCTGGCACTCAAACGGTTAATCCCATGAATGCTTTTGAGCCCTCTTTAGCATTCAATGAGTTAAAAGCCCAATTTATATCATGTGGGATTTTACATTTGTGCCCTATGGTGCAGTTGGTTTGACAAAGAATTACTCTACTTTTCCCTATGTACATATGGCCAATGGTCTTTTTCAGATTATAAACTGAAACAGCTAGAAGAAGACTAACACAGAGATTCAAATGCAAAAAATAAAAGTATATAAATATAGCAGATTACTGTATGAAGAACACCTATCTAGGTTAAGTTAAACAAATGGAGTCACTTATTCTTAGGGTACAATATCCCTTTATTGAGCCCATAGCAACATTGGTCTCCACTAAAATGGCTCTACATCTGTTGTAGTGGAGACAGGAAGATGGGTTTCTCTAGTCAGTATATAAATCTATGTAGGTCCTGGCAGGTGGACTCTTTCAATTGGCCTCATGCACTTATCCTATAACATTAAGTGGTAGAATACGTCGCTCCCTGTGAGCGTAACCGCACATGCGCAGTAGAGATTGCTGTTCCTGCAGTCTTTACTGCGCATGTGTGGTTTTGCACAAAGGGATCTTCGCTGTGAGCCGCCTGGAGCTCCCCACTAAGGATCAGTGCGTTAGGCGAGTCTCTACTGTGCATGACTGCAGTCATGCGCAGTAGTGACTCACCTAATGCGCTGATCTGGAGCAGGGAGCTCCGGACGGCTCACAGTCTGTCTCTGCTCCCAGCTCTGGGGCCGCAGCCGGGGCCACTAGGTGCACTTTAGCCTGTGTATAGGGGCTTTCATACTAGTATAACAATGAAGTATATAGAACACTGGGTTAATCTCTAGCAGTTGCAGGGCCGGCACCACCCATAGGTGAGGTAGGTGCCAGACTAGGGTGCATATCTACTGGGGGAGCAGATCCGCACGCACCTTGGCGGCTGCTGTGTGAAGGGAGAGATGTGACGCCTCAACAACTTTCCTTCCCTAGTTCCCTTTCTCCACTGAGCCCTCAACCACAACACAGAGGGTGTCACCAATTGTAGCAGAAAAGAAATATTACTAACCCCTTTTTACATAACCAAATTCAAGACACAACCCAATTTATGCATTAACCCCAACAGTGTCCCCTTGTAAGATTCTTACAAGGGGTTAATGCATAAAATGGGTTACATACTGCTCTTTGGCATACATAGGGTTAATCCATACATTGGATTTCATACTGCTCTCTCTCATACAAGGGGTTATATCCATACATTGGGTGACACACAGCTTTCTTTCACACAATGGGTTAAATCCATACATTGGGTTACATACAGCTTTCTTTTTTACAAGGGGTTAAATCCATACATTGGGTGATACATAGCTCTCTTTCATACAATGGGTAAAATCCATACATTGGGTTACATACAGTTCTCTTTCATACAAGGGGTTAATCCATACATTGGGTTAAATACAGCTGTGTTACAAGGGGTTAATCCATGCACTGGGTTACATACAGCTCTCTCTTACAGAAGAGAGAGCTGAATGTAACCCAATTTATAGATTAACCCCTTGTAAAAGCTGCATGTAACCCAGTATATGAGTTAACCCCTTGTATGCCACAGAGTTGCATGTAACCCAATATGTGTATTAATCCTGTGTATGACAGAGTGATATGTAACCCAATGCATGGCTTAACCCCATTGTACACCAGATTTGAGACAAACAATTCTATTAATTAGCGCATAAAAGTCGCTAAGGTAACAATCATTAAAAGAGGTGGGGTATAAGTGGGCGGGGCATAATAGGAGCAGAATACAAGAGGCGTAGCCAAGGGGGTAGAAAAATAAAGTTTTGCCTAGGGTGGAAAAAATCCTAGCACCAGCCCTGAGCAGTTGGACATTGGCAGTTGGTCTTCACTATGACATCACAGTAACAGATATTCCTGACAAACTGAACACAACAGCATTTTCCTGATACTGTAAGGAGATAAGGGCACTTGTAGTCTACAGTGTAGGACAGAGGACCTTCTTTTACTTCCTATTGTTAGTGTTTATTGCGACAGTTTGTATAACAATCAGAGACTTATGTAGACAGCGCGTTACTTTTTCATCGGATTTGACATCCCCCGCACACGCGCCAACATGCCTATTTGTGTGCATTATAAATTTGCGTGCATGCTGCTGTACGCCACGGTCTTATTCAGCGGGCAGAGCTTTGTCTTAGTTGGAGAACTTAAGCAATCCATCATGAGACGGGAAAAGCTGAACCCCAAATTGTGTGACCTGAAGATCAGTGATGCTGAGTCTGGGGAAGGTAAGACAAACCCCAACACTTCCGTACAAGCTCCATATTCTCACAAAAGTGGAGCAATTCTGGGGAAAACCAATTGGATCACACGATACAAAATATTCCCAGGGATATAAAATGGCTTTTTAACTCATTGGATTCTACAGAGGTCTTCAACACACTCAATGCATTGGATTGATCACTAACATTCAAGGAGTTCAAAGCCTTATATCTATGTTAATCTGCATTTATAACCTGTGGTGCAGCTGGTTTGCTCCACAATTGTTCCATTTTTTATTCCATGTGTATGGACCATAATGATACAGCCAAGGAGCAATGCATCTGGAAGGGGGTAGGGGGCGCAGCTGTGACAGGGCTAAGCCTCCATGGGCACCCAGTAGATTCTAGTTACACCCCAGGGTAATTATTTGTGCATTAACCCTTTGAGTACCAGAGGGGTATGCAACACATTGCAAAGTAATGTGTTACGTACCCTTCTGGCACTCAAAGGGTTAAGAAGCCCCCAAAAATGTTTGCCTGCAGACCTCTGAGTGACGCCTCATGCCATTGCCTCAGTGAATAGTGCTCCCCATTTGTTTAATCTCTGACTAAAGGAGACGTTTCACCCCATAATAATACAAATCCTAAAGGGCCATGTGAATTTTTCCCTTGCTTCTTGGTAGGATCTGTAATTAGTTCTGGATGACATGTCCATGGAGGTGGATACTACAGTTCCTAGCAGGACCACAGGCAGAGCTGGATTTCCCAGTAGACAGAGTAGGCAGCTGCCTAAAGCTTCAGAGTTTCAGAGATGCCTCAGCTGTGCTGAATTGTGGGTGTGGCCAGAGCAATCTCAATATCCCAGCACCAGTTTAATACCCCTTTACAGGATATTATTTAACCATGTGGATGTTAGAGAGATCTCTCTTGCATCCAAAGGGTTAACCCTTTGAGTTCCAGAGGGGTACGCAATGCATTGCAAAGCATTGTGTTGCATACCTCTCTGGCAATCAAAAGGTTAAAGGGTTTTTTTTTTTGTCCTTGTTTGTTGTAGTCAGAGGCGTAACTAGAAGACACCGGGTCCTGGTGCAGAAATTACCATGGACCCCCCGACCACATTGCCCCCAAGTCTCCACATCTCCCCCTATTGCCCCCAATCTTCACATTGCCCCCACCTCCATATTGCCTCCCAATCTCCACATTGCCCCCCAATCTCCACACTGCTTCACATTACCCCCAAGTCTCCACACTGCCTCCACATTGCCCCCAATCTCCACCTTGCCTACCTTTTCCAAAGTTAGCCTGGTGTACCATTGCCATGGACTTCATTGTTCAGTTGCTAATTAGAGCCACAACACATTTTGGAGGATACAGATAGAATTACTGTACTACCTATCTCGAGTCCCTGGTGGTCTAGCAGCGTGGCATGTGAGATCTGTGCCTCCTTCGGCACAGACCTCTACAGCTGATGTAATCTCCCAGCGCTCTGCATTACTAGAGCGCCAGAGTACAGACCGAGTTGCTGCGGCATTTTATCACAACATATCACCAGTCACACCCCAAGCAACATCACCTAAATCAGGAGTGTATTTGGTCATGTGAAATTTTGGGAGATACGTCTCTTGAACACAGTTATACGGACAAAATTTATAGGAATCTTTAACCATCTGAGTGCCATAGTGGTATGCAAAGCATTCTTTTGTAACGAGTTGCATGCCCCTATCGCACTCATAGCGTTAAGATATTCTGGCCATAGTAAAATAGATGTTATTATTAGAAAGTGTTACTTCTCCTTTAACCATTTGAGAGCCACTGAAGCATCCACCACATTGCAGCGCAATACATTGCATACATCTCTGGCATTCCAATGGTTAAAAGCTTATTGTAATCAAACTTCTTATAGGTCATTTGGCTGCCACATATTCCTCAGCCATAAGGCCACATTGTGTGTGACTGAGATTGGTGTCACTATTGATACAGTCCTGTAACACCTTCCAGTTTTCTTTCCACAGACTTCCATTCCAGTTTACACTCTGAGAAGAAACAACATTAATCACTTGTGTGTCCCTCATTACAAGCTGGTATAAATAACATAGGAAGACAGGTTTCCTACATGTGCTAACACATTAAATAATGTTATATACATTAAATGCCATGTAATCCAAGCTAGCATCTGGAATCAAATCTTTATTTGTCA
Organism: Rhinophrynus dorsalis; assembly: GCA_037306005.1. NCBI lineage: Eukaryota > Metazoa > Chordata > Amphibia > Anura > Rhinophrynidae > Rhinophrynus > Rhinophrynus dorsalis. The sequence goes on from CM074727.1 coordinate 43,459,580, forward strand.
CGTCCTTTATTGATATTTGTTCTCTCCAATCTCACATTAGAATTCAAAGATGAAAATGACAAAGTGAAGAAGAACGCGTCGGTCATAGTGCGTAGAGTTCCACGCACAAAGCCTGATCGTCAGCCTTATTATCAGTGAGTATACATGCAGCAATGCACTGAAGAACTATCTAGCATACAATGGGTTAAAAACAAATCAATAAAACAATTATAATCATGTACTCGCAGCCAAAGGTGAGATTGATTATTGGATAAAACCTAGTTCGTTTTTATGTCATTTTTTCCATCACAATCTGAGAGCCTTTTTTAGTTAAGCGCCCTGCTCTCCTGCTGGAGGATACTTCACCCCACAGTTCCTGTGTTCCACATGGACTAAGATAACAGGATTTATCAGTCAATGCAAAGAAAAAAAATCCCCTTGTATATAAGCTCTTTACCAAAACAGCATGTACTATGTGTACAAACATGACAGATGGTGATGTTCACAGCTATTCCTTTAACCAGCTTTCATCACCCACCCCCGCTCCTCACAAGGGGGGCATGTCCCCAGTTTGGGTATCACAGTGCTAACCAGAACTGGAATCATTCTGGATCAATTCAACTGCATCAGAGAGGACCAAAAAAATCCCCATCAATTTAACACTTTGAGTGGGAAAGGGTATACACAATGCATTGTTTTGCAATGCGTTGTGTACCCCTTTAGCATTCACAGGGTTAAATGGGATTTTCAACTCCTTGAATGCTAGAGAGGTTTCTGGTATTTATTCTGTCTGTCTGTCTGTCCATCTATCCACCTCTCTGTCTCTGTGCCGGTCATGTCTGTATCTGTCTGTATGTCTGTCTCTGTTTGGATACATGTTGTATCTGTTTCTTTCTATCTGTGTCTTCCTGTCTCTATGTCTGTCTGTCTGTCTATGTGACTCTCTGTCTTTTTTAATATTCTGATTTACTTTTCCCCCAGATGTTGTACTTACATATTATGATCTTATTTTTCTTCCTTTCTAGTAATCAAGCAGATCAAACTGTACGAACGGCGAAATCAGTAAGTTACAACATGTCAGTTACACTTCTCTGTTACCCTCATATCACTTACTAGCAGTTTGGGACGGCGTTGCCCGTCATGTTATGCAGGAAATGTTTCTTTTTTTTTAAATAAATGTTATGATAGTGAATTATAGCGTAGGGTGTACGTGTCAGAAAGGTACACACAGTGATAGACAGAGACACATGCAACACACACATATACACACACATGCACTGACAACACAAACAGTGACACACAGCTGCAAATCAGAACATAAATACATACAGTGTGAGCAGTGTAAGTAACATACCTCCCAACATTTCATATGGCCAAAGAGGGACACTTGTGTTTTCGGTGGTGTTACTGGGGGCGTGGCTGGTGGTGTATTTTAGAGAATTTTTAACCCTTTGAGTGCCAGGGGGTAAGCAATGCATTGCATCCCCTCTGGCATTGAAATGGTTAAGTTACTCTTTCTGTAAGTGAATGATTTAGAAGAAGATGAAAGTATTTTTTTTACACAGACTAATTTAACAGATATATACAGAAGTTTATTCCCACATTACTGTGGGTTTTATTGATGTGGAGCAATCTGATACACTGGTATATACACCACACAATGTGATCTCCTAAATAGAGGAGCAGAGGGATTTGGGTGTCAAACAGGGACTGTCCCTCCTATACTGTATAGTGCCAGTCCTTATACACAGACACATGCAGACTATATACTATACAGCAGAGGTTCTCAGCCCATGCCCTCAGTGGCCACTAACAGGCCAGGACTTAGGAATTTCACTGCTAGAACACAAGTGTGTTGATCAGAGGCTCAGTCATATTGATTAACTCACCTGTGCTCTTAAAAGGAAATTCTAAAATCCTGGCCTGTTAATAGCCACTGAGGGCACAGATTGAGAACCACTGCTATACAGTGCCAGACCATTGTAGATAATTTTTAACCCTTTGAGTGCCAGGGGGTAAGCAATGCATTGCATCTCCTCTGGCACTGAAATGGTTAAGTTACTCTTTCTGTAAGTGAATGATTTAGAAGAAGATGAAAGTATTTTTTTACACAGACTAATTTAACAGATATATACAGAAGTTTATACCCACATTACCGTGGGTTTTACTGATGTGGAGCAATCTGATACACTTGTACATTAGGCTGACCAGACCTCACCTTTAACCAGTGACACATATGAAAAATGCATACTGCAGGGCTGCTTTGATTTTGGTGCACTCCTGAAATATGCTTATTTCCTATGTGTCCCCGGTTAAAGGTGAGGTCTGGTCAGCCTACTGTATATACACCACACCGTGTGATCTCCTAAATAGAGGAGCAGAGGGATTTGGGTGTCAAACAGGGACTGTCCCTCCTATACTGTATAGTGCCAGTCCTTATACACAGACTGTATACTATACAATGCCAGACCATATATAAATAGTTTGTCATACATGCTATACAGTGAGCTATGTACAGCATGGAGATGATTGCAGGAGCTGGCACCTCTACTTACAGACAGACTGACAAACAACCTGCTCTCTTTCTCTCTCTTTGTGCAATATATAAATACAGTCACATCCATGTCTCTGCCATTTACCAGCTCAGCTGAAGCCTTGCTCTGCACTGCCTGATCACCTCTCTGCCGTTGTTTCCACTTTCTCAGCAAGCCAGTATCCCCCTGCTGATTGTTTAGAAATCAGCTCACTTGTAGTAATTAGCAGAGCTGTGTAGGCTCAAAGACAGGGAATGAAGAAGCTGCATAATACAGATTGGACCATGGCCTTCCAGCTGTAGCTTGAACATTGTTCCCATCATCCTCAGCGTGCGTGTGTGTATATGTGTGTATGTGTCTGCTAGTGTGTGTGTGGGAGGGCATGTGCATGTGTCTGTGGTGTAGGAGTGTGTGGCAGCCATTTTTTTTTTCAGCCTTAGATAGTGGTGGGCGGGCTGGATAGTGGGGGCAGGCCAAAAATCACACTCCCACAGAATCACCCAATGGCAGCAGTAATCCTTTTTACTGCCGCCCCTGGGTGTGTTTTGCCAGGCACAAAGTCTTCTTTTATATATATAGATACATTTCCCCCTGTCATGTCTGTGGGTCTGAATGTGGTGTAAAATGTATCAAACATTCTGATACGTGTTATTGATTACACTATAAACGTCTATACACACTAGTGCACTGGATACAACACCGAATGCTTAAACTTGTAACCCACAACTTAAGACATTCTAATTGCTTTGGACTGCAACTCCCAACATCCCTAGCCAGCCAACTGTTGGAGTGAGTCAGGATGCTCATCCCTGGCTCAGACTGCCCACTGCATTATAGGAAGTTATCCTATCAGTGAAATATTTATGGACACAATATCATACTGTGTTGTCTGTCAATACAAGGTCTATTTGTAAAAATCTGCTGCATTGTTGTATGCACTAAATGGGCATACCCGGGAACTTCTTTGACTGGATCACCCGGAGGGGAGCCCTGTGATGCTGCTGAAGGCAGAAAAATGATGCAATTTGTGTCATAAAAAGGGGTGTGGCTTAATCACAAGTCGGGGGGGCAGGACAAAAATAAAAACATAAAACACCTAGAACAGACTCGGGAAGGAAGAGAGAAGGCCGTGCACTGGGAGAAACAGGGTAGAAAGGAGCAGATGTGGGCAGAGTTTCATGAGAAACCCCCCACACCCAGAGAATCAAACTGTGCCCCGAAGACCCGGTAATTCAGGCTCAAAACCAGAGTCTCCGGGGCAAATCCTGAGACTTCCCAACTATGTAAATGGGTTATCATTGCCAGACTGTAGAAAAGGGGCCATTTTGCTATGGAGTTTACTCTTTCAAACATTGTGTCTGGAATTTCTGCAGTAATATGTGGAATTATGTGATGTTTCTCATTTTTAACCTATGAGAGCTAAACAGGTATCAAACTCCTCTCTGGCACCAAAGGGTTAAAGAACCAGAGGTGTGTGCAGCACTTTGCTTCACAATGGGTTGCATGCACCTTTTGATTCTTAACCCCTGAAGGACCGGTAAAATTTGTGGTGGTTTGTAGTTAAGGACCGGAGTAATTCTGACCTTTGTGACTATATCTCTGTACAACAGCGTGTTCCCTCTAAGTATTTTATTCCAGACACACATTTGATATACCGTTTTATCACGCACAAGCAGGGCTTTCTTCTGATAACACACTTATAGGGATAACCCACCATTTATTTAAATAAAAATAAAGAAAATTATAAAAACAATGTAAAAAATACAGTGTTTATTGATTTTCTTATGATAATTTGTGCCCAAGGGGTTAATTTTTTATGGAGACGGCATGAAAGGTATGACCAGTCATTCATACCTACAAAATGTGCAGTTTTAGGGGGGCACTGTGCCTCTGGGTTGAAAATCCCCATGTCCCTCTTTCCCTCCTGGATTTTCCATTGTTTTTATACATTACTGCTTGGTGTGTATATAATTGTATTACTGTGCTCCACATTAATAAAACTCACTTTACACTTTAATTTTATGCCATTATTTCTGTTTTAAAATAAAATGTTGTAAATAAAATGATTTGATCGTTCTCAACATAATTTTTAAATAGTCAGAGTGGTGTCAGTAGGTAATAAAAGACCTGCATTTACCCTGCCCCCAGCACCAGCATTGATGGGGTTAGTACCGGAAACGTTGGCCTCTTTGTGTTTGCTTTTAAGTCTGCTCTCTGCTTCTCTCTTCCTTACTCTCATAGTATGGAAGAGAGGCACAGAGCAGACACAAAGGCAATGAGTAAATCACATTGCCTTTGTGTATAGAAAAGCCGGCACACATGACCATTGTAGGAGCGATCGTATGTACCGGAAAAGCAAAGAAGGACTGAAACAGAGCTCTCCGGACCTGGAGCTCTCAGCCTCAGCCTCTGTAGCATGACAGCAGCATGCACTTAGGCGTGCTGCTATCATTTAACCCTTGACGTGCCAGGACAGTCATGGGTCCTATTGGGAAGTTTACTCATGACGGTCCTGACACGTCATGGATCCTTAAGGAGTTAAGTGGTTAAGGACCACATCAAATTTCAAGCTTCTAACTCTATGTATGAAGAATGAAGAGAGATATTATGTGATATTCTCATAATACAAACTCTAGGAAAAATCATTTTACAAATGTCTCTGATCATTGTTGGTACACTAGCTAAATGCTAGAAAATATGGGATTAAAATCAATTACAGATGCCATTCAATAAACTAAAGATGAGTAATTCTAAAGCAAACCAAGTGAACCATTGAGGATAAATGACAATTCCCACTGATGTACATGAAGCCAACTTGAATGCTAGAAAGATCTCCAACACATTGCTTGACAATGGGCTGGACTCATATCTTTATCCTTAAATAGGTTAAAGGCCCTTAAACCTTGGAGTGCCAGAGCAGAATGCAATACTTTGGAAAGCAACGCCTTGCATACCCCTCTGGAACTCAAAGGAATTTATGGAATGTATATTTTTTTCTATGATGCAATTGGTTTGCACCAAAATTGCTCCTCGTTAGCTTGTTGAATTACACCTTCGCTCTTTTCTATCAATTCCCCACTCCCATGTCGTGATGTCATTTCCTGTCTTTGCACTGGCGCTGTATATGAGTAAGACACCTTGCATATAAAGCCAGTGATAGAGACAAAGTGATGTCACTGTTTTTTCAGCTAGAAGGCCTCACAATATACTGCTTTGCACTGTAGTCCCAGATAGGGGCAACATGTCAGTGGTGCCTTAAATCATTCATATTGTGACATAAATGGACCAACAAAAAAAATATGGTTCCTGCAAATGCAAATCTTCAATGTTTTTGGACTAATGCACAACAGTAAGTTCCTTGCCTGAAAATATTAAAAATAAAAATAAAATAAAAATATGAAAAATGAAATGTTGTTTTACTGATCTGGATGAAAGCTTCTGTTGTCACTGTATACAAGGTATTTGGGTGATTTAGTTCTGTAATGTCAGAGTTGGCAACCTATGGCCTTCCAGCTGTTGTTTACCTGGATCTGATTTATCTGCTGCCCTGTTCCTGACTACTACTGAGAAAGGTACATAGCAGCGAGGTAGCTAGAGCCAGTGATAATGGTTAGGTGTTAGAGTTAGGTTTTATGGTTTGGGAAAGAGGTTATCATTTAGGGTTTGGAATTAGTGTTTATCATTATATTAGGGTTTAGTATTAAAGTTAGGATTTGTTTTATAAGGGTTAGGATTTTAGATTTTAGGGTTAGGCTTTTTTCTAGGGTTAGGGATGGGGGTTAGGAGTTAACTTTTAATGATATGATTTGTTTGTGGTTTGGGTTTGTGTTTTAGGGTCACGGTTAGTGTTAGGAGTTGTTTTTTTGTGCTACAGTTAAGTTTTAAGGTTAGTTTTTTTCTAGCAATATAGTGTTACTTTTTAGGGTTAGGTTTGGGTTTTAGGTTTTATTTTCAATGTTAGTTATTAGGTTAGTTTAGCAGTTTTTACTGTTAAGGTTGGATTTTAGGATTAGGGCTTTCTTTTTAGGGTTCAGGTAATATAAGGTATATTCCCACCAATGGGAGGTGCTTCATTCCTCTTAATGACCAGAGGGCTGTGCAATTTATTGCTTCTCAATGGGTTGCACTCCCTACTAGTCTTTAAGGTGTTAACTCAAACTGCACTTTCGTATTCTTCTTATCAGTTGGTACTGTTGCTATTGCTGTCTATGGGGAGCTGCATTAGCTACCTAAAGCTTTTTATGAACGGTGAAAGAAACATTGTATAATGTGCTCTGGTCACAAGATGGCACTGTTGCGCAGTTTGATTTAGAAAACATAACTGCGCTGCAAATTTTGAATGAGATGTCTCAGATAGATAGATAGATAGATAGATAGATAGATAGATAGATAGACACATTACTGCTCATTAAAGAGACACATACAGTTATTGATGTTGTAAAATGTTTGCTGCCGTATTGTATTCTCATGGAGAACTGACTTATCTGTTGTGATGATATAATAACTGAACATGTATTTAATTTTCCATAGATTCCCGCTATTGAGAAGACAGCACCTCTCTCTGTGGCCAAGATCATTACGGTACATGTATAGACATTATTGTTGAACCTATTTATTTTAGATACCTTTTTTGTAGCCTGACATGTAAAGTTTACATTGAATATCCCTGGAATTGGAAGAATAACCAGGAGTATCTCTCTGCAAATCCATATAATCACATCATTTCCAAGGAGAGACAACGGCACCTACTTCACACGTATCTCTGTGTACTTCTGACCACAAGACTTTCTTGTCTACACTTTTTCACTGGAAAAAAGGACTTTAATAACAAATGATGCAGAATGTGTCAGTGAACTGAAGGGACTATGGGCTGTATTAAAGATACTAAAGGGGAACAATTCTAAACCAAACCAATTGCACCACAGGGGGGAAATAACCCCCCCACCACACACACTGATTTAAATTGGACATTTAACCCCTTGGGTGCCAGAGAGGACTACACAGCAATGCCTTGTAAATCTCTCTAGAATTCAAGGGGTTAAAAGCCCCTTTTAAATCAGTGGGAATGTAGGTGATATTTATTTGTCACCTACAGTGCAGTTTGTTCACCCCAGAATTGCTTCTCTTTAGCCTCCTGACTTTTTTGAGGAAAACAATGAAGATGATTGGTGACATGAACTTCTTATATCGCTGTGACATCATTATCACTTACCAAACACGTCCAATCACTGTGGCATGTCCCAAAGGCTCCTATTGTAATAAGACCAGGAAACTGTGCACTGATTGCTCTGGAATCCCTTGGGTGCTACGCAATCTATTGCACACTTTCTTGTGTTTACTTTCACTTACTTTGTAATATGTGTCCAAAGGGGCTTCTGTGTCTCTAATGATTATTATTTATTATGTAATTGTGCAACTTTGTGCTAGTCTTCAATTCTCTAATGGGCAACCTGAAGACATCTGGCCATTGTGAACTGCAGCTGCCATTATACACAGCCAAAGGCCAATGACAGACTGGGGATAATGGTATCAGTAGACTGCAACAGCAGGGGGGGCTCAGGTTTCCCATTCATATCTCAACCCTTTAGATCCTAAGCTGTGTGTTGCACATCTCTCTAGCATTTAAGGGGTTAAACAAACCAGTTTACTATTAGTTAAATAGGACGCTTAAAGGGATAGTAATACTTAAAATGTAAAAATAATATTATATGTTGTAGTGTTTATCCCCTGATTAAAACCAGGGTATTCCCACAGCCGAAAACTGTTTTATTCACAAGTTATTACAGCTCAAACTTGAAATTGATAGGTGCAGTATCAAAGTGGTCTGAAATTGTACAGTGGCGCTGTTGCTACACCATCCTATGGACAGCTCTGGTTAGTTGACCATAAATCACCATAGGATGGTGTATCAACAGCACCACTGTACAATTTCAGGCCACTTTCAACTGTAATAACATTTGAATAAAGCACCTTGCAGCAGTAGGAGTTCCCTTGTTTTACTCAGGAGGATAAACCCCACAACATATTTCATTTTACATTTTACATATTACTATTCCTTTAACCCCACAAATGCTAGGAAGGTCTCCATCACATTCAGGGGGTTAGAGGCTCCATTTAAATCAATAGAAATGTTTATTTGTTACCAAGTTTTAGAGCCATATGTCAAAAGTAAAGAGGAGGAATTCTGGGACAAACCATTTGCTCTGCAGGGGAAAACTAAAGATTCCAAAAATTCCCCTTTGATTAAATGTGGATTTTAACCCCTTGAATTCTTGAGAGGTCTCAAACGCATCCCTTCACAATGTGCTATAGACCTCTCTAGCAATCAAGGTGTTAAAATCCCGAATTAAATCAATGGGAATTTTTAGTTCTCCCCTATAGTACAAATGGTTTGCCCCAGATCTCCTCCACTTTCTGTTGAACATACAGCACTAAAACTCCATAATTAGGTCTCAAAGCTGCATTTTCTATTGCTGTATAATACATATTTATATAGTAAAATGTTTTTTCTTTTAATACAGCTTTTGTATATTGTATATTTGTATATTAATGTAATTCTAAATGTCATCTAGAATGTAATTGGGATTGTTCATGTTTGTGTTCTTACAGACTGGTTACAATGTCATATGTATGTACAATGGGTGCACTTACATTGAAATGTCTTTGTAAACTTGACTCCTATGTGAAAAATGCATTGTAAGAGTTTGTAATAAAATATTCCATCAGTTTGCTTGTTTTATGGATTAATACAGAGCCCAACCACCCAGTAAGGTGGGGACAGGTACATGCGCCCCTGCTTCTAATTAGATTCTGTTTATACTCCTCCTGGCTGAGTGACAACCTGAACTCATACATGTGTACACTCTACATGACACATTCTTTTTACATACAGGGTGGGTATAGCATGCCCTCATTCAGCAGCCTCTGAAGTAACTTGTTTGTGTTATGGAGAGGGGCATGTAAGCTGCAACCTGTGACTCACTAGCTACTGGACTAAAATTTGCATAATTTTTTGTTGGCAAGCAAAGGAATAATATAAGTTGTAGTCCAAGAGCTGAAACCCCAAAGGTTGTCAAAATGGTGGGATAAAGGAGAGGCTGAGGGGCAAGATGTGTAAGACAAATACAGTGGGTGAGTTGTAGAAGAACAAACAGTAGGGAAGATGCGCAGAAGTCAGAGGCAGAGAGGAAACAGTGGGTTAGTCAGATGGGAACAGACAGTAGGGAAGATGTGCAGCAGTCAGACAGGGCTAGAGGGGAAACAATGGGTGAGCTTGGAGGATTCAGACAGTAGGGAAGATGTGCAGGTGTCAGACAGGGCTAGAGGGGAAACAGTGGGTGAGTTTGGAGGATTCAGACAGTAAAGCAGATGTAGGGAAAGGCAGACAGTGGGTGAATTAGAGGTCAACCACAAGTAGAAAAGATTTAGGATTAGGCAGGCAGTGGGATAGGGTGAATGGATAGTAGGAGTAATTGCAAAATATATTTTTGGAAAATGGATGGGAATAGAAATTAGAATAGGTAGGGAATCTGTCAGGGACATTTAGAAAAGGAAAAGATTGAAGCTGGGAATAGCGGCCCAGTCTGTACAAACACAGGTTATCCACCCTGCCTCTCAGTGGGACATAAACTTGGTAGGGTTGTGGTTCTGGTGGATCTCACATTTCTCAACTCTATGATAAAAAAATCACAACAGGGCAGCTCTGTTAGATTTGATTTAATATGGAATTAATCAAGTGGTAGAGGCATAATTATCATTTACACAAAACACCCGGGATTACCTTCACCCTAAAATGTGGCCTGTTTGTGGCTCTCTGCGACTGAAAGTGTCCATCTCTGGGCTAACTCCTCATCATGAATCATAAAACTGATGGAAACACTGAAGAAACCCCTCCCTGTAACTGTGGCCTCCCCCTGGACAGTTCTACAGAACATCAGTAAGTTGGTGGCTGCTGCCCTTTTCAAGATTAAATCTGTGTCCCTCCATTCTATCTGCTCTCTACTAACTTTTGCCTCCAACTATTTTACTGTTATACAGGCTGAAAAACTCTATGAGAGTAATGCCTCAGAAGAGGACAAAATAAAGGCCATGATGCAGCAGTCCAACGCGGTATATGATGCAGCCACGTAAGTTTTCATTCATCCTGACACAACAAGAGGTCTCAGTACAATGAAGTGTAGAAAGCAACTTTCCAGCCTATACTGGTCTCCAATGGTATCTGTGTTACACACTGATACAATGCTTTGGACAATAACCAATGAAGGGATTTCTTCCATGTGACATGTACACGTGTGTATGTTACACAAGGAAAGAAAAATAAAAATGAGTGTAGGTACTGAAAGTCTTACTAGGCACCATGGATAAAAACATGCAACACACAATTTATCTAGGTCTTAGTTTGTTCTTATAGACTAACCTGGGATATGGAGGGGAAAACTGGTGTATATATTATTTAAGGCTTTGGATGATAAAGAGGTGTCTAAAGTATTATGAAGTAATATGTTGGAGACATTTCTACCATACAAGGATGAAAGCAGGAGTGGACAATGTGAGGCCCTTCAGCTGCTACCAGGCTACAACACCCATCATCCCCTGCCAGTTGTTGGCTGAATGGGAATGATGAGAGTTGCAGTCCGACAGCAGCTGAAGGGCTTCATCTTATCCATCAAGGGAGGCTTTTTCTTTATTCTATGCACAGAGCCCAGGAGTAGAAAAATATGGTGCAGAGTGTATTTGTTTAGTAACTCAACCACACAAATCTAACCACAAACAGCAGGAAAAGTGTAACAAAATAAATACCTATTTAATGTATCTTTCCTCAGATATATGAAGACAATGCCGAAAGGGTATGTCTGTTTTCGGTGCCAGATACCAGGGCACCATATCAGGGATTGCCCAACACATAAGGTAAGTGTATATCATCTTAGATTAGTGCATTGATCAGACAAGAAATGTCTCTTGGGGGGAGGTTAGGGGGCAATAAATATAATAACCTCCAGGCATTTTCTTATTAAATGCAGCAGGAACATTTTCTAATGTGGTCAGGTGACACAGCTCATATCACTTGCTAAAGAGAGATGTAGTCTAAGACTAAAGGTCCCCCACATAGAGCAATATAAAGATTTGCCTTCTGTACACCAGGGGGAGGTTAAAGGGATAGTAATGTTTCATAACAAAAGGAGCTCCAATTAATCATCATAGTATTTGGACTTTGGAGAGTGTTATTTCTATTCTGTCAGAGTTGTCGTTGAAGAGTAATTCAATGACAAAGTATCCCCCTCCCTCCCCTTTTACTGATGTAACACTGTTCAGCCAGATCAGAAGGGAGGTGCCCAGGTAGATTGCAGAGAGGGACAATCATCAATTAAGATAAGGGAAAAACCTGAAAAACTTGTCAAGGGGGGCAGGGCTTTCATTGTTCTCATAGGAAGAAGATTGTGCCCTGCTGTTATCTGTCTGGTCTATGGACTGGATTGCACATCTGTGAAGAGATAGCTTACACTAGGTAAAAGGGGCAGGAGGGGAAACTTTGCTTGTGAATATCTCTCAAACCATAACGGTTTGAGAGATAAGACTTATAACGTTCTTCATGTTTTTTTTAATGCCTACAAAATAAAATAAAGATAAAACGGACTATTACTATCCTTTTAAGTAATAAAGTGGCAATAACACCTTATATGACTAGCGTGATTCTGAATAAGCTTTCAATGCACATATATTTATTTTAGCCATTCTTTATTTAATACTAGTATAAACATTACAGCTCAGAGTAGGGATGGGCAACCTGCGGCTTTCCAGTTGCTGTTATTGGACTATGTTTCCCATCATCAGTAGGCATTGGGGATTGCTGGGAATTGTAGTCAAACAACAGTTGGAACACTGCAGATTGCCCATCTCTGGCATTGATTAAGATTGCGTCTCAGTATGTGATAATGCTGTTGTGGCCATGACATATACACACATTCACACACATAAATACACACACGTTCACACACATAAACACACACACACACACACTGTAAAAAAAAAATACCTGCTCATGGATTATTGTGAAGGTTTATATAGGGATGTATTGCCAGTTTAAAGACTAATTTTTGAAATGCAAATAACATTGTACTGACTGGGTTCTTTCTGTGTTTGTTTATAATAAACTACTGATAATTACTGTGGCAGACAGACTCTGAGGGGAATGAGTCAGAGGAGAGAGGGTGTGGCCATGGGAGGTACACCTATAATGTCCTTCCCATGAGGTGCCTGAGAAGAACATTTGATCCTTTATGTAAATGAGCTGGCAATATATAACATATATTGGATGATGGGGAGGTGGTTTCTTAATCCCTTAATGACATTTGATGTGCCAGGACCATCATTCAGGTCCCGGCACTTAAGGATTGATGATGGTCCTGCACATCATGGAATTTTGCAATCCCTGAATTCAAATTGCAAAAAAATGGCCATGCGCATGCTGGATCAGGCAGACATTAACAGGTTAATTACATTTAATTTTTTTTTATAAAATGTAAGCTATTCCGGAGTTGCTATAATAATAGTTTTGTGTTTTAGTTTTCTTCTAAAGATGATGACAACCAAAAGAAGATAAAACGCAGCTCAGGAATACCAAAATCATTCCTGAAGGAAGTGGATGACCCCAACATGGAGGGAGTCATGATGGGAAGTGACGGGAGATACGTCATCCCAGCTATTAATGCGTAAGTATAATGTATAACTTGCACCATCAGATCTGACAAGTATCAGCTTTTGGGGACCAATAAATAAACAGAGCTGCAGACACACCTTCAACATACTCATTAACTCTTGGTTTCAATATAACCCCTGGATGTTTTGCAGACCACTTAAGCAACAAAAGGGTTAAACACATTATTAATATACTAGTTGAACAGCCCGTTACACGGGCCACAGTGCCTCTGGTCGCGGGGCAGTCACACGCAGTAGAGCGCCCAGCTCTGTATCAGCCTTGGCGCGGGCAGTCTCTACTGCGCATGACTGCCGCATGCGCAGCAGTGTCTACTGCGCATGTTGGGCGTTACACACGATTTAGCGAATTATTATATAGGATTGTATCACCATTTATCTTGTACCTTCCAACACTTCTACGCTTGACCTGCTTGGCTGCAGAGCAGAGTAGTAGTGAACACAGGCAGAGCTCAAAATTTCCACTCGCCACTAGCCAATGGCGAGTGAAAATTCAGCCCTGGCGAGTAGGAATTCAGCCCTGGTGGGTATATTATGGCTTGCAGTGGCGAGTAACTTTTCAGGTCTGGCTTGTAGCAAAGGACTTCACATTTTAAGCCCTGACACAGGCATTTGGCACACACAGTCACTCTTTATTAACCCCTTGTTTTGCAATACATTGAAGATGTCTCTAGCATCTAAGGGATTAAAGGGATAGTAATACTGGGATTTAAGAACGTTGAATATTGTTTATATTAAAAAAAATAATTAAATGAAGTAAATCCCGTTGCTTAAAGTTGTATATTTTAAGAGTTATAAGCTTTTAAAGTTCCCCCCTCCCGTCCCTTTTACAGACGTTAGCACTCTAGCTGACAGATCGAGATTCTGGTCATTCGACTGGACGGCTATTCAGCAGAGCCGAAATAGTGTTGTCTTCAAAGAAATACTTCATTAGAACGGTCCACAAAGTGTGCCTGAAGTATTTCTTTATAGACAATGCTATTTCGGCTCTGCTGAAGAGGCGTCTGGTCCTGCGACCAGGATCTCGATCTGTCAGCTAGAGCGCTGATGTCTGTAAAAAGAGCGGGAGGGAGAAATTTAAAAGCTTGTAACTCTTAAAATATACAACTTTAAGCAACGGGATTTACTTCATTTATTATTTTTTTTATTATGAACCATATTGCGGAACTACCACCCCTTAACACCATGGGCCGAAATAATTCCCCATCTGGCAACTAGCTACTCAGTAGCATTAGTCGCAAGAATTTTTACCGTATTCAACAGATTTGTAGACTTCTCCGGGGCTGACAGGCAGTAGAGAGCGCAGACATCTTGCAATAGTGATGTCTGCGCACCTGAGCTGTCAGTCCCTTCCAGAGCTGAATGGCTCCTAGCAACGCTTCTTAGAGCCGGCTGAGACTGACAGCGCAAGTGTGCAGATATCACTATGGTAAGATGTCTGCTCTCTCTACTGCCTGTCAGTCCCGGAGAAGTCTTCAAATCTCTTGAACACGGTAAAAATTCTGGCGACAAGCGCTACTGAGCAGCTAGTCGCCAGATGGGGAATTATTTTGGCCCATGGTGCTAAGGAGTGGTAGTTCCACTTTAAGCATTCTTAAATCCAAGTATTACTATCCCTTTAAAGGAGAACTAACACATCTAATAATAACCCTTACTTACCTCGCTTTGGCCAGAACATGGCTCGTATGAAATCTTCCATTGCACCTTTGTTTATTAATAATCCCTGGATATCACGTTCATGGAAACAGGCATGATAGTTGCTGGTAGTTTTTCAAACCGAAGCAGAGAGAGAATGCATGAGCCTACTTAACTCTTTAAAGGAGAAGTAAACTGTTTTTATGGAAAAAATATATTAAAGGGTATACCTGTTGAGTAAAACAAGGGTGCTCCCAATACAGAGAGATGCATATGTCCAGTGTTATTAAAGTTTAAACATGTGTTTTTTTTATTATCAGAGCCCTCTAGTGGTCAAATTCCAATTACTTATTCTGCTACATTGTAATGGAGATGAATGTCAATGACTTACAGTTCCCCACAGAATGTGATAAATCTGCCAAGTCACTTCCTGTCAGTTAGAACTATCAGGAAGGAAACGCACAGTAAATTCACTTCCTGATTATTTGAACCTTTCTAACTTTTGAATAAAACAAATGACAGCAGTGGGGGTACCCTTGTTTAACTCAGCAGAAAAGCTCTATATAGGTTTTCATTAAAAAAGTGTACTACTCCTTTAAACACTAGAGGGTTGACCAACCATTGTGCAGTGATTTCACTTTAAGGTCCTGTGGTCTTGTTAGCAACTCACATTTCAGCTTACATGGACATGGCACCAGGGATTGATTGAAGAGCTATTTCTTCAAACAAGGAGAAAAGAAATACATAGGGGCCATTAGGCTTTTCTGACCATAATAAGTATGAGATAATTCTTAGAAGGTGTTAGTTCCCTTCTACACATGAACGCTACAATTACATGCACTCACTTTCATATTTATTCATTATAAATTTATAATAAGAACTATTTAATGTGTGAATGACACCTTCATAATCCTATCACTTTGTATTCTAGAGAGGCCTATGAATCCAACAAAAAGCGGAAACGCCCTGCAGCTCAAACCCAGGAGGATTCTGGGAAACAGTAAGTATCCACAGACACTCACTAGCAATGTAGTGTGACCAGAGAGAACTGACAGGAGTGTAATACTATATGACCTGCAAATGGGGGCATATGTATGAAGTAAAAGTGCAGTTATTTATACAGGACTTTTAACGCTTTAGATGCTAGAGATGTTACTAACACATTCCTTTTCAATATGTTGGATATCTCTCTAGCATCCTAGGGGTTAATTTTATAAAAATATTTAATTTCTGAATTGATTTCCCTGTGTATATATGACTCTTTGTATTGATCTTTTATTTCTTTTAGGTCACCCTTACTCTTTGAGAGGCCTAGTACACAAAGTGTTTACACTGGGGCTGGTTATGTGTTAATATTCAGGTCTGCTACATACTGAGGCTGATGAACACAGAAATGGAGCAATTCAGGAGCAAATGAACTGCACCTTACGGGATAAATAAACATTCCACAGTCTCCTGTTGATTGCAATGGTATTTGAACCCCTTAAATACTAAAGTGTTTACCAATGCGTTGGAGACTTCTGTAGCATTCAAGGGGTTACAAGTGCCATGTAAATCAATCAGAATGTTTATTTGTCCTCTATGGCACAGTTCATTTAGTACTTCAGAATTACTGTGTTATACAGTGGCCTGGGGCACAGTGTTTATGACCTTTCTAGTACAGACGAGATTAACTGTTTGGGTATCCTTTTGAAATATTGTGTTTTTTAAATTGCGCTGCTTTTTGGTGCATTCAGTAGGTCGCCATGTTCTAAAGGGCGACATGACAATCTTTCATTGCATATCAGCATGAGATTGTCATGTTGCTTCTTTAAAGATTGTGATCGGGCAGCACTTAGAAGAGATTTCTAATTTATCTTCCAATTAAACTATCATGAAAAGCAGAACTGCTGGGAACGCCAAATAATGTTATTATTACTCCTCTCAGGATTCATTTTTTACCAGATTATTTTTTGTGAGTTTTCTAACTTCCATCATATCTTCCTGTACACGTCCCTCTTCACACAAGAGAGACAGCAAACCAAGTACTGCCGGATCACGCTCTTTAAAGAAGACGCATGACAATCTCACGCTTATATGCAATGCCAGATTCTCATGTCGCCCTTTAGAACATGGCGACCTACTGAATGTATCAAAAAGCAGCGCGATATAAAAAGCATGATATTTCAAAAGTAAACCAACTGTTTGAGTGTCAAAGGGTTAAAAGCTCAATTTCTTCAAAGGGAAGTAAGGAAATATGTATTTGTACTCTCTGTTTAATGTGACCTGAACTCCAGTTTAAACCAGGAAGCTTATGAAACATGCACACTGTAGGGTTCCCTTGGTTCCTGTGCAGTGCTGCAGAATTATATTTTAATGAGTTTCTTGCATTAAAATGGAAATCTAGTCATCTTACCTATAGAGCTGTTGGTATTTCACCAGTATTGCGCCACATTTTCCTTCATACATATGATCCATTATTTCTGTAGTGATACTGTTATGCACATCATGTCCATAACCCTAAGGTAGTCTAGTCTAGTAACAGGCCATTGGATAGAAGCTATTACTAATATAAAGTTGTTTTTTTTCCTTTTCGTTTTAGAGCGAAGATTGCAAAAACATCTGCTGGCAATGAATGAACATCATTATTGATTATAATACTTTTAAATATTTGTAAATAGTTTAGGATAATTAATAAAATGATATCTAAACATTTGGATTTTTGTGTTTGTATATGAACCTGGCAACTGAGTGGTACCCACCATTGTTCTGCGTCCGTGTACATATTCATTCTCTCTATACACCTGACGCTTACAGGCATCACTAACTGTGTAGTCCTCTATGACAGGGTTGTAATTTCATATGTCTAACTAGGTCTGCTTGCCTACTCTTGGTTATAAAAAATTAATCAAAGATGGCAACTTTATCCAGGTTTCCTTCTGGGCCATTTCTTGGTTCATGACTTTCTCATTGACATAATAGTACTAGGAACCCCAGGGGTTCAAAACAACCTCACTGAAAATTATTTGAACATGAGACTTCTTGGACAGAGTTTGCAGCATAGCCCTGCCAGCCAATTCAGTACATCATTCAACATATTGATGGAGGTGACTCAAAAGTCATCACTCTCCTCCATTATTTGGTACCTCTCATCCCTTCAAGGAGTCATCAAGACAGGAGAAGCAGTGACTGAAGTCCCACAATTGGGTCAACCTTTACCAATGGGAGATTAATGAACCCTTTGTAAATTACTGCCCTTGCTAAAGTGACCCCTGTGCAAAATGAGCATTTGTCACCTTTTTATTTTATTAAAATCTATGATAATTGATTTCCCCTCAATGCTGAAAGTGTCCTTATAGGTTCCTGCTGTATTAAAGCGTTGTTAGTATCCCACTTGTTGTCAGTCTGTGCTTGGGAAAGAGGGAGAAAGAAGCTGCACTTTGTTGCAAGAAGCAGACAGGCAAAGACAAAGAGTGGTAGCTGGAGTTGCTTGATAGGAGTCTTGGTGGTAGCCAGTTGTTCCCTGGTTGTGGGTTTGTGAAGGAAGAATGAAGAGTTAATCTATTTTTATAAAATTCTTAGAGAGTTCCTGATTATGCAACGCGCCTCTTTGGTGACTGGCTGAGGAAGAGGCAGGAGCTAAGTCCCCTGCCTCCTCAGCCAAAAACACACTGCTTGTTGCCTTAGGAGGAGGAGGCAGGGTGAAAAGCCCCCTGTCTCCTCAGCCAAACACAATTAAATAATACACACTGCCACTCGCCCAAACCCTTCGCCTAATCATCTGCCCTTTCTCCACTTCAACCTTCACCACAGAGAAGGGGACGAGCCACCCTATTCTCCATGGTGAACGGGAGGGGCTATCCTGTTCGCCCCGGCAACGGGGAGGGATCACCAATGCACATTTCCTTTAGCTATGGCATAGGGGACATGGTGGCCCCTCTCCTTTGCCAGAAGGCATAGGATTGCCCTCCCCTTCACCTCAGCAAATACATTTTCCCCTCCCCTTCACCATGGAGAATGTTAACATAAAAAATATACCTTGTGGTGGGAGCTCATGATCCCTCTTGATGCCCCCCTCAACTAATGATCTCCCAGCCAATTCGGTTAAGAGATCAATAGAGGCAACAAGGGATCAAGACAGCTCCCCTGCTTCCATTCTACCCGAACTACCAGGTACGAGTGCGAGGGATCAGGAGACCCATTCACAGCAATGAGAGAAAGTCTCCCACTTTGATGTGAAAAGCTTTCCCGATCCTGCCCACTCCTAGCTTGTATTTTGAGTAGGATGGAAGCAGGGAAGCTCTCTTGCTTCTCTGTGTCACTTCTATTTATCTTCTAGCTGATTTGTCTGAGAAATCAGTAGCTTGGGTGCCTCAGGTGGTGTCCTGATGCCCCACCAAGAGGTCTGATTTAAAAAATAACCTAATAATTAAAAAATAAAATAAAACAAAATACTGCAGTCAAGATAGGATTGAAAGAGAAAGCTGCTGCTTCTACACACAGACAAGCAAAGAGGGGGAGTGTTAATTACTTGCTGTTGCAGGGAGTGTAGATGTGATTTCTTTACAACAGACAGGAACAGTTAAATAAATATATTTTGACTGATAGATGACAGTGACAGGCAAGCACTTCCTTGAACTGAACTGTGACTGAGACTGACAGTAACAGATACTAGTCAGTATCATACATTATTTTGAGGTGGACAAAACATCACTCCTCATGCTAACAGCTCTGGAATGTGCTTTGCAGTAAAAATCAACAATACTTTAATTCTATTCACAAAACATGTTAGGGACAGGGGAAATGGGAAAGTAGGATGGATGCATGGAACATGTTGGTGATACTACAGTTGTACTACAAGAACTGACGGTGTCTATGTTTGCTGTAGCTTGTGCAAAAAATGACAAAAATCATGATTAGGAGCGTGCTTTTAAAAGTAAAAACCTAGTTATTAGTCTTTTTGCTGCTAGCCAAAGTGTACTGATACCTACTGCTAGTAGTACTGTAACATCTAGTGCCAGAAATAGTAGTAGTAGTTGTAGTAGTACTAGCTCCTTAGAAACCAGTCAGTCTATGAAATCTCCTGTATGGAGATACTTAAATTGGAACTTTCTCTCCAAATATAGTACATTTTAAGCAATGCCTTTCTCCAAATTATGCATACTTTTTATTTAATTAACTGTATTTACAGAGTTGTTTTCGTTAAAAATGTATCTATTGATGTAGTATAAGCCATATCACATGGGTTTCAAGTCTGTCCCAATACACTCCAAAGTCTACCCACAACCAAATTATGCGCATCCAGGTCATCGAGCGTGTTAATCATTACAGTAAGATAATGTTTATGGATCTCACTCTCTCACGTTCTCTCACTATATGTATTGGCAGCCCGCTTCCCTTGTAAAAAATAGAACTCCAATGAAACAGGGTGACTGTAGAGAGTAAGACAATTTTTTTGACTTCTTCAGTAGGGAAGGAGAGCATTGCCAATCAACATTTAAGGTACATTTTTAAAATTGGGGTCAACGTTTATCTGCTATTGACCATAATAAGTGACTATAAAGAGATGGACGCAAAGAAGTTTGAAAGTGACAGGCCCACTTTAACTAACATTCAGAAGATAAACATCGCTATCTGGTGCATCTGTAAAAAAAAGAAAAAAAAAGGGTGGGGGGATCCAGATCTCACTTACATATTTGTGTGTGTGTGTGTTTGTATCACGATGCCCATGATTGCTGCCTTTTCCTGTCAGTTACCTGAATGGGCTCTCCATTGACTGCCTGCCTTCAGCCCGCCCAGTATTGCCTATTTAGACTGGGCTTGGGCACCCTTTGGTTGCCCTTTCGTGGTGTCTCTATGTCGCCTGCACCTGTACTGTGTTCCTGAGCTTCCTGGGCCATTTCTACTCTATGCTCGCCAGTGATCGCCTGAGTTCCTGCCTTACAGCTTCCTCGGTTCCTGCTTCCGTTCCTGATCCGGTTTGGGCTGTTGTCCCTGATACCGTTCCTGCTCCTGTTGGCTGCCATTGCTGATCCTGTTTCCTGTCCTGTACCGACTGTGTTCCTGCTCCCGGATCGCCTGCAGAGTGCCTCCTCCTTCTAGTCGCCTTTGGCGACATTCTCATCTCTCATTGATTTGTAACCAGTACGCAGGTACTGGTTCACTCCATGTTTAACCGGTTGCTTGCTGCGTTCCATACAACTCCGGTAGAGTATTGTTTAACCCAGTACGCAGGTACGGGTTGGCTCCATATATAACCGGCTGCTTGCTGCGTTCCTTACAGCACCGGTAGAGATTGTGTAACCCAGTACGCGGGTACTGGTTCGCTCCATGTTTAACTGGTTGCTTGCTGCGTTCCTTACAGCACCATTAGAGATTGTGTAACCCAGTACGCGGGTACTGGTTCGCTCCATTTATAACTGGTGGCTTGCTGCATCCAATACAGCACCAGTAGAGTATTGTGTAACCAAGGACGCGGGTACTGGTTCGCTCCATGTATAACCGGTGGCTTGCTGCATCCCATACAGCCCCGGTAGAGTCTTGTGTAACCCAGTACGCGAGTACTGGTTCACTCCACGTATAACTGGTGGCTAGCTGCATCCCATACAGCACCAGTAGAGATTGTGTAACCCTGTACGTGGGTACTGGTTCGCTCCTTGTATAACCGGTGGCTTGCTGCCTTCCATATAGCACCGGGAGAGTCTTGTGTAACTCAGAATGCGGGTACTGGTTCGCTCCACTCATAACCGGTTGCTTGCTGCATTCCATATAGCACCTGTGATCCTTGTCTGTTCAGTACGCGGGCACTGGTTCACTCCATTATTTACCGGGTGCTCACTGACACCTATAAAGCCCCGGCAAGGCCTCTGTCTGTCCAGCGCAGGCGACTGGTTTGCTACACCTATATGCCAGTCGCTGAGGCCATCTCTGTCTGTGCACCAGTGCTTGCAGTCTCATGGTTTAGTGAGGCTGCCTTGACCGGTATATTAGCAAGGCCGGTAGAGCCTCCTCTCTCATTGTACCAGTCTCAAGGCTGTCTTGCCCGGTGTATTGGCAAGGCCGGTAGAGCCTCCTGCCTCGTTGTACCAATCTCTAGGCTGCCTTGCCCGGTATATTAGCAAGGCCGGGTGAACCTCCTTCCTCTCTGTTGCAAGCCTCCAGGCTGCCTTACCCGGTATATTTGTAAGGCCGGTAGAACCTATTCCATCTCATGCCAGTCGTAGGTTGCCTTACCCGGTATTGGCAAGCCCAGTAGAGCCTGTCTCACATTCTTTGTACCACTACTCACTGTTGCTGTGTACAAAGTTAATGTTGTTATATGTGTATGCCTAACCCGGGAGGGTTCTCTTGAAACTTTTCAATAAAGTTGTGTTTTTATCTTAACTCTGTGTCTGAGAATCAAAACAAACCGTGACAGTACGAAAGGGCCATGACCTCAGATAATAAGAGTGACGGTAATGCACAGAGCATTCATTGGAGGATGGATGTACATGAGCAGCGCCTGGATCAGCTAGCAGTGGCGATCCAAACCATTCTTGAATGTACAGTACTCCCGGACAAGTCTGTCCCGAGTCCGGTGGTCTCCCTAGGTTCGACACCGGAGAACATTACTATCTCCTCAGGGGCTGCAGTCAAAGGGTTAACCGCTTCCGCTCCCTTGCCACTCAGATATGATGGCGAACCCAGCCTGTGCAGAGGGTTTATCAACCAACTTGAAATATTTATGGAATTAACCTCGCATGCTTTTCCTAATGATCGCAGAAAAGTTGGGTTTATGATATCCCTACTGACTGGCAGAGCCCTGGCATGGGCCAATCCCTTATGGGAGAGTGCGAAACCTTGCACAAAGAATTTCAGGGAATTTGTGCAATCATTTCGGAGAGTGTTTGAGATCCCTGGTAGAACTGCCTCTGCTGTTAAACGCCTAATGGAGATACATCAGGGTAGGCATACCGTGGGCGATTATCCCATTGAATTCCGCACCTTGGCAGCAGAGGTAGGTTGTAATAATGAGGCGTTGCTGGCAGCCTTGTGAAATTGTAGCTAAAGAGCTGCCTACCAATCTAGATGAATATATTGATTATGTTATCCTAATTGACACTCGGATCCGTGAGAGATTGACGGCTAAGGACCGTAGGCTACGGTAAAAAAATAACAGATCTAGCAGTTCATTTTGCCACCGATCCCTCCTTTGCCACCTAAGTCTAATGACCAGTTATGGGAATCAGGTGAACCTATGCAATTAGGATTCACCAGGCTAACCAAGGAGGAAAGAGCACACCGCAGAAGTCAGGGCACCTGCTAAGATCTTGTCCCGTACGTCCGGGAAACGAACACACCTAGGGTACCTTGGGGGACAGGCCCTAGGTGGTGTTCAACCATTCCCAGGTTCGATTGTAGAGAAACCCACCATACAGGTGGTACTCTCTTGGGCAGAACACTTGGTGAAGGTTCAGGCCCTGGTTGACTCCGGCACAGCTGGATATTTTATGGATAGTGCCTTTGCTGAACGGCATAAGATTCCGTTGGTCGAGAGAGAATCCCCTTTCGCTCTTGACGGCAAACCTCTAGAACCTGCATAGGTTACCTTTGAAACAATGCCATTACCTATGACCATTGGGGCGCTTCATAAAGCGGAACAGCAGTTCCAGATTACCAGTTCTCCACACTACGCAGTCATTCTGAGATTTCCCTGGTTGCAGCTTCACAATCCCCAGTTTGATTGGCAAAAATTGTGAAATCTCTGCTTGGTCTCAGTATTGTATCCCACCCAGTTAGGATTCTGTGCACCTCCCTTTCACTACCAGATGAGAATCAACAATTCAGTGATGTGTTTAGTAAGGGAGAGGCTGGCACCCTACCCCAGCACAGATCCTATGATTGTGCTATTGATTTGCCTCTGGGGGTGGTGCCCCCTAGGGGACGCACATATCCATTGTCTTGTGATGAGAACCAAGCTATGGAGGAATATATTTCAGATGCCCTTAAAAGAGGGATTATAAGGAAATCCAACTCTCCAGCCAGGGCTGAATTCTTTTTTGTGAAAAAGAAGAATGGCGAGCTGAGACCGTGCATTGATTACCGTGGCATAAACAAATTAATGTCAAAAAATGCTTATCCGATACCACTCATTACCGAATTATTTGACAGGTTAAAAGGTTCCTCAGTCTTTACCAAACTAGACCTACGTGCTGCTTATAAACTGATTTGGATCAGAGCTGGTGATGAGTGGAAAACGGCCTTTAACACTAGATCTGGGCACTATGAATATCTAGTTATGCCGTTTGGTCTCTGTAATGCACCCGCAGTATTTCAAGAATTAATCAATGTTATCCTCAGGGATATGCCGCAGTCCTGCGTTGTTGTCTACCTGGACGATATACTCATTCATTTGGAAAACATGTCACAACACATTAAAGACGTGTCAGAAGTGTTGCTCCACCTATGAAAAAACAAATTGTATTGCAAATTTGAAAAATGCGAGTTTCATAAAACCAGCGTGCCCTTCTTGGGGTTCGTGATTGCCAAAGAAGGCATTGCCATGGATCAGTAGAAACTTTCGGCAGTTTTGCAATGGCCTCGGCCTAAGGGCCTAAAAGCTATTCAGCGATTTCTGGGTGCTAATCCCTCCCAGTGGTCGGTGGCAGCTGAAGATGCTTTTGAAAGATTGAAATCCGCTTTTGCTAACGCTCCTGTGTTATCCCACCCCAACCCATCTCTTCCATTTACATTGGAGGTGGATGCCTCAGAGATCCGGGTTGGGGCAGTCCTTTCTCAACGACATGTGAAAGGAGGAACGCTCACACATTGTGAGTTTTTCTCCAAGAAATTGTTCGTGGCCCAAAGTCATTATGAGATAGGTGACAGAGAATTACTGGCTACCATTCTTGCCCTGAAAGAATGGAGTCATTTACTAGAGGGCACTAAAAATCCAGTATTAATTCTGACTGACCACAAAAACTTGACCTATCTCTCTGAGGCTAAAAGATTGTCTTCTCGCCACGCCAGGTGGGCACTGTTCCTCTCTCGATTCAATTTTGCTGTATCCTACCTGCATGGGTCCAAGAATGTTAGGGTTGATGCCCTGTCTAGACAATTTGAGCCTGAAGTAGACAGGGACGAGGTCCCAGCACCTATAATACAGCCTGATCGTATATTGGCTACTCTACACACAAGTATCACTTCACCACTAAGGGAAGAGACATTGGCCTCTCAGGTCACAGCTCCCCCAGAAACACCAGTGGGCAAGTGTTTTGTCGATGAGCCATTTTGCATGCTTGAGACATACCATTCCTCTAAAGCTGCGGGCCATATTGGTAGAGATCAAATGAATTGGTCTCTCTCACAAGTCTTTTGGTGGCCAAAACAAAAGAAGAGAAAAGCGCAAAATCTGAGAGCACGTCTGTATATCAAAGTATTCCAACTCTTGTGTTATTCTGTACTTACAAGATGTATTCTTGTAAGCAGCCACATACGATCAGTATAGGAATCGCCTCAGGGTCTATATTCACATAGGTCACACGACTTCAAGAACCATCAGATATATTGGATAAACCAATATGCACACAGACCCTCCAACAAGACAATATGAAACACAGAAGCAAAAATCCTCTAAGTGTAGTATGTTGTGAACAGCATATAATAATGCCCCCCAGAGAAATACCCTACTCACCAGAAGTAGGGAACAGTAAGCATACACATAAAGGAATAGATCTGATAGATAACGTCCAAAACTTTTTATTCCAACGCGTAATACATCTTGTAAGTACAGAATAACACAAGAGTTGGAATACTTTGATATACAGACGTGCTCTCAGATTTTGCGCTTTTCTCTTCTTTTGTTTTCTGTGCATTAGTTCTGCGAAGGTGCTGTGTAGGACACCAATAGAAGAAGCTGCATAACTGGACACTGTACAATATATTGTTTATCTTGTGTTTACTTGTATTTATATATTAATAATATAACCCAGTAGGAGCGCACCAGTTATTATTATATTTTTCTTTTGGTGGCCCTCCCTGAGGGCAGATTGTGCTGCGTTTACTAATGCCTGTACCACCTGTGCCTGTGCCAAGACCCCTAGACACCTCCCTGTGGGCCTACTCCAGCTGGTGCCTAATGGCGAACGTCCCTGGACCCATGTTTCCATTGACTTTATGGGAGAGTTGCCAGTGTCTAGAGGGTATTCCTTCATACTTATGGTGGTGGACAGGTTTTCTAAAATGGCTCATTTCGTGCCCCTCCGTGGCATTCCCTCTGCCAAAGAATTAGCGGTGGTTTTCTCTAAAGAAGTATTTTGGTTGCATGGAGTACCCAGAGTGCTGGTGTCCGACCAGGGGAGCCAGTTTGTGTCCAGATTTTGGATAGCATTTTGCGAACAAATGGGCATCCAATTGTCCTTTTCCTCTGCCTATCACCCTGAGACCAATGGGGCCGCTGAGCATGCCAATAAGGGACTGGAACAGTTCCTGCGCTGTTTTGTTACTGACCATCATGATAACTGGGCTGACCTGTTACCTTGGGCAGAGTTCGCCAGGAACTGTGCGGTTAATTCTTCATCCGGGAGCTCCCCTTTTCTGATCAATTATGGGTTCCAGCCTTGTTTGCTCCCGGATTCATTCCAGTCTCAGCAGATTCCAGCTGTGGATGAGCATATTCAGTAGCTCCGCTCCACATGGGCACAGGTTCACAGGGCACGCAGTCAGTCTTTTCAGCGCCATCAGCGTCATGCCAATCGAAGACAGCTGCCAGCGGTTTCCTTCCAGGTTGGGGACAGAGTATGGCTCTCCACCAGAAACCTCAAACTACAAGTTCCGTCTAACAAATTGGCTCATCAGTTTATTGGTCCTTATAGGGTGATTCCTAAAATCAACCCTGTCTCTTATGCCTTGGACATTCCTGCTTTCACGCGTATTCATAATGTGTTCCATGTGTCTCTCCTCAAACCTCTTGTATGCAACCGTTATACTACTAACCTATAGAGGTTGAAGATCAGGAGGAGTATGAAGTTCAGAGTATCATTGATTCCTGCAGACTTAGAGGAAAATTGCAGTATTTGGTACATTGGAAGGGTTATGGTCCGGAAGAACGATCCTGGGTGGACAGTAAGGACCTTCATGCTCCCAAATTACTTCAAATTTTTCATTCCAAGTACCCTCAGAAACCGGGTTCCTCTTCTAGAAGAGGGGGTCTTTGAGAGGGGGGTACTATCACGGTGCCCGTGATTGCTGCCTTTTTCTGTCAGTTACCTGAATGGGCTCTCCATTGGCTGCCTGCCTTCAGCCCATCCAGTATTGCCTATTTAGACTGGGCTTGGGCACCCTTTGGTTGCCCTTTCGTGGTGTCTCTATGTCGCCTGCACCTGCACTGTGTTCCTGAGCTTCCTGGGCAGTTTCTACTCTATGCTCTCCAATGATCGCCTGAGTTCCTGCCTGACAGTTTCCTCTGTTCCGACTTCTGTTCATGATCCGGTTTGTGCTGTTGTTCCTGCTGCCGTTCCTACTCCGGTTGGCTGCCGTTGCTGTTCTGGTTTCCTGTCCTGTACCGGCTGTGTTCCTGCTCCTGGATCGCCTGCAGAGTGCCTCCTCCTTCTAGTCGCCTTTGGCGATATTATCATCTCTCTTTGATTTGTAACCAGTACGCGGGTACTGGTTCACTAGATGTTTAACCGGTTGCTTGCTGCGTTCTGTACAGCACCGGTAGAGTATTGTGTAACCCAGTACGCGGGCACGGGTTGTCTCCATGTATAACCGACTGCTTGCTGCATTCCTTACAGCACCAGTAGAGATTGTGTAACCCAGTACGCGGGTACTGGTTCACTCCATGTATAACCGGTTGCTTGTTGCGTTCCAGACAGCACCGGTTGAGTATTCTGTAACCCAGTACACGGGTACTGCTTCGCTCCATGTATAACTGGTGGCTTGCTGCATCCCATACAGCACCGGTAGAGTATTGTGTAACCCAGTACACGGGTACTGCTTCGCTCCATGTATAACCGGTGGCTTGCTGCATCCCATACAGCACCGGTAGAGTATTGTGTAACCTAGTGCGCGGGTACTGGTTCGCTCCACGTATAACCGGTGGCTTGCTGCATCCCATACAGCACCGGCAGAGTCCTGTATAACCCAGTACGCGGGTACTGGTTCGCTCCACGTATAACCGGCGGCTTGCTGCATCCCATACAGCACCGGTAGAGATTGTGTAACCCAGTACGCGGGTACTGGTTCGCTCCTTGTATAACCGGTGGCTTGCTGCCTTCCATATAGCACTGGGAGATTCTTGTATAACCCAGTATGCGGGTACTGGTTCGCTCCACGCATAACCGGTTGCTTGCTGCATTCCATATAGCACCTGTGATCCTTGTCTGTTCAGTACGCGGGCACTGGTTCACTCCATTATTTACCGGGTGCTCACTGACACCTATAAAGCCCCGGCAAGGCCTCTGTCTGTCCAGCGCAGGCGACTGGTTTGCTACACCTATATGCCAGTCGCTGAGGCCATCTCTGTCTGTGCACCAGTGCTTGCAGTCTCATGGTTTAGTGAGGCTGCCTTGACCGGTATATTAGCAAGGCCGGTAGAGCCTCCTCTCTCATTGTACCAGTCTCAAGGCTGTCTTGCCCGGTGTATTGGCAAGGCCGGTAGAGCCTCCTTCCTCGTTGTACCAATCTCTAGGCTGCCTTGCCCGGTATATTAGCAAGGCCGGGTGAACCTCCTTCCTCTCTGTTGCAAGCCTCCAGGCTGCCTCGCCCGGTATATTGGTAAGGCCGGTAGAACCTATTCCATCTCGTGCCAGTCTAAGGTTGCCTTACCCGGTATTGGCAAGGCCGGTAGAGCCTGTCTCACATTCTCTGTACCTCTACTCACTATTGCTATGTACAAAGTTAATGTTGTTATATGTGTATGCCTAACCCGCAAAGGTTCTTTTTTAACTTTTCAATAAAGTTGTGTTTTTATCTTAACACTGTGTCTGAGAGTCAAAACAATCCGTGACAGTTTGTGTCTGTGGGGATCCTGATCTCACCTATGTGTTTGTGTGTGTGTGTGTGTGTGTGTGTGTGTGTGTGTGTGTGTGTGTGTGTGTGTGTGTGTGGGGATCCTGATCTCATCTAATTTTGGGTGTGTGGGGATCCTGATCTCATCTAGTTGTGTGTGTGTGGGGATCCTGATCTCATCTATGTATGTGTGTGGGAGGTGGGGATCCTGATCTCATCTATGGAACACAAACACTGGTCTAATTGGGAGAAAAATCAGCAGCGCCTGAGATGTACAGGAACTAGTGGCAGTAGAAACACTCTTACAAGTGCACGGGACCAAGGGGCACATGATAACAGTGTTGTTGATGTCTCTGAGAGTGGTAAATATTGTACTTTTAACTGTGTCTCCTACTGCTCTTGTGCTACTGCAAAGCATGGGGGAATATGACTCTGAGTTAGTAGGAGGAGGTGACCTGTGTCATAGAGTGCCAACACCTGTGCCAACACCTGCCACAGCCACCACCTCCATCACCACTAGTCATGTTGTTAAAACAAATATGTTAATTGTAATTCTATGTGCTGCCAACCAACAATTGCTGAGTTCTTAGAAAAGAAATTTCAAAAAACGGCACAAAGATTATCCAAAAGTACTCCTGTGTAATAGCAATGTTGCCAAAATGTTGGCAGTTTACATACTGTCCTGCTCTGGTCTTGTTAACAGAGGATTTAATGAACTGATGTCATGTGCAGCATACCATTGGCACAGCCCAAGCCACAGTTATTTTTGAAGGACATATGTGTCTAGGGTTATTCAAGCAGATGGTTAATGTGGTGGACAAAAGGGCAGAACAAGATAGTTCATCTGACCACATATATATGGGTGGCCAGAGTATGGACTGTATGATTGTCACTCTTTACTGGGTATATTTTTCATCAATGGGCAGCAGAAGAAGTTCAGAACCAGTAGTAAAAGTCAATATCAGTGTAGCCCATACTATTGGCAGGCCACCCTGTTCATGCACAGCTTTGAGAGATTATAACACAAAGCTTCACATGTGTTAAATGAACTTCAGCAGGTGAAAGACGAATGATTGTACCCTACACTTTGAAAGCTGACTTTATGTGTGCTGACAATGGCTCCAACGTGATAGCTGCCTTGAGAATATCAGATATGGTGGCTGTAACCTGAATTGCCCATGTCCTGAATCTAGTTATTACTTGATTATTCATATAACCCAAAACCCTCAGAGAAATAGTAAATATATTTTGCAAACTCTGCACATTTTACCCAGTACTACAGTTCTTACAATGCATTATATTCCACAAAAGATAGCTATCACTTTGCCCTATCACCAACTTAAAATGAAGGTCCCTACCATTCTACCTGATGGAGCATTTGCATGAGTAGTACAAAGCTGATAGCAATTATATAATACATAATTAGGAGGCTTTGGAGGGGTCTTCTTAGTCATTTCGCCTAATGCTAATGATAGTAGGAAACGGCTGTCAAACAGAAGTGTTAGTAGACTTACATTTCTAACAAAGAACCAGCATCTAATACCATCTGAGTATCAGGTAGCAGAAGTGGACAAACTATACAAAGTAAAGGAAGCGCATGTCACATTGACTAGTAACAGAAGCACGTAGGAGGAAGAGGTATTTGAAAGGGTGCCACCATCTAGCAGAGTTGGGACCACTGATTAATGTTTGACAAAAATCTGATGATAATGCAAGGAAATGGATTCAAACATGATAATACAAATAATTAGTCTAGAATTCATTCCCATGAATCATAATTAAATAGATAAAAAAAAAAAAAAATATATATATATATATATATATATATATATATATGTATATATATATATATATATTAAGGGGATAGTAATACTGGCAAACAAAACACAGTATGTGGCCAGAAATTAAGTTTACTGCTCCTAGGAGTGGTCCCACTCATGTGAGATGGTTACTGCATTCTTGTACGTTAGCTACAAATTGACTACTGACAAACAAACAGTTGCGTGTCCAGCACTGACACGTACCACTCAGAGCCGGATTTACATCTCAGGAGCCTGTAGGCACAGAAATCTGAAGCATCTCCCCTTCTCCATTGGCCATCTCCATTGGATACCACCATAATGCTCCAAATCTCCACATTATCCCCCATATCCATATTGCCCTGACATTGCCCCCATCAGCTCCAACTTATCCCCCATCAGCTCCAATTTATCCCCCATCAGCTCCATATTGCCTTCTCATTGCCCCCATCAGCTCCACCTTGCCCCATCATCTCCAACTTGCCCCCATCATCTCTACATTACCCACATCAGCTCCAAATTACCCTCACATTGATCCCATTAGCTCCAACTTGCCCCCATCAGCTCCACCATGTTTGGGACAGCTGATGTTATTTTTGATGTTATTCTGAATTTCATGCTATAACTCTCAAAGAATATTTTGCAATATATCTGTAGCATCTACATTTTCACCACCACATTTCAGTAGCAAGAAGGTTGTGTCCAAGATTTCATGCTTCCTTCATTATAAAAACGTGAAACACAGCAAAGAAAGATTCCCTTATATTACGTTTAAAAATGGCTTCCAAGAAATATGAAAGCAATATCGAAGTTCCTACTATCTTAAAGTCCAATTTCAAGCTTATCTTATTATACAGTAAATAACTTCAAGATATTTATTCACAATGAAATGGAGAATGAAAAAATGGGATGAACACATCCATAAAAATTTAATTCTCAATCAGATAATAAAAATATTAATATTGGATTATTTGAATAGTAAAGTCATACAGACTTTGTGAAGCAATGCTTTGGAGATGTCTCTAGTAGCATCCAAGAAGTTATAGGGAAATTATACCTTTGTGTTAATTTTTTAATAAATCCATGGTGCTTTCTGAAATATAATTCCTTATATGTGTTCTAATATCCATAAATTATGTATAATATAATAATAACCACTATACCTTCACACTTCAAATGTTTTTCATGGCATCTGAGTCTTCATGTGATAGAAAAAACATGTTGCCCATTTAGGTTTGTGGGTCAGTACCTGCTGACCACTATGTAATATTGTGAAAGCTATGTGATATTTAGAAATCCAAGTTCTTAGGAGACTCTCTGCCAGACAACAGTGCAGACATCTTGACAAATAGGCATCTGTGCACTTGCACTGTCCTTTCCTGTCTATACCGTGCGGTACAATGCAACTCCTCGTTAGGTTACTTGCCAGTTAGTGAGAAGACAAGGACGGACTGCAAGTCGGCAAGGATCAAATCAGTCCTTAAGGGAAGGAAATTCCCTTGGCCTTTGGCCCTTAAGGGGTTAAAAGATTGTCTTACCCAGGTAGGTGTCCTACATGCATCAGTCAGACTATATATGTCTACCTACATTTTTCATTATGTCTGCCTTTTCCTTTGTATAGTGATCTCTACTAAAGCTGGTCTTTCACCCCTTACAACCAATGTGCTGCACACCCGTGTTGTCCACAAGGGACTAAATCACACCTTCCTCACAATAAACCTCATCTGTTAATAGACCTGAATGCAGGAGTAATTCTCTAAAAACAGAGATAACAGGTCACCTTAATCTTAGTGGACAAAGAGACAAAAAATGTACATAGACCCAGACAAAAGCTATAAGAACACTGACTTGGCTGGAAATCAACTCCGTGTTAATGACCGGTATGGCTCATTGACATACCTGGAAACTTTTAAATTGAGGGAACCTGGAGATATTGAACTTATAGTCCCTTAAATAAGGACTCTCAGTGGAAGGTCCTACTCGCTTTAATACAGTGATGTTCCAGTTAGTAATAAAGGAACCATTAACATGCAACAGCTTGGAGATGTCACTGCTTGATCACACACAACACAAGCTGGACGTCTTCCTCTGTATTCCTGGTACAAACAGAACCCATTCAGAGGCTAAAGACGCAGTTAATTGGTGCAGATCATAAAGTAGATATCAATGGACCTTGCCACCCTGAGAATTCATCCCTTCACCCTGACACCCTGGGATCTGGGTAAAAATCCAAAGTCCCACTTAAACCCAGAGGTTCTCACGTTTGGTCATTGGGTCGTATCCAGAAATGAAAAGGGGAGCAATTCTGGGGGAAAGACCAACTGACCATAGAGAACAAATACAATTGCACACATTTCTCAATACTCTAATAAGGGCTTTTAACCCTCTGAATGCTAGAGGGGTATGCAACAGATTGTGAAGCACACATCTGGCACTCAAACGGTTAATCCCCTGAATGCTTTTGAGCCCACTTTAACATTCAATGAGCTAAAAGCCCAATTTATATCATGAGGGATTTTACATTTGTGCCCTATGGTGCAATTGGTTTGACACAGAATTACTCTACTTTTCCCTATGTACATATGGCCAATGGTCTTTTTCAGATTATAAACTGAAACAGCTAGAAACAGGCTACCACAGAGATTCAAATGCAAAAAATAAAAGTATATAAATATAGCAGATTACTGCATAAAGAACACCTATCTAGGTTAAGTCCTTCTGTTAAACAAATGGAGTCACTTATTCTTAGGGTACAATATCCCTTTATTGAGCCCATAGCAACATTGGTCTCCACTAAAATGGCTCTACGTCTGTTGTAGTGGAGACAGGAAGATGGGCTTCTCTAGTCAGTATATAAATCTATGTAGGTCCTGGCAGGTGGACTCTTTCAATTGGCCTCATGCAGTTATCCTATAACAAAGTGGTAGAATGCGTCGCTCCCTGTGAGCGTAACCGCACATGCGCAGTAGAGATTGCTGTTCCTGCAGTCTTTACTGCGCATGTGTGGTTTTGCACACAGGGATCTTCGCTGTGAGCCGCCTGGAGCTCCCCGCTAAGGATCAGTGCGTTAGGCGAGTCTCTACTGTGCATGACTGCAGTCATGCGCAGTAGTGACTCACCTAATGCGCTGATCTGGAGCAGGGAGCTCCGGACGGCTCACAGTCTGTCTCTGCTCCCAGCTCTGGGGCAGCAGCCGGGGCCACTAGGTGCACTTTAGCCTGTGTATAGGGGCTTTCATACTAGTATAACAATGAAGTATATAGAACACTGGGTTAATCTCTAGCAGTTGCAGGGCCGGCACCACCCATAGGTGAGGTAGGTGCCAGACTAGGGTGCATATCTACTGGGGGAGCAGATCCGCACGCACCTTGGCGGCTGCTGTGTGAAGGGAGAGATGTGACGCCTCAACAACTTTCCTTCCCTAGTTCCCTTTCTCCACTGAGCCCTCAACCACAACACAGAGGGTGTCACCAATTGTAGCAGAAAAGAAATATTACTAACCCCTTTTTACATAACCAAATTCAAGACACAACCCAATTTATGCATTAACCCCAACAGTGTCCCCTTGTAAGATTCTTACAAGGGGTTAATGCATAAAATGGGTTACATACTGCTCTTTGGCATACATAGGGTTAATCCATACATTGGATTTCATACTGCTCTCTCTCATACAAGGGGTTATATCCATACATTGGGTGACACACAGCTTTCTTTCACACAATGGGTTAAATCCATACATTGGGTTACATACAGCTTTCTTTTTTACAAGGGGTTAAATCCATACATTGGGTGATACATAGCTCTCTTTCATACAATGGGTAAAATCCATACATTGGGTTACATACAGTTCTCTTTCATACAAGGGGTTAATCCATACATTGGGTTAAATACAGCTGTGTTACAAGGGGTTAATCCATGCACTGGGTTACATACAGCTCTCTCTTACAGAAGAGAGAGCTGAATGTAACCCAATTTATAGATTAACCCCTTGTAAAAGCTGCATGTAACCCAGCATATGCCTTAACCCCTTGTATGCCACATAGTTGCATGTAACCCAATGTGTGTATTAATTCTGTGTATGACAGAGTGGTATGTAACCCAATGCATGGCTTAACCCCATTGTACACCAGATTTGCGACAAACAATTCTATTAATTAGCGCATAAAAGGCGCTAAGGTAATAATCATTAAAAGAGGTGGGGTATAAGTAGGCGGGGCATAAAGGAGCAGGATACCAGGGGTGCAGCCAATTGGATGGCAAAATAAAGTTTTGTGTAGGGTGGCAAAAATCCTTGCACCAGCCCTGAGCAGTTGGACATTGGCAGTTGGTCTTCACTATGACATCACAGTAACAGATATTCCTGACAAACTGAACACAACAGCATTTTCCTGATACTGTAAGGAGATAAGGGCACTTGTAGTCTACAGTGTAGGAAAGAGGACCTTCTTTTACTTCCTATTGTTATTGTTTATTGCGACAGTTTGTATAACAATCAGAGACTTATGTAGACAGCGCGTTACTTTTTCATCGGATTTGACATCCCCCGCACACGCGCCAACATGCCTATTTGTGTGCATTATAAATTTGCGTGCATGCTGCTGTACGCCACCGTCTTATTCAGCGGTCAGAGCTTTGTCTTAGTTGGAGAACTTAAGCAATCCATCATGAGACGGGAAAAGCTGAATCCCAAATTGTGTGACCTGAAGATCAGTGATGCTGAGTCTGGGGAAGGTAAGACAAACCCCCACACTTCTGTACAAGCTCCATATTCTCACAAAAGTGGAGCAATTCTGGGGAAAACCAATTGGATCACACGGTACAAAACATTCCCAGGGATATAAAATGGCTTTTTAACTGATTGCATTCTACAGAGGTCTTCAACACATTCAATGCATTGGATTGATCACTAACATTCAAGGGGTTCAAAGCCTTATATCTATGTTAATCTGCATTTATATCCTGTGGTGCAGCTGATTTGCTCCACAATTGTTCCACTTTTTATTCCATGCGTATGGACCGTAATGGTACAGCCAAGGAGCAATGCATCTGGAAGGGGGTAGGGGGCGCAGTTGTGACAGTGCCAAGCCTCCATGGGGGCCCAGTAGATTCTAGTTATACCCCTGGGTAATTATTTGTGCATTAACCCTTTGAGTACCAGAAGGGTATGCAACACATTGCAAAGTAATGTGTAGCATACTCTTCTGGCACTCAAAGGGTTAAGAAGCCCCAAAAAAATGTTTGCCTGCAGACCTCTGAGTGACGCCTCATGTCATTGCCTTAGTGAATAGTGCTCCCCATTTGTTTAATCTCTGACTAAAAGAGACGTTTCACCCCATAATAATACAAATCCTAAAGGGCCATGTGAATTTTTCCCTTGATTCTTGGTAGGATCTGTAATTAGTTCTGGATGACATGTCCATGTAGGCGGATACTCCAGTTCCTATCAGGACCACAGGCAGAGCTGGATTTCCCAGTAGACAGAGTAGGCAGCCGCCTAAAGCTCCAGAGTTTGAGAGATGCCTCAGCTGTGCTGAATTGTGGGTGTGGCCAGAGCAATCTCAATATCCCAGCACCAGTTTAATACCCCTTTACGGGATTTTATTTAACCATGTGGATGCTAGAGAGATCTCTCTTGCATCCAAAAGGTTAACCCTTTGAGTTCCAGAGGGGTACGCAATGCATTGTAAAGCATGTTGCATACCTCTCTGGCAATCAAAAGGTTAAAAGTTATTTTTTTTTGTCCTTGCTTGTTGTAGGCAGAGGCGTAACTAGAAGACACCGGGTCCTGGTGCAGAAATTACCATGGGCCCCCCGACCACATTGCCACCAGTCTCCACATTTCCCCCTATTGCCTCCCAATCTCCACATTGCCCCCCAATCTCCACACTGCTCCACATTACCCCCAAGTTTCCACACTGCCTCCACCTTGCCTACCTTTTCCAAAGTTAGCCTGGTGTACCATTGCCATGGACTTCATTGTTACGTTGCTAATTAGAGCCACAACACATTTTGGAGGATACAGATAGAATTACTGTACTACCTACCTCGAGTCCCTGGTGGTCTAGCAGCGTGGCATGGGAGATCTGTGCCTCCTTCGGCACAGACCTCTACAGCTGATGTAATCTCCCAGCGCTCTGCATAACTAGAGCGCCGGAGTACAGACCGAGTTGCAGCGGCATTTTATCACAACATATCACCAGTCACACCCCAAGCAACATCACCTAAATCAGGACTGTATTTGGTTATGTGAAATTTTGGGAGATACGTCTCTTGAACACAGTTATACGGACAAAATTTATAGGAATCTTTAACCATCTGAGTGCCATAGTGGTATGCAAAGCATTCTTTTGTAACGAGTTGCATGCCCCTATTGCACTCATAGCGTTAAAATATTCTGGCCACAGTAAAATAGGTGTTATTATTAGAAAGTGTTAATTCTCCTTTAACCATTTGAGAGCCACTGAAGCATCCACCACTTTGCAGCGCAATACATTGCATACATCTCTGGCATTCCAATGGTTAAAAGCTTATTGTAATCAAACTTCTTATAGGTCATTTGGCTGCCACATATTCCTCAGCCACAAGGCCACATTGTGTGTGACTGAGATTGGTGTCACTATTGATACAGTCCAAGGGAGGTTACTGAGCGTCCTGTAACACCTTCCAGTTTTCTTTCCACAGACTTCCATTCCAGTTTACACTCTGAGAAGAAACAACATTAATCACTTGTGTGTCCCTCATTACAAGCTGGTATAAATAACATAGGAAGACAGGTTTCCTACATGTGCTAACACATTAAATACTGTTATATACATTAAATGCCATGTAATCCATACTATCATCTGGAGTCAAATCTTTATTTGTCACGTCCTTTATTGACATTTGTTCTCTCCAATCTCACATTAGAATTCAAAGATGAAAATGACAAAGTGAAGAAGAACGCGTCGGTCATAGTGCGTAGAGTTCCACGCACAAAGCCTGATCGTCAGCCTTATTATCAGTGAGTATACATGCAGCAATGCACTGAAGAACTATCTAGCATACAATGGGTTAAAAACAAATCAATAAAACAATTATAATCATGTACTCACAGCCAAAGGTGAGATTGATTATTGGATACAACCTAGTTCGTTTTTATGTCATTTTTTCCATCACAATCTGAGAGCCTTTTTTAGTTAAGCGCCCTGCTCTCCTGCTGGAGGATACTTCACCCCATAGTTCCTGTGTTCCACATGGACTAAGATAACAGGATTTATCAGTCAATGCAAAGAAAAAAAATCCCCTTATATATAAGCTCTTTACTTAATCAGCATGTACTATGTGTACAAACATGACAGATGATGATGTTCACAGCTATTCCTTTAACCAGCTTTCATCACCCACCCCCGCTCCTCACCAGGGGGGCATGTCCCCACTTTGGGTATCACAGTACTAACCAGAACTGGAATCATTCTGGATCAATTCAACTGCATCAGAGAGGACAAAAAAATCCCCATCAATTTAACACTTTGAGTGCCAGAGGGTATACACAATGCATTGTTTTGCAATGCGTTGTGTCCCCTCTGGCATTCACAGGGTTAAATGGAATTTTCAACTCCTTGAATGCTAGAGAGGTTTCTGGTATTTGTTCTGTCTGTCTGTCCATCTATTCGCCTCTCTGTCTCTGTGCCGGTCATGTCTGTATCTGTCTGTATGTCTGTCTCTGTTTGGATATATGTTGTATCTGTTTCTTTCTATCTGTGTCTCCCTGTCTCTATGTCTGTCTGTCTGTCTATGTGACTGTCTGTCTTATTTAATGTTCTGATTTACTTTTCCCCCAGATGTTGTACTTACATATTATGATCTTATTTTTCTTCCTTTCTAGTAATCAAGCAGATCAAACTGTAGGACCGGCGAAATCAGTAAGTTACAACATGTCAGTTACACTTCTCTGTTACCCTCATATCACTTATACATTTCCCCCTGTCATGTCTGTGGGTTTGAATGTGGTGTAAAATGTATCACACATTCTGATACATGTTATTGATTACACTGTAAACGTCTATACACACTAGTGCACTGGATACCACACCGAATGCTTAAACTTGTAACCCACAACTTAAGACATTCCAATTGCTTTGGACTTCAACTCCCAACATCCCTAGCCAACCAACTGTTGGAGTGAGTCAGGATGCTCATCCCTGGCTCAGACTCCCCACTGCATTATAGGAAGTTATCCTATCAGTGAAATATTTATGGACACAATATCATACTGTGTTGTCTGTCAATACAAGGTCTATTTGTAAAAATCTGCTGCATTGTTGTATGCAGTAAATGGGCATACCCGGGAATTTCTTTGACTGGATCCCCCGGAGGGAAGCCCTGTGATGCTGCTGAAGGCAGAAAAATGATGCAATTTCTGTCATAAAAAGGGGTGTGGCTTAATCACAAGTCGGGGGGCGGGACAAAAAAAAAAACAAACAAAACATAAAATACCTAGAACAGACTCGGGAAGGAAGAGAGAAGGACGTGGACTGGGAGGAACAGGGTAGAAAGGAGCAGATGTGGGCAGAGTTTTATGAGAAACCCCCTACACCCGGAGAATCAAATTGTGCCCCGAAGACCCGGTAATTCAGGCTCAAAACCAGAGTCTCCGGGGCAAATCCTGAGAGTTCCCAACTATGTAAATGGGTTATCATTGCCAGACTGTAGAAAAGGGTTCCTTTTTGCTATGAAGTTTATTCTTTCAAACATTGTGTCTGGAATTTCTGCAGTAATATGTGGAATTATGTGATGTTTCTCATTTTTAACCTATGAGAGCTAAACAGGTATCGAACTCCTCTCTGGCACCAAAGGGTTATAGAACCAGAGTTGTGTGCAGCACTTTGCTTCACAATGGATTACATGCACCTTTTGATTCTTAACCCCTGAAGGACCGGTAAAATTTGTGGTGGTTTGTAGTTAAGGCCCGGAGTAATTCTGACCTTTGTGACTATATCTCTGTACAACAGCGTGTTCCCTCTAAGTATTTTATTCCAGACACACATATTATATACAGTTTTATCACGCACAAGCAGGGCTTTCTTCTGATACCACACTTATAGGGATAACCCACCATTTATTTAAATAAAAATAAAGAAAATGATAAAAACAATGTAAAAAATACAGTTTTTATTGATTCTCTTGTGATAATTTGTGCCCCAGGGGTTAATTTTTTATGGAGACTGCATGAAAGGTATGACCAGTCATTCATACCTACACAATGTGTAGTTTTAGGGGGACACTGTGCCTCTGGGTTGAAAATCCCCATGTCCCTCTTTAGCTCCTGGATTTTCCATTTTTTTATACATTACTGCTTGGTGTGTATATAATTGTATTACTGTGCTCAACATTAATAAAACTCTCTTTCCACTTTAATTTTATGCCATTATTTGTGTTTTAAAATAAAATGTTGTAAATAAAATGATTTGATCATTCTCAACATAATTTTTAAATAGTAAGAGTGGTGTCAGTAGGTAATAAAGAGACCTGCATTTACCCTGCCCCCAGCACCAGCGTTGAAGGGGTTAGTACCCCAAACGATGGCCTCTTTGTGTTTGCTTTTAAGTCTGCTCTCTGCTTCTCTCTTCCTTACTCTCATAGTATGGAAGAGAGGCACAGAGCAGACACAAAGGCAATGAGTAAATCACATTGCCTTTGTGTATAGAAAAGCTGGCACACATGACCATTGTAGGAGCGATCGTATGTACCGGAAAAGCAAAGAAGGACTGAAACAGAGCTCTCCGGACCTGGAGCTCTCAACCTCAGCCTCTGTAGCATGATAGCAGCATGCACTTAGGCGTGCTGCTATCATTTAACCCTTGACGTGCCAGGACAGTCATGGGTACTTATGGGAATTTTACTCATGATGGTCCTGGCACGTCATGGATCCTTAAGGAGTTAAGTGGTTAAAGACCACATCAAATTTCAAGTTTCTAACTCTGTGTATGAAGAATGAAGAGAGATATTATGTGATATTCTCATAATACAAACTCTAGGAAAAATCATTTTACAAATGTCTCTGATCATTGTTGGTACACTAGCTAAATGCTAGAAAATATGGGATTAAAAACAATTACAGATGCCATTCAATAAACTAAAGATGAGTAATTCTAAAGCAAACCAAGTGAACCATTGAGGATAAATGACAATTCCCACTGATGTACATGAAGCCAACTTGAATGCTAGAAAGATCTCCAACACATTGCTTGACAATGGGCTGGACTCATATCTTTATCCTTAAATAGGTTAAAGGCCCTTAAACCTTGGAGTGCCCGAGCAGAATGCAATACTTTGGAAAGCAACGCCTTGCATACCCCTCTGGAACTCAAAGGAATTTATGGAATGTATATTTTTTTCTATGATGCAATTGGTTTGCACCAGAATTGCTCCTCGTTAGCTTGTTGAATTACACCTTCACTCCTTTCTATCAATTCCCCACTCCCATGTTGTGATGTCATTTCCTGTCTTTGCACCGGCGCTGTATATGAGTAAGACACCTTGCATATAAAGCCAGTGATAGAGACAAAGTGATGTCACTGTTTTTTCAGCTAGAAGGCCTCACAATACACTGCTTTACACTGTAGTCCCAGATAGGGGCAACATGTCAGTGGTGCCTTAAATCATTCATATTGTGACATAAATGGACCAACAAAAAAAATATGGTTCCTGCAAATGCAAATCTTCAATGTTTTTGGACTAATGCACATCAGTAAGTTCCTTGCCTGAAAATATTAAAAATAAAAATAAAATAAAAATATGAAAAATGAAATGTTGTTTTACTGATCTGGATGAAAGCTTCTGTTGTCACTGTATACAAGGTATTTGGGTGATTTAGTTCTGTAATGTCAGAGTTGGCAACCTATGGCCTTCCAGCTGTTGTTTACCTGGATCTGATTTATCTGCTGCCCTGTTCCTGACTACTACTGAGAAAGGTACATAGCAGCGAGGTAGCTAGAGCCAGTGATAATGGTTAGGTGTTAGAGTTAGGTTTTATGGTTTGGGAAAGAGGTTATCATTTAGGGTTTGGAATTAGTGTTTATCATTATATTAGGGTTTAGTATTAAAGTTAGGATTTGTTTTATAAGGGTTAGGATTTTAGATTTTAGGGTTAGGCTTTTTTCCAGGGTTAGGGATGGGGGTTAGGAGTTAACTTTTAAGGATATGATTTGTTTGGGGTTTGGGTTTGTGTTTTAGGGTCACGGTTAGTGTTAGGAGTTGTTTTTTTGTGCTACATTAAGTTTTAAGGTTAGTTTTTTTCTAGCAATATAGTGTTACTTTTTAGGGTTAGGTTTGGGTTTTAGGTTTTATTTTCAATGTTAGTTATTAGGTTAGTTTAGCAGTTTTTACTGTTAAGGTTGGATTTTAGGGTTAGGGCTTGTTTTTTAGGGTTCGGGTAATATAAGGTATATTCCCACCAATGGGAGGTGCTTCATTCCTCTTAATGACCAGAGGGCTGTGCAATTTATTGCTTCTCAATGGGTTGCACTCCCTACTAGTCTTTAAGGTGTTAACTCAAACTGCACTTTCGTATTCTTCTTATCAGTTGGTACTGTTGCTATTGCTGTCTATGGGGAGCTGCATTAGCTACCTAAAGCTTTTTGTGAACGGTGAAAGAAACATTGTATAATGTGCTCTGGTCACAAGATGGCACTGTTGCGCAGTTTGATTTAGAAAACATAACTGCGCTGCAAATTTTGAATGAGATGTCTCAGATAGATAGATAGATAGATAGATAGATAGATAGATAGATAGATAGATAGACACATTACTGCTCATTAAAGAGACACATACAGTTATTGATGTTGTAAAATATTTGCTGCCGTATTGTATTCTCATGGAGAACTGACTTATCTGTTGTGATGATATAATAACTGAACATGTATTTAATTTTCCATAGATTCCCGCTATTGAGAAGACAGCACCTCTCTCTGTGGCCAAGATCATTACGGTACATGTATAGACATTATTGTTAAACCTATTTATTTTAGATACCTTTTTTGTAGCCTGACATGTAAAGTTTACATTGAATATCCCTGGAATTGGAAGAATAACCAGGAGTATCTCTCTGCAAATCCATATAATCACATCATTTCCAAGGAGAGACAACGGCACCTACTTCACACGTATCTCTGTGTACTTCTGACCACAAGACTTTCTTGTCTACACTTTTTCACTGGAAAAAAGGACTTTAATAACAAATGATGCAGAATGTGTCAGTGAACTGAAGGGACTATGGGCTGTATTAAAGATACTAAAGGGGAACAATTCTAAACCAAACCAATTGCACCACAAGGGGGAAATAACCCCACCACCACACACACTGATTTAAATTGGACATTTAACCCCTTGGGTGCCAGAGAGGACTACACAGCAATGCCTTGTAAATCTCTCTAGAATTCAAGGGGTTATTGTAATAAGACCAGGAAACTGCGCACTGATTGCTCTGGAATCCCTTGGGTGCTAAGCAATCTATTGCACACTTTCTTGTGTTTACTTTCACTTACTTTGTAATATGTGTCCAAAGGGGCTTCTGTGTCTCTAATGATTATTATTTATTATGTAATTGTGCAACTTTGTGCTAGTCTTCAATTCTCTAATGGGCAACCTGAAGACATCTGGCCATTGATAACTGCAGCTGCCATTATACACAGCCAAAGGCCAATGACAGACTGGGGATAATGGTATCAGTAGACTGCAACAGCAGGGGGGGCTCAGGTTTCCCATTCATATCTCAACCCTTTAGAACCTAAGCTGTGTGTTGCACATCTCTCTAGCATTTAAGGGGTTAAACAAACCAGTTTACTATTAGTTAAATAGGACGCTTAAAGGGATAGTAATACTTAAAATGTAAAAATAATATTATATGTTGTAGTGTTTATCCCCTGATTAAAACCAGGGTATTCCCACAGCCGAAAACTGTTTTATTCACAAGTTATTACAGCTCAAACTTGAAATTGATAGGTGCAGTATCAAAGTGGTCTGAAATTGTACAGTGGCGCTGTTGCTACACCATCCTATGGACAGCTCTGGTTAGTTGACCATAAATCACCATAGGATGGTGTATCAACAGCGCCACTGTACAATTTCAGGCCACTTTCAACTGTAATAACATTTGAATAAAGCACCTTGCAGCAGTAGGAGTTCCCTTGTTTTAC
The DNA here is from genome assembly GCA_037306005.1 of Rhinophrynus dorsalis. Classification (NCBI taxonomy): domain Eukaryota; kingdom Metazoa; phylum Chordata; class Amphibia; order Anura; family Rhinophrynidae; genus Rhinophrynus; species Rhinophrynus dorsalis. The sequence goes on from CM074727.1 coordinate 43,503,383, forward strand.
TCAGGAGGATAAACCCCACAACACATTTCATTTTACATTTTACATATTACTATTCCTTTAACCCCACAAATGCTAGGAAGGTCTCCATCACATTCAGGGGGTTAGAGGCTCCATTTAAATCAATAGAAATGTTTATTTGTTACCAAGTTTTAGAGCCGTATGTCAAAAGAAAAGAGGAGGAATTCTGGGACAAACCATTTGCACTGCAGGGGAAAACTAAAGATTCCAAAAATTCCCCTTTGATTAAATGTGGATTTTAACCCCTTGAATTCTTGAGAGGTCTCAAACGCATCCCTTCACAATGTGCTGTAGACCTCTCTAGCAATCAAGGTGTTAAAATCCCGAATTAAATCAATGGGAATTTTTAGTTCTCCCCTATAGTACAAATGGTTTGCCCCAGATCTCCTCCACTTTCTGTTGAACATACAGCACTAAAACTCCATAATTAGGTCTCAAAGCTGAATTTTCTATTGCTGTATAATACATATTTATATAGTAAAAATGTTTTTTCGTTTAATACAGCATTTGTATATTGTATATTTGTATATTAATGTAATTCTAAATGTCATCTAGAACGTAATTGGGATTGTTCATGTTTGTGTTCTTACAGACTGGTTACAATGTCATATGTATGTACAATGGGTGCACTTACATTGAAATGTCTTTGTAAACTTGACTCCTATGTGAAAAATGCATTGTAAGAGTTTGTAATAAAATATTCCATCAGTTTGCTTGTTTTATGGATTAATACAGAGCCCAACCACCCAGTAAGGTGGGGACAGGTACATGCACCCCTGCTTCTAATTAGATTCTGTTTATACTCCTCCTGGCTGAGTGACAACCTGAACTCATACATGTGTACACTCTACATGACACATTCTTTTTGCATACAGGGTGGGTATGAGCATGCCCTCATTCAGCAGCCTCTGAAGTAACTTGTTTGTGTTATGGAGAGGGGCATGTAAGCTGCAACCTGTGGCTCACTAGCTACTGGACTAAAATTTGCATAATTTTTTGTTGGCAAGCAAAGGAATAATATAAATTGTAGTCCAAGAGCTGAAACCCCAAAGGTTGTCAAAATGGTGGGATAAAGGAGAGGCTGAGGGGCAAGATGTGTAAGACAAATACAGTGGGTGAGTAGGAGAAGAACAAACAGTAGGGAAGATGTGCGGAAGTCAGAGGTAGAGAGGAAACAGTAGGTGAGTCAGAGGGGAACAGACAGTAGGGAAGATGCGCGGAAGTCAGTGGTAGAGAGGAAACAGTGCGTGAGTCTGAGGTGAACATACAGTAGGGAAGATGTGCAGAAGTCAGAGGTAGAGAGGAAACAGTGGGTTAGTCAGATGGGAACAGACAGTAAGAAAGATGTGCAGGTGTCAGACAGGGCTAGAGGGGAAACAATGGGTGAGTTTCGAGGATTCAGACAGTAAAGCAGATGTAGGGGTCGGCAGACAGTGGGTGAATTAGAGGTCAACCACAAGTAGAAAAGATTTAGGATTAGGCAGGCAGTGGGATAGGATGAATGGATAGTAGGAGTAATTGCAAAATATATTTTTGGAAAATGGATGGGAATAGAAATTAGAATAGGTGGGGAATCTGTCAGGGACATTTAGAAAAGGAAAAGATTGAAGCTGGGAATAGCGGCCCAGTCTGTACAAACACAGGTTATCCACCCTGACTCTCAGTGGGACATAAACTTGGTAGGGTTGTGGTTCTGGTGGATCTCACATTTCTCAACTCTATGATAAAAAAATCACAACAGGGCAGCTCTGTTAGATTTGATTTAATATGGAATTAATCAAGTGGTAGAGGCATAATTATCATTTACACAACACACCCGGGATTACCTTCACCCTAAAATGTGGCCTGTTTGTGGCTCTCTGCGACTGAAAGTGTCCATCTCTGGGCTAACTCCTCATCATGAATCATAAAACTGATGGAAACACTGAAGAAACCCCTCCCTGTAACTGTGGCCTCCCCCTGGACAGTTCTACAGAACATCAGTAAGTTGGTGGCTGCTGCCCTTTTCAAGATTAAATGTGTGTCCCTCCATTCTATCTGCTCTCTACTAACTTTTGCCTCTAACTATTTTACTGTTATACAGGCTGAAAAACTCTATGAGAGTAATGCCTCAGAAGAGGACAAAATAAAGGCCATGATGCAGCAGTCCAACGCGGTATACGATGCAGCCACGTAAGTTTTCATTCATTCTGACACAACAAGAGGTCTCTGTACAATGAAGTGTAGAAAGCAACTTTCCAGACTATACTGGTCTCCAATGGTATCTGTGTTACACACTGATACAATGCTTTGGACAATAACCAATGAAGGGATTTCTTCCATGTGACATGTACACGTGTGTATGTTACACAAGGAAAGAAAAATAAAAATGAGTGTAGGTACTGAAAGTCTTACTAGGCACCATGGATAAAAACATGCAACACACAATTTATCTAGGTCTTAGTTTGTTCTTATAGACTAACCTGGGATATGGAGGGGAAAACTGCTGTATATATTATTTAAGGCTTTGGATGATAAAGAGGTGTCTAAAGTATTATGAAGTAATATGTTGGAGACATTTCTACCATACATGGATGAAAGCAGGAGTGGACAATGTGAGGCCCTTCAGCTGCTACCAGGCTACAACACCCATCATCCCCTGCCAGTTGTTGGCTGAATGGGAATGATGAGAGTTGCAGTCTGACAGCAGCTGAAGGGCTTCATCTTGTCCATCAAGGGAGGCTTTTTCTTTATTCTATGCACAGAGCCCAGGAGTAGAAAAATATGGTGCAGAGTGTATTTGTTTAGTAACTCAACCACACAAATCTAACCACAAACAGCAGGAAAAGTGTAACAAAATAAATACCTATTTAATGTATCTTTCCTCAGATATATGAAGACAATGCCGAAAGGGTATGTCTGTTTTCGGTGCCAGATACCAGGGCACCATATCAGGGATTGCCCAACACATAAGGTAAGTGTATATCATCTTAGATTAGTGCATTGATCAGACAAGAAATGTCTCTTGGGGGGAGGTTAGGGGGCAATAAATATAATAACCTCCAGGCATTTTCTTATTAAATGCAGCAGGAACATTTTCTAATGTGGTCAGGTGACACAGCTCATATCACTTGCTAAAGAGAGATGTAGTCTAAGACTAAAGGTCCCCCATATAGAGCAATATAAAGATTTGCCTTCTGTACACCAGGGGGAGGTTAAAGGGATAGTAATGTTTCATAACAAAAGGAGCTCCAATTAATCATCATAGTATTTGGACTTTGGAGAGTGTTATTTCTATTCTGTCAGAGTTGTCGTTGAAGAGTAATTCAATGACAAAGTATCCCCCTCCCTCCCCTTTTACTGATGTAACACTGCTCAGCCAGATCAGAAGGGAGGTGCCCAGGTAGATTGCAGAGAGGGACAATCATCAATTAAGATAAGGGAAAAACCTGAAAAACTTGTCAAGGGGGGCAGGGCTTTCATTGTTCTCATAGGAAGAAGATTGTGCCCTGCTGTTATCTGTCTGGTCTATGGACTGGATTCCACATCTGTGAAGAGATAGCTTACACTAGGTAAAAGGGGCAGGAGGGGAAACTTTGCTTGTGAATATCTCTCAAACCATAACGGTTTGAGAGATAAGACTTATAACGTTCTTCATGTTTTTTTTAATGCCTACAAAATAAAATAAAGATAAAACGGAGTATTACTATCCTTTTAAGTAGTAAAGTGGCAATAACACCTTATATGACTAGCGTGATTCTGAATAAGCTTTCAATGCACATATATTTATTTTAGCCATTCTTTATTTAATACTAGTATAAACATTACAGCTCAGAGTAGGGATGGGCAACCTGCGGCTTTCCAGTTGCTGTTATTGGACTATGTTTCCCATCATCAGTAGGCCTTGGGGATTGCTGGGAATTGTAGTCAAACAACAGTTGGAACACTGCAGATTGCCCATCTCTGGCATTGAGTAACATTGCATCTCAGTATGTGATAATGCTGTTGTGGCCATGACATATACACACATTCACACACATAAATACACACACGTTCACACACATAAACACACACACACACACTGTAAAAAAAAAATACCTGCTCATGGATTATTGTGAAGGTTTATATAGGGATGTATTGCCAGTTTAAAGACTAATTTTTGAAATGCAAATAACATTGTACTGACTGGGTTCTTTCTGTGTTTGTTTATAATAAACTACTGATAATTACTGTGGCAGACAGACTCTGAGGGGAATGAGTCAGAGGAGAGAGGGTGTGGCCATGGGAGGTACACCTATAATGTCCTTCCCATGAGGTGCCTGAGAAGAACATTTGATCCTTTATGTAAATGAGCTGGCAATATATAACATATATTGGATGATGGGGAGGTGGTTTCTTAATCCCTTAATGACATTTGATGTGCCAGGACCATCATTCAGGTCCCGGCACTTAAGTATTGATGATGGTCCTGCACATCATGGAATTTTGCAATCCCTGAATTCAAATTGCAAAAAAACGGCCATGCGCATGCTGGATCAGGCAGATATTAACAGGTTAATTACATTTAATTTTTTTTTATAAAATGTAAGCTATTCCGGAGTTGTTATAACAATAGTTTTGTGTTTTAGTTTTCTTCTAAAGATGATGACAACCAAAAGAAGATAAAACGCAGCTCAGGAATACCAAAATCATTCCTGAAGGAAGTGGATGACCCCAACATGGAGGGAGTCATGATGGGAAGTGACGGGAGATACGTCATCCCAGCTATTAATGCGTAAGTATAATGTATAACTTGCACCATCAGATCTGACAAGTATCAGCTTTTGGGGACCAATAAATAAACAGAGCTGCAGACACACCTCCAACATACTCATTAACTCTTGGTTTCAATATAACCCCTGGATGTTTTGCAGACCACTTAAGCAACAAAAGGGTTAAACACATTATTAATATACTAGTTGAACAGCCCGTTACACGGGCCACAGTGCCTCTGGTCGCGGGGCAGTCACACGCAGTAGAGCGCCCAGCTCTGTATCAGCCTTGGCGCGGGCAGTCTCTACTGCGCATGACTGCCGCATGCGCAGCAGTGTCAACTGCGAATGTTGGGCGTTACACACGATTTAGCGAATTATTATATAGGATTGTATCACCATTTATCTTGTACCTTCCAACACTTCTACGCTTGACCTGCTTGGCTGCAGAGCAGAGTAGTAGTGAACACAGGCAGGTCTCAAAATTTCCACTCGCCACTAGCCAATGGCGAGTGAAAATTCAGCCCTGGCGAGTAGGAATTCAGCCCTGGTGGGTATATTATGGCTTGCAGTGGCGAGTAACTTTTTAGGTCTGGCTTGTAGCAAAGGACTTCACATTTTAAGCCCTGACACAGGCATTTGGCACACACAGTCACTCTTTATTAACCCCTTGTTTTGCAATACATTGAAGATGTCTCTAGCATCTAAGGAATTAAAGGGATAGTAATACTTGGATTTAAGAACGTTGAATATTGTTCATATTAAAAAAAATAATTAAATGAAGTAAATCCCGTTGCTTAAAGTTGTATATTTTAAGAGTTATAAGCTTTTAAAGTTCCCCCCTCCCGTCCCTTTTACAGACGTTAGCACTCTAGCTGACAGATCGAGATTCTGGTCATTCGACTGGACGGCTATTCAGCAGAGCCGAAATAGTGTTGTCTTCAAAGAAATACTTCATTAGAATGGTCCACAAAGTGTGCCTGAAGTATTTCTTTATAGACAATGCTATTTCGGGTCTGCTGAAGAGGCGTCTGGTCCTGGGACCAGGATCTCGATCTGTCAGCTAGAGCGCTGATGTCTGTAAAAAGAGCGGGAGGGAGAAATTTAAAAGCTTGTAACTCTTAAAATATACAACTTTAAGCAACGGGATTTACTTCATTTATTATTTTTTTTATTATGAACCATATTGCGGAACTACCACCCCTTAACACCATGGGCCGAAATAATTCCCCATCTGGCAACTAGCTACTCAGTAGCATTAGTCGCAAGAATTTTTACCGTATTCAACAGATTTGTAGACTTCTCCGGGGCTGACAGGCAGTAGAGAGCGCAGACATCTTGCAATAGTGACGTCTGCGCACCTGAGCTGTCAGTCCCTTCCGGAGCTGAATGGCTCATAGCAACGCTTCTTAGAGCCGGCTGAGACTGACAGCGAAAGTGTGCAGATATCACTATGGTAAGATGTCTGCTCTCTCTACTGCCTGTCAGTCCCGGAGAAGTCTTCAAATCTCTTGAACACGGTAAAAATTCTGGCGACAAGCGCTACTGAGCAGCTAGTCGCCAGATGGGGAATTATTTTGGCCCATGGTGCTAAGGAGTGGTAGTTCCACTTTAAGCATTCTTAAATCCAAGTATTACTATCCCTTTAAAGTAGAACTAACACATCTAATAATAACCCTTACTTACCTCGCTTTGGCCAGAACATGGCTCGTATGAAATCTTCCATTGCACCTTTGTTTATTAATCATCCCTGGATATCACGTTCATGGAAACAGGCATGATAGTTGCTGGTAGTTTTTCAAACCGAAGCAGAGAGAGAATGCATGAGCCTACTTAACTCTTTAAAAGAGAAGTAAACTGTTTTTATGGAAAAAATATATTAAAGGGTATTCCTGTTGAGTAAAACAAGGGTGCTCCCAATACAGAGAGATGCATATGTCCAGTGTTATTAAAGTTTAAACCTGTGTTTTTTTTATTAGCAGAGCCCTCTAGTGGTCAAATTCCAATTACTTATTCTGTTACATTGTAATGGAGATGAATGTCAATGACTTACAGTTCTCCACAGAATGTGATAAGTCTGCCAAGTCACTTCCTGTCAGTTAGAACTATCAGGAAGGAAACGCACAGTAAATTCACTTCCTGATTATTTGAACTTTTATAACTTTTGAATAAAACAAATGACAGCAGTGAGGGTACCCTTGTTTAACTCAGCAGAAAAGCTCTGTATAGGTTTTCATTAAAAAAAGTGTACTACTCCTTTAAACACTAGAGGGTTGACCAACCATTGTGCAGTGATTTCACTTTAAGGTCCTGTGGTCTTGTTAGCAACTCACATTTCGGCATACATGGACATGGCACCAGGGATTGATTGAAGACCTATTTCTTCAAACAAGGAGAAAAGAAATACATAGGGGACATTAGGCTTTTCTGACCATAATAAGTAGGAGATAATTCTTAGAACGTGTTAGTTCCCTTCTACACATGAACGCTACAATTACATGCACTCACTTTCATATTTATCCATTATAAATTTATAATAAGAACTATTTAATGTATGAATGACACCTTCATAATCCTATCACTTTGTTATCTAGAGAGGCCTATGAATCCACCAAAAAGCGGAAACGCCCTGCAGCTCAAACACAGGAGGATTCTGGGAAACAGTAAGTATCCACAACCACTCACTAGCAATGTAGTGTGAGCGGAGAGAACTGACAGGAGTGTAATAATATATGACCTGCAAATGGGGGCATATGTATGAAGTAAAAGTGCAGTTATTTATACAGGACTTTTAACGCTTTAGATGCTAGTGATGTTACTAACACATTGCTTTTCAATATGTTGGATATCTCTCTAGCATCCTAGGGGTTAATTTTATAAAAATATTAGATTTCTGAATTGATTTCCCTGTGTATATATGACTCTTTGTATTAATCTTTTATTTCTTTTAGGTCACCCTTACTCTTTGAGAGGCCTAGTACACAAAGTGTTTATACTGGGGGCTGGTTATGTGTTAATATTCAGGTCTGCTACATACTGAGGCTGATGAACACAGAAATGGAGCAATTCAGAAGCAAATGAACTGCACCTTAGGGGATAAATAAACATTCCACAGTCTCCTGTTGATTGCAATGGTATTTGAACCCCTTAAATACTAAAGTGTTTACCAATGCGTTGGAGACTTCTGTAGCATTCAAGGGGTTACAAGTGCCATGTAAATCAATCAGAATGTTTATTTGTCCTCTATGGCCCAGTTCATTTAGTACTTCAGAATTACTGTGTTATACAGTGGCCTGGAGCACAGTGTTAATGACCTTTCTACTACAGATGGGATTAACTGTTTGGGTATCCTTTTGAAATATTGTGTTTTTAAAATTGCGCTGCTTTTTGGTGTATTCAGTAGGTTGCCATGTTCTAAAGGGCGACATGACAATCTCGCATTGCGTATCAGCATGAGATTGTCATGTTGCTTCTTTAAAGATCGTGATCCGGCAGCACTTGGAAGAGATTTCTAATTTATCTTCCAATTAAACTATCATGAAAAGCAGAACTGCTGGGAACGCCAAATAATGTTATTATTAGTCCTCTCAGGATTCATTTTTTATCAGATTATTTTTTGCGAGATTTCTAACTTCCATCATATCTGCCTGTACACGTCCCTCTTCCCACAAGAGAGACGGCAAACCAAGTACTGCCGGATCACGCTCTTTAAAGAAGACGCATGACTATCTCACGCTGATATGCAATGCGAGATTCTCATGTCGCCCTTTAGAACATGGCGACCTACTGAATGTATCAAAAAGCAGCACGATATAAAAAGCATGATATTTCAAAAGTAAACCAACTGTTTGAGTGTCAAAGGGTTAAAAGCTCAATTTCTTCAAAGGGATGTAAGTAAATATGTATTTGTACTCTCTGTTTAATGTGACCTGAACTCCAGTTTAAACCAGGAAGCTTATGAAACATACACACTGTAGCGTTCCCTTGGTTCCTGTGCAGTGCTGCAGAATTATATTTTAATGAGTTTCTTGCATTAAAATGGAAATCTAGTCATCTTACCTATAGAGCTGCTGATATTTCACCAGTATTGCGCCACATTTTCCTTCATACATATGATCCATTATTTCTGTAGTGATACTGTTATGCACATCATGTCCATAATCCTAAGGCAGTCTAGTCTAGTAACAGGCCATTGGATAGAAGCTCTTACTAATATAAAGTTGTTTTTTTTTCCTTTTCGTTTTAGAGCGAAGATTGCAAAAACATCTGCTGGCAATTAATGAACATCATTATTGATTATAATACTTGTAAATATTTGTAAATAGTTTAGGATAAGTAATAAAATGATAGATAAACATTTGGCTTTTTGTGTCTGTATATGAACCTGGCAACTGAGTGGTACCCACCATTGTTCTGCGTCCGTGAACATATTCATTCTCTCTATACACCTGACGCTTACAGGCATCACTAACTGTGTAGTCCTCTATGACAGGGTTGTAATTTCATATGTCTATCAAGGTCTGCTTGCCTACTCTTGGTTATAAAAAAGTAATCAAAGATGGCAACTTTATCCAGGTTTCCTTCTGGGCCATTTCTTGGTTCATGACTTTCTCATTGATATAATAGTACTAGGAACCCCAGGGGTTCAAAACAACATCACTAAAAATTATTTGAACATGAGACTTCTTGGACAGAGTTTGCAGAATAGCCCTGCCAGCCAATTCAGTACATCATTCAACATATTGATGGAGGTGACTCGAAAGTCATCACTCTCCTCCATTATTTGGTACCTCTCATCCCTTCAAGGAGTCATCAAGACAGGAGAAGCAGTGACTGAAATCCCACAATTGGGTCAACCTTTACCAGTGGGAGATTAATGAACCCTCTGTAAATTACTGCCCTTGCTAAAGTGACCCCTGTGCAAAATGAGCATTTGTCACCTTTGTATTGCATTAAAATCTATGATAATGGATTTCCCCTCAATGCTGAAAGTGTCCTTATAGGTTCCTGCTGTATTAAAGGGTTGTTAGTATTCCACATGTTGTCAATCTGTGCTTGGGACAGAGAGAGAAAGAAGCTGCACTTTGTTGCAAGAAGCAGACAGGGAAAGACAAAGAGTGGTAGCTGGAGTTGCTTGATAGGAGTCTTGGTGGTAGCCAGTTGTTCCCTGGTTGTGGGTTTGTGAAGGGAGAATGAAGAGGTAATCTATTTTTATGAAATTCTAAGAGAGTTCCTGATTATGCAAAGCGCCTCTTTGGTGATTGGCTGAGGAAGAGGCAGGAGCTAAGTCCCCTGCATCCTCAGCCAAAACCACACTGCTTGTTGCCTTAGGAGGAGGAGGCAGGGGGAAAAGCCCCCTGTCTCCTCAGCCAAACACAATTAAATAATACACACTGCCACTCACCCAAACCCTTCGCCTAATCATCTGCCCTTTCTCCACTTCAACCTTCACCACATAGAAGGGGAAGAGCCACCCTATTCTCCATGGTGAATGGGAGGGGCTATCCTGTTCGCCCCGGCAAAGGGGAGGGATCACCAATGCACATTTCCTTTAGCTATGGCATAGGGGACATGGTGGCCCCTCTCCTTTGCCAGAAGGTATAGGATTGCCCTCCGCTTCACCCCAGCAAATACATTTTCCCCTCCCCTTCACCATGGAGAATGTTAACATAAAAAATATACCTTGTGGTGGGGCCTCATGACCCCTCTTGATGCCCTCCCCCAAATAATGATCTCCCAGCCAATTCGGCTAAGAGATCAATAGAGGCAACACGGGATCAAGACAGCTCCCCTGCATCCATTCTACCCGAACTACCAGGTACGAGTGCGAGGGATCAGGAGACCCATTCACAGCAATGAGAGAAAGTCTCCCACTTTGATGTGAAAAGCTTTCCCGATCCTGCCCACTCCTAGCTTGTATTTTGAGTAGGATGGAAGCAGGGAAGCTCTTTTGCTTCTCTGTGTCACTTCTGTTGATCTTCTAGCCAATTTGTCTGAGAAATCAGTAGCTTGGGTGGCTCAGGTGGTGTCCTGATGCCCCACCAAGAAGTCTGATTTAAAAAATAACCTATTAATTAAAAAATACACACAGACAAGCGAAGAGGGGGAGTGTTAATTACTTGCTGTTGCAGGGAGTGTAGATGTGATTTCTTTACAACAAACAGGAACAGTTAAATAAATATATTTTGACTGATAGATGACAGTGACAGGCAAGCACTTCCTTGAACTGAACTGTGACTGAGACTGACAGTAACAGATACTAGTCAGTATCATACATTATTTTGAGGTGGACAAAACATCACTCCACGTGCTAACAGCTCTGGCATGTGCTTTGCAGTAAAAATCAACAATACTTTAATTCTATTCACAAAATATATTAGAGACAGGGGAAATGGGAAAGTAGGACGCATGCATGGAACATGTTGGTGATACTACAGTTGTACTACAAGAACTGACGGTGTCTGTGGTTGCTGTAGCTTGTGCAAAAAATGACAAGAATCATGATTAGGAGCTTGCTTTTAAAAGTAAAAACCTAACTATTAGTCCTTTTGCTGCTAGCCAAAGTGTATTAGTAGTAGTTGTAGTAGTACTAGCTCCTTAGAAACCAGTCAGTCTATGAAATCTCCTGTATGGAGATACTTAAAATGGAACTTTCTCTCCAAATATAGTACATTTTAAGCAATGCCTCTATCCAAATTATGCATACTTTTTATTTAATTAACTGTATTTACAGAGTTGTTTTCGTTAAAAATGTACCTAGTGATGTAGTATAAGCCATATCACATGGGTTTCAAGTCTGTCTCAATGCACTCCAAAGTCTACCCACAGCCAAATTATGCGCATCCAGGTCATCGAGCATGTTAATCATTACAGTAAGATAATGTTTATGGAACTCACTCTCTCACGTTCTCTCACTATATGTATTGGCAACCCGCTTCCCTTGTAAAAAATAGAACTTCAATGAAACAGGGTGACTGTAGAGAGTAAGACAACAATTTTTTTGACTTCTTCAGTAGGGAAGGAGAGCACTGCCAATCAACATTTTTAAAATTGGGGTCAACGTTTATCTACTATTGACCATAATAAGTGACTATAAAGAGATGGACACAAGAAGTTTGAAAGTGACAGGCCCACTTTAACTAACATTCAGAAGATAAACATAGCTATCTGGTGCCTCTGTAAAAAAAGAAAAAAAAAAAAAAAAGTGTTTCTATCACGGTGCCCGTGATTGCTGCCTTTTCCTGTCAGTTACCTGAATGGGCTCTCCATTGGCTGCCTGCCTTCGGCCCACCCAGTACTGCCTATTTAGACTGGGCTTGGGCACCCTTTGGTTGCCCTTTCGTGGAGTCTCTATGTCGCCTGCACCTGCACAGTGTTCCTGAGCTTCCTGGGCCGTTTCTACTCTATGCTCTCCAGTGATAGCCTGAGTTCCTGCCTGACAGTTTCCTCGGTTCCTGCTTCCGTTCATGATCCGGTTTGTGCTGTTGTTCCTGCTGCCGTTCCTGCTCCGGTTGGCTGACGTTGCTGTTCCTGTTTCCTGTCCTGTACCGGCTGTGTTCCTGCTCTGGATCGCCTGCAGAGTGCCTCCTCCTTCTAATCGGCTTTGGCGATATTCTCATCTCTCATTGATTTGTAACCAGTACGCGGGTACTGGTTCGCTCCATGTTTAACTTGCTGCGTTCCATACAGCACCGGTAGAGTATTGTTTAACCCAGTAGGTGGGTACTGGTTGGCTCCATGTATAACCGGCTGCTTCCTGCGTTCCATACAGCACCGGTAGAGTATTGTGTAACACAGTACGCGGGTACGGGTTGGCTCCATGTATAACCGGCTGCTTGCTGCGTTCCTTACAGCACCGGTAGAGATTGTGTAACTCAGTACGTGGGTACTGGTTCGCTCCATGTTTAACCGGTTGCTTCCTGAGTTCCATACAGCACCGGTAGAGTATTGTGTAACCCAGTAAGCGGGTACTGGTTCGCTCCTTGTATAACCGGTGGCTTGCTGCCTTCCATATAGCACCGGGAGAGTCTTGTATAACCCAGTATGCAGGTACTGGTTCGCTCCACGCATAATCGATTGCTTGCTGCATTCCATATAGCACCGGTGATCCTTGTCTGTTCAGTACACGGGTACTGGTTCGCTCCATTATTTACCGGGTGCTCACTGACACCTATACAGCCCCGGCAAGGCCTCTGTCTGTCCAGCGTAGGAGACTGGTTTGCAACACCTATATGCCAGTCGCTGAAGCCATCTCTGTCTGTGCACCAGTGCTTGCAGTCTCATGGATTAGTGAGGCTGCCCTGCCCGGTATATTGGCAAGGCCGGTAGAGCCTCCTCTCTCATTGTACCAGTCTGAAGGCTGCCTTGCCTGGTATATTGGCAGGGCCGGTAGAGCCTCCTCTCTCATTGTACAGTGTCAAGGCTGCCTTGCCCGGTATATTGGCAAGGCCGGTAGAGCCTCCTCTCTCATTGTACCAGTCTCAAGGCTGCCTTGCCCGGTATATTGGCAAGGCCGGTAGAGCCTCCTTCCTCGTTGTACCAATCTCAAGGCTGCCTTGCCCGCTATATTGGCAAGGCCGGTAGAGCCTCCTTCCTCTCTGTTGCAAGCCTCCAGGCTGCCTTGCCCGGTATATTGGTAAGGCCGGTAGAACCTATTCCATCTCATGCCAGTCTAAGGTTGCCTTACCCAGTATTGGCAAGGCCGGTAGAGCCTATCTCACATTCTCTGTACCACTACTCACTGTTGCTATGTACAAAGTTAATGTTGTTAAATGTGTATGTCTAACACGCGAGGGTTCTTTTTAAACTTTTCAATAAAGTGTTTTTATCTTAACTCTGTGTCTGAGAGTCAAAACAAACCGTGACAATTTGTGTGTGTGGGGATCCTGATCTCACCTATGTGTTTGTGTGTGTGTGTGGGGGGATCCTGATCTCATCTATGTGTTTGTGTGTGTGTGTGAGGGGATCCGGATCTCATCTATGTGCATACTCATTGAGATTTCACCTGAAACACAAACACTGGTCTAATTGGGAGAAAAATAAGCAGTGCCTGAGATGTACAGGAACTAGTGGCAGTAGAAACACTGTTACAAGTGCACGGGACCAAGGGGCACATGATAACAGTGTTGTTGATGTCTCTGAGAGTGGTAAATATTGTACTTTTAAATGTGTCTCCTACTGCTCTTGTTCTAGTGCAAAGCATGGGGGAATATGACTCTGAGTTAGTAGGAGGAGGTGACCTGTGTCATAGAGTGCCAACCAACATTTGCTGTGTTCTTAGCGCAAAGATTATCCAAAAGTACTCCTGTGTTATAGCAATGTTGCCAAAATGTTGGCAGTTTACATACTGCCCTGCTCTGTTCTTGTTAACAGAGGATTTAATGAACTGATGTCATGTGTAGCATACCACTGGCACAGCCCAAGCCACAGTTATTTTTGAAGGACAGATGTGTCTAGGGTTATTCAAGCAGATGGTTAATGTGGTGGACAAAAGGGCAGAACAAGATAGTTCACCTGACCACATATATGGGTGGCCATAGTATGGACTGTATGATTGTCACTCTTTACTGGGTATCTTTTTCATCAATGGGCAGCAGCAGAAGTTCAGAACCAGTAGTAAAAGTCAATATCAGTGTAGCCCATACTATTGGCAGGCCACCCTGTTCATGCAGAGCTTTGAGAGATTATAACACAAAGCTTCACATGTGTTAAATGAACTTCAGCAGGTGAAAGACGAATGATTGTACCCTACACTTTGAAAGCTGACTTTATGTGTGCTGACAATGGCTCCAACGTGATAGCTGACTTGAGAATATCAGATAAGGTGGCTGTAACCTGCGTTGCCCATGTCCTGAATCTAGTTATTACTTGATTATTCTTATAACCCAAAACCCTCAGAGAAATAGCAAATATATTTTGCAAACTCTGCACATTTTACCCAGTCCTACAGTTCTTACAATGCATTATATTATACAAAAGATAGCTATCACTTTGTCCTATCACCAACTTAAAATGAAGGTCCCTACCATTCTACATGCTGGAGCATTTGCATAAGTAGAACAAGGCTGATAGCAATTATACAATACATAATTAAGAGGCTTTGGAGGGGTCTTCTTAGTCACCTCGCCTAATGCTAATGATAGTAGGAAACGGCTGTCAAACAGAAGTGTTAATAGACTTACATTTCTAACATTGAATCAGCATCTAATACCATCTGAGTATCAGGTAGCAGAAGTGGACAAACTATACAAAGTAAAGGAAGCGCATGTCACACTGACTAGTAACAGAAGCACGTAGGAGGAAGAGGTATTTGAAAGGGTGCCACCGTCTAGCAGAGTTGGGACCACTGATTAATGTTTGACAAAAATCTGATGATAATGCAAGGAAATGGATTCAAACATGATAATACAAATAATTAGTCTAGAATTAATTCCCATGAATCATAATGATATAAATATATAAATATATATATATATATATATATATATATATATTTTTTAAAGGGATAGTAATACTGGCAAACAAAACACAGTATGTGGCCAGAAATGAAGTTTACTGCTCCTAGGAGTGGTCCCACTCATGTGAGATGGTTACTGCATTCTTGTATGATAGCTATGTTCTAGGCTGAAACAATGACCAAATTGACTACTGACAAACAAACAGTTGACTGTCCAGCACTGACACGTACCGCTCAGGGCCGGATTTACATCTCAGGAGCCTGTAGGCACAGAAATCTGAAGCATCTCCCCTCCTCCATTGGCCATCTTCACTGGACTCCACCATAATGCTCCAAATCTCCACATTATCCCCCATATCCATATTGCCCTCACATTGCCCCCATCAGCTTCAACTTATCCCCCTTCAGCTCCATATTGCCCTCTCACTGCCCCCATCAGCTCCACCTTGCCCCATCATCTCCAGCTTGCTCCCATCATCTCGACATTGCCCACATCAGCTCCAAATTACCCTCACATTGCCCCCATTAGCTCCAACTTGCCCCCATCAGCTCCACCATGTTTGGGACAGCTGATGTTATTTTTGATAGTCTTATATTCTGAATTTCATGCTATACCTCTCAAAGAATATTTTGCAATATATCTTTAGCATCTAACTTATCACCACCACATTTCAGTAGCAAGAAGGTTGTGTCCAAGATTTCATGCTTCCTTCATTATAAAAACGTGAATCACAGCAAGGAAAGATTCCCTTATATTACGTTTAAAAATGACTTCCAAGAAATATGAAACCAATATCGAAATTCCTACTATCTTAAAGTTCAATTTCAAGCTTATCTTATTATACAGTAAATAACTTCCAGATATTTATTCACAATGAAATGGAGAATGAAAAAATGGAATCTTAAAATGGGATGAACACATCCATAAATATTTAATTCTCAATCAGATAATAAAAATATTAATATTAGATTATTTGAATAGTAAAATCATACAGACTTTGTGAAGCAATGCTCTGGAGATGTTTCTAGTAGTATCCAAGAAGTTATAGGGAAATTATACCTTTGTGCTAATTTTTTAATAAATCCATGGTGCTTTCTGAAATATAATTCCTTATATGTGTGCTAATATCCATAAATTAAGTATAATATAATAATAACCACTATACCTTCATGCTTCAAATGTTTTTCATGGCATCTGAGTCTTCTTGTGATAGCAAAAACATGTTGCCCATTTAGGTTTGTGGGTCAGTACCTGCTGGCCACTATGTAATATTGTGAAAGCTATGTGATATTTAGAAATCGAAGTTCTTAGGAGACTCTCTGCCAGACAACAGCGCAGACATCTTGACAAATAGGCATCTGTGCACTTGCACTGTCCATTCCTGTCTATACCGTGCGGTACAATGCAACTCCTCGTTAGGTTACTTGCCAGTTAGTGAGACGACAAGGATGGACTGCAAGTCGGCAAGGATCAAATCAGTCATTAAGGGAAGGAAATTCCCTTGGCCTTTGGCCCTTAATGGGTTAAAAGATTGTCTTACCCAGGTAGGTGTCCTACATGCATCAGTCAGACTATATATATCTACCTACATTTTTCATTATGTCTGCCTTTTCCTTTGTATAGTGATCTCTACTAAAGCTGGTCTTTCACCTCTTACAACCAATGTGCTGCACACCCGTGTTGTCCACAAGGGACTAAATCACACCTTCCTCACAATAAACCTCATCTGTTAATAGACCTGAATGCAGGAGTAATTCTCTAAAAACAGAGATAACAGGTCACCTTAATCTTAGTGGACAAAGAGGCAAAAAATGTACATAGACCCAGACAAAAGCTATAAGAACACTGACTTGGCTGGAAATCAACTCCGTGTTAATGACCGGTATGGCTCATTGACATATCTGGTATCTTTTAAATTGAGGGAACCTGGAGATATTGAACTTATTGTCCTTTAAATAAGGACTCTCAGTGGCAGGTCCTACTCGCTTTTATCCAGTGATGTTCCAGTTAGTAATAAAGGAACCATTAACATGCAACAGCTTGAAGATGTCACTGCTTGATCACACACAACATAAACTGGACGTCTTCCTCTTTATTCCTGGTACAAACAGAACCCATTCAGAGGCTAAAGACAAAGTTAATTGGTGCAGATCATAAAGTAGATATCAATGGACTTTGCCACCCTGAGAATTCATCCCTTCACCCTGACACCCTGGGATCTGGGTAAAAATCAGAAGTCCCACTTAAACCCAGAGGTTCTCATGTTTGGTCATTGGGTCGTATCCAGAAATGAAAAGAGGAGCAATTCTGGGGGAAAGACCAACTGACCATAGAGAACAAATACAATTCCACAAATTTCTCAATACTCTAATAAGGGCTTTTAACCCTCTGAATGCTAGAGGGGTATGCAACAGATTGTGAAGCACACATCTGGCACTCAAACAGTTAATCCCCTGAATGCTTTTGAGCTCTCTTTAGCATTCAATGAGCTAAAAGCCCAATTTTATCATGTGGGATTTTACATTTGTGTCCTATGGCGCAATTGGTTTGACACAGAATTACTCTAGTTTTCCCTATGTACATATGGCCAATGGTCTTTTTCAGATTATAAACTGAAACAGGCTACCACAAAGATTCAAATGCAAAAAATAAAATTATATAAATATAGCAGATGACTGCATGAAGAACACCTATCTAGGTTAAGTCCTTCTGTTAAACAAATGGAGTCACTTATTCTTAGGGTACAATACCCCTTTATTGAGCCCATAGCAACATTGGTCTCCACTAAAATGGCTCTACATCTGTTGTAGTGGAGACAGGAAGATGGGCTTCTCTTGTCAGTATATAAATCTATGTAGGTCCTGGCAGGTGGACTCTTTCAATTGGCCTCATGCAGTTATCCTATAACAAAGTGGTAGAATGCGTCGCTCCCTGTGAGCGTAACCGCACATGCGCAGTAGAGATTGCTGTTCCTGCAGTCTTTACTGCGCATGTGTGGTTTTGCACACTGGGATCTTTGCTGTGAGCCACCTGGAATTCCCCGCTAAGGATCAGTGCGTTCGGCGAGTCTCTACTGTACATGACTGCTGTCATGCGCAGTAGAGACTCACCGAATGCGCTGATTTGGAGCAGGGAGCTCCGGACGGCTCACAGCCTGTCTCTGCTCCCAGCTCTGGGGCAGCAGCCGGGGCCACTAGGTGCACTTTAGCCTGTGTATAGGGGCTTTCATACTAGTATAACAATGAAGTATATAGAACACTGGGTTAATCTCTAGCAGTTGCAGGGCTGGCACCACCCATAGGTGAGGTAGGTGCCAGACTAGGGTGCATATCTACTGGGGGAGCAGAACCACACGCACCTTGTCGGCTGCTGGGTGAAGGGAGAGATGTGACGCCTCAACAACTTTCCTTCCCTAATTCCCTTCCTCCACTGAGCCCTCAACCACAACACAGAGGGTGTCACCAATTGTAGCAGCAAAGAAATATTACTAACCTATTTTTACATAACCAAATTCAAGACACAACCCAATTTATGCATTAACCCCAACAGTGTCCCCTTGTAAGATTCTTACAAGGGGTTAATGCATAAAATGGGTTACATACTGCTCTTTGGCATACATAGGGTTAATCCATACATTGGATTTCATACTGCTCTCTCTCATACAAGGGGTTATATCCATACATTGGGTGACACACAGCTTTCTTTCATACAATTGGTTAAATCCATACATTGGGTTACATACAGCTCTCTTTCATACAAGGGGTTAATCCATACATTGGGTTAAATACAGCTATGCTACAAGCGGTTAATCCATGCACTGGGTTACATACAGCTCTCTCTTACAGAAGAGAGAGCTGAATGTAACCCAATGTATAGATTAACCCCTTGTAAAATCTGCATGTAACCCAGCATATGCCTTAACCCCTTGTATGCCACATAGTTGCATGTAACCCAATGTGTGTATTAATTCTGTGTATGACAGAGTGGTATGTAACCCAATGCATGGCTTAACCCCATTGTACACCAGATTTGCGACAAACAATTCTATTAATTAGCGCATAAAAGGCGCTAAGGTAATAATCATTAAAAGAGGTGGGGTATAAGTAGGCGGGGCATAAAGGAGCAGGATACCAGGGGTGCAGCCAATTGGATGGCAAAATAAAGTTTTGTCTTGGGTGGCAAAAATCCTTGCACCAGCCCTGAGCAGTTGGACATTGGCAGTTGGTCTTCACTATGACATCACAGTAACAGATATTCCTGACAAACTGAACACCACAGCATTTTCCTGATACTGTAAGGAGATAAGGGCACTTGTAGTCTACAGTGTAGGACAGAGGACCTTCTTTTACTTCCTATTGTTATTGTTTATTGCGACAGTTTGTATAACAATCAGAGACTTATGTAGACAGCGCATTACTTTTTCATCGGATTTGACATCCCCCGCACACGCGCCAACATGCCTATTTGTGTGCATTATAAATTTGCGTGCATGCTGCTATATGCCACCGTCTTATTCAGCGGGCAGAGCTTTGTTTTAGTTGGAGAACTTAAGCAATCCATCATGAGACGGGAGAAGCTGAACCCCAAATTGTGTGACCTGAAGATCAGTGATGCTGAGTCTGGTGAAGGTAAGACAAACCCCCACACTTCTGTACAAGCTCCATATTCTCACAAAAGTGGAGCAATTCTGGGGAAAACCAATTGGATCACACGATACAAAATATTCCCAGGGATATAAAATGGCTTTTTAACTCATTGTATTCCACAGAGGTCTTCAACACACTCAATGCACTGGATTGATCACTAACATTCAAGGGGTTCAAAGCCTTATATCTATGTTAATCTGCATTTATAACCTGTGGTGCAGCTGGTTTGCTCCACAATTGTTCCACTTTTTATTCCCTGGGTATGGACCATAATGGTACAGCCGAGGAGCAATGCATCTGGAAGGGGGTAGGGGGCGCAGTTGTGACAGGGTCAAGCCTCCATGGAGTCCCAGTAGATTCTAGTTATACCCCTGGGTAATTATTTGTGCATTAACCCTTTGAGTACCAGAGGGGTATGCAACACATTGCAAAGTAATGTGTTGCGTACCCTTCTGGCACTCAAAGGGTTAAGAAGCCCCAAAAAATGTTTGCCTGCAGACCTGTAATGAGTGACGCCTCATGCCATTGCCTCAGTGAAAAGTGCTCCCCATTTGTTTAATCTCTGACTAAAGGAGACGTTTCACCCCATAATAATACTAATCCTAAAGGGCCATGTGAATTTTTCCCTTGTTTCTTGATAGGATCTGTAATTAGTTCTGGATGACATGTCCATGGAGGTGGATACTACAGTTCCTAGCAGGACCACAGGCAGAGCTGGATTTCCCAGTAGACAGAGTAGGCAGCTGCCTAAAGCTCCAGAGATTGAGAGATGCCTCAGCTGTGCTGAACTGTGGGTGTGGCCAGAGCAATCTCAATATCCCAGCACCAGTTTAATACCCCTTTACGGGATTTTATTTAACCATGTGGATGCTAGAGAGATCTCTCTTGCTTCCAAAGGGTTAACCCTTTGAGTTCAGAGGGGTACGCAATGCATTGCAAAGCATGTTGCATACCTCTCTGGCAATTAAAAAGGTTAAAAGTTATTTTTTTTTGTTCTTGCTTGTTGTAGGCAGAGGCGTAACTAGTAGACACCGGGTCCTGGTGCAGAAATTACCATGAGCCCCCCGACCACATTGCCCCAAGTCTCCACATTTCCCCCTATTGCCCCCAATCTTCACATTGCCCCCACCTCCATATTGCCTCCCAATCTCCACATTGCCCCCCAATCTCCACACTGCTCCACATTACCCCCAAGTTTCCACACTGCCTCCACATTGCCCCCAATCTCCACCTTGCCTACCTTTTCCAAAGTTAGCCTGGTGTACCATTGCCATGGACTTTATTGTTCAGTTGCTAATTAGAGCCACAACACATTTTGGAGGATACAGATAGAATTACTGTACTACCTACCTCGAGTCCCTGGTGGTCTAGCAGCGTGACATGGGAGATCTGTGCCTCCTTCGGCACAGACCTCTAGAGCTGATGTAATCTCCCAGCACTCTGCATTACTAGAGCGCCGGAGTACAGACCGAGTTGCTGCGGCATTTTATCACAACATATCACCAGTCACACCCCAAGCAACATCACCTAAATCAGGAGTGTATTTGGTTATGTGAAATTTTGGGAGATATGTCTCTTGAACACAGTTATACGGACAAAATTTATAGGAATCTTTAACCATCTGAGTGCCATAGTGGTATGCAAAGCATTCTTTTGTAACGAGTTGCATGCCCCTATTCCACTCATAGCGTTAAGATATTCTGGCCATAGTAAAATAGATGTTATTATAAGAAAGTGTTACTTCTCCTTTAACCATCTGAGAGCCACTGAAGCATCCACCACTTTGCAGCGCAATACATTGCATACATCTCTGGCATTCCAATGGTTAAAAGCTTATTGTAATCAAACTTCTTATAGGTCATTTGGCTGTCACATATTCCTCAGCCACAAGGCCACATTGTGTGTGACTGAGATTGGTGTCACTATTGATACAGTCCAAGGGAGGTTACTGAGTGTCCTGTAACACCTTCCAGTTTTCTTTCCACAGACTTCCATTCCAGTTTACACTCTGAGAAGAAACAACATTAATCACTTGTGTGTCCCTCATTACAAGCTGGTATAAATAACATAGGAAGACAGGTTTCCTACATGTGCTTACACATTAAATAATGTTATATACATTAAATGCCATGTAATCCAAGCTAGCATCTGGAATCAAATCTTTATTTGTCACGTCCTTTATTGACATTTGTTCTCTCCAATCTCATATTAGAATTCAAAGATGAAAATGACAAAGTGAAGAAGAACGCGTCGGTCATAGTGCGTAGAGTTCCACGCACAAAGCCTGATCGTCAGCCTTATTATCAGTGAGTATACATGCAGCAATGCACTGAAGAACTATCTAGCATACAATGGGTTAGAAACAAATCAATAAAACAATTATAATCATGTACTCACAGCCAAAGGTGAGATTGATTATTGGATACAACCTAGTTCGTTTTTATGTCATTTTTTCCATCACAATCTGAGAGCCTTTTTTAGTTAAGCGCCCTGCTCTCCTGCTGGAGGATACTTCACCCCATAGTTCCTGTGTTCCACACAGACTAAGATAACAGGATTTATCAGTCAATGCAAAGAAAAAAAATCCCCTTATATATAAGCTCTTTACTTAATCAGCATGTACTATGTGTACAAACATGACAGATGATGATGTTCACAGCTATTCCTTTAACCAGCTTTCATCACCCACCCCCGCTCCTCACCAGGGGGGCATGTCCCCAGTTTGGGTATCACAGTGCTAACCAGAACTGGAATCATTCTGGATCAATTCAACTGCATCAGAGAGGACAAAAAAATCCCCATCAATTTAACACTTTGAGTGCCAGGGGGTATACACAATGCATTGTTTTGCAATGCGTTGTGTACCCCTCTGGCATTCACAGGGTTAAATGGATTTTTCAACTCCTTGAATGCTAGAGAGGTTTCTGGTATTTGTTATGTCTGTCTGTCCATCTATTCGCCTCTCTGTCTCTGTGCCGGTC
Organism: Rhinophrynus dorsalis; assembly: GCA_037306005.1. Lineage (NCBI taxonomy): Eukaryota > Metazoa > Chordata > Amphibia > Anura > Rhinophrynidae > Rhinophrynus > Rhinophrynus dorsalis. The sequence continues at coordinate 43,526,215 of CM074727.1, forward strand.
ATGTTTGTATCTGTCTGTATGTCTGTCTCTGTTTGAATATATGTTGTATCTGTTTCTTTCTATCTGTGTCTCCCTTTCTCTATGTCTGTCTGTCTGTCTATGTGACTGTCTGTCTTATTTAATGTTCTGATTTACTTTTCCCCCAGATGTTGTATTTACATATTATGATCTTATTTTTCTTCCTTTCTAGTAATCAAGCAGATCAAACTGTAGGACCGGCGAAATCAGTAAGTTACAACATGTCAGTTACACTTCTCTGTTACCCTCATATCACTTATACATTTCCCCCGTCATGTCTGTGGGTTTGAATGTGGTGTAAAATGTATCACACATTCTGATACATGTTATTGATTACACTGTAAACGTCTATACACACTAGTGCACTGGATACCACACTGAATGCTTAAACTTGTAACCCACAACTTAAGACATTCCAATTGCTTTGGACTTCAACTCCCAACATCCCTAGCCAACCAACTGTTGGAGTGAGTCAGGATGCTCATCCCTGGCTCAGACTCCCCACTGCATTATAGGAAGTTATCCTATCAGTGAAATATTTATGGACACAATATCATACTGTGTTGTCTGTCAATACAAGGTCTATTTGTAAAAATCTGCTGCATTGTTGTATGCAGTAAATGGGCATACCCAGGAACTTCTTTCACTGGATCCCCCGGAGGGGAGCCCTGTGATGCTGCTGAAGGCAGAAAAATGACGCAATTTGTGTCATAAAAAGGGGGGTGGTTTAATCACAAGTCGGGGGGGTGGGACAAAAAAAAAAAACAAACAAAACGTAAAATACCTAGAACAGACTCGGGAAGGAAGAGAGAAGGCCGTGGACTGGGAGGAACAGGGTAGAAAGGAGCAGATGTGGGCAGAGTTTTATGAGAAACCCCCCACACCCGGAGAATCAAATTGTGCCCCGAAGACCCGGTAATTCAGGCTCAAAACCAGAGTCTCCGGGGCAAATCCTGAGAGTTCCCAACTATGTAAATGGGTTATCATTGCCAGACTGTAGAAAAGGGTCCATTTTGCTATGAAGTTTATTCTTTCAAACATTGTGTCTGGAATTTCTGCAGTAATATGTGGAATTATGTGATGTTTCTCATTTTTAACCTATGAGAGCTAAACAGGTATTGAACTCCTCTCTGGCACCAAAGGGTTAAAGAACCAGAGTTGTGTGCAGCACTTTGCTTCACAATGGGTTGCATGCACCTTTTGATTCTTAACCCCTGAAGGACCGGTAAAATTTGTGGTGGTTTGTAGTTAAGGACCGGAGTAATTCTGACCTTTATGACTATATCTCTGTACAACAGCGTGTTCCCTCTAAGTATTTTATTCCAGACACACATATTATATACCGTTTTTTCACGCACAAGCAGGGCTTTCTTCTGATACCACACTTATATGGATAACCCACCATTTATTTAAATAAAAATAAAGAAAATGATAAAAACAATGTAAAAAATACAGTTTTTATTGATTCTCTTGTGATAATTTGTGCCCCAGGGGTTAATATTTTATGGAGACGGCATGAAAGGTATGACCAGTCATTCATACCTACAAAATGTGCAGTTTTAGGGGGACACTGTGCCTCTGGGTTGAAAATCCCCATGTCACTCTTTCCCTCCTGGATTTTCCATATTTTTATACATTACTGCTTGGTGTGTATATAATTGTATTACTGTGCTCCACATTAATAAAACTCACTTTACATTTTAATTTTATGCCATTATTTGTGTTTTAAAATAAAATGTTGTAAATAAAATGATTTGATCATTCTCAACATAATTTTTAAATAGTCATAGTGGTGTCAGTAGGTATTAAAGATACCTGCGTTTCCCCTAACCCCAGTACCAGCATTGAAGGGGTTAGTACCTCAGGCATTGGCCTCTTCGTGTTTGCTTTTAAGTCTGCTCTCTGCTTCTCTCTTCCTTACTCTCATAGTATGGAAGAGAGGCACAGAGCAGACACAAGGGCAATGTGTAAATCACATTGACTTTGTAAATGGAAAAGCCGGCACACATGACCGCTGTAGGAGCGATCACATGTACCGGAAAAGCAAAGAAGGACTGAAACAGAGCTCTCCGGGCCTGGAGCTCTCAACCTCAACCTCTGTAGCATGAGAGCAGCATGCACTTAGTCGTGCTGCTATCATTTAACTCTTGACGTGCCAGGACAATCATGGGTCCTTATGGGAAGTTTATTCATGACAGTCGTGGCAAGTCATGGATCCTTAAGGAGTTAAGTGGTTAAGGACCACATCAAATTTCAAGTTTCTAACTATATGTATGAAGAATGAAAGAGATGATTATGTGATTTTCTCATAATACAAACTGTAGGAAAAATCATTTTCCAAATGTCTCTGATCATTGTTGGTACACTAGCTAAATGCTAGAAAATATGGGATAAAAAACAATTACAGATGCCATTCAATAAACTAAAGATGAGTAATTCTAGAGCAAACCAAGGGAACCATAGAGGAGAAAAGAGAATTCCCACAGATGTACATGAAGCCGCCTTGAATGCTAGAAAGGTCTCCAACACATTGCTTGACAATGGGCTGGACTCATATCTTTATCCTTAAATAGGTTAAAGGCCCTTAAACCTTGGAGTGCCAGAGCAGAATGCAATACTTTGGAAAGCAACGCCTTGCATACCCCTCTGGAACTCAAAGGAATTTATGGAATGTATATTTTTTTCTATGATACATTTGGTTTGCACCAGAATTGCTCCTCGTTAGCTTGTTGAATTACACCTTCACTCTTTTCTATCAAATCCCCACTCCCATGTCATGATGTCATTTCCTGTCTTTGCACTGGCGCTGTATATGAGTAAGACACCTTGCATATAAAGCCAGTGAGAGAGACAAAGTGATGTCACTGTTTTTTCAACTAGAAGGCCTCACAATATACTGCTTTGCACTGTAGTCCCAGATAGGTGCAACATGTCAGTGGTGCCTTAAATCATTCATATTGTGACATAAATGGACCACCAAAAAAATTATGGTTCCTGCAAATGCAAATCTTCAATGTTTTTGGACTAATGCACAACAGTAAGTTCCTTGCCTGAAAATATTAAAAATAAAAATAAAATAAAAATAGGAAAAATGAAATATTGTTTTACTGATGTGGATGAAAGCTTCTGTTGGCAATGTATACAAGGTATTTTGGTGATTTAGTTCTGTAATGTCAGAGTTGGCAACCTATGGCCTTCCAGCTGTTGTTTACCTGGATCTGATTTATCTGCTGCCCTGTTCCTGACTACTACTGAGAAAGGTACATAGCAGCGAGGTAGCTAGAGCCAGTGATAATGGTTAGGTGTTAGAGTTAGGTTATCATTTAGGGTTTGGAATTAGGGTTTATCGTTATAATAGGGTTTAGTATTAAGGTTAGGATTTGTTTTATACGGGTTAGAATTTTAGATTTTAGGGTTAGGCTTTTTTCCAGGGTTAGGGATGGGGGTTAGGAGTTAACTTTTAAGGGTATGATTTGTTTGTAGTTTGGGTTTGTGTTTTAGGGTCACGGTTAGTGTTAGGAGTTGTTTTTTAGTGCTACAGTTAAGTTTTAAGGTTAGTTTTTTTCTAGCAATATATTGTTACTTTTTAGACTTAGGTTTGGGTTTTAGGGTTTGTTCTCAAGGTTAGTTATTAGGTTAGTTTAGCAGTTTTTACTGTTAAGGTTGGATTTTAGGGATAGGGCTTGTTTTTTAGGGTTAGGGTAATATAAGATATATTCCCACCAATGGGAGGTGCTTCATTCCTCTTAATGACCAGAGGGCTGTGCAATTTATTGCTTCTCATGGGTTGCACTCCCTACTAGTCTTTAAGGTGTTAACTCAAACTGAACTTTTGTATTCTTCTTAGCAGTTGGTACTGTTGCTATTGCTGTCTCCGTGGAGCTGCATTTGCTCCCTAATGCTTTCTATGAATGGTGAAAGAAACATTGTATAATGTGCTGTGGTCACTAGATGGCACTGTTGCGCAGTTTGATTTAGAAAACATAACTGCACTGCAACTTTTGAATGAAATATCTCAGATAGATACATAGATAGATAGATAGATAGATAGATAGATAGATAGATAGACACATTACTGCTCATTAAAGAGACATATACAGTTATTGATGTTGTAAAATGTTTGCTACTGTATTGTATTCTCATGGAGAACTGACTAATCTGTTGTGATGATATAATAACTGAACATGTATTTAATTTTCCATAGATTCCCGCTATTGAGAAGACAGCACCTCTCTCTGTGGCCAAGATCATTACGGTACATGTATAGACATTATTGTTAAACCTATTTATTTTAGATACCTTTTTTGTAGCCTGACATGTAAAGTTTACATTGTATATCCCTGGAATTGGAAGAATAACCAGGAATATCTCTCTGCAAATCCATATGATCACATGATTTCCATGGAGAGACTCGGCACCTTCTTCACACGTATCTCTGTGTACTCCTGACCACAAGACTTTCTTGTCTACACTTTTTCACTGGAAAAAAGGACTTTAATAACAAATGATGCAGAATGTGTCAGTGAACTGAAGGGACTATGGGCTGTATTAAAGATACTAAAGGGGAACAATTCTATACCAAACCAATTGCACCACAGGGGGGAAATAACCCCCCCACCACACACACTGATTTAAATGGGACATTTAACCCCTTGGGTGCCAGAGAGGACTACACAGCAATGCCTTGTAAATCTCTCTAGAATTCAAGGGGTTAAAAGCCCCTTTTAAATCAATGGGAATGTAGGCAATATTTATTTGTCACCTACAGTGCAGTTTGTTCACCCCAGAATTGCTTCTCTTTAGCCTCCTGAGTTTTTTGCGGAAAACGATGAAGATATTTGGTGACATGAACTTCTTATATTGCTGTGACATCATTATCACTTACCAAACACGTCCAATCACTGTGGCATGTCCCAAAGGCTCCTATTGTTATAAGACCAGGAAACTGCGCACTGATTGCGCTGGAATCCCTTGGGTGCTAAGCAATCTATTGCACACTTTCTTGTGTTTACTTTCACTTACAATGTAATATGTGTCCAAAGGGGCTTCTGTGTCTCTAATGATTATTATTTATTAAGTAACTGTGCAACTTGGTGCTAGTCTTCAATTCTCTAATGGGCAACCTGAAGACATCTGACCATTGTGAACTGCAGCTGCCATTATACACAGCCAAAGGCCAATGAAAGGCTGGGGATAATGGTATCAGTAGACTGCAACATCAGGGGGGGGGTCAGGTTTCCCATTCCTATCTCAACCCTTTAGATCCTTAGCTGTGTGTTGCACATCTCTCTAGCATTTAGGGGGTTAAACAAACCAGTTTACCATTACTTTAAATTTAAATAGGGTGCTTAAAGGGATAGTAATACTTAAAATGTAAAAATAATATTATATGTTGTAGTGTTTATCCCCTGAGTAAAACAAGGGTATTCCCACTGCTGAATGCTGTTTTATTCACAAGTTATTACAGCTCAAACTTGAATTTTATTGGTGCAGTATCAAAGTGGTCTGAAATTGTACAGTGGCGCTGTTGCTACACCATCCTATGGACAGCTCTGGTTAGCTGACCACAAATTACCATAGGATGGTATATTAACAGCACCACTGTACAATTTCAGGCCACTTTCAACTGTAATAACTTTTGAATAAAGCACCTTGCAGCAGTAGGAGTTCGCTTGTTTTACTCAGAAGGATAAACCCAACAACATATGTCATTTTACATTTTACATATTACTATTCCTTTAACCCCACAAATGCTAGGAAGGTCTCCATCACATTCAGGGGGTTAGAGGCTCCATTTAAATCAATAGAAATGTTTATTTGTTACCAAGTTTTAGAGCCGTATGTCCAAAGAAAAGAGGAGGCATTCTGGGGCAAACCATTTGCACTGCAGGGGAAAACTAAAGATTCCAAAAATTCCCCTTTGATTAAATTAGGATTTGAACCCCTTGGATGCTTGAGAGGCCTCAAACGCATCCCTTCACAATGTGCTGTAGACCTCTCTAGCAATCAAGGTGTTAAAATCCATATTTAAATAAATGGGAATTTTTAGTTCTCCCCTATATTACAGATGGTTTGCCCCAGATCTCCTCCAATTTTCTTTTGAACACACAGCACTAAAACTCCATAATTAGGTTTCAAAGCTGCATTTTTCTATTGCTGTATAATGCATATTTATATAGTAAAAATGTTTTTTTGTTTAATACAGCATTTGTATATTGTATATTTGTATATTAATGTAATTCTAAATGTCATCTAGAACGTAATTGGGATTGTTCATGTTTGTGTTCTTACAGACTGGTTACAGTGTCATATGTATGTACAATGGGTGCACTTACATTGAAATGTCTTTGTAAACTTGACTCCTATGTGAAAAATGCATTGTAAGAGTTTGTAATAAAATATTCCATCAGTTTGCTTGTTTTATGGATTAATACAGAGCCCAACCACCCAGTAAGGGGGGACAGATACATGCGCCCCTGCTTCTAATTAGATTCTGTTTATACTCCTCCTGGCTGAGTGACAACCTGAACTCATACATGTGAACACTCTACATGACACATCCTTTTTGCATACAGGGTGGGTATAGCATGCCCTCATTCAGCAGCCTCTGAAGTAACTTGTTTGTGTTATGGAGAGGGGCATGTAAACTGCAACCTGAGGCTCACTAGCTACTGGACTAAAATGTCCATAATTTTTTTTTGGCAAGCAAAGGAATAATATAAGTTGTAGTCCACGAGCTGAAAACCCAAAGGTTGTCAAAATGGTGGGATAAAGGAGAGCCTGAGGGGCAAGATGTGTAAGACAAATACAGTGGGTGAGTAGGAGAAGAACAAACAGTAGGTAAGTCTGAGGTAGAGAGGAAACTGTGGGGGAGTAGGAGGGGAACATTCAGTAGGAAAGATGTGCAGAAGTCAGAGGTAGAGAGGAAACAGTGGGTGAGTAGGAAGAGAACATTCAGTAGGGAAGATGTGCAGAAGTCAGAGGTAGAGAGGAAACAGTGGGTGAGTCTAAGGGGAACAGACAGTAGGGAAGATGTGCAGGTGTCAGAGGTAGAGAGGAAACGGGTGAGTCAGATGGGAACAGACAGTAGGGAAGATGTGCAGGAGTCAGATGGGGCTAGAGGGGAAACAATGGGTGAGTTTGGAGGATTCAGACAGTAGGGAAGATGTGCAGGAGTCAGATGGGGCTAGAGGGGAAACAATGGGTGAGTTTGGAGGATTCAGACAGTAAAGCAGATGTAGGAGTAGGCAGACAGTGGGTGAATTAGAGGTCAACCACAAGTAGAAAAGATTTAGGATTAGGCAGGCAGTGGGATAGGGTGACTGGATAGTAGGAGTAATTGCAAAATATATTTTTGTAAAATGGATGGGAATAGAAATTAGAATAGGTGGGGAATCTGTCAGGGACATTTAGAAAAGGAAAAGATTGAAGCTGGGAATAGCGGCCCAGTCTGTACAAACACAGGTTATCCACCCTGCCTCTCAGTGGGACATAAACTTGGTAGGGTTGTGGTTCTGGTGGATCTCACATTTCTCAACTCTATGATAAAAAAATCACAACAGGGCAGCTCTGTTAGATTTGATTTAATATGGAATTAATCAAGTGGTAGAGGCATAATTATCATTTACACAACACACCCGGGATGACCTTCACCCTAAAATGTGGCCTGTTTGTGGCTCTCTGCGACTGAAAGTGTCCATCTCTGGGCTAACTCCTCATCATGAATCATAAAACTGATGGAAACACTGAAGAAACCCCTCCCTGTAACTGTGGCCTCCCCCTGGACAGTTCTACAGAACATCAGTAAGTTGGTGGCTGCTGCCCTTTTCAAGATTGAATGTGTGTCCCTCCATTCTATCTGCTCTCGACTAACCTTTGCCTCCAAATATTTTACTGTTATACAGGCTGAAAAACTCTATGAGAGTAATGCCTCAGAAGAGGACAAAATAAAGGCCATGATGCAGCAGTCCAACGCGGTATTCGATGCAGCCAAGTAAGTTTTCATTAATTCTGACACAACAAGAGGTCTCAGTACAATGAAGTGTAGAAAGCAACTTTCCAGCCTATACTGGTCTCCAATGGTATCTTTGTTACACACTGGTACTATGCTTTGGACATTTACCAATGAATGAATTTCTTCCATGTGACATGTACACGTGTGTATGTTACACAAGGAAAGAAAAATAAAAATGAGTGTAGGTACTGAAAGTCTTACTAGGCACCATGGATAAAAACATGCAACACACAATTTATCTAGGTCTTAGTTTGTTCCTATAGACTAACCTGGGATATGGAGGGGATAACTGGTGTATATATTATTTAAGCCTTTGGATGATAAAGAGGTGTCTAAAGCTTTATGAAGTAATTTGTTGGAGACATTTCTACCATACAAGGGTGAAAGCAGGAGTGGACAATGTGAGGCCCTTCAGCTGCTACCAGGCTACAACACCCATCATCCCCTGCCAGTTGTTGGCTGAATGGGAATGATGAGAGTTGCAGTCTGACAGCAGCTGAAGGGCTTCATCTTGTCCATCAAGGGAGGCTTTTTCTTTATTCTATGCACAGAGCCCAGGAGTAGAAAAATATGGTGCAGAGTGTATTTGTTTAGTAACTCAACCACACAAATCTAACCACAAACAGCAGCAAAAGTGTAACAAAATAAATACCTATTTACTGTATCTTTCCTCAGATATATGAAGACAATGCCGAAAGGGTATGTCTGTTTTCGGTGCCAAATACCAGGGCACCACATCAGGGATTGCCCAACACATAAGGTAAGTGTATATTGTCTTAGTTTAGTGCATTGATCAGACAAGAAATGTCTCTTGGGGGGAGGGGAGGGGACAATAAATCAAATAACCTCCAGGTATTTTCTTATTAAATGCAGCAGGAGCATTTTCTAATGTGGTCAGGTGACACTGCTCATATCACTTGCTAAAGAGAGATGTAGTCTAAGACTAAAGGTCACTCACATAGAGCAATATAAAGATTTGCCTTCTGTACACCAGGGGGAGGTTAAAGGGATAGTAATGTTTCATAATAAAAGGAGCTCCAATTAATCATCATAGTATTTTGGACTTTGGAAAGTGTTATTTCTATTCTGTCAGAGTTGTAGTTCAAGAGTAATTCAATGACAAAGTATCCCCCTCCCTCCCCTTTTACTGATGTAACACTGTTCAGCAACATCAGAAGGAAGGTGCTCAGGTAGATTGCAGAGAGGGACAATCATCAATTAAGATAAGGGAAAACCTGAAAAACTTGTCAAGGGGGGCAGGGCTTTCATTGTTCTCATAGGAAGAAGATTGTCCCCTGCGGTTATCTGTCTGGTCTATGGACTGGATTCCAAATCTGTGAAGAGATAGCTTGCACTAGGTAAGAGGGGCAGGAGGTGAAACTTTGCTTGTGAATATCTCTCAAACCATAAAGGTTTGAGAGATAAGACTTATATCGTTCTTCATGTTTTTTTAAGCCTACAAAATAAAATAAAGATAAAACGGAGTATTACTATCCTTTTAAGTAATAAAGAGGCAATAACACCTTATATGAGTACCGTGATTCTGAATAAGCTTTCAATGCACATATATTTATTTTATCCATTCTTTATTTAATACTAGTATAAACATTACAGCTCAGAGTAGGGATGGGCAACCTGCGGCTTTCCAGTTGTTGTTATTGGACTACGTTTCCCATCATCAGTAGGCCTTGGGGATTGCTGGGAATTGTAGTCAAACAACAGTTGAAACACTGCAGATTGCCCATCTCTGGCATTGAGTAACATTGCGTCTCAGTATGTGATAATGCTGTTGTGGCCAATACATATACACACATTCACACACATAAACACACATACGTTCACACACATAAACACACATACACACACACAGTAAAAAAAAAATACCTGCTCATGGATTATTGTGAAGGTTTGTTTTCCAGTTTATATAGGGATGTATTGCCCAGTTTAAAGACTAATTTTTGAAATGTAAATAACATTGTACTGACTGGGTTCTTTCTGTGTTTGTTTATAATAAACTACTGATAATTACTTTGGCAGACAGACTCTGAGGGGGATGAGTCAGAGGAGAGAGGGTGTGGCCATGGGAGGGACACCTATAATGTCCTTCCCATGAGGTGCCTGAGAAGAACATCTGATCCTTTATGTGAATGAGCTGGCAATATATTATATATGTTGGATGGTGGGGAGGTGGTTTCTTAATCCCTTAATGACATTTGATGTGCCAGGACCATCATGCAGGTCCTGGAACTTAAGGATTGATGATGGTCCTGCACATCATGGAATTTTGCAATCCCTGAATTCAAATTGCAAAAAAACGGCCATGCGCATGCTGCATCAGGCAGACATTAACAGGTTAATTACATTTATTTTTTTTTTATAAAATGTAAACTATTCCGGAGTTGATATAATAATAGTTTTGTCTTTTAGGTTTCTTCTAAAAATGATGACCACCAAAAGAAAATAAAACGCAGCTCAGGAATACCAAAATCATTCCTGAAGGAAGCGGATGACCCCAACATGGAGGGAGTCATGATGGGAAGTGACGGGAGATACGTCATCCCAGCTATTAATGCGTAAGTATAAAGTATAACTTGCACTATGAGATCTGACAAGTATCAGCTTTTGGGAACCAATAAATAAACAGAGCTGCAGACACACCTCCATTAACTCTTGGTTTCAATTTAACCCCTGGATGCTTTGAAGACCTCTTAAGCAACAAAAGGGTTAAACACATTAATAATATATTGTATCACCATTTATCTTGTTGTATCTTCCAACACTTCTACCCTTGATCTGCTTGGCTGCAGAGGAGAGTAGTAGTGAACACACAGGCAGGGCTCAAAATTTCCACTCGCCACTAGCCAATGGCGAGTGAAAATTCAGCCCTAGCGAGTAGGAATTCAGCCCTGGTAGGTATGCTATGGCTTGCAGTGGTGAGTAACTTTTCAGGTCTGGCTTGTAGCAAAGGACTTCACAATTTAAGCCCTGACACAGGCACTTGGCACACACAGTCACTCTTTATTAACCCCTTGTTTTGCAATACATTGAAGATGTCTCTAGCATCTAAGGGATTAAAGGGATAGTAATACTTGGATTTAAGAACGTTTAATATTGTTCATATTAAAAAAAATAATTAAATGAAGTAAATCCCATAGCTTAAAGTTGTGTATTTTAAGAGTTATAAGCTTTTAAAGTTCCCCCCTCCCGTCCCTTTTACAGACGTTAGCACTCTAGCTGATAGATCGAGATTCTGGTCATTCGACTGGACCGCTATTCAGCAGAGCCGAAACAGTGTTGTCTTCAAAGAAATACTTCATTAGAACGGTCCACAAAGTGTGCCTGAAGTATTTCTTTATAGACAATGCTATCTCGGCCCTGCTGAAGAGGCGTCTGGTCCTGGGACCAGGATCTCGATCTGTCAGCTAGAGCGCTGATGTCTGTAAAAAGAGCGGGAGGGAAAAATGTAAAAGCTTATAACTCTTAAAATATACAACTTTAAGCAACGGGATTTACTTCATTTATTATTTTTTTTATTATGAACCATATTGAAGCGGAACTACCACCCCTTAGCACCATGGGCCGAAATAATTCCCCATCTGGCAACTAGCTACTCAGTAGCGTTAATCGCCAGAATTTTTACTGTGTTCAAGAGATTTGTAGACTTCTCTGGGGCTGACAGAAAGTAGAGAGCGCAGACATCTTGCAATAGTGACATCTGCGCACCTGAGCTGTCAGTCCCTTCCAGAGCTGAATGGCTCCTAGCAACGCCTCTTAGAACCGGCTGAGACTGACAGCGCAAGTGTGCAGACATCACTATGGCAAGATGTCTGCTCTCTCTACTGCCTGTCAGTCCCGGAGAAGTCTACAAATCTCTTGAACACGGTAAAAATTCTGGCGACTAGTGCTACTGAGCAGCTAGTCGCCAGATGGGGAATTATTTTGGCCCATGGTGCTAGGAGTGGTAGTTCCGCTTTAAACGTTCTTAAATCCAAGTATTACTATCCCTTTAAAGGAGAACTAACACTTCTAATAATAACCCTTACTTACTTTGCTTTGGCAAGAACATGGCTCGTATGAAATCTTCCATTGCACCTTTGTTTATCAATCATCCCTGGATATCACGTTCATGGAAACAGGCATGATAGTTGCTGGTAGTTTTTCAAACCAAAGCAGAGAGAGAATGCATGAGCCTACTTAACTCTTTAAAGGAGAAGTAAACTGTTTTTATGGAAAAAATATATTAAAGGGTATTCCTGTTGAGTAAAACAAGGGTGCTCCCAATACAGAGAGATGCATATGTCCAGTGTTATTAAAGTTTAAACCTGTGTTTTTTTTATTAGCAGAGCCCTCTAGTGGTCAAATTCCAATTACTTATTCTGTTACATTGTAATGGAGAGGAAGGTCAGTGACTTACAGTTCTCCACAGAATGTGATAAATCTGCCAAGTCACTTCCTGTCAGTTAGAACTATCAGGAAGGAAACGCACAGTAAATTCACTTCATGTTTATTTGAACTTTTATAACTTTTGAATAAAACAAATGACAACAGTGGGGGTACCCTTGTTTAACTCAGCAGAAAAGCTCTATATAGGTTTTCATTAAAAAAAGTGTACTACTCCTTTAAACACTAGAGGGTTGACCAACCATTGTGCAGTGATTTCACTTTAAGGTCCTGTGGTCTTGTTAGCAACTCACATTTCAGCTTACATGGACATGGCACCAGGGATTGATTGAAGAGCTATTTCTTCAAACAAGGAGAAAAGAAATACATAGGGGCCATTAGGCTTTTCTGACCATAATAAGTAGGAGATAATTCTTAGGTGTTAGTTCCCTTCTACACATGAACGCTACAATTACACACACTCACTTTCATATTTATCCATTATAAATTTATAATAAGAACTATTTAATGTGTGAATGACACCTTCATAATCCTATCACTTTGTATTCTAGAGAGGCCTATGAATCCACCAAAAAGCGGAAACGCCCTGCAGCTCAAACCCAGGAGGATTCTGGGAAACAGTAAGTATCCACAGACACTCACTAGCAATGTAGTGTGACCAGAGAGAACCGACAGGAGTGTAATAATATATGACCTGCAAATGGGGGCATATGTATGAAGTAAAAGTGCAGTTAGATATACAGGACTTATAACCCTTTAGATGCTACCGATGTTTCTACCACATTGCTTTTAAATACGTTGGATATCTCTCTAGTATCCTAGGGGTTAATTTTATAGAAATATTCCAGTTCTGAATTGATTTCCTTGTGAATACATGACTCTTTGTATTGATCTTTTATGTCTTTTAGGTAACCCTTACTCTTTGAGAGGCCTAGTACACAATGCGTTAATATTCAGGTCTGCTACATACTGAGGCTAATGTACTAAGGACTGGAGCAATTCAGAAGCAAATTAACTGTACCTTAGGAGATAAATAAACATTCCACAATCTCCTTTAGATTGCAATGGGATTTGAACCCCTTAAATACTAAAGATTTTGCCAGTGCATTGGAGACCTCTGTAACATTCAAGGGATCATAAGCTCAGTGTAAATCAATCAGAATGTTTATTTTGTCTCTATGGCACAGTTTTTTTTCTCCAAAACAGCTCCAGTTCATTTAGTACTTCAGAATTGCTGTGTTATACAGTGGTATAGTGGTATAGTGTTAATTACCTTTCTAGCATAGACGGGTTTGAGTGTCAAAGGGTTAAAAGCTCAATTTCTTCAAAGGAAAGTAAGGAAATATGTATTTGCACTCACTGCTTAATGTGACCAGATCGCCAGTATAAAGTAGGAAGCTTATAAAAAACACACACTACAGGGTTGCCTTGATTCCTGTGCAGTGCTGCAGAATGATATTTTTAATGTCATTAAAATGGGGATCTGGTCATCTTACCTACAGTGCTGTTTGTATTTCCCCAGTATTGTGCCACGTTTGCCTTCATACATATGCCCATTATTTCTGTAGTGATACTGTTATGTACATCATGCCCATAATCCTAAGGTAGTCTAGTCTAGTAACAGGCCATTGGATAGGAACTATTACTAATACGAAGTTGTTTTTTTCCTTTTCTTTTTAGAGCAAAGATTGCAAAGACGTCATCTGAAAATGAATGAGCATGATTACTGATTATAATACTTGTAAATAGCTGTAAATAGTTTAGCATAAGTAATAAAATTATAGTTCAACATTTGGCTCTTTGTGTCTGTATATGAACCTTGCAACTGAGTGGCACCCACCATTGTTCTGTGTCCGTAGACTGATTCTCTCTCTCTAAACACCTGACGCTTACAGGCATCACCAATTGTGTAGTCCTCTATGACAGGGTTGTAATTCCATATGTCTATCCAGGTCTGCCTGCCTACCCTTGCTTATGAAAAAGTAATTAAGATGGCAATTTTATCCAGGTTTCCTTCTGGGACATATCTTGGCTCATGACCTTCTCATTGATATAATAGTACTGGGAACCCCAGAGGTTCAATACAACATCACTGAAAATTATTTGAACATGAGACTTCTTGGACAGAGTTTGCAGCATAGCCTTGCCAGCCAATTCAGTACATCATTCAACACATTGATGAAGGTGGCTCAAAAATCATCACTCTCCTCCATTATTTGGTACCTCTCATCCCTTCAAGGAGTCATCAAGACAGGTCAACCTTTACCAATGGGAGATTAATGAACCCTCTGTAAATTACTGCCCTTCCTAACGTGAGCCCTGTGCTAAAAGTGCATTTGTCGCCTTTTTATTGCATTAAAAACCTGTGATAATGTATTTTCCCTCAATGTTGAAAGTGTCCCTATATATTCCTGTGCTAGTATTAAAGGGTTGTCAGTGTCCCACATGTGGTCAGTCTGTTCTTGGGACAGAGAGAGAAAGAAGCTGCACTTTGTTGCAAGAAGCAGACAGGCAAAGAGTGGTAGCTGGAGTTGATTGATAGGAGTCTTGGTGGTGGCCAGTTGTTCTATGGTTGTGGGTTTGTGAAGGAAGAAAGAAGAGTTAATCAATTTTTATAAAATTCTAAGAGAGTTCCTGATTATGCAAAACATCCATTTAGTGATTGGCTGAGGAAGAGGCAGGATCTAAGTCCCCTGCCTCCTCAGCCAAAAACACACTGCATGTTGCCGTAGGAGGAGGAGGCAGGGGGAAAAGCCCCCTGTCTCCTCAGCCAAACACAATTAAATAATACACACTGCCACTCACCCAAACCATTCACCTAATCATCTCCCCTTTCTCCACTTCAACCTTCACCACAGAGAAGGGGAAGAGCCACTTTATTCTCCATGGTGAACGGGAGGGGCTATCCTGTTTTCCCTTTGCCAAAAGGAATAGGTGTCAGGATCCCCTGGGACTCAGGCTCTACCAACCCAATCACTCTACCAACAATAATATATACAGTCTCAAATACAGCGACTCCTCCAACAAGGGCTGGTGGAGTGAAGGCTTGAGAGTATCGCTGGGAGCATGGCTGGTGTTCGCAGGCCCCCTATAGTGCGTTGTGCTGCTGCCAAGGCTGTGTAAAGGTGATGGCCACAAAGCCAGATGACCCCCTTCGGTTGAGCCGAAGAAGGCCCAGGATTACGCACTACAGTGAGGACAACCACCACCAACCCCAGGGAAGGTCTTATTCCAACACTTAAAGACAAAGGAGGACTCACCAAGGGTAGGTCCAGAGGCAGGTAGGGCAGAGTGCAGGTTGGGCACAGGCAGAGGCGGGAATTCCTGAACAGGAGGCCAGAGAACCAGGTACAGGTCCCAGGGCAGGTATGGCAGAGTGTTGATTGATCGCTGGCAAAGGCAGGATACCCTGACGTGGAGACTGGACAGCCTGCAATAAAGAACAGGTGAGTAAGAGTAGGCCTAGGAGGCTTGCAGGAAAACAAAGTTGCAGTAAAGGGAGGAAGCCAGCGACTGGTACAGGTCAGCCAGAGGGTAGCTAGGACCCAGCAAAAGGCAAGGAGGAATACGAGGACAGGCCAGGGACTGCAACAGAGATAACAATGCTAATAGACAGGCATAAGAGGAGTCAGGAGGATGCAGGTTCAGGACACCAGAGGGCAGAGGCAAGTAAGGCAAGCAGGGTATGGACTCAGGACTAGAATACTTGCTGGACACCACTAAGGAACGCACAGAAGTGGTGCACGGCTATAAAAGGCCCAATCCCGGAAGGGCTAAAGATGACATCACCACGCTAGCGTGGTGACGTGCCAGCAGAAACCTGGAAGAGGAGAGGGAACGCCGCAATGTCCGCCATGGCAGCGGCGGGGAGGAAGGCATGACAATAGGATTGCCCTCCCTTTCAACTCAGAAAATATATTTGCCACTCCCCTTCGCCATGAAGAATGTTAATGTAAAAAAAATATACCTTGTGGTGGGGCCTCATGACCCCTCTTGATGCTCCCCCCCTCCAACTACTGATCTCCCATCCAATTCGGCTAAGAGATCAATAGAGGCAACACAGGGGATCAAGAGAGCTCCCAACTTCCATTCTACCCGAACTACCAGGTACGAGTGCGAGGGATCAGGAGTAGTGTTGAGCGAGCACCCCGATGCTCGGGTGCTCTGACCGAGCACCCCCTGAGGCTCGAGTGCTCGGCCGAGCACCCGAGCCCCATTGAAATGAATGGGGCGACACCAGGCACCCCCTGCTCTGATGAGGGGAGGGTGCCTGGTCAATGCCCCCTTCATCTCCGCTATGCCCCCTTCATCTCCGAATGCCCCCTTCAGCTCCGCAATGTCCCCCTTCAGCTCCGCTATGCCCCTCTTCCACAATGTGCCCCTTCATCTCCGCTATGCCCCTCTTCCACAATGTGCCCCTTCATCTCCGCTATGCCCCTCTTCCACAATGTCCCCCTTCATCTCCTCTATGCCATAGAGGAGATGAAGGGGGACATTGTGGAAGAGGGGCATAGCGGAGATGAAGGGGCACATTGTGGAAGAGGGGCATAGCGGAGATGAAGGGGCACATTGTGGAAGACGGGCATAGCGGAGATGAAGGGGCACATTGTGGAAGAGGGGCATAGAGTCTATGCCCCTCTTCCACAATGTCCCCCTTCATCTCCGCAATGCCCCCTTCATCTCCGCAATGCCCCCGTACCTCCAGTCCCTGGTGGTCCAGCGGAGCGTCTTCGGATCTGTGCCTCTTCCGGCACAGATCCCCGCCACCCGAACATGGCGGGAGAGCACATGGCGGTACTCGACGAGTACCGCCATGTGCCGAGCAGAGCGATGCTCGAGCCGATCCGAGCATCGGCCGAGCACGCTCGCTCATCACTAATCAGGAGACCCATTCACAGCAATGAGAGAAAGTCTCCCACTTTGATGTGAAAAGCTTTCCCGATCCTGCCCACTCCTAGCTTGTATTTTGAGTAGGATGGAAGCAGGGAAGCTCTCTTGCTTCTCTGTGTCATTTCTATTGATCTTCTAGCCAATTTGTCTGAGAAATCAGTAGCTTGGGTGCCTCAGAGGGTGTCCTGATGCCCCATCAAGAGGTCTGATTTAAAAAATAACCTAGTAATTAAAACATAAATAAAATAAAACAAAATACTGCAGCCAAGATAGGATTGAAAGAGAAAGCTGGTGCTGCAACACTGCTAGTAGTATTGCAACATCTAGTGCCAGAAGTAGTAGTAGTAGTTGTAGTAGCTCCTTAGAAACCAGTCAGTCTATGAAATCTCCTGTATGGAGATACTTAAAGTGGAACTTTCACTCCAAATATAGTAAGTTTTAAGTGATGACTCTCTCCAAATGATGCATACTTTTTTTTTATTCACTGTATTTACAGAGGTTTTTTTAGTTAAAAATGTACCTATTATTGTAGTACAAGCCATACCACATGGGTTTCCAGTCTGTCCCCTTGCACGTCAAAGTCTACCCACAACCAAATTATGCGCATCCAGATCATCAAGCATGTTAATCATTACAGTGAGATAATGTTTATGGAACTCACTTCCTCTCACTATATATATTGGCAGCCCGCTTCCCTTGCAAAAAATAGAACTCCAGTGAAACAGGGTGACATAGAGAGTAAGACAAAATGTTTTTGACTTCTTCAGTAGGGAAGGAGAGTGCTGCCAATCAAGTAACGTGATCAAGATGGCCCCACTCTCCCTCTTGCGCCGGACAAAATTTAATGTAAAATTTAACAATTGGGGTGAATGATTATGTACTACAGGGGGGTTATTGACCATAATAGTGGAGTATAAAGCAATGGGGTTGGTGAAGCTTGAAAGCGAGAGGTCCACTATAACTAACGTCCAAAAAGATAAACATGTCGCTATCTGTTGCCTCCGTGGAAAAAAAAAAAAAAACAAGAGAGGAAATCCAGATCTCACCTAGGTAGTGGGGGGAATCCAGATCTCATCTTGATGAATCCTCATCGAGATTCCACCTGAAACATAACCACTGGTCTGATTGGGAGACAGAACAGTAGCGCCTCAGATATGCAAGAACTAGTAGCAGTAGAAACACTCTTAAAAGTTCACAGGACCAAGAGGCACATAACAGTGTTGTTAATGTCTAAGAGAGTGGTAAATGTTGTACTGTTACCTGTGTCTCCTACTGCTGTTGTGCAAATGCAGAACATGGGGGAATATGACTCAGAGTTAATTGGAGGAGGTGACGTGTTATAGAGTGCCAACACCTGCGACCGACACCACTTCCATCACCATTAGTCATGTTGTTAAAACAAATATGTTACACAGTTATCCTATGTGCTGCCAACCCACATTTTTCTTAAAAAAAAGTCAAAAACTGCACAAAAATAATTAAACTCCTGTGTAATGGGAATATTGCCAAATTGTTGGCAGTTTACACACTGTCCTGATCTCTGGCACTCAAAGGGTTAATAAGGCTTTTTGATTATTTTGCCCTCTGGATCAACCAATACAAAGGTAATACGGAAATGTTTGCTCTTGATAGACACATCTTTTGCAACCTCATCAATATATATAAAAGGCCAGAAATTTGTCCGATGCAGTCATGCGCAGTAGAGACTGCACGGACACGCCGGCCTCCAGTCGGAGTTTGAGAGAAGAAACAAGATGGCGGCGCGGCTGATCCGGAGAGGGGCGCTCTGAACGGCCCGCCACCTGTCTCCGCTCCTGGTTCCGGGGGAGCAGCCGAGGCTGCTGGGTGGCAATTTGGCCCGTGTACACAGGCTTTTATACTAGTCAACTATATTGTGGAACAGAACGATCTTTTTATTCTTTTTTTTCCTGTAGTAAAGTCAGCCAGTGTCAAAAATTGGACAAAAGCAGTGTTCTCTCTGGCCTCAGAGTCAGAAGTGACCATTGCTGGTGTATGCAGAGCCATTCCAAACTACTTTTCCAAGTACCCTTGCATGGAACTGCTACAAGCCCAGTCAATCTGCCTAATGGACCAAACAGATTTAGGGTTCAGATATTCATTGAAGTCTTCTCCTCTTATAGATCTGAAGACTCTGTTCTAGTCCACAGTTATGGGCTATTGGTAAAATTTCATTTTACCCTTGTATACCCCTTTGACACTTATTTTTTTTATTAAAAAATGTGAAATGGCTTTTCTTGTTTTGTGATTTTTGACTCGCAAGTTATTTATAATACGTTGTTTTTCTTTTTAACTATAATTGAAGAATTCATTCTTTATATCTGCCTAACCATACTGGAAAATTATCCATTAAAAATTTCCTTTCAATATGATTACAAACATGTTGGAAAACTATGTAAAGTTACAGCAAAAATCTGATTTGTTCAGTCGATATGAATAAGGAAATACTGTACAATTAAGGTTTGGCTATGGTTTTGTCTTTTGGAATTAATAATAATAATGATGACAATGGAGTTATAGCTACTGGATCTCAAATGGTTAAATAATATAAATAATAAACCTGGTCTATCCAACTGTGTACTCTTCAACAGAAACTTCTTTTATTGACTGATAAACTGGTTTAACTGCAAACCTTTAAACGTTGGGTGTGTTTGCTTTGATGCTTCATATAAAGATATTATTGTTTTGCCCTGTTCAGTGCTGATTTATCTGGTCTACTGTCTAAGATTTCACAAATATTAAGATTAAACACATAGGACAAGATGTTAAAAAAAATCATCGTAATAAAAAAATTGTCAAATCGTGAGTTGGTAGGAAAAGTAGGATAATATTTTTAGAAGTAAATATGTCATGTTTGAAAATGTGTCATAAAGAATTAAAAATGATGACTATTGCCCTTAAAAATTCTGGTGTTAAAAATGTCTTTGATTTTGTCTTTGAAACGAAAATTTTCAAAGAGACAAAGACTTTTTTGTCTTTTAAAGGGTTAGTAATGTCCCAAAAAAACGTTTTAATAGATTTGTAGAGGCTAAAAAAATAATCACATTGCCACAAACCCCATCTCTCAAACCGCTATGGTTTGAGAGATATTCTCAATCAAAGTTCACCCTTCCCTCCCCCTTCTCCTGACGTCAGCGCCTAGCTGACAGCAGGAGATCGCGGTCCGGGGACCAGCCGGTGGCTCTGCAGCAGAGCTGAAATCCCATTATTAGAAAAGAATTACTTAATTGGAAAGGTCTACAAAGTGTGCCTGGTTTGCAAGCACACTTTGTAGACCGTTCCCATGAAGTAGTTAGTTTCTAATAGTTAGTTTCTGCTGAAGAGCCTCATCATGTCGGGCGACACAAATCTCCTTCTGTCAGCTTTACAGCTGACATCAAGAGAAGGGGAGGGAAGGGGAACTTTGATTGCCAATATCTCTCAAACCATAGTGGTTTGAGAGATGAGGTTTGTAGCAATGGGATTATTTTTTTAGCCTCTACAAATGTATTAAAACTTTTTTGGGGACATTACTAACCCTTTAAACAGCAAATTTTCAAACAAAGACTTTTTCTTTTATCCATTAAACCAGCGGTTCTCAACATTTCTAGTGCCTCAACCCTTTCATAAAATTTCCCAAGTTGTGGCGACCCCTAACAGTAAAATTATTTTTGTTTCTCCCTCATCGCTGTAATTTTGCTACTCTTATGAATTGAAATATAAAATATCTGATGGTTTTAGGCGACCCCTGGCAAATCGTCATTCGACCCCCTAAGAGGTCCCGACCCACTACATTAAACCATACTACTGCTTCTCATTCCTGCCGACAACTTTAATTAGTCTTCTCCAAGTTTAGAACATTTTTATTTAGCAAGGTAAACGAATGTTAATTAGACAAAAAAGTGATGGTTAAAAGAATTTTTTTTCTGAAAATGCCTTACAATATGATGGTAGATTCAACCACAAACACACTTTTAAAACTGCTTTTTCCCTTTGACTGAGATGGTGGAATTGGACGCAAAAACTGACGGTAATTTGCCTGAGAATTTAAGGACAATGGCGTAAGAACATTTTTATTCTGATTACAGTCAATTTCAGTTACCACCACTTTCTGAACATCTCGCCCATTCAGCAAGCTAAAGAGGAAATGAAAGGTAGAGAAGACATGAAAAATCAAATTGATTTACATGGGACAACTGAATGCCAAATAAGTCTCCAACATAAAAGGAACTTGTTTTTAAAGGGATGGAAATGTTTCATAATAAAAGCAGCTCTAATTAATCATCATAGTATTCGGACTTTGGAGAGTGTTATTTCTATTCTGTCAGAGTTGTAGTTCAAGAGTAATTCAATGACAACGTATCCCCCTCCTGCCCCTTTTACTGATGTAACACTGCTCAGCCAGAGCAGAAGGGAGGTACCCAGGTAGATTGCAGAGAGGGACAATCTTCAATTAAGATAAGGGAAAAACCTGAAAAACTTGTCAAGGGGGGCATGGCTTTCATTGTTCTCATAGGAAGAAGATTGTCCCCTGCTGTTATCTGTCTGATCTATGGACTGCATTCCACTGCATTCCACATCTGAGAAGAGATAGTTTACACTAGGTAAAAGGGGCGGGAGGGGAAACTTTGCTTCTTCATGTTTTTTTTAATGCCTACAAAATAAAATAAAGATAAAAAGAAGTATTACTATCCCTTTAAACTTTATCCCAACATTAGAGCTGTGTGTTTTTGTTTTTTTTTAAATTGCCTAGTAATGGAGATATTAGCCCTTCGAAACTGGGCACTTTCTTTGGGACTGTATGTCCCCGCATGATGCCTCAGGAGTTCCCAGCTGCCCCAGGTAGTAAAAAACAAAGTATTACTATCCCTTTAAATATCCCTACCCTTTAAATTGAATTTTATTTGTTAATTTTGATGGGTTTGGACTATCATTATGAATCTGTAAAAATAAAAGGCAAAACAACCAAAAATTAGACAACATTGCAGCCAAAGTCAGGTTGAGGAGGTTCATCTGAGATGCAGTAGTAGATGTAGTCACAAATATGTAGAACAAATTAGAACAGCTAACGAATAGAAATGGAACTGTGTTTGTTTATTGTTACTAATGAAGTAACCTCCCTGTTGGTTTCTTGTGGGTATGATTCAGAACTAATTACATTAGTTAAGGTTCATGTCAAACGTACCTGAATCCCAAATGACTTGCCAAACTGGCAGAAGTAATCTGTAAAAAAAAAAATTATAGATTGCATAATGAAAGCCAAAACTAACAAGTTTAATTATCAACTTATCTACAAGATAAAAAAAAAAAACAGGAGGTTGTAATCTCCTCCCATGAGCACTCCCAGACTCAAACCTAATTAAGAGGCAATTTCAATGTGTTCAGACTTGTTGTTATCAAACAGGTCCACGTCACTCCCCATTAAGCAGGAACAGTCTTATGTCTTCATTGTATTACTGATCTGCAGACTGAAAGGAAACTAAATATTGGAGAAGATCATGGCTGGTGAGTAAACTTTATGTTTGTTATTGTCAAGAACAGAACTACTAATAGACTCAACCATAAATTTGATTACAGCTCTCTGTGTCAGTTGAGTGCAGTGACGAAGCTGACAATATATACAATTATACAATTATTCATTTTAGTCATACCTGGGAACTTTTTATTGTTTTCTCCCTGGAGGGTAGTCCTCTGCCTCCATGGGTGGTGTGAAGAATGACGCGTATCGCATCAAAAAGGGGAGGGTCTCCGGGGCAAATCCGGAGAGCTCCCAAGTATGACTTTAATATGAAAGGGACGTCATCATCTAAAAACAACTTGGTAAATTAAAATTAACTTTCATCATCATCTAAATGTTGTACTAACCATTTTTCATTTAGAAAGTCAGTTTTTATTACAGATTAGTTTAGACTTACAGATTAAATTAATTAAGGCATGCCATGCAGGTGCTTCCAATCTTAGCCCTACATTTACCTCCTTCTCTCGCCGAAATGTAACCTTTAAAGTGCTAGGGGAGGTGAAAGGGTTAAATGTCATTGAGTAGGGAAGGTAATGCAGGGCTAAGACCGGAAGGACCTGCATGGCATGCCGTAATTATCATGAACTATAAATATTTAAAAAAAAAAAATAGTTTTTAACCCTTTGAGTGTCAGATGGGTACGGAATGCATTGCAAAGCAATGCATTCTGTACCCATCTAGCACTCAAAGGGTTAAAATAATAAATGCCTAATAAAGAGTAGGGCTGGTTGTGAATGCTCATTCAAAACCGCCAATATTGTTTTTAGGTTAGAGGATCCTTTTAACCCTTTGAATGCCAGAAGGTTACGCAATGCATTGCTCTGCGATGCATTGCATACCCCTCTAGCATTCAAAGGGTTAAAGACATTTCGAATAGATATTCAGAGGAAAGACCTGGGCCACAAATAATTGTCCAACCAGTGCCATGACTACCCAGCGATAATGTTACCTCTAATTGAAGGGAGGACAACCTGCTGATGTTGAGCTACAAGTTTCATTATCTTCAGTCAGCCAGTAGGGAGCACCCTTGACTCACTTCCATACTGCACAATATTTCCCATTAATTCAAATGTGCACAAGCTTTTGCTTTTGGGGCTCAGCCAGTCAAACAACTCCTCACCAAGAACAGGGGTTTCTAGTTGTAGTCCAACAACGGTTGCAATCTACAGACTAGAAACCCCTGTTCTTGGTGAGGAGTTGTTTGACTGGCTGAGCCCCAAAAGCAAAAGCTTGTGCACATTTGAATTAATGGGAAATACTGTGCAGTATGGAAGTGAGTCAAGGGTGCTCCCTACTGCTGAGAGGTGCATACATTACTTTGGGTTCAGTATTTCTGTGTCCTGCTATTTTATGATCCAAAACACTAAGGGTGGGGCTCGCAACAGTGTATATAACAATTAACCCTGTAATTATAAGGACATAATAGTCTAGGTGCACTCAGGATCAAAAATCATATATATACAGGCACAGGTAAGGTATGGGGTACAAGAACCACCCAACCATCCCTCTGGCACAGAAACCCTTTAACACGAGGCACACACACAGGGTATAACAAAATATCAAAATAATCTTTAATGAATACAAAAATAAACAATGTAGTGACATAAAAGCATTTAAAAACATACAGGTGACAGACGTGCTGTATATAAATATAGAGGCTGCTGCTATACAACAAAAGCCTACCTACAAAAGTGCAGCATAAGAAGGATATAAATAATCACAAGTGCAATGTGCTACTGACAATATAATATCCAATTATAATCAATAAAAGTGAAAAATACTTATCATATATAAAGCAGCAGCCCAAAGTGTAATCTCAGCTCGTCCGTCTACCCAACTGCCCAACGCGTATCGCTGTTACACCACAGCTTCGTCAGGGGCAATAGGGGGATGGCGAAAGCATCCTAAAGTACCCAGGGCTGACCAATCCGTAATTGTAAATAACTCACGTGAGCGGACATATAAAACAAAGTAAGACTCCTAGCGCCAGTCACATGGGCAGTTATACCCAATCACACTAGGAAAAATATTCCTACCTTATTCTCTGTAAAAGATGCCCTACATCAACTAATGCCAAATAACACTTAGTAATTGCGCCGTTAGACCATCAATCGCAAGAAAGCAATCAAGGAAGTAGCGATCTGAACAGTCACCTGTCCATACACTACAAATAAGATGCACCTTATTGAAACAAAGAACCCAATAGAAGAAAAGATGTCCCTGATTACAAAGGATCAATCCTCCCCTAAAAAAACATCCGAACACATGAGCTTTAATAACAGGCAGCCCTGTGTACTATAGAAAGCAATAAAAAATAAATTAATAAATTATACAAACCAGGTCCTCCTATAAATTCAAATAGACACTCTCCAAATAAACTCCATAATCTATCAAAATTCAGATCATCAAGAGAAATGCTTTTATGTCACTACATTGTTTATTTTTGTATTCATTAAAGATTATTTTGATATTTTGTTATACCCTGTGTGTGTGCCTCGTGTTAAAGGGTTTCTGTGCCAGAGGGATGGTTGGGTGGTTCTTGTACCCCATACCTTACCTGTGCCTGCTATTTTATGATGGCATTGTTGTTATAACAGTCTATGGAACTCTATTGTCAGTGACAAAAGTCATCAGTATTGAGCAATAAAACAGTGCCCCCTAAAATGGGAGGCCATGCAAGTACTGCACCAAATGCAAGTCTGAGCCACAATCATTTTTGAATTAAGAAAGTAATGCAAGTATAGATCTTATATATTAAAATTGTGTATTTTTGTGGCCTATTCTTATATTCATTTACAAAAGAGAGTGTACAAGATACATCAAGAAGTATAATGAATATATGAATGGCTAACAGCCATGTATTAATGTATTAATGTATCTTTACTTGTGTGCCAAATATTTATCCTTTCAGTGAATTTAAGAAGTACTGCAATGTGGGTTTTTATTTCTTTGCTTTGCTGTTTTTTCCTGTGGTTATTGTTGGTGTTTTTAACCCCTTACGGAGCAATGACGTGCCAGGACCGTCACAGCGGTTCAACGCTTAAGGACCACTGAGAGTCCTGGCACATCATGGAATTCAGAGGTCCCTGCGCAGCTGCACACAGCTTGGGGACCCCTGAATCTATTGCTGAATTAAAAAAAAAAATCACTGTGGTCCTTTACTGCTGGCCGCGTGCTGCATGGCTGGTCATTAAAGGGATAGTAATGTTTCATAATAAAAGCAGCTCTAATTAATCATCATAGTATTTGGACTTTGGAGAGTGTTATTTCATTTCTGTCAGAGTTGTAGTTCAAGAGTAATTCAATGACAAAGTATCCCCCTCCCGCCCCTTTTACTGATGTAAAACTTTTCAGCCAGAGCAGAAGGGAGGTGCCCAGGTAGATTGCAGAGAGGGACAATCCTCAATTAAGATGAGGGAAAAACCTGAAAAAAGTGTCAAGGGGGAGCAGGGATTTCATTGTTCTCATAGGAAGAAGATTGTCCCCTGCTGTTATCTGTCTGGTCTTACAACCAGATTCACATCTGAGAAGAGATGGCTTACACTAGGTAAAAGGGGCGGGAGGGGAAACTTTGCTTGTGAATATCTCTCAAACCATAAAGGTTTGAGAGATAAGACTTATATCGTTCTTCATGTTTTTTTAATGCCTATAAAATAAAGTTAAAACGAAGTATTACTATCCCTTTAAGGAGTTAATATTTGGCTCATAATCCTGTAACCCTAGTGGCACTTAACATTTTTCAGAATTATCACCCTCAGGCTAGTTCCAATCTTACAGGAAGAATATCGCTAGGGGTCTATAACCCCTTGAATTCTTTGTAATGCATTAGAGAACTCTATAGCATTCAGGGGTTTAAAGTGATAGTAATATATGGTTTTATGTAAGTATTATATTGTAGATATTAAAAAAATAAGTTAATTGATGTTAGTCTTGTCTCTCAAATGTTTATAGTTTGAGAGATATACAATTATAAACTTCCCCCTTCCCTTCCACAGACATCAGCGCTCTAGCTGACAGAAGGAGATCCTGGTCCCAGGACCGGTGGAGGCTCATCAGCAGAGCTGAAATAGCGCTATGTAAAAATAAATACTTCATTGGAACAGTCTACAAAGTGTGCTTGCAAACCAGGAACCAGAGGCGTAACTAGAAGCCACCGGGCCCTGGTGCAAGAATTGCCATGGAGCCCCCCCCACCCACATTGGCCCCCTCATCCACATTGCCCCTTCCACAATGCCCCCTTCATCTCCACATTGCCCCCTTCATCTCCACAATGCCCCTTCCACAATGCCCCCTTCATCTCCACAATGCCGCTTCCATCTCCACAATGCCCCCTTCATCTCCACAATGCCCCTTCCACAATGCCCCCTTCATCTCATCTCCACAATGCCCCCTTCCACAATGCCCCCTTCCACAATGCCCCCTTCATCTCCTCAATTCCCCCTTCCACAATGCCCCCTTCATCTCCACAATGCCCCCATCTCCACATTGCCCCTACCTCCAGTCCCTGCTGGTCTAGCGGAGTGTCTTTACAGATCTGTGCCTCCTTCGGCACAGATCTCTGTAACAGGAGCTCCCGCGCGCCGCTGTAGTAATGCAGAGGCTGGGAGATGATGTCATCTCCCAGCGCTCTGTATTACTACAGCGGCGCGCCGAGTGGGAGATCATGTAAGTGACTGCTGCGGGCGAGGGGGTCGCAGGCGGTGGCCGGGCCCCTGGAGTGACGGGCCCGGTCGCAGGTGCGACCGCTGCGACCCCTATTGTTACGCCACTGCCAGGAACACTTTGTAGACCATTCCAATTAAGTATTTCTTTTTACATAGTGCTATTTCGTCTCTGCTGAAGAGCCACGTCGAGTTGGCTGACATGTATCTCATGCTGAGAGCTTGACAGCTGACGTCTGTGTAAGGGGAGGGAGGGAAGTTTATAATCATAGATCTCTCAAACTATAAAAGTTTGAGAGACAAGACTAAAATCAATTAACTTATTTTTTAATATCTACAATATAATACTTACATAAAACCAGATATTACTATCACTTTAATATTCCCATTTTAATAACTGTTAATTATTATTGGTTTATTATGATGTAGTTGACTTGATCCAGGGAGCAGATGCATTAAGGTGTGACAAAGAGACGATAAAGTAGAGATAACTTCTCCAGTATGATAAAATCTCCAAGTCATATGTTATTCTATGGACCCAACGCACTAAGCTTTCTCTAACTTGAGAGTTATTAGCGCATAAGCTCCATAGAATAACATAGGAACTGGAGAAGTGATATCACTGGAGAAGTTATCTCCACATTTATCACCCCTTTATCACACCTTAGATCATCTCCCACCATGGGGAAGGTGCATTAAGGCTTGATAAAGAGTTGATAAAGTGGACATGACTTCTCCAGTAATATTTATTTTCCAGTTGCTATGTTATTCTATGGAACCAATGCGATAAGATGGCTCCAACTTTGGAGATCTTAGTGCAAAAGCTCTATAAAATAGCATAGGAACTGGAGAAGTGATATCACTGGAGAAGTTATCTCTGCTTTATCCCCTCTTTATTACACCTTAGTGCATAACCCCCAGTTATTCTTATTAAAACAGCCTCTGAGACTGAACACAAGGAAAGCAGATCAAGAGAAATATAAAATAAGTATCTTTGCTGCAAGGTTTGGAATTGTTCCTATACTGTACATATAAACAAGTAGCATGTGTACCTGTTTTGACTAGTAGAAAAATAAAATTGCACTACTCAAATTATGTTACACAATCAAGCATAACATGATTTCTTGAGTATTGTTATTGACTAGCCAGGGTGTGGAATGCAGATGTTTACGCCTCATTAACCTGTTTATGGAATAATCTTTAGTGGATAATACTTGTGCTAAACGATCTCTGTTTTAGGGTATGCACTTCAAAAGAATCAATTAGTCAGGAGTGGGCAAATCTTTCAGTTTGAGGTCCACACATGAATTTGGAAGTAATATGATGTACTAATAAATATTGAAAGTAAATATATAATGTGAAGACATTGTTCCTTTATGTTCTCCAAGAAAAGAGAAATATGAAATAGGGCAAATGTGTGCCCAAACACAAAGGGTCAGAGGTAATTTTATTAAAAAAAAAAGAAGTAACAGAGAGAAGATACACTAAGGTGTGAAAGATATTTCTTATATTATTCTATGGAACTTATGCACTAAGTTAGGGCTCTCCAAGTGTAGGTAAGTTCAGTCCTCAAGGGCCACTAACAGGCCAGGATATAAGGATTTCCCTGATTAAGCACAGGTGAGTCAGTCACAATGAATGAGCCACTGATTAACTCTCCTGTGCTTAATCAGGGAAATCCGTACATCCTGGCCTGTTGGTGGCCCTTGAGAACTGAACTTAGACAGCCCTACACTAAGTTGTCTCCTGTTGGAGATATTTTAGTGCATATACTCCATATACTAAAATAGAAAATGAAAGAAGATGTTATCTCTTCTTTATCACACCTTAGTACAAGGGCAGTCAATTGTCAGACCACCAGCTGTTGGGGGCTATAATTCCCATCATCCCTATCCAGCCCTGCAAAACATTGCCCGGTCATGTTATTCTGTATTGCCTTGTTGGAGGCATGCTGGATGAGTCTGCATTTCATTTAACATCAGATATAGAAAAGGGAATGGGTAAGCAAACTGGAAGGTCCTAGATGAAAACCAGCCCTGGAAGAAATAGGGAGAACAACAGACAAGGAGTAGACTAAGAGAGAACTAGACAAGGGTAAGAGGCATATAGGAAGGAATGGGGTATGAGCGGAAGAGGCAAATGAGTAAAAAGTATGTTGAACTAAACAAGTTAAAAGATGGAGTGGGCATAGAGACAGTGATGATAAAAAGGTAGGGCCAGAGAGAATAAATAGTGACATAAGACACCATAAATCCACCAGAGAAAATGTCTCCTGTACTCCAGAGGTAGCCATTAGGCAACTTGCATGGTTTCACTCATTGTTGAACTTTACTTTCGATCATCCACAGTCAGCTTTAGGCTGAGGCGGAGGGTGATGGAAACTCTAATCCAAAAACAGGTGGAAACCATATGTAGCCTACCCATGGATTAAAGGGAACACTGGCTCTGAATAGGTCATAAAGTTGGTGAGGTCCAGGTCCTTATGGTCCACCTATTTCCTCTGACCTTCAATAGAGGAGACGGATATTTTGGTGCAATAATAGAGAGGGAGTGTAGGA
Organism: Rhinophrynus dorsalis; assembly: GCA_037306005.1. NCBI lineage: Eukaryota > Metazoa > Chordata > Amphibia > Anura > Rhinophrynidae > Rhinophrynus > Rhinophrynus dorsalis. The sequence goes on from CM074727.1 coordinate 43,556,272, forward strand.
GACAGAAGGAAGGAGGGAAAGGTGGGTATGGATGTGGTGATAGGAAAAAGGCAGAATCCCAAATAATAAAATTAATGGAGACATTAGAAGAATCCTATGCATCGTGTTGGGACGAACCTGATGGATTCTTACCTATAAGTTAAAATAGCAGCTCTTCTTCCAACCTCCTCTATGTTTGCATAGGTGTGATTATCCTATATAATAATTTGTTAAGTGTGTTTGTCAGAAGCCGTCATGAGCAGTAGAGACGGCTGCGAGTGCTTCAGTCATGTGCAGTAGAGACTGCCCGGCCGCAGCTGATACGGAGCACGGTGCTCCGAATTTAGACTGGAGTCCTCTCTGCGCACCTTCCTGGGACCACGTGATCCCAGAAAGGTGTGCAGAACGGACTATGGTCTGAATTCGGAGCTCCCTACTCCATATCAGCCACGGCGTGTTTGGCCAGTCAGTACTGTGCATGACTGCAGCGCGGCCACTGACAAGACAGGATCCGGCCAGTTGCTGGGTGGCACTGTGGCCCGTGTAAACAGGTTTTTCAACTAGTAAACACATAATTGCCTTATGTATAAAGAAAAAATGGTACAATTACAGGGCAAAGCAACTTCATCATAGGGGCAAATAACAATTCTTATTCATTAACCCCTTGAGGACTAATGATGGTCCTGGCACTTCTTGGGTTGGACGTGCGATAAGGACCCATGATGTACCAGGACCGTCATGGTTTTCAGGGCTCTTCTGCGGCTGCATGCCGTTCAGGGAGCCCTGAATCAGATAAGCCGTGGTCCTTAAGGGGTTAAATGGGACTTAAATGCTAGAGAGGTCTTCAATGCCTTGCTTTTTTCTGACCATAACATGTTAAGTGGAGGTTATTATTAGGACGTTAGGCACCCCTCTAGCGCTGAAAGGGGAAACGTATGCCAGCATACTACCAGTTAGTAATTGGAACATTTAAATCATACATGTCTATTACAAGTACATGTCTATTAACTTCTTGAAGGCCAGATAGATGCACAGATGCATCGCTTTACAAAAGAGTTGTACATCTCTCTGGTCTAGCATGAAATGCATTAGGCCAGTTCCTCAGGGGCTAAACTACCATTGGTGCAACAGAATCAAAGTACTAGGGCCTGGTCAACCTTATGGGCCCATTTTAAAGGCTGGCATAGAAATTGTTTAGGGGGGATTATGCACTAAGGCATGATAAAGAGGTGATAACGCGGAGATAACTTCTCCAGTGATATCACTGCTCCAGCTCCTATGTTATTCTAAAGAGTCTATGCACTAAGCTCTCCAGAGTTGGAGAGGTCGGGCAGGGACCTCGCACCCAATGTTTCACTCTACAAAGCACCTGTAACCCTGTATTGTTTAAACCCTGAAATTGTAAAGCGCTGCGTACACTTGTGGCACTATATAAATAAACATATTCATTCATTCATTCATTCATTCATTCATTCAATAACATAGCAAATGGAGAAGTGATATCACTGGAGAAGTCATCTCCACTTTATCACCTCTTTATCACCACTTATTGAATCTCCCCCTAGGAGCTTTAATAGTATACAGAGAATTGATGGCCCAAAAATTGTTTTGCACCAGACTCTGAGTCAAAAGGTCCATAACGAAGTTTCATATGTATGTATGTTGTGCCTGTTGAGAGTTTTTTTTATATTTTTTGCACTCGATACTGTTTTTAATTTTGCTATATAATTATGTGCTCTACTACACAGGTGGGAAACCAATAGCCCTGGGTCAATTTGTGGCCCTCAGAGGCTTCTCTTGAGGCCCCAGTCTGGTACAGTGTGTTAAGTGGGGTTAAGCACTAAGGTGTGATAAAGAGATGATAAAGTGGAGATAACTTCTCCAATGATATCACTTCTCCAGTGCATATGTTATTATGTGGAGCCTATGTACTAAATTATCTACCACTTTTTAAATCTTAGTGCATTGGCTCCATAAAATGACTTAGGAGCTAGAGAAATTATCTCTCTGGAGAAGTCATCTCCTCTTTATCACCTATTTATCACACTTTAATGCATCTCCCTCAGTTTCTCTCTGCCACATTACACAGACTTCACTAGAACCTTGGAAAACAGAACACGTGCTCTTATGTCTCACAGCATACCTCCCTTTATACTTCTCAGTGTGCTGGAGAGCCTTTTAGTGCCCGGGTGGTTAAAGGGATAGTAATACTTAAAATGTAAAAAAAATATGTTGTAGGGTTTATCCCCCTGAGTAAAACAAGAGTACTCCCACTGCTGAAAGGTGTTTTATTCAAAAGTTATTCATTTTGAAAGTTGAATTTTTTAGTTGCAATATCACACTGACCTGAAATTGTACAGTGGCGCTGTTGCTACACCATCCTATGGAGATTTATGATCCCGGGACCAGAGCTGTCCATAGGATCGTGTAGCAACAGCGCCACGTACAATTACAGGCCACTGTGATATTGCACCTAAAAAATTCAATTTTCAAAATTAATAACTTTTGAATGAAACACCTTTCAGCAGTGGGAGTACTCTTGTTTTACTCAGGGGGATAAACCCTACAACTTATTTTTTTTACATTTTAAGTATTACTATCCCTTTAATCTACTCTTTTCATCCTCTCTCCATACATTATTTTTATTGTAACAATAAAATCAAATAAACAAGTCATCTATTTAATACATCATCCAATTCCTCTTTTCTGATTTTTCCAACAATGTATTTCATTCAAAGCTTTAAAATTAAAGAAGTTCAGTATGGAAGAGACATCAAACATGGAGGCACACCGGACTGACTACTACAACAGCAGTGTACTCATACTAAGAAGAGCACAGGCGTTTTCAATAAAGCTGAATTTTAACAGGCCTCTTCAGAAAGGAGATAAAGTGGAATTCGTTGCAGCAACAGGTAATGGAAAAAGCATAGTAGTTTTTGTATTAGATAATTAAACTGACTAGTAATTCCCTTTAAAGGAGAAGTAACGTTACATTACAATTTTCTTTTCTTCAATAAAACAAGGGTACTTCTCCCACTGCTATGAGAGGCTCCATTCAAAGATTTTCACAGCTTGAACTGCAATTTTCTACTGTACTCACCATGTGGTCTTGCTATGGAGAAATGTAATCTAATACTGTCTGGTCCATATCTAGACTGTTGGGCCCTGGTGCAAAATCCCGTTTGTATTACAAAAAAAAACACACTGCACACACAGAAACACACGCATGCACACTGATGGAACAGAGCACAGCTTTACCAAGGACAAGTTATTCAAATTAACTAAATGACTGAACAGAAATTTAAAGGAGCAGTAAACTTGGGATTTTCCTACTGAGTAAAATAAGGGTACTCCCACTGCCAAGAGATTCATATTTCCAGAGTTATTACAGTTTAAACCCATGTTTTTGTTTTTTTAAATTAGCAGTGCCCTCTAGTGGCCAAACTCTAATTAGTTTTTCCTGTTACATTCTAATGGAGAGGAAAGTCAAGAAAGTCAGTGATATACAGTTATCCATAGAATGTGATAGAAACTGCCCGTCACTTCCTGTCAGTTAGAACTATCAGGAAGTAAACTCAGTAAATTCACTTCCTGTCAGAACTATCAGGAAGTAAACACAGTAAATTCCCTTCCTGGTTATTTGAACTGGTATAAGTTTTGAATAGAACATCTGACAGCAGTGGGAGTACCCTTGTTTTATTCAGCAGGAAAAGATCTATAAAATATGTGTTTTCATAAAAAAAAAGTTTACTGTGCCTTTAAAGCTTCTGACCCTATTTATCACTATGGAGACTTGATCTATAGATAGATAGATAGATAAATAGACGGATGGTGGACAGACAGACAGATAGATAGTAAATAGATAGAGATATGCAGATAGATGAATAGACAGACAGATAGATGGAGATAGATGGATAGACAGACAGATGGATGGTGGACAGACAGATAGCTAGATAGCTCGATAGATAGATAGAATGATAGATAGATAGATAGAGATAGATAGAGATAGATAGATAGAGATAGATAGATAGATAGATAGATAGATAGATAGATAGATAGATAAACAGACTCTCTCTGCATGTCTGGGAACTGCTGGAACTTCTATAGTGGTGAGTCTCGCTGCAGCAGTTTTCACAGGAGTGGGCAGTGGGCATTTGCAGCCCCCGACCACTACTTACAAAATCACCTCTCCTGTGAATCTTTCTGCAGTGATTTTGACAGAAGTACTCCTCTTCCCCTTTTTCTCCCCAGTCTTTCCCCCCATCAATTTTTCCCAGTGCCCCCCCTCTTAATAATATACTCTCCTATAGTAATTTTGATCCACTCTCTCCCAAAGACCTCCCTTTTTTTCCTCCATCAGCCCCACTTCTCTCTCCCCATCCCCTTCCTCTCTTTTGCCTAGTATTCCATTCACCCTCTCTCTCACCCCCAGTATTTTACCCTTAATGCCCTCTCCCTCAATTCCAATCCCCTGAGCAGGAAAAAAAATCAGAACACCCCTTCCTGCTTCCCTACCTTTTTTGGTACAGGAGGGGCACTCATCCCTGGTGGTCCAGTGTTTGGAAATGACATATGTGTCTCCTCTGGTCCTCAGTTGAGTTAATGATACAGAGTCCTGACCGATATTGCATAATTTCCTGGGGCTCTGCATTATCTAATCATGAAAGGATGGGGAAAGATTAGTGATACTGAGGTCTGTGCCGAAGGAGGCATATATCTCTACCCAATTGCATTTTAAAACCTGGTGTGCCAGTCAGGCGGGATATTCTGATATCCCCAACTGGCCCAGGAAGGTGAAGAGGCTATGGGCCCCCTGGAATTCTGGGACCAAGTTCAGCTGCACTCTGTACTCTCCCTGTAGTTATGTCACTGAATGCTCAAGCATTCCCATGCAGAGAAAATAAAATGTATTCTGGACATCAGTTCACACAGTTGATAACTAGCAGTTTAATAATAAAATAATAAAAAGTAAAAGTGTGAATTACTATAACTTTTGAACGAAGCATCTACCTGCAGTGGACCTATCTTTGTTTTCCTAATAATAAACATCCCTAAATCATATATGTTTACTTGCAGGACACTTAGGAAAATGTTATTCTGACATGGTGCATGCACGTTTGATAAGTGTTTTGCATTAAAAGGGTTGTCTCTTCAGGTTACTTTAGCTGGTGAGATGGCTCAGTTGGCTAAGCCAACAGCTGTAGCATCTGTTCAAACCACAAGGTCACAGGTTCTAGTCCCAGTAGGGTCAGCTCATTCTTCCAAGGTAGATAAAATGAGTGCCATTAAACTGTGTAATAATATCTATACTTGAAAAGGAGAGACAATCTCAATGTGTCCTTTCCGGAGAAATACTTTTATATTATTACTTTAACGTATACAACATCCATAAGTGGGTAGCCCAAATAAAAGATAATTGTATGCTTCCCTCTTATAAACAATACTTATTTATACTTACTTACAATAGCTTTTAATCAGTGTGTGTGTGTGTTTCTGTGTGTGTAAGGCGGTGATTCTGAAAGAGAGAAATTATGTGTGTGTGTCTAAGAAGGCTACATATTTTGTCCACAGTGATAGTTCCTCTTTAATTATTATATTAACCTGCTAAGGAGGAACCCTTAGCTGACTTTGATCATCTTGCTACAGGTAATGGTAGATGACCTTATTTTAAAATTATGTGGTATGACCTGTCAAGTTATTTCAGCTATGTATCCATGCCCATTTTTCCTGGTAATCACCACCTATAATAGTAGTAGTAGGGAGTGGTGAAAAGTCCCATTTTCTTTTCACACATTTTCACTGAAAAAATAAAGTTTTCTCTGTTTCACAGTATTTCCAACAGAAAGAAAATTAATAAAAAATGTCCTCCTTTTTGAAACCACCAGTGAAATTCCCCTGAGAACATGGTAAATGCATTCTATGCTTTATATAGCCATAAGAATTCCATCTGCGGTACTCCTGATGCTGAGTAGGGATGGGGAAAAGTTTGCATCAAAAAGCGAATTCTGAAAAGCATCACTTCCTGAGCTTTGCAGGAATTTTTGTAAAAATTTAGTTTTTATGCATTTTTCCTGTTTTTTTTCACTTCATTGAAATCAGTGATATAATATATCTCCCCACCCTCACGTGGAACGTTTCCAACATGCAAAAATATAAAAGGTAGTATCAGTTTACCACACGTGGTCTGTGCTTGGGAGAAAGAGAGAGAAAGAGCATCTGAATTTGTAATGCTAGCTAATATATGCAGATGAGCAAAGAGAAGGAGTTTCTAGATAGAAGTAATAGTGGTAGCCACTACCACTTTTTCTCTGGGTGTTGATGCGAAGAGAGAACAGAGCATTAAAAAACAAAAATACCTGAGATGGCTGACTGAGCCTAAAGTTGTACTAAGACTGAGTAACAGATACTACGCCTACAGAAATAAACACATCCGAAATTCAAGACTAGACAAACAGACAGGTACAAGTTATATTTGACAAACTGTGTTACTTACGCACACTCCTACATCCACAAGAACAAGAGAGACACGCATATACCAAAGTGTGGTGCTTCACCAGTGACTGTGCTCTTAATAATTGCGAGATGCTGACTCTGTAGCTTACAGGTCTATCTTGCACTTTAAAAATTAACACTGCAGTCCAAAGGAGAGAAAACCTTTGACATTTAGACACCAGCTACTAGTGTAGAGGCAGACAGACAAAGAGGGGAGCAAGAAATGTGATTTGTAGACAGTGAAAAGGAGTTTTATTTTCAATGCATTAATATGGGGTATATATACTCCATATCAGGGCTTATAATTTTAAGTCCTTTGCTACTAGCCAGACCTCAAAAGTTACTCGCCACTGCAAGTCATAACATACCCACCGGGGCTGAATTTCTACTCGCCAGGGCTAAATTTTCACTCATCATTGGCTAGTGGCGAGTGGAAATTTTGAGCCCTGCTCCATATTAATGTATTTTGATATATTCTAAGGAACCCTTAGTATGCAAGGGTATGGTGAGGGTGATTTGATACAGATGGGGACAATGCAAAGGATGTAATAGTCATGGACTTTTGAGGCTAAACAGGCCTTTTTCCCGGGCTGGCCTACCAGTCCTGAGAAGGTCTGTCCATACGGAAAAGGGAGCTTTTGCAAGGGCTACCCTGCTGCAAGGTAATAGCAGACTGGCCGTTTGCTATGTTTTTTAGCTGTATTAGTATGTATATCCCAAATTACAAAATTCAGTGTATATATAATATGTCTGGACCTGAATGGTACAAGTAGGAAACATGCTAGACAAAAGTCCTTTTTCCTACTCTTTTGATGGCTAGAGTCCACTCTGATGGAATGAAATATCAGCCTTATTTAGATCTACACATCTATCACTACTGTATCTATACCAAGCAGATATATCTAAATTTCCCACTCCTCCCACTAAGATCTATGTTCCAGTGGGGGGACATTTAGGTACTTGGGGTCATACAATAAAGAATTAAGGCCACCTTTATGGACTTGATACCTACTACTAAATAAAGATTTAGTTTGGAGAACTAGTCAATGCAGAACCAACAGGATTTTATGTGCATATTAAGGTGAGTGGGGTTATTTATGTGCACAATGCATTGTGCACCCCTCTGTAACTCAAAGGGTTAATGGCAATGCCATAACATGTAAGCAGGTTTTCAGCTAATGTGTTTATCTTCTTTAATTTTTTATTCCATCGATAGGACCATCCCCCCATGAGTCTGACAACACAATGGCCGTTTTTCAACTTTCAAGCTCTGCAAAGGAATCATCTTGGAAAGCAATACCCGAATCTAGCTCCTCTACGGCTGTCAGTGTCACTGTCATCAGCCCAGCTGATGCCATTATTGGCCGTTACAAGCTGAATTTATATATCTCTTCTAAGAAAAAGAAGGCATACTTTAAATTAAATGAGTTTATACTGCTTTTCAACCCATGGATCCCAGGTAAGTGTTTTGTAACCAACATTATTTAAAAACACAAAACATAGCAATCCAAAAGACACAAGAAGGATTATTATGTGATAGGATTCAACATTGTCAGGTGAACAACAACATTATGAATAAATATCAGCATGATTGTAAGTGGGAAAGATAATGTCATTGCATTGGATGTCATATAGATGGATTTCGTAATATCCTTTGACATGTGCCTCACAAGAGGATACATAATAGTGAAAAGGGATTGGCTTGGGGGATGATATCTATACATAATAGACAATTGGTTAAATTAGAGAGCTTAAAGATAGTCCACTCGCTGTTAGATGGGCGAGGCAAGTGAATTGAGCACTTGCAGTGGCTGAGATGAGGGTCACCAGCCAACTCTCCTGCAGGAATCACCTCCACAAATACAGCTGAAACTTGTATTGTGGAGAGTAAAACAGAAATCCTTTATTGGTGAAACACACTGCTTAAATATACTTTAAGATTAGAATGCAAACTAGGACTTGGAACACCAGACCAATCAGGGAATGACCTACATTTCCAAACACTGTAATCAAGGTAAGTGGAATATTTTCAAGTTGTTCAAAAGTGGAATGCCTCATTGTTCAGTGCTGGGCCAAGTGCATTGTAATGTATTATTGACCTTGGTATGGTTATGGAAAATAGTGCCACAATCTTTCTTGATGATCCAAAATTATGGCCTAGACTGAATCACAGAAATGGATCTTCAGCCGGCAAATGGCAGCAAAAAGGACATTTTTTTTAGTCTTTTGTGACTTTCCCCCCACTAGCATAACCTTATCTACTATAAACCCCCAATTTCCATATTATCTGGCCTTAAAGGGATAGTAATACTTGAAATTAATTTTATTTTATATTGTAGCCCTTAAAAAAACATTAAAATGATATAAGTCTTATCTACAAAACCTTTATGGTTTGGGAGATATTAGCAAGTAAAGTTTCACCTGGAGTGACATCACTGCTCTAGCTGTCAGATTTGAAATCCGGACCGGCCACGGCTCTTCAGAAGTGCAGAGATCACGATCTTTAAAAATAATTTCTTCATTGGAATGATCTGCAAAGTGTGCTTGCAAGCCAGACACACTTTTTTTTAGACAGTTCCAATGAAGTAGTTCTTTTTAAAGATCGTGATCTCTGCACTGCTAAAGAGCTGCCGGCTGATCTGTGGACCGGATTCCAAATCTGTCCACTAGATGGCAGTCTTGGCTAAAACAGCCAGGAAAAGGGAACTTTACTTTACTTGCTAATATCTGCCAAACAGACTTACATCATTTTAATGTTTTTTATACGGGCACAATATAAAATAAAATTATTTTCAAGTATTACTATCCCTTTAAATGAATAGTGGGGTATAACACTACCTGCAAAACTCTTTATCCAGATCAGATCAAATCCCTGAACAAATTAAGTTAAGATGAATTAAATATAAGGCACATACACCCATAATTTAAATTTTAGAAATAGTTATATGGGGTTCATAATTTATACATTGATTTTAAATAACTCAGTTCATCTAAATATATTAATATCAGGGCGCTATAGGATCAGACAGGGACTGGGCACATTATGTACCCTGGATTCCCCTGCATGATCCTTCCAAGGGACAGGCAGTTGTCCATCTGCTTCCCTTACAGCTCTGAGGACCTTGTTTTGGAATTATTTTGAAGCATTTTCCAGGACTCCACAATAATTCCAAGTCAGAGGGTTTTGTTTTTTTTAAAGGAGCAGTAAACTGTTTTTTTATGAAAACACATTTTATAGAGCATTTCCTGCTGAATAAAACAAGGTCACTCCCATCGCTGGCAGATGTTTTATTCAAAATTTATAGCAGTTTAAATTATCAGGAAGTGAATTTACTGTGTTTACTTCCTGATAGTTCTAACTGACAGGAAGTGACAGGCAATTTCTAACACATTCTATGGAGAACTGTATGTCTCTGACTTTTTTGACTTTCCTCTCCATTAGAATCTACCAGGAAATCTAATTAGAATTTGACCACTAGAGGGCACTGCTAATGCAAAAAAAACATGGGTTTAAACTGTAATAACTCTGGAAATATAAATCTCTCTGCAGTGGGAGTACCCTTATTTTACTCAATAGGATAATCCCTACAATATATATATTTTCATAAAAAAATTTTACTGCTCCTTTAAGCAAAACACTGTTGGGGAATTTGAATCAAGGCCATTGTTAATATGTATTAGTAATACTGGCCAACAGAAAATATCTACCGATATAACAAATAGCCCATTGACAGATACATTTTCAGATGGAATGGAATCTAGAACTTTGTAAGATAAAACACAAAGACCAGGATGCTTTTTCTCTGTTGCAAAATCTGAATAAATTGAGAAATTTGCAGATAATTGGCAGATTACGTTTAATATTGACAGATGTAAGATTAGTTTTCTGGGCAGGGTCAGATTAACATCCAAGGAGCACTAAGCAAGGCACTCTAGCTACCCTTAGTCCCACCCATGACCCTCTCTCCAATTTCTCTCATGGTCACAACCCCAGTTCCATCCACTGTTTCATGGTACAGAAAATACCCATAATTGGGTCCTAAAATCGGGACTGGTCCCGCATAAATCAGGACAGTTGGGAGCTATGGCCCCAGTATTGTGCAGGTGCAGAGTTAACCAATAAATTGGAAAGTTTTGCAAAAGTTCTGCTGATTTCTAGATGCCACCAAAATAAATAAATAAACAAACAATGAAACTAGATAGTTTAGTGATAACCAATATATTATATACAGCAGGCACAAAATTTCCACTCGCCACTAGCCAATGGCTAGTGAAAATTTAGCCCTGGCAAGTAGAAATTCAGCCCTGGTGGGTATGTTTTAGCTTGCAGTAGCGATTAACTTTTCAGGTCTGGCTAGTGGCAAAGGACTGACAATAAAAGTTTAACCCTTTGAGTGCCAGAGATGAACAGAGCAGTGAAAATGGATATCACATGTTTATTCTCTGCTTTTATAGATGATGTTGTCTACATGGAGGATGAAGATGAGAGGCAAGAATATGTCTTAAATGACAGTGGCATCATTTATTATGGGTTCGAGGATCACATTAATGAACAGGGATGGGACTTTGGACAAGTAAGTAAAGCTGATTGAAATCCTCTATGGATATAAATTACAATCACAGTAGTACATCAGCTATTTATGCTCTGCTTAACCCCTTGAGTGTCAGAGGGATACGGAACGCATAGCAAATGTTGCATACCCTTCTGGCGCTCAAAGGGTTAAATTCATTTGTAGCTCAGTATGTGGTAGTTTTGACCCAGAACAGAAACTAATTAGTTTAAAATATCAAACTGTGCCACCAATAAAGGTAAATGTTTTAAAAATAATTTATATTACAAACAATTTGCTAGTACAGCATATACAGTAGATAGTTCGTAATTCTCTTTCGAGTTAGCAAAACTTATCTTAAAGGGATAGTAATACTTAAAATGTAAAAAAAAATATATGTTGTAAGGTTTATCCCCCCTGAGTAAAACAAGGGTACTCCCAGTGCTGAGAGATATTTTATTAAAAAATGATAACAGCTCAAACTTGAATTCTTTAAGTACAATATCACAGTGGCCTGAAAATTTACAGTGGCGCTGTTGCTACACCATCCTATGGACTGCTCTGGTCTGTAGACCATAAATCTCCATAGGAAATGAATAGATTTAGTTATTATTTAACAAACTGGCTGTTATAGAGATCTCCTGTGTGATGCAAATGTTGAAACTGATGTACTTGTGTCTTTTTTTCAACCAATTTTACTAGGTATATAACAATGTATGTATTACTACATATGCTATAAAACTAATAGTCTTTCCATTCCCAGCCCTCATTTCCATTTCTCCAGTAGTCCTTGGAGGAAGTAGCGTTAGGGTGAGTTCCAGGGCTCACATGTGGCTCATTTTGTTGTTGTTCCAGTTTGAAGAAAGCATTCTGGAGATCTGTCTTCAGATACTAGACAAAAGTTTGAACTATCAAAATGACCCTGAAGTAGACTGTTCCCAGAGGAATGATCCAGCTTACGTTGGCAGAGTTGTTAGTGCAATGGTGAGTACATTTCTATACTAAAATATATTTTCTATTGATTAAAGATGCATTTTCAGAGAATCAATATATATAATTTATTATTAGTAGTAGTAGTATTATTATTAGTAGCAGTGGTATAAGTAGTAGTAGTATCAGTATTATCAGTAGTAGTAGTATAAGAGGTAGTAGTAGAAGAGGTATAAGTAGTAGTAGTAACAGTATAAGAAGTAGTAGTAGTAGCAGTTTTCGTAGCAGTATAATTAGTAGTAGCAGTAGTATAAGTAGTAGTAGTAGCAGTATTATTAGTAGCAGTAGTATAAGAGGTAGTAGTAGTAGCAGTAAAATTAGTAGTAGTAGCAGTAGTATAAGTAGTAGTAACAGTATTATCAGTAGTAGTTGTAGTATAAGAAGTAGTAGTAGTAGCAGTTTTAGTAGCAGTATAAGTAGTAGTAGTAGTAGTAGTAGTATAAGTAGTAGTAGTAGCAGTATTATCAGTAGTAGTAGTATAAGAGGTAGTAGTAGTAGCAGTTTAAGTAGTAGTAGTAACAGTAGTATAAGTAGTAGTAACAGTATTATCAGTAGTAGTAGCAGTATAAGAAGTAGTTGTAGTAGCAGTATTATCAGTAGTAGTAGTAGTAGTAGTAGTAGTAGCAGTATAAGAAGTAGTAGTAGCAGTTTTAGTAGCAGTATAAGTAGTAGTAGTAGCAGTAGTATAAGTAGTAGTAGTAGTAGCAGTATTATCAGAAGTAGTATCAGTATAAGAAGTAGTAGTAGTAGCAGTTTTAGTAGCAGTATAAATAGTAGTAGCAGTAGTATAAGTAGTAGTAGTATCAGTATTATCAGTAGTAGTAGTAGTAGTAGTAGCAGTATTATTATTAGTAGTAGTAGTATAAGAGGTAGTAGTAGTAGCAGTAAAATAGTAGTAGTAGCAGTAGTATAAGTAGTAGTAGTAACAGCATTATCAGTAGTAGTTGTAGTAGTAGTAGCAGTATTATCAGTAGTAGTATAAGAGGTAGTAGTAGTAGCAGTATAAGTAGTAGTAGTAGCAGTAGTATAAGTAGTAGTAACAGTATTATCAGTAGTAGTATCAGTATAAGAAGTAGTAGCAGTTTTAGTAGCAGTATAAGTAGTAGTTGTAGTAGCAGTAGTATAAGTAGTAGCAGTAGTAGTAGTAGTAGTAGCAGTTTTAGTAGCAGTATAAGTAGTAGTAGTAGTAGCAGTAGTATAATTATTAGTAGTAGCAGTATTATCAGTAGTAGTAGTAGTAATAGCAGTATAAGAAGTAGTGGTAGTAGCAGTTTTAGTAGCAGTATAAGTAGTAGCAATATAAGTAGTAGTAGTAGTTTTAAAAATAGAGATTTGTCGATTAATTAATAAAAAAATGGCATGCAAGAACAAGCTGAATTAAGGGTCCTATATAGAAAAGAAAAGAGGTGCAATTTGGGGGAAACCTGTGACACCATAGGGGACAAAACATTCTTCCAAATTCTCACAGATTAACTGAACGTTTGAATTGTTCTTCTTTTACATTGTGCATAAAACTGTGAATGCTCCACTCCTCTTTGCTTGCAACAGTTTCCAGGGAGTAGAAGAACATGTGAAGCACAAGTGTCACTAAGTGATGATAAAGAGGTGATAAAATGGAGAGGACTTCTCCAGTGATGTCACTTCTCCAGTTCCTATGCTGTTCTATAGAGCCTATTCACTAAGATTTCCAAAGCTGAAGAAATCTCAGTGCATAGGCTCCATAGAATAACATAGGGATTGGAGCAGTGCTAAACTGGAGAAGTCTTCTCAACTTTATCACCTCTTTATCACCGCTTAGTGAATCTCCCCCAAGGTGGGTTATGCACTAAGGCTTGATAAAGCGGTGATGACTTCTCCAGTGATATCACTCCTCCAGTTCCTATGTTACTTTACTTAGCCTATGCACTAACATCTCCAAAGCTGGAGAAATGTTAGTGAATAGGCTCCATAGAATAACATAGGAATTGGAGAAGCGATTTCACTGGAGAAATCATTTTCACATTATCACTTCTTTATCACAACTTAGTGCATCTCTCCCAAGGTATGGATAGAGTGTTGTGAGAGCCAAAAAAGTAGGCCATTTAACCCCTTAACGACCAGCGGTCCTGGGACGTTTCCGTCCCATAAGGACCGCATTGAACCACGTGGACGCGCTGGTACACGTGACCTGTTGCGTGTATCGGTTCGTCACTATGAGGCCTGATAGAGATCACTCCGATCTTGGAGCGGTCAATTTCAGGCCCTATTGTTACTTACAGCGCTCCCGGTAGAGCGCTGTATGTAAAAAGTATGTGACGTACTATGACCGTCATCGGCCCTTGAGTATTTCAAGGACCGTGACGGTCATAGTACGGCACATGTCGTTAAGGGGTTAATCTGAAAAAGTGCAAACAGCTCTCAGACATAAATCTGTGCAAGTATTATGTTTTAAAAACACTTTTTAACCCACTCCATGTTGGCGAGATAGCTCAGTCAGAATCAGTTCAAACCTCAGGGTATCAGGTTCTTGTCCCAGCAGGGTTAACTCCGTCTTTCATCCTTCCTAGTTAAATAGAGTATCACTAAATTAGAAAATAATAATAATATCTATGCCCCAGGACATAGTTTACAAATGAGATATGATTGAAACGTATCCTTCCTGGTAAAATACTTTGAAATTATTATTAATGAAGCCAGGGTCTCCTTTAGGTCAGTTACCTGTCAATGATTCTTCATCTGGTATCAGTGATACATTGGTATCACTGTTGACCTGAAACCTTAAAGTCGAATTGTCACTTTCTAAACAAAATGTGATTTTGAAGTAGCTTTAAACGGCACTTTAATTTGTTAGTATTTTTTTATTTCAAACAATAGTTTATGAGATATTTACTGTAGCTTTATTTATTTGTCAGTTTATGCATCCAAGCTAATACTTCCTGGTGGGAAGTGACAGTTGGGATAGTTGGGATGGGAAGTACTGTTCCAGTGCCTACCAGTGCCTGCCAGATTTACAGTAACTGATGAATAAATAAAGCTAAGTATATCATAAACCATTGTTTTAATAAAAAATGATTACCATAATTATAGGTGCCTTTGAAAGCATTTTTAAAATCACAAAGCCACCTTTTCACTTTAAAAGGAATGTAAAGAAAGAAAGGGTACACCCAAGATATAATTCATACTAACTTTTAAAGTAGAAGTCCGCACATATTTTTATTGATTTCTTTAGAGAGTTTTGAGTAATTATCCAAGTGACGCCATAACAGCAGTAGCAATTGCAAAAGCAATGATGTCACACAGTAGAGATTTTGTACAAAGTCACATTTCTCCAAGTAAAGTTGACCTTATCAAAACTGTATAACACAGTTCCATGGAACGTGATTAATAATCTAAGACAAGGCTATCCAAGTTCAGGCCAGGATGTAAGGATTTCCCTGATTAAGCATAGGTGAGTCAATCAAAATGAACAAGTCACTGATTAACTCACCTGTGCTTAATCAGGAAATCCTTACATCCTGGCCTGTTCGTGGCCCTTGAGGACTGAACTTGGATATCCTTGATCTAAGAGGATATGCACTTACAGGACTAAAAAAGAAAGACAAAGGGAATTTATTAGAAAAGGCATCACCACTTCAGGTCAAGCTTGAATTTTTTTGAATTTATACATACTACATACTACATACTACATTGATATTTCGGACAAGCACACGGGTATATTGGATGTCATTAACAGCGAGTGCTACCATATGGGAACTTATACATATATATATATATATATATATATATATATATATATATATATATATATATATATATATATATATATATGTCCAGTTGGGAAGCAATCTCACTCTAACGACAAAATGCCCAGGTGCCAGGTCACCATGGGAGTCCATACAAATGATAAAAGTGAAAGAAGAGCCAGCACACTTGGGACTTATCAATCAAAGTGATGTTTTACTTTGTGTCAACAAAGTAAAACATCACTTTGATTGATAAGTCCCGAGTGTGCCGGCTCTTCTTTCTCTTTAATTGAATATATATATATATATATATATATATATATATATATATATATATATATATATATATATATATATATATATATATATCTTAGTATAACTGAAACAGCGTTGCCCATAACAGTTATTCCAATAGAGACACAGGACAAGCCACACATTAACGTTATATACTACACACACACAAGCACATGCATATACTGGCAGACAATGAAATTCTGGGACACTGACGAATGTGCACAATGACACACACACACAGTGGGGAGGAGGAAGACATGATGAAGCAGGTGGGCAATGATGGTGGACGAGGGTAGTGGGAATATGTGATGAAGGAGAGAAGATCATGGTGAGGGTGGAGAGGAGGAGGACATGATGCAGAACGGGGAAGATATGATGGAGGAAGAAGACATGATGGAGGAGGGGGGAGAAATGATGAAGTCTGTGGAAGACATGAAGTCACAGACATATAGTGACATAGAATGACATTGTGGCACAGTAATGCCTTGGTGCTCAAAGTCTTGAAACAGAATGTTACTGAATGAAGTGCAACAGGAATTAAAACAGATATTCAGTGAGCAATTATGTATCTGTTTACGGCATTTACACAGATAAACAGCTCTGATGATGATGGGGTGTTGGAAGGAAAATGGTCTGGAAAATTCATTAGTGGTGTTGATCCCCAAGACTGGATTGGGAGTGGAGAAATCCTTAAAAGGTGGCACCATGGAGGATACAAACCAGTCAAATATGGACAGTGCTGGGTATTTGCTGGAGTCGTGTGCACAGGTGATTTTCAGCATTTATTGTAGTCAGAAATGGACTTATTCATCACACCAAAGAGGTGCAATTCTGGAAGAACCCAACTACATAGGGGGGACATGAAGATTCCTTTTTACTTAAAGTGGAACTTCTTCCTTATATAAAGTCGCCCTGTAATAATTAAGCAGATAGCGACTAGCTTTATAATATGTCTATTACCTCTCAGAACTAGCCGATTGTAAAGTAATCCTTAATCGCAGGAGACCAGAAGCCAGGCATCAACACAGACATCTTGTCTGTGTGCCTGCGCTGTCAGTTCCGGTCTCCTCTAAGAAGCATTGCAATGTGTCATAAGGCACCGGAAGGGACTGACGGTGCAGGTTCCTAAACGGTACTAACCTGGCTGTCAGTCCCCCTTCTCTGCGTGCAGAATGACAGCATGCAGAGAATTGAGGAGAGAGGCAGGATCGACTCACATACGTTTTTGTGTAGGGGTTTTATTATAATAGCCTGCTGAAGGAGGCTGCCCCGGCAGAAAATTAAGAAAAAAAAAATGTTAAGGCTCAAATGGAAGGTGAAGCGAATCACTGGCAGTATAAGTAATGTACAGGACCATTGACTAGGCAACATGACAATCTCGCTCTGCCATGCACTGTGAGATTGTCATGTCACTATTTTAATCCAGGCAACATGGTTAAAGTCTTAAATGGACACATGCTTTTTGCGTGCGATCTTTCAAAAGTGAACCATTTTTTACAGCCTATGCACTAAGATCTCCAAAGTTGGAGACATTTTAGTTAATTGGCTCCATAGAATAACAGGAACTAGAGAAGTGATATCACTGGAGAAGTCAGCTCTATTTCATCACATCTTTGTCACGACTTAGTGCATAACCCTAAATCTCTATTTATTCTTTATAACCACGTCTCTGGGAAATTTCTACACCACCTGAGTAGTATGATGTCTACAACTCTGTACACTTCCTGTAACCTCTGATCCACTATCAGCTCAGCACTAACCTTGTGATACCACAATACAAAATTGAAGTGGGAAGATTTGCCTTCTCCTAAAGAACTAAGTAAACTTAGATTACCCTACATGAAAAAAAAATTAAATCTGCTTCTGCCAATTTAAAATCCCTAAAAATATGCATTTCACAGTATTTAAAAAATAGCATGCAACTGGATATAAATGTGAATATGTATTATTTTTCTTGTTTCTATATTTATAAACTAGTGTAAAAGCCCTTGTACACGGACCAAGGTCCGGGTGATGTTAATCCTTTGAGTGCCAGAGGGGTTGCGTACCCCTCTGGCACTCAAAAGGTTAAGAGGCCTGTCCCGCTCTGCGCACTGCCGCCGCCTCACTAGCGCCGCACACTCGATGCAGTCATGCTCTGTAGCGAATGCACAGAATGCTCCCAGCATTTCTACACCTCCCAGCATTCTGTGCTCCCAGCATTCCTACACCTCCCAGCATTCTGTGCATTCGGGCAGTCTCTACTGTGCATAACTGCATCGGACAAACATTCTAGCATTTTATTATATAGGATGTGTAACCTTTATATGATCAGAACATACTGGAAACCAAGAATAATCTCAGTGTATTCTTCCTGGTAAAGCACATTCTAAATAATGAAATAAATAACAAAACAGTTTCAAGCATTTTAAAAACATTAGCATAGATGGTGAAAAGACCATTATTAAAACTTTATGCAAAAAGCAAAAGCTGAAGCATTTCAAATGATAAGAATTTGGGCATTTTTTTATATCTCCTTAAGAGAGCAGTTGGAATACACCAGAACTGCTTCTCTTTTGCTTTCTTCATAAGGCCCTTAATTACAGTGGATGGCCAGGTATTTTCATGAAATTATTTTAAAGTCATTTGTTCCATATGTTTTCATCTATCTCACGTGTCTCTTTAGTGATAGAGTAAAGTAAGAGTTTGGTTCCAAGAATATTTGATGAAACCATGTGGTAAATTGAATGCTTTTCCACCATTTTGTTTGAAATATAACTTTAATTTGTGTTTCACAGTGCTTCGATGTCTAGGAATCCCAACCAGAATGGTCACAAACTTTGCGTCAGCGCATGACAAAGATGGAAATTTGAGTGTTGACACTATTTACAGTAGCTCTGGAAGAAACAAGAGTAAAGACACCATGTGGTATGACAGATATGTTAGCCCCTGATATTGTGTCAAGTATGCATGGGTGAAAGGCTGATTTTTTCCTGTGATGATAGGGTCACTAAAAGGGATAGTAATGTTTCACAAAAAACAGCAGTTCCAATTAATAGTCATGGTATTTGAGACATGGAGAGTGTTATTTCAATACTGTCAGAGTTGTAGTTCAAGACTAATTGAGTGATAAATGATCCCACTCCCACCTCTTTTACCTAGTATAAGCCACCACTCCTCAGATGTGGAATCTGGTCCTGGGCACAGCAAGGGACAATCTTCTTAATGTGAACATAAGGTAAACCCTGCCCACCCTTTTCAGTTTTTTTTTCCTTATTCTCACTGAAGATTGTCCCTCTCTGCGATCCAACTGGAGTGAGCAGTGTTACATCAGTAAAAGGGGCTGGAGGGGATACTTTATCAGTCAATTACTCTTGAACTACAACTCAGTATTGAAATAACACTCTCAATGGCCCAAATAATATGAAGATTAAATGGAGCTGTTTTTAATGTGAAATATTTCTATCCCTTTAAATATTAGTTCCATGGATCTTTCAGTGTTTGTATGTTGGTTATGATTAAGTTTGTGTCTTTTCCATAGGAATTACCATGTATGGAATGAGAGTTGGTTCATCAGAAATGACTTAGACGAAGATTATAATGGGTGGCAAGTGCTGGATTCAACTCCACAAGAATTAAGTAAAGGTAATTTTTATCTTTTGAGCCAGATGTTTACATATTTTTAACTTTATGTATTAATTACAGAAAAGTATAATACCAGTATATATATGAATCTGGTCAGTAAGACAAAGGATGGCTTTTATCAATTGCAGTTATCAAAAAATGATAAGTAACAACAGCGTTCCTTGCTATGGCCAGAAAATTCTAATGGCCTGTATGAATTTTCCCCTTGTTCCTTGATTCAAGAGATAGCATCTTAAATTAGTTAATGGAGGCAGACATGTCAGTTGCTAGCAGGACTACTAACTCCCTCCACTGTACATGGTAAAAATATACTTTCCAAAGGTTAATTTGGCTCATGCATCAGTCTGAAATAAAGCTCATGTTCATGGGGTAGTATCTTAATTTAGTCCTGCATATTATGTCCATGGATACAGACATGACAGTTCCTTATCCAAACTGAGGTAGGCAGAGTGAATTAACTTTCTTAATCGATTAAGGTCCAGATGTGTACACAATGCAAGGTGAAGCAAAGCATTTCATGTGTCTATGATAATGAATGGGTTAAGATTAACATGTGTTGTGAGTGGAGTTTAAGGTCCTGTGGCTCTTCTCTCAACTGTCATTCATGTCCACCTCTATGCACATGAATCCAGGGCTGATTATAGATTGTATCTCTTGAACAAAGGCACAAGGTAAAAATTCCTAGTTGTCGCTAGGATTTTCAGGCCATATTAATGTAAGTGGGGGGTCATTTTTTAGGAGGTGTTCCTTCAGATTTTAGCAATATAGATTGGTACAAACAATTTGAAGGACAATAAGTATAAAACAGGGTGTCAGCTTAAAGCATGTTGTCATTCTGTGCTTGAAAGAGAGAGAGTGGAAGAAGCTGAATTTTGATGTTACCTAGTGTCAGCAAACAGTCAACTAAAGGGAGCTGGAGTTGTTTGACAAGAGTATTGGTGAAACGTCCTTCTCTAGTTGGGGGTGTGTGAAGGGAGAAAGGAGTACTTAAAAAAAAAAAAGAAAAACACTTTTGATGCAATGTTACTAAGATACACGCACTCCTACATCTGAACGAATAAGAGGAACAAACATATATTGAAGTATGGAAGTGCTTTATTAGCTATTGTGAGCTTAACCCTTGGAGGATCCTGATTCTGTAGCTAACAGGTATATTCTGTATTGTACTGTAAATATGAACACTGCAGTCACTGGGGAAGAAAGCTACTGAAATTGTGATGCTAGCAACTAATGCAAAGGCAATCAGGCAAAAGGGGGAGCTGGAGTTGTTTGCTGTTTTCAGGGAGTGTGGGCATGATTTGTAGGCAGTGACAGATAGGGACAGTAAAAAAAACATTTTTGACCGATAGGTGAAGGACAGACTGGATATCTTACACCTGAGCTGAGACTGAGAGTGACAGTGACAATTAGGGACATACATCATACATTATTTTCTGAATTTATAGTAAAAACCAACATTGGTGTCATTGTCTGCCAATGTTTTTAGAGGCAGAAAAAAAGGGGAAGGAAGTAGGAGGACTGCATGGATGCATTGATGGTTGTAAAGTTATACTACAAAACTGACTTATGCCATGGTTGCTGCAGCTTTCTGAAGATTTGGTGATAAGTAGACATATGCGAATTCATTCGGAGACATTCGGATTTAGTCGAAAATGGGGTCATTCGGAGACATTCGGCCAATCCGAAACTCAAGGGTCATTCGGAAAAAATGATCCGACTCCGAACAGCCCAGGTCCGAAATTCGTCGAAACTTTCGTAAGTTTCGGAAATCGACACATTTCCAAAAGTTTTGACTGCTTTTGACCAGGACTTTTTTGTACTTCCTGTGCGCGCTCAATTACTTTCCCTCCATAATTTTCCCTCCATGTCTCTAGTCCAATTCCATTCTCCGTTTCATGCACTACTTCACTCTTTTGTCTGTATTCGAATAGCCTTCTTCGTTTCATGATGGGGGTTGGACTAATGACACAGTCATACAGACAGACAGCCTGCATTTCCTCATTGGGTTGTTGGAGCTCAGAGAGAGAAGAGATTAGAGAGTGTACAGTTGTTGTGTAGGCAGGCAGGTAGCATTAGGCTAGGCATAGGTAGGCAGCCAGCATTAGTTCCTGTTATTGCCACTGCAAGAGCAAGTAATATTTGTTCCTGTGCAAAATATAAAAAAATATTAGGTATTTGTTCGAATACAGGGCCGGCCCTTACATGGGTCCCAGTGGGTCCATGGACCCAGGCGGCACTTTGACAGGGGCGGCAATTTGCCGTCCCATAGCATGTTTATTTTGTGCTCTTCCGCCATTTCTGTGTTGCAGGGTGTCCCATCAGTGTGACTGTCAGCAGCCGGGCAGCCCTATGCTCACTCAGTGGCGATGCCTGCTGGCTGCTTCAGTGACGTGAATTATGTGATAGTGAAACATTATGCCTATTTTGTATTGTTTATCGCCCACTAGGTCTACCATCCCAGATTTGCTAGAGAGGTTTTACAAATACAGGAGGGTGCCCCCTGTACAAAATGAGTCTAAACATTTGGGATCCCTAGTATGAGTGCACAACAGTGCATGATGTGTCCTGAACAGGATTGCTGTGAGGTGTCTCCACCCAGAAGGTGGTGGACGGGCTGAGCTTCAACATTGCGACAAGTGACCAACTAAGAGCACCGTGCCGTGCAGCCATAGCAGCACCCCCTCCTACTCTCCGGGTCCCACTGACTGGCAATAACAGGTGAGTCACTAAGAGATCTGAAGCCTTTCTGGAAGTCCTTTCACTTGGAAAGGGGCTAGGTATTACTTGGGGGAGTTGCCTCGTGTGTAAATAATTTCTAGGTGGGAGATGAATGTGCATCACTTATGTGTTTCCTAACAGTAGTTAGAATACAACCCCCATCATCCCCTGATTATGACATTGGGAAATTCCCAGCAATTACCGTAGAGGCCTGTATTGCACACTCACGGAAAACGGTGATATTGCTATACTAAGACAATGCTGTGGACCCCTCTTCAGTATAGATGTCAAGCATTTTTTTTTTATTTCTTTCCTGTGTTGCAGTTTGTTCACAACAGAATGTCTCAATTTTCTTTTTAACACATTACATCTATCACATTACAATCATTGATGTTTATTCTTGATGTAGTATGAAACTCTACAATGTATATACACATAGAGTTATCTGATATGAGGGGAAATCAGGATAGGAAAACGAGAGAGAGGAATTTGGGTACTAAAGAGGGACAGTAGGGTAGGAGGCTGGTACCAGAAAATGAAACCTTAATCTTTACCCATGTACTAACATAGAATGTGACATGTAGTTTGTCCATGTTCGAGTCGACCACTTATGTTGAGTAGGATGTGACAGGCATGGGTTTTCGATGTCGAGCATATGCTAAATTGAATGACAGGCATGAGGTTTCGATGTTTGAACATATGCTATATTGAAGGACAGGCATGGGGTTTCGATGTTCGAACATGCTAAATTGAATGACAGGCATGGGTTTTCGATGTTCGACGTTTGCATTGTGACTGGCATCCCATGCTAGAGTAGAGGTGACATGCACAGACTTTCAATGTACGACAATGTCCATTTTTGGGATGGATCTTTTTCTAAATGCACACCCTATCTGCAAATAATGATAGCAGCGTGCACGGAGGCGCACTGCTATAATTTAACCCATGTTAAATTCGGCCGAATAACTCGGAATGGATCAGAATTTCGTCCGAATCGAATAGGCCCGGTCCGAAATTAGGATCATCCGAATTAGAAAAAAAAAAATTTGTCCGAATTCGAATTTTACCGAAAATTTTGCCCGTGCACAAGTCTAGTGATAAGCTTCTCCTCCTTAAGAGGGTGACGTGAAAAGTTCCACCACCATTAGTACTACTAAACCATTAAACAACACTAAAGATGCTGTAAGTCACATTCTACTGCTGTTGCACAGAGGAGGAGGATTTAGCAGTGAAAAAAAATTTGAATCATTAACATCCCACTGAAAATGAGTGGTCAACATTCTATAAATCGCCTTTAGACGAAAAGTGAAACAAAACTTTTTTTTTGAGACTTTAAAAAAACTGCAGCAGTCTGAAAGTAAAGGAGAGGAAGTGGATGATACTGCAGAAGCTGCTGATGGTGACCTAATTACTTATGATGACAATTATGACGTTTTTCATTTAGAACATATCCATTAAAGTCTCTCAGTGAGGTGCAACTGATCTCACGAGACAGTGAGAGCAAGGGGTCCACTTCTGGATTCCCCTATTATCCTTAGGGTATCCAATCCCAATAGCAATTTGCATATGCAAAGAGTTGGTCAGAGATGTTTAACTAGGAATGAGCCTGCCCTTGAAGCGAGGAGGCTATATAGGAAAAGTGTCCTACCCAAGGTGAAATCTCATTTAGCTCACTAGGGCCTTTCACAGAGAGGAAATACCCTAAAGCACACCATACTGATCCTATCAAAAAGCAGCCCAGCCACGAAGTGCTGAGCAAGAGCAAGAGCAAGAGCAAGAGCAAGAGCAAGAGCAAGAGCAAGAGCAAGAGCAAGAGCAAGAGCAAGAGCAAGAGCAAGAGCAAGAGCAAGAGCAAGAGCAAGAGCAAACTCCTGACGACCAATTCAGCTTTACTGGACCTCGTCAACAAAGTTTAGCTGATCTCTCTAGGCAGTATTAGCAAGGGGTCCATGTCTGGATTCCCCTATTACCCTTAGGGTGACCAATCCAAAGATTAATTTGCATATGTAAAGAACTGGTCAGGCATGCTACACTAGGAACGAACCTGCCCTCAAAGTGAGGAGGCTCTTTAGAAAAAGTGTCTTTCCCAGGGTGCAATCTCTTTTAGCTCATTAGTGCCTTTCACAAAGAGAAAATAGCCAAAAGGCAGTTCAGCCACAAAGTGCCTGACAATTCCTCTTTAAACAAGAAAAGCAACCAACCCCAACCATACATTTCAGCCTTGTTGTGACTCATCAATCAGGTGCATCTGAAACCTCTAGGATGTGAGAGTAAGGGGTCAATGTCTGGATTCCCATATTACCCTTAGGGTGACCAATCACAAGAATAATTTGAATATGCAAAGAGCTGGTCAGAGATGCTCAGCCATACATTTTAGCCTCATCACTGAGGTGCACCTCTTCACTCTACACACTGTGAGCAAGGGGTCCTCATCTGGATTCCCCTATTATCCTTAGGGTGACCAATCCCAAGAGTAATCTGCATATGCAAAGAGCTGGTCAGAGATGCTCAGCTAGGAACGAGCCTGCCCTCAAAGTGAGAAAGCTCTATAGGAAAAGTGTCCTACCCAGTGTTCAATCTCTTTTAGCTCACTAGTGCCTTTCACAGTGAGAAAATATCTTAAAGCACATCATACCAAAAGGCAGTTCAGCCATGAAATACCAGGCAATTCTCTGAATAAAAGGCACACCCAACCCCAGTCATACATTTCAGCTTTATTATGGCTTCTCAGGAAACCACATTTATCTAAGTTCCTGCTTATTACTCCATACATTTTTTGCCAAGAGCAATGCCTCATACTTAGAATTAAGGGGATTGCTCATTGAAGTTAGGCCTAGAAATCATTAAAATATTTACTGAAACAGACTGATCACATATTGTCAGTTAATGTATTGATTTTGTCTTCACTGTGTGACTCTAGGGATGTATTGCTGTGGCCCAGCATCAGTCCATGCGGTCAAAGAAGGAGATGTTGATCTGAACTATGATGTTCCCTTTGTTTTTGCTGAAGTGAATGCTGACCGTAACACCTGGGTCTATTATGATGAAGATGTGAAAGAGAAAGTATACACTGATGCTACGTTTGTGGGGAAAAACATCAGCACCAAGGGTGTAGGGAATAATGAACGTGTGGACATTACAGACAGCTATAAATATCCAGAAGGTGAGAAATGAAAATAACTTTCAGCATTTTGTAAAGACATCATAATTCCTTGGTTCAGAATGGAAGTAGTATTCTTTTAAGATAGATAATAGATAGACAGATATGTCCCTGGCACACCCACAATGAATTATGCATATTTCAAACATTTGGAGCACTCACAGGAGTTTATAATATTTTTAACACCTTAAGGACCCATGACGGTCCTGCACCGTCATGGGTTGTTATGCCCTTAACGACCCATGACGGTCCAGGACCGTCATGGCTTAAATGATAGCAGCGTGCCTCCGTGCACGCTGCTATCATTAAATCCAGGCTGAGACTGAGCGCTCCGAGACCGGGGCATTCAGTCTCAGCCCTTCTTCTTTCCTCCTGTTCATGCGATCACCTTATCAGCGATCACATGTATCGGCATAGTGACAGACAGAGGCAGCATGCAAAGCATGCTGTCTGTGCCTGTCTCGTCTGCCTCTGTCTCGCTTGCTCTCAAAGTAAGGGAGACAGAAGTAGACGGGAGACACCTAGTGGTTAAAAAAATACAGCAGTTGGGGGTATTAACCCCTTCACTTCTGGTGCAGGAGGCTGGCTAAATGCAGGTCAATTTTTGACCTGCAATTTTACACTTTAAAAAAAAAAAAAAAAAAACACAACACACTTTTTTTTTTTTTTTTACAAAAACATTTTTATTTAATAAAAAAATATATAATATTGTGGGTGGGAAAAAGGGACATGGGGATTTTCACCCGGGGGGATAGTGGCCACTTTAAACTGCGCATTTTGTAGGTATGACTGACCGGTCATACCTTTCATGCAGTCTCCATAAAAATTTAACCCTTTGTGGCCAATTGATCCTAAGAGAAAAATCAAAAATGGTGGGTTTTTTTACATTTTACATTTACATTTTTTTACATTTTTTACATTTTTTTACCTTTTTTTTTAATTTTTATAAAGTGAATTGTGGGTTATCCATATAAATTGGGTATCAAACGAAAGCCCTATTTATGCTTAAAAAAACAGTATATAATTTATGGGGGTGGAATAAAAGCCTAAGAGGGAAAACACTGTTGAACAAAGACATAGTCAAAAAGGTCAGAATTGCTCCGGTCCTTAAGGGAAAACGACCTCAGATTTTCCCGGTCCTTAAGGGGTTAAAAAGTTTATCATGAAGGAAGTGTGTTATGCAAACAGACATTACAGTAGACACATCATTATGTGTGTTATCCACTGTATTGCAGCCCATTGCATTGAATACATGTCTGGCACTAATTGGGGAAAAAAAATTAGAAGTAGATTTAAATGTAGGACTATTTCCCCCTGTGATCCAGGTTAATTTAAGAAAAATGAAATCTTTTTACTAACTGGCTTATTGAATTTTACATGCTTAGTGCTTTCAGGTCCAAGAAAAGCTGTGCAACGCATTGCAAAGCACTGCTTTATATATTTCTTCAGCAGTGAGTGTGCATGAGCATGTGCGTGAGGGTGTGTATGAGCGTGTGTATTAGCGTGAGCATGTGAGGTGTGTGAGTGAACGTGTGTGTGAGTGCATGAAAGCATGTGACTGAGTGTGTGTGTTAGAGTACGTGAGAGCGTGCGGTTGGGCATGTGTTTGAGTGTGAGAATGTGAGAGCATGTATGTTAGTGAGTGAGAGTGTGAATGAGAGTGTGTGTGTGAGCATGACAGCATGCATGAGCATGAGTAAGTGTGCGTGTTTTGCATTTAGTATATGTTTTGTTAACAGCATTTTGTGTATAGCATTTAATGCATAGCAATTTATTATTTGTGTTGTCTGTATTGTATGTATTGTGTTTGTGAGAATATGATTTGGTGTGTGTGTGTGTGTGTGTGTGTATGTGTGTGTGTGTGTGTGTGTGTGTGTGTGTGTGTGTGTGTGTGTGTGTGTGTGTGTGTGCGCATGTGTATATAGAAGGCCCTGCAATTCCTTATAGAGATTGTGTGTTGTGTATAAAAGGCCCTGCAATTCCTTATAGAGATTTTCACAGGAGTGGCTACGGGGTTTTTTCCCATCCTGACAACTCCTGTGAAAATCTCCTCCCCTTCATGAACGAACCTATGGGAGTGCCAGTATAAACGAGCTTTGAATAACTCATTCTAACTGCCACCCCTGGGTGTGTGTGCCAGACAAAAATGTTTGCATATGTGTATATGATGACAGCAATGCCTCCTGATGTCTGTATGAAAAACATATTATTTCAAAGTTGCAAAAACTTTTTTGAGTAGGAGTGTATCTAATTAGTCCCGTGTTTATATGCAGCTTGGGAAGCATTTATACATGTATCTGCAATGTATCTAAATTAAATAATACAGTAAACTGGTTCTCATTTGGAATGTTTCAGATTTGGAATCATGACAGTTAGCAGTACATCTCTATTATGTGTTGTGTTGGCTTAAAGGAGCTGTTAAAATTTTTATGAAAAATAGGGTACCCGCACTGTTGGAAGATTCTACATTCAAAATATATTATAGCTGAGGGGGGTGTTTTTATTCCTCCTCACATTAAGTTGAAATTTTTTATTAGTGCTACAAGTTGCTTGTTATTCTACCCCTTCCTTAGGAGAGCCATAGTCAAAGACTTAACCAATGTCATATATTGCATTACAAAAAAATGTTTACTTTTTTGGACTCTACTTAGTTCTGTTGCTATATATTGGGTAAAAAATTATATTTGCATGAAAAATGCCCTAGTACCCTTATTTTACTTAGCAAAAATGATATTCTAGAACTGGAGAGAGTACAGTGAAGAGCAACAAAATTAATTAAGGGAATGGAGGACTTGACGTATTAGGAACGACTAGGCAAACTCGATTTATTTATTGCTCGCAAGAAAAGGTGACTAAGAGGAGATCTTATTACAATGTATATGAGAGGTCAATACAAGGATCTCTATGAGCTATTCATTACAAGGCCTGATCAAATAACCAGGATACACCCCTTGAGATTAGAGGAAATGAGGTTTCAACTTCAGCAAAGGAAAGGACTAGTGTTGAGCGAGCGTGCTCGGCCGATGCTCGGATCGGCTCGAGCATCGCTCTGCTCGGCACATGGCGGTACTCGTCGAGTACCGCCATGTGCTCGCCCGCCATGTTCGGGTGGCGGGGATCTGTGCCGGAAGAGGCACAGATCTGAAGACGCTCCGCTGGACCACCAGGGACTGGAGGTACGGGGGCATTGCGGAGATGAAGGGGGCATTGCGGAGATGAAGGGGGACATTGTGGAAGAGGGGCATAGCGGAGATGAAGGGGGACATTGTGGAAGAGGGGCATAGAGTCTATGCCCCTCTTCCACAATGTCCCCCTTCATCTCCGCTATGCCCCTCTTCCACAATGTCCCCCTTCATCTCCTCTATGCCCCTCTTCCACAATGTCCCCCTTCATCTCCGCGGAGATGAAGGGGGACATTGCGGAGCTGAAGGGGGCATTCGGAGATGAAGGGGGCATAGCGGAGATGAAGGGGGGCATTGACCAGGCACCCTCCCCTCATCAGAGCAGGGGGTGCCTGGTATAATGCTCGTGTCGCCCCATTGGATTCAATGGGGCTCGGGTGCTCGGCCGAGCACTCGAGCCTCAGGGGGTGCTCGGTCAGAGCACCCGAGCACCCGAGCATCGGGGTGCTCGCTCAACACTAGAAAGGACTTTTATAGGAAGGTTTGTTAACTTATGGAATTCCTTGACCAAGGATGTGGTTATGGCAGATACAATGGATACTTTTAGAGGAATAGTAATGTTTCACAAAAGCAGCTGCTCTTCAGAGTATTTGGGCCATGGAGAGTGTTTCAATACTTTCAGAGTTGTAGTTCAAGAGTAATTGAATGATAAAGTGTCCCCCTCCCGCCCCTTTTACCTAGTGTAAGCCATCTCCCCTTGGATGTGGAATCTGGTCCTGGGACTGGACAGCTCACAGCAAGGGACAATGAAAGGGACAATCTTCTTACTGTGAGCCCCTGCCCCCTTGACAGGTTTTTCAGGCTTTTCCTTATGCTCAGTGAAGATTGTCCCTCTCCGTGTTCTATCCGGACAGTCTTGCTGCTCTGAGGTGAGCAGTGTTACATCAGTAAAAGGGGCAGGGGAGATACCTTATCATCCAATTACTCTTGAACTACAACTCTGACAGTATTGAAATAACACTGTCCATGGCCAAAATACTATGAAGATTAATTGAAGCTGCTTTTATTGTAAAACATTACTATGAGAATATTAGATATATTTTATTCAAAAGGGAAAATGCAGGGTTATACTGTGTATTAGTAGGCAAAACAGGAATGTCTGATAAAGACTAAGTTATTTGGCAGCAGGAAAGTTGTATAATCCTTATGTCTCTGGGTTATGAGGCAAAGGCTGAATTTGATGGACTTGTGTCTTTTTTCAACCTAATTTACTATGTTACTATGTAAAAGTAGATTGTAACCTTTTTATATACTTCTGCTTCTTTAATATTCAGTTATATTACTATACATTTTTCCTTTTAGGATCTGAAGAAGAAAGACTTGTGTATTTGAAGGCTCGTAAAAAGCTGCTGAAAATGGGAATACTTAAGGAAGAAAATGATGGAGGGCGAGTTATTGGAAAAAAACGTCGTAAAAGAAAGAGAGACCGTGAATCAGAATCGGTGGATTACAGTGAGGAGCCAACCAAGTTGGACGTCACAGGGAAGTTTGAACTGGATACATCCCCTAAGCTTGGAGAAGATATAAATCTAGTTCTCATTTTTAAAAATTCTGGCAAAAAAAATGAAACATTAAAAGTGAAGTTAAGTTCGTCTTCCATCGAGTATACTGGGAGACCAATGACTGAAATTTTTACAGACAAATCATCATTAAGTCTAAGTCCCATGGAAGGTAAACACTAGTACATCTATATATTTATAGTCATATAAATGATTGCATCTAAAACTGTGTTCTGTAGAAACCTAGGGTCCCTGAAGAAGGTTATGAATCAATTCTTTGGGGCTTGGTTCTGTCAAATATTTATTAACTTAATACTGCCAACAGAAACAGACATGATTCTTTGCTGCCCAAGTGTAGAACCTCAAACTTATACCACTGAAGTATTCTTAGGCAGGAGAACTTCCATGGGAGGAGATTGGGCTCTTGGAGTCCTACAACAAAGAATCATGTCCATATTCAGTACTAATTAATTCAGAGTTCTTTTTCAACTTAACCCTTTGAGTGCAAGAGGGGTACGCAACGCATTGAAAAGCAATGCTTTGCGTACCCCTCTGGCAATCAAAGGGTTATCGACCACATCAAATGTCATGTGGCCAGTGGCGTAACAACAGGGGTCACACCTGCACTCGGCCCACCACTCCATGGGCCCACCCACCCCCTGTGACCCCACTGCCCAGCAGCTGAGAAAGCACAGAAGAAAGCACAGACCTCTAGCAAATGAGGCTCTCTCTTTGGCACTGTAGTAGTAATGACATCATCTCCCAGCGCTCCGCATTACTGAAGAAAGGACATTGTGGGAGTTCCATCTAAAGAGGTCTGTGGCGAAGGAGGCATAGACCTCTCCTGCCATGCTGCTGGACCACCAGGGAGGTAGGAGATAGGCACGGGTAGTGTCAGTGGAGGCAATGTGGCAGCAATTGGGGGCAATGTGGAGCAATTGGGGCAATATAGAGGTAATGTTGAGGCAATTGTGGCAATTGGGGGCAATGTGGAGGCAATTGGGGCAATGTGAAGGCAATTGTGGCAATGTGGAGGCAATTGTGGCAATTGGGGGAAATTTGAGGCAATTGGGGCAATGTGGAAGCAATTGGGGGCAATATGGAGGCAATTGTGGCAATTGGGGGCAATGTGGAAGCAATTGGCGGAAATGCGGAGGCAATTGTGGCGATTGGGAGCAATGGGGGGGGCAATGTAGTCCGGGGGGGCCCCATGGCAATTTTTGCACCAGGGCCCTGTGGCTTCTATTTACGCCTCTGCATGTAGCAAATAATATGTCATTTTTTCAGGATAAAATTAGCTTAATTTTGTTACCATATGAAAATGTTTAGAATCAATTTTTATTGATAAATATGTATAACTATACAATGTGACAGCCAGCTTGAGTCTCTCTGATGTCGACTGAGAGTAGTGTCACTGCTGAGTACGCTCCCAGCCGATTTAACCCTCCGGCACTCAAAGGGTTAAATGCATTTGGCTGTATGCAAGCAGCCTTGAGCATGAAGGCACAAAGAAGCTGCTTACATACAGCCTAATGGACATTAACGTGTTAACCCTCTGAGTACTAGGGAGATATCCAGTGCATTGCAACACAATGCGTTGAATGCCTTTCTGGCACTCAAAGTGTTAAAGATTAACTTTCGAGAACCAGTCCACTCCCAAATGATTTACATTAGACGAGTTATTATTGCATGTGTTGCTTTAAAAGGATATTAATGCTGAAATTTTGTAGGGTTTATCTCCCTGAGTAAAACAAAGGTACTCCACTGCTGAGATGTGTTTTATTCAAAATGTATTACAGTTCATACTTGAATTTGTTACATGCAATATCACAGTGGTCTGAAATTGCACAGTGGAGATGATGATACACCATCCTATGAAGATTTATGGCCAACGGACCACAGCTGTCCATAGGATGGTGTAGCAACAGCGCCCCATTAGAATTTCAGGCCACTGAGAGAATGCACCTAAAAAAATTCAAGTTTGAGCTGTAATAATTTTTGAATAAAACACCTTTCATCAGTGGGAGTATTCTTGTTTTAGTCGGAGGGATAAACCCTACAACATCTATATATATATATCAAAGTCATAAAAAAGGAGTAAGCAAGAATTTTTATAAACTTTTAGTTGAAAGATGTCAACGTTTCAATGTGTAAACCACATTTTCATCAGGACCAAACTATATATATAGTTTTTTTTCTTTTTTTTTTACACTTTAAGTATTCCTATCCCTTTAAAACACAGTATTAATAATACTATATGATCACACGCAATTTCTGTGCCAAACAACAATGGATGTACTTAAAGGGATAGTAATACTTTGTTTTTATTGTATTTTGTAGGCATTAAAAAAACATGAAGAACGATATAAGTCTTATCTCTCAAACCTTTATGGTTTGAGAGATATTCACAAGCAAAGTTTTCCCTCCCGCCCCTTTTACCTAGTGTAAGCCATCTCTTCTCAGATGTGGAATGCAGTCCATAGACCAGACAGATAACAGCAGGGGACAATCATCTTCCTGTGAGAACAATGAAAGCCCTGCCTCCCCTTGACAAGTTTTTCAGTTTTTTTCCTTATCTTAATTGAAGATTGTCCCCCTCTGCAATCTACCTGGGCACCTTCCTTCTGATCTGGCTGAACAGTGTTACATCAGTAAAAGTGGCGGAAGGGGGATACTTTGTCATTTAAATACTCTTGAACTACAACTCTGACAGAATTGAAATAACACTCTCCAAAGTCCAAATACTATGATGATTAATTAGAGCTGCTTTTATTATGAAACATTACTATCCCTTTAAGGTGGAGTCATGTGAGGAATGTGGGTGGGGCTACTGCCAGATTTAAGAGCACCTTAGGTTCCTTTTACATGGGTAAATAAAATAAATATCCAGGCCTGAGAGCATGACCTTGAACTGCTCTTTTGCTGTCTCCCTGCCAGCAATGTGATCACTTCCCCATTTCTGCCTGAACAACACGCAACTGTCATATTTCCAAAACCACAGAATTCTTTTATATAAAAAGAGGATGAGGAAACCGTAACAGACCATAAAAGAAATTATAACAGTAACAGTAATATGTGTCAATCAGAACTTTTTCATGTTGAGTATTCTGATGAGTAATAGCCAATTTCTCTTTTAACAGCTTTAGTGCTAGTCAAAATTCCAGTTCCTTATGAAGCAAAAGCTAAAGGAAAAGAAATGCTTTATATGAATCCTAACATGTATATCTTGTTTCTTTCCTAACCACTAGTGTTGAGCGAGCACCCCGATGCTCGGGTGCTCGGGTGCTCTGACCGAGCACCCCCTGAGGCTTGAGTGCTCGGCCGAGCACCCGAGCCCCATTGCATAGAATGGGGCGACACGAGCATTACACCAGGCACCCCCTGCTCTGATGAGGGGAGGGTGCCTGGTCAATGCCCCCCTTCATCTCCGCTATGCCCCCTTCATCTCCAAATTCCCCCATTCATCTCCGCAATGTCCCCCTTCATCTCCGCTATGCCCCCTTCATCTCCGCTATGCCCGTCTTCCACAATGTCCCCCTTCATCTCCGCTATGCCCCTCTTCCACAATGTGCCCCTTCATCTCCGCTATGCCCCTCTTCCACAATGTCCCCCTTCATCTCCGCAATGCCCCCGTACCTCCAGTCCCTGGTGGTCCAGCGGAGCGTCTTCGGATCTGTGCCTCTTCCGGCACAGATCCCCGCCACCCGAACATGGCGGGTGAGCACATGGCGGTACTCGACGAGTACCGCCATGTGCCGAGCAGAGCGATGCTCGAGCCGATCCGAGCATCGGCCGAGCACGCTCGCTCAACACTACTAACCACACATGTATGTAACTGTTGTACACCATTGATAGTTTTTGTGTATGCTTCTGTGTATGTAATTCAGGAAATGTTGGCTCTTCCTCCTGGGCATGCCTCCTTTTCATTGATATATCTATGTTTACATTAAGCATTACGAACTGCACCAGAAGGGACATAAAAATGACCATTGATTTAAATGGGGTTATAAATCCCTTGAGCGATAGAGAAGTGTTCAGCACACAGGGCCATATGTTCAAAGAAGTAGCGAAATAGCTTTTGTCCTTTGTAACAACTTTTCAAAGTAGAGTGTCATTGGAAATATGTCGTTTGTCTGACTGAAACTGTCGTATGTAAAGACAAAAAATGTCTTAACTAATGACAAAAATGTCTTAACTAAAGATAAAAATGTCTTAACTAAAGACAAAAATTCTCACATTCAGAACTTCAAATTCCCTACACTTTTTTCTTAACGTACAAATTTTGTCTTTTGAAAGACATTTTTTGTCGTTAGTTGCAACAAATTTTCTTTTCCTCTATACCGCACTGGAGAATAGTTTAGCCACGCCCTAGCCCCTCCCCTTTGCCCGAAAATTCTAGAGTTGTGTTGTACACAACGGACATTACTTGTTTTTTTGTCATATACTCTATAGAAAATATGTAGTTCGTGCATACAATGACTTATTTTTGTCATGCATACAACATTTTTTTGTCGTTATCCCTTTGAACATATGGCCCATAATGAAGCAATGCATAGGATATATCTTTATCTTTAGCATTCGGCGCTTTAAAAGCCCCATTTAAACCATGGGAATTTCTTTCTTCCCCTATGGAGCAGTTATGCTGAAATAGACCATATTTTTAAATGATATCCAGATGCCCAAATCACAATTTTAAGTATCTGAAATTCTGAGATATTAAGCATAGAATCGAGCATACATTTATTCACTTTTACAGTAAAACATATTCCCATACACATATCGGCCAGCCAGTATGAGGAGGAGTTGACTACCGACGGTCTAATTGAAGTGGCTGCTCTGTGTGAACTGAAAAACAAGAAGAAGATGTTGGTTCGTACCGTCATTACTTTGGAAAGACCTCCTATTGAAATCAAGGTAAATCCAGCTACATCTTTCAAACTACTTGAACAGCTTGTTTACTATGCTTGCTCAAAAACAAGATGAGTTTTTTCAGGCATGTTATCCTGAAGAAGTGACCTCTCCTTATTTTCAGAGTTACTCTTTATTCGTGCTGCCCCCTGAATAGGATGAAAATCCGGTGGGCAGCCTGGTAGGTCACCCTCTCCCTGCTACCTCTGCACCAAAGTGATAGAAAGTTCAAGCTTTCTGGAGATTGGTCTTGCAGGCAACATGCTTAAATTTGTTGGCCACCTCCACTCTGACATCACGCATCACAGAAAGGCCCTCCCAGGACCTTTCCATCCACAGTAAAAGGAAGTGTTCTGGAAGGACTGTTCTATCTCATTGATAGAAATGTTCTGAAAAGGTCTGTGTTGAACAACAGCAACAGCACCACTGTAAATTTTCAGGCCACTGTGATATTGCACCTAAAAAAATTCAAGTTTGAGCTGTTATAATTTTTTAATAAAATATCTCTCAGTAGTGGGGGTACCCTTGTTTTACTCAGGGGGTAATCCCTACAACATAGACATAAAGGAGACATAAACACTACAACATATATTTTTTTACATCTTAAGTATTACTAAATGATAGTACATTGGTGTCATCATCTTAAAATTGCTAAACAATTGCTGAACAGTTGCTGACGTCTTGGCAACTTAAACTTCCCAATATTTTATAGATAATATATCAATCACACACTCACTATTATCCTGGTTTGTCTTATGGTCACTTGTAAATTCACAGGTCATTCAACAGCTTTTGTTCTCATGTTGCTTGTCATCACAGAGGTGTGAAAATTGCTTGTTAATTGATTGGTCAATCTAGTCATCTTAATACCACCATGTATTGCAACTGTAACTTCAGTAGTATGTGGCCATTTGTTTATTAGCTTACCTGCTGGGGTATCTCTTTAATGAAGTATACCGGCATCATATGGCTTGTAGTGGGGGGTGGGTCAGACCTACATAAAGAGGCTGCTGTAGTATTCAGTCCTCTTGGTTCTTCATCTGCCTACTTCAAACCTTTCCTATTTAACTACTAACAACCCTTGACATGCCAGGACCATCACGCCAGTTACGGCACTTAAGTACCAGTGACGGTCCTGGCACGTCATGGTATTATGGGGTCACCGTGTGGCTGCACACCTCTCGGCAAACCAAGAACCCATTGGGCAGAAAAAAAACACCCTGTGTTCCTTAACGGCCGCCCATGTGCCAGATTGGGCAGATGTTAAGGGGTTAAAAGCAAGTCAGTCTTACCAAGAAAGTATTAGATTTTTGAGTGGTGGGTTGGCTGATTTTAATTAGTGTTTTATTAGGTATTAATTGACTACTGTTGGCGCATTTCCACAAAAGAGTTTTATCAAGTCTAATTTTATTTTTAATTTTTTATTTTAGTTATTATTTATAAATGTACTTGTGTAAAATCCTGTGTACACGGGCCAAGCAATGCATTGCGTACCCCTCTGGCACTCAAAGGGTTAAGAGGCCTATCCTGCTCTGCATCCTGCTGCCGACGCATCATGCACTGTAGAGACTGCCCGAAAGCACAGAATGCTCCCAGCACAGAACTCCCAGAATTTTGTGCTCCCAGCATTACGTGCTCCCAGCATTCTGTGCATTTGGCAGTCTCTACTGAGCATGACGGCTTCTGACAAACATCCTAGCAAATCATTATATAGGATTGGACAGGAGAAATCAAGGTACCTGGTAAGAGAGCTTAGACATACTTTGGCCAAAGTATGCTGCAAAATCCTCATTTGTTTGAAATTAACACACATAGGTATAAAACATGCACTACACAGGTTTTATAATTTCTGGGAGATCTATACAGATTAATGCAGGGATGCTTTTTCTTTTATTCCTTAGGCAAGACACCTTAGGTGCCCTTAGCCCCACCCATGTCTATAAATGCATTTCTCACATGATGCCAGATTCATAAACAGCTTTTTAGAACAGAACATACCTCTTGTTTCTATCACATTAGCGCAAAACAATGAACTCCCTCCAGGCTAGAGAGATCAGCAAACACATTTCCTCCAGTGATTAAAGGGATAGTAATGTTTCAAAATAAATACCTCTTGTTTCTATCACATTAGCGCAAAACAATGAACTCCTTCCAGGCTAGAGGTATCTGCAAACACATTTCCTCCAGTGATTAAAGGGATAGTAATGTTTCAAAATAAATGCAGCTCCAATCATTCTTTATAGTTTTTGGGCCATGTAGAGCAGTATTATCATTCTCTACAATGTTTAATTCAAGAGTAATTGAATGATAAAGTACCCCCTCCCTCCCTTTTTACCTGCTCTAAGCCACCTGCCCTCAGATGTGCAATCTGGTCACTTGACCAGACAGCTCGCAGCAAGGGACAATCTTCTGGCTGTGAGAATAAGGAAAACCCTGCCCCCTTGAAGGAGGAGGTCAGGTTTTTCCTTATGCTAACAGAAGTTTGTCCCTTGATGCGATCCATTGTATGGTCTTGTTGTGCAGCTTTACATAGCTAAAGGGGGCGGGAGGGAGACACTTTATTATTCAATTACTCTGGAACTACACATCGTAGAGAATGATAATAATGCTCTACATGGCCCATGGCCACCCTTAACCAGAAAGTCTGTATATGTCAAAATAAATGTTTAGTGGCTTAGCGTAGGGTAAGGCTGATGCTGTGAAAAAAGATGCATTTCACCTATTTAATTATCTTGGGTTTTCTTTCTGAAGGTTCACACTACGGCCATCGTGAATGAACCATGTGAAATAGAGGTCACGTTCACAAATCCTCTCTCGGACTGGCTAAATGATGGTGTCCTGATGTTTGCAGGAAGTGGCCTGATCAGGAGGCAAATCAAGAAAAAGTAAGTGAGAAGAATGAATGAATGAATATGAAGGCAGGTTTCTGTACCTGGACCAGTAAGACATCTGGGGTGCGATTCACTAAGCAGTGATAAAGAGGTGATAAAGTGGAGACGACTTCTCTAGTTTATTACTTCTAAAGTTCCTATGTTACTCTACGTAGCCTATTCACTAAGAGCTCCAAAGTTGGAGAAATCTTAGTGCATTGACTCCATAGAATAACATAGGAATTGGAGAAGTTATATCACTGGAGAACTCATTTCCACTTTATCACCTCTATGACGGTACCAGCGGACAACCAGCCTTGGTGTCCCCTTCAATGGTCACTTCTTCCGCTATGAGCCAGATGGACATCCAACAGCATACCGCAATATACCCAAATCACCAGGCAAAACTAGTGTCAGGGTACCAAGAGCACACTCTGCATACAGCAAGCTTTACCCCAAGCATCAGACAACACCAGTGTCTTGGGGTTAGAATAACAACTGACTTTATTGGATCAAACCACACATATCTATACACAAAACTTGCATTGAAATATATGGGCCAACCAGATACAATAGGTGAGTCACAAGGATAATATAATCACAACATTCAAGACAAAGGACCAACAGCAAATGGTCCAAGCAATTACAATAACACAGGCATGATTGCATTACTACACAAAAGGCTAGCAACAAATGGTACAACACAATACAAAGGACCAGACGAGATTAAGTTAACACACCACAGGGGGTCTCAATACAGTTCACAAACCTACAATGACTGGAGTGGCTACAATACACACAGAGCTTGGGTGAGGGTGAACAATGAAACAAAAGGCTTGAGGGACTGCAATAAACATTTGCAGTATCCTTGGCCAAACTCAAGTACTTAACCCCTAACGGCCCAGTCCCCTGAAAGCAGGCTATTATTTTTAGTCCTTTTGCCATAGCTGTCCACCAATATAACGTCCAAAAGTACGCCTAGTCAGGGGTTGTTTTAGGAGTGACAGAAATGTCCACAGTTCCTTGGTGTTCCTGGGTTAGCAGGCTCAGTGAATGTCAGTCTGTTTGGGGAAAACGTAGGTTTTTTTTCTGCCAGCATAATGGTCCTCAGTAGTGTTGAGCGAGCATGCTCAGCCGATGCTCGGATCGGCTCGAGCATCGCTCTGCTCGGCACATGGCGGTACTCGTACGAGTACCGCATGTGCTCGCCCGCCATGTTCGGGTCTCCTCCCCGCACGTTTTGCGGCTGCTGCGCAGCCAATAAACGTGCAGGGAGGCTCTGACATCGGTGTAATGCCAGCAGCCATGTTGGCTGCTGGCATTACACTGATTGGCTGGCCAGAACCCGTGGTCAGGTGCTGTATAGCACCTGACCATCGAGTTCGGCTCAGTCTGAGCCAGGGAGAGCTGAGGATAGGAAGGGAAAGGCAGTGTAGGGAGGAAAAAAACAAAAATTGTGAAAAAAAAGAACCAAAAGTCCTTTTTAGGACTACTGTGTGTGGGGGCAGCAGGTTATTTTGTGTGGGGGGAAAAAAAAAAAAAATATATATATATATTCTGTTTAGTGTGCAAAGTTGCAGATTAGAGCACATTCTGTTTAGTGTGCACAGTTGCAGATTAGAGCACATTCTGTTTAGTGTGCAAAGTTGCAGATTAGAGCACATTCCGTTTAGTGTGCAAAGTTGCAGATTAGAGCACATTCTGTTAAGTCTTCAAACTAAAATATCAAAGTCACGTATTCCATTCAGTGTGCGTCGCCGCAGTTTAGCAGCACATTCTGAGTACTGTGCAGAGTTGCAGAATAGGAAGAAATACTGTTAAGTCTTCAAACTAAAATATCAAAGTCACATATTCCATTCAGTGTGCTTCGCCGCAGTTTAGCAGCACATTCTGTGTACTGTGCAGAGTTGCAGAATAGGAAGAAATACTGTTAAGTCTTCAAACTCAAATATCAAAGTCACATATTCCATTCAGTGTGCTTCGCCGCAGTTTAGCAGCACATTCTGTGTACTGTGCAGAGTTGCAGAATAGGAAGAAATACTGTTAAGTCTTCAAACTAAAATATCAAAGTCACATATTCCATTCAGTGTGCTTCGCCGCAGTGTAGCAGCACATTCTGTGTACTGTGCAGAGTTGCAGAATAGGAAGAAATACTGTTAAGTCTTCAAACTAAAATATCAAAGTCACATATTCCATTCAGTGTGCTTCGCCGCAGTTTAGCAGCACATTCTGTGTACTGTGCAGAGTTGCAGAATAGGAAGAAATACTGTTAAGTCTTCAAACTCAAATATCAAAGTCACATATTCCATTCAGTGTGCTTCGCCGCAGTGTAGCAGCACATTCTGTGTACTGTGCAGAGTTGCAGAATAGGAAGAAATACTGTTAAGTCTTCAAACTAAAATATCAAAGTCACATATTCCATTCAGTGTCTTTCACCGCCGTTTAACAGCCTATTCTGTGTACTCTGCAGAGTTGCAGAATTATAAGAAATACTGTTAAGTTTTCAAACTCAAATATTAAAGTCACATATTCCATTCAGTGTCTTTCACCGCCGTTTAACAGCCTATTCTGTGTACTCTGTACAGTTCCAGAATTATAAGAAATACTGTTAAGTTTTCAAACTCAAATATTAAAGTCACATATTCCATTCAGTGTCTTTCACCGCCGTTTAACAGCCTATTCTGTGTACTCTGTACAGTTCCAGAATTATAAGAAATACTGTTAATTTTTCAAACTCAAATATTAAAGTCACATATTCCATTCAGTGTCTTTCACCGCCGTTTAACAGCCTATTCTGTGTACTCTGTACAGTTCCAGAATTATAAGAAATACTGTTAAGTTTTCAAACTCAAATATTAAAGTCACATATTCCATTCAGTGTGTTTCAACGCCGTTTAACAGCCTATTCTGTGTACTCTGCAGAGTTGCAGAATTATAAGAAATACTGTTAAGTTTTCAAACTCAAATATTAAAGTCACATATTCCATTCAGTGTCTTTCACCGCCGTTTAACAGCCTATTCTGTGTACTCTGTACAGTTCCAGAATTATAAGAAATACTGTTAAGTTTTCAAACTCAAATATTAAAGTCACATATTCCATTCAGTGTGTTTCAACGCCGTTTAACAGCCTATTCTGTGTACTCTGCAGAGTTGCAGAATAGTAAGAAATACTGTTAAGTTTTCAAACTCAAATATTAAAGTCACATATTCCATTCAGTGTGTGTCACCGCAGTTTAGCAGCCTATTCTGTGTACTCTGCAGAGTTGCAGAATAGTAAGAAATACTGTTAATTTTTCAAACTCAAATATTAAAGTCACTTATTCCATTCAGTGTGTGTCACCGCAGTTTAGCAGCCTATTCTGTGTACTCTGCAGAGTTGCAGAATAGTAAGAAATACTGTTAAGTTTTCAAACTCATATATATTAAAGTCATATATATCGTGTAAGATGAAGAAGGCGGGTAAAAAGGGACGGGGAAGTGGACGTGATCCTGAAAGTTCAGGGCGCGGGTCAGGACGCGGAGAAACTGTGCCTGGTGCCAGAGCACAAGAAAGAAAGACATCCACCATACCTAGCTTCATGTCTGATTTCACAGGGCGTCGCAGGACATCACTCTCGAGGTCCGACCAGTGCGAACAGGTGGTCGGTTGGATGACAGCTGATACTGCTTCCAGTCGGTTAAGCACCACCCTGTCTTCCACCAAGTCCACTCTCAGTAGCCAAGAGTCTGGTCAACATAATCCTCACTCTGATCATCCTTCCTCCCACCATACACGGTCTGGTCAAAGAAGTGATCCCACACTGGGATATAGTGATGAGCTCGTCTCATCACCAATCCTTCATTTGACCCTCTCTCCAAGCACGCTTGCAGAGGAACATGACATCTTGTGCCCTGATTCACAACCTCTAGAGGCTACCCAATCACAAGAAGATGACAGATGTGAACGGCATTTAAGGTCAAAGGAAGTAGTGGATGATGATGATGATGATGATGAGACACAGTTGCCATTAAATCAACCACTATTTCCGTCTCAAGACCTTGTTGAGGAGAATGTTATACAGTTGTCAATGACTGAGTATGTGGTGGGATCAAGACTTGAGGAGGATGATCAGAGTGAGGAAGTGGAGGAGGACTTGGTGGACGATGAGGTGACTGACCCCACCTGGGAAGGTGTAGAGCCGAGCGATGACAGCAGTCCTGAGGGTGAGCCATCTGCAGCACCGCAACAGGCTGGAAGAGGCAGTGGTGTGGCTACAGAAAGAAGGCGGACCGCACCAAACCGGCCCGCAAATGTTCCACGGAGCACCCCCTTGCGTAAATCTACCTTGCCAAGGGGTAGGTGTTCCGCGGTATGGCGTTTTTTTAAGGAAAGTGCGGACGACAAAAGAATTGTAGTTTGCAACCTGTGCCACACCAGAATGAGCCGAGGCATGAACACTAGAAACCTCACCACCACCAGCATGATCCGACACATGGCATCCAAGCACCGTAGTAAGTGGGAGGAACGCCTGGATCGCCCATCTGTGTCTGCAGGCCACACCACTGCCTCCTCTTCCCCTGTTTTCGGTGCCGGCCAATCGCCTGTCGAAGGCGCAGGCCCGCATACCTCCCGCCCTGCACCTGTACCATCTGAAGCACCATCAGCGACCACATCCACTTCCCTGTCCCAGCACAGCGTCCAAATGTCGTTACCCCAGGCATTTGAGCGCAAGAGAAAGTACCCAGCCACCCACCCACAGGCCATAGCACTAACCTCACACCTTTCAAAATTACTGGCCATCGAAATGCTGCCATTTAGGCTTGTGGACACTGAGTCCTTCCGCAGCCTGATGGCAGCAGCTGTCCCTCGGTACGCGGTCCCCAGCCGCCACTACTTTTCCCGGTGTGCCATCCCCGCATTACACCACCATGTGTCCCGTAACATCACCCGTGCCCTGACCAACGCAGTTACTGGGAAGGTCCACTTAACGACTGACACATGGACAAGTGCTTGTGGCCAGGGACGCTACATTTCCCTGACGGCACACTGGGTGAATGTCGTGGAGGCTGGGAGCGACTCGGACCCTGGGATGGCACGGGTGCTACCCACGCCGAGGATTGCGGGCCCTACCTCCATCAGGGTTTCCACCAGCACCTACGTTATTGGCTCCTCCTCCTCCGTTTCCACCTCCGAATTCTCTACACACACCGCCACTCCCCCATCAGCCAGTAGCTGGAAGCAGTGTAGCACTGCAGTGGGGAAGCGTCAACAGGCCGTGCTGAAGCTGATCTGCCTTGGGGACAAACAGCATACGGCCTCAGAGCTGTTGCAGGGGATTAGTCACCAGACCGAGCAGTGGCTCTCGCCACTCAACCTGCAACCAGGCATGGTTGTGTGTGATAATGGCCGTAACTTGGTGGCGGCTTTGGAGCTCGGCAAGCTCACACACGTACCATGCCTAGCGCATGTATTTAATTTAGTGGTGCAGCGATTTCTAAAAACCTACCCCAATGTGCATGATCTCTTGACCAAGGTGCGCCGCGTGTGTGCACATTTCCGTAAGTCATCTACAGCTTCGGCCGGCCTGTTGAAGCTGCAGCAGCGCTTACAATTGCCAGCTCACCGGCTGCTGTGTGACGTGAGCACGCGCTGGAACTCCACCTTCCACATGTTGGCCCGGCTTTGTGAGCAGCAGAGGGCAGTAGTGGAGTACCAGCTGTTACACGGTCGTCGCCTCTCCGTTCAACTTCCTGTAATCAGAAGTGAGGAGTGGGAATGGATGTCAGACCTCTGCGAGGTTTTACGCAATTTTGAGGAATCGACACAGATGGTGAGCGGCGATAACGCTATTATCAGTGTAACCATCCCACTTCTGTGTCTACTGAAACGCTCGCTGCTCACAATTAAAACCGACGCTTTGCATGTGGAAGAGGTGGAAATGGGGGAGGAAGAGCTTACACAAGGTGATAGCCAGAGCACCCTCACTTCGTCTTCTCAGCGACAATTGGAGGAGGCGGAGGAGGAGGAGGAGGAGGAGGAGGAAGACACGGTTGCCTCCGCT
Organism: Rhinophrynus dorsalis; assembly: GCA_037306005.1. Taxonomy (NCBI): domain Eukaryota; kingdom Metazoa; phylum Chordata; class Amphibia; order Anura; family Rhinophrynidae; genus Rhinophrynus; species Rhinophrynus dorsalis. The sequence continues at coordinate 43,600,301 of CM074727.1, forward strand.
ACAGAGGGTAGCCATGGAACTTTAGTTCCATCTCTTCAGCGTGGGTGGGCAGAAGAGGAGGAAGAGGATGAGGATATTGAGAGTCAGCCTCCTGGTGAGGACAGCGAAATCTTGACTGTTGGTACTCTGGCACACATGGCTGACTTTATGTTAGGCTGCCTTTCCCGTGACCCACGCGTTGTACGCATTTTAGACAACACGGATTACTGGGTGTTCACCCTTCTGGACCCCCGCTACAAAGAGAATTTCTCATCTCTCATTCCTCCGGTGGAGAGGACAAGCAAAATGGTGCAATACCAGAAGGTTCTTGTTGAAAAATTGCTCCAAAATTTTCCATCTGACAACGCTGGCGGCAGAGTACGTGCTACCTTGGCCAACCGAGAAGGGGAGAAAAGGGGAGCACACAGCAGTTCCGACAAAGGCAGGGCAACACTCTCCAAGGCGTGGGACACCTTCATGACACCCCGCCAGCACCCTCACCCTGATGCGCAGCCTAGTGTCACAAGGAGGGAAAAGTTTTGGAAGATGGTGAAGGAGTACGTAGCAGACCGTGTCAGCGTCCTCAATGATCCCTCTGTGCCTTACAACTACTGGGTGTCCAAGCTGGACACGTGGTATGAACTGGCACTCTACGCCTTGGAGGTGCTGGCCTGCCCTGCCGCCAGCGTTCTGTCTGAGCGGGTATTTAGTGCTGCTGGTGGCATCATAACAGATAAGCGTATCCGCCTTTCCACCGACAATGCTGATAGGTTGACACTTATAAAAATGAACAAGGCCTGGATTTCCCCTGACTTCTCCACTCCACTGGAGGAAAGCCCCGGGGGAACATAAACTCACTTTATATATGTTATTTAAAATGATGGGAATACTCTGTATTCCCATTCACCCCTTCCACCCCAAAAACGGGTATATGGTTGACTCTTAATGTTCTCATCCTCCTCCTCCTCTTCCATATGCCCTGGGATATAATTTTTATATAGGGCCAGCTCACCAGCGTGCCCTGGGATATAATTTTTATATAGGGCCAGCTCACCAGCGGGCCCTGTGATATAATTTTTATATAGGGCCAGCTCACCAGCGGGCCCTGTTTGCCAATTTTTATATAGGTCAGCTCACCAGCGGGCCTTCTCATATAATGTTTTATTGGGTCAGCTCTCTAGCGGGCCCTCTCATATAATGTTTTATAGCGTCAGCTCACTAGCGGGCCTTCGCATATAATGTTTAGGATGGTCAGCTCTGCAGCAGACCCTCACCCATAATGTTTTAGATGGTCAGCTCAGCGCACGTTTCCCTCTTAATCATGGCCTCAGTTCTGAAAATCAAGGAAATTTTTGGGAGAATTTGCCTCTGCGCACGTTTCCCTCTTAATCATGGCCTCAGTTCTGAAAATCAAGGAAATTTTTGGGAGAATTTGCCTCTGCGCACGTTTCCCTCTTAATCATGGCCTCAGTTCTGAAAATCAAGGAAATTTTTGGGAGAATTTGCCTCTGCGCACGTTTCCCTCTTAATCATGGCCTCAGTTCTGAAAATCAAGGAAATTTTTGGGATAATTTGCCTCTGCGCACGTTTCCCTCTTAATCATGGCCTCAGTTCTGAAAATCAAGGAAATTTTTGGGAGAATTTGCCTCTGCGCACGTTTCCCTCTTAATCATGGCCTCAGTTCTGAAAATCAAGGAAATTTTTGGGATAATTTGCCTCTGCGCACGTTTCCCTCTTAATCATGGCCTCACTTCAGAAAATCGATGAAATTTTTGGGAGAATTTGCAGATGATATACAAGTAAATTTACAGCAAATACTGTTTGGTAACAATTTTTCGCCTAAAGTCGTTTTTATTTTCCTTTTTGTGTGTTTTACGGTCAGTCTGTAAAAATGGCGTACTACGGGCGAAAGATCGTTCCCAGCAGCGATGTTGGAGTCCAAGGTGCATCCAGACATCCTCCCTATGCTGTCCCTGAACCATTTCTGTAGTGTTTCCATCTTTTTCTGCCCTTTTCCTATGGACCAGGCACCCTCCCCTCATCAGAGCAGGGGGTGCCTGGTGTAATGCTCGAGTCCTCCCATTGACTTCAATGGGGCTCGGGTGCTCGGCCGAGCACTCGAGCCTCAGGGGGTGCTCGGTCAGAGCACCCGAACATCCGAGCATTGGGGTGCTCGCTCATCACTAGTCCTCAGTAGTTGGTGAAGCATGGTGCTCACCAGATCAATAATCCAGAGTTGCCAAAAACAGGGAATTGGTCCGGTTCCTGTGACAACCTCTTTATTACCACTTAGTGAATCTTCTCCCTCATGTATGTAAAGAAGTCAATTCCCCATGACTCATATAAGAAGTAAAGAAAGTAACAGGAAAATGAAGGCAAGACTGAGCAATTCTAAAAGGAAATTCTTTATCCATTATAACCATAGCTGGGAATCTGCTGGATTTCACCCGGAGACTCCGGATTTAGAGCAGTCTCTCCGGGTGAAACCTTAAATTCTCCAGGTACGTACAGTATGTGCGCATTTGCTGCTCCTGCCTGTGCACATTTCATAATTTACATCAATTTCATCAGAGCCCTGCTCTGACACCGCGGTCAACTTGTGACCTGTGTCACGTGATCTTGATGCTGCATGTCTGGTGTCAGGGCAAGAGGAGAGCGGAGGACCTGCACTGGCCTGGTCACCAGTGTTGTTAGTAAACTCTTTTTGCTTCATTCTTTCACGGTGGTGTGATAGATGGGAGTGAAGTTAAATGCTGCTTTAACCCAGTGAGTGCCAGAGCGTTGCGTTCTCCTCTGGCACTCAAAGGGTTATATGTGGTACTTTTTTTTTTTTTTTTGAACCTCCGGGTGATCTATTACTAAAGGTTTCCAAGTATGATTATAACTGATATATCCAATGTTGGCCTTTGATGAGGAGAATACCAGAAAAATGTTAACAATATAGAATAGTCTATTGATGGTTACATAATTAAGCACACAAGGCCATTTTTACAAAACAATCATGGAGAAATTCTGGATCAAACCATCTGCACAATAGGGAACATATACAAAAAATGCAATGTTTTGGAGACTGATTTAGCATCCAAGGAATTAAAAGCCTCATTTAACCCTTTGGGTACCAGAGAGTTATCCAATGTGTTGCATTGAAATGCATTAGATACCTTTCTGGCACTCAAACAGTTAAAGCAATTAGGATTTTTATTTGTTTCACAAATTGATTTGCCCCAGAATTGCTCAACTTTTGCCATTAAGCATATGCCTATTTGCAGCGTAAGTATGGGACATCAGCGACCCAGTATGGAAATTGTAATGTTCTATTGTGGTCACTAGCAGGTGCTGTTCCTATCACAAGCACTGGAGGGTCACTGTCAATGACTCAGGCTTTCACTGCATTAATATAGATTGCGCTTTTGAACACCAGAGGAGAGATGCATTAAGGTCAGGTGTGATAAAGATGTGAAACAGAGGTGATAACTTATCCTGAGTGATCCATTCTCCAATTCATATGTTATTCTGTGGAGCCCATGCACTAAGATTTTTCAAGTTGGAATGATGTTAGCATACAGGCACCATAGAATAAATTAGAGATTGGAGAATATATAGAATATATCTCACTGGAGACATAATTTCCACTTTATCACCTCTTTATCTCACCTTAATACATAACCCCCTCCTCCACTTAGAGGGGGTTATGCACTAAGGGATGATAGGTGATAAACGTTCCAATTCATATGTTATTGAATGGAGTCTATACACTATGCACTAATATCTAAAAAAATAACAATAATTTTGAGCTGTAATAACATTTCTATGAATAATTGTTTTCTTCATCAGGAAAAGCCCCAAAACATATTTATGCCATACAAAAGTTTTATGCATTCATTAAAGGGATAGTAGTGTTTCACAGATAAAGCAGCTACAATTAATCTTCATAGTATATGGGCCATGGAGAGTGTTATTTCAATACTGTCAGAGTTGTAGTTCAAGAGTAATTGAATGATAAAGTATCCCCCTCCCACCCCTTTTACTGATGTAACACTGATCAAGCTCAGCGTAGCTGTCCGGATGGATCCCAGAGAAGGACAATCTTCAGTGAGCATAAGGAAAAACCTGTCAAGGGGGACAGGGTTTTCCTTATGTTCACAGTAAGAAGATTGTCCCTTGCAGCGACCTGTCCAGTCAAGAGACCAGATTCCACATCTGAGCGGTGGCGGCATACACTTGGTAAAAGGGGTGGGGGGGGGGCTTTATCATTCAATTACTCTTGAACTACAACTCTGACAGTATTGAAATAACACTCTCCATTGCCCAACTACTATGAAGATTAATTGGAGCTGCTTTTTTGTGAAACATTACTATCTCTTTAAGTGACCTATCATCAGGGGAAAAAAAATCAACCTTTCAACCATAAAGACTAGATGGGAGTGTAAAGCAACATTGCATGCCTCTCTGATCTGTAAGGAGTTGAAAACCACCATTTAACCCTTTGAGTGCCAGAGGGGTACGCAACTCATTGCAAAGCAATGAGTTGCGTACCCCTCTGGCACTCAAAGGGTTAAACTACATGATTTTTACTTGTCCCTTAAACATAATTAACTAGAACAAGAGAAGGCAATCTTTGGCTCTCCAGTGGCTGGATGGGAATGATGGGAATTGTAGTCCACAAGAGTTGGTGAACCAAAGGTTGCCTACCCATGAGCTAGAACCTCAAGATTAAAATGTTCCCTGTATTTATAGGGTGCCAAAAATGGAGCCCAAAAGAACAGGCAGTATCTTTTTGGATATCAACCCATACCGAAGTGGCACAAAGCAACTAGTTGTGGATTTTACTTCAAAGCATTTTTCAGCTATTAAAGGATTCCAGAGTATAGAAGTCATAGATATAGCTGAGGAGGAAACTGAAGATGAGTAGCTGGATTGTGAAGATGGACCATCTCATCATAATCATATGTGGGAATTTTGTTTTTTTTTTCTCCCCGGAGGGGAGTCCTGTGGTGCTGGTGGGTGGGGGAAAATGATGCGATTTGTGTCAAAAGGGGAGGGGCTTAACCATGAGTGGGGCTGAGCTAAACAGGCTAGAAAAAAAATAGCAAAAAATAGGTTGAGGAAGGAGGAGAGGTCACGGGGAGAAGGAGGAAAGACTTAAAGGGATAGTAATCTTTCATAAAAGCAGCTCTAATTAATCATCATAGTATTTGGACTTTGGAGAGTGTTATTTCAATTCTGTCAGAGTTGTAGTTCAAGAGTAATTCAATGAAAAAGTTTCCCCTTCCCGTCCATTTTACTGATGTAACACTGTTCAGCCAGATCAGAAGGGAGGTGCCCAGGTAGATTGCAGAGAGGGACAATCTTCAATTAAGATAAGGGAAAAACCTGGAAAACTTGTCAAGTGGGGCAGGGCTTTTATTGTTCTCATAGGAAGAAGATTGTCCCCTTCTGTTATCTGTCTGGTCTATGGACTGGTTTCCACATCTGAGAAGAGATGTCTTACACTAGGTAAAAGGGGCGGAAGGGGAAACTTTGCTTGTGGATATCTCTTGAACCATAAAGGTTTGAGAGATGACTTATATCTTCTTCATGTCTTTTTAATGCCTACAAAATAAAATAAAGATAAAATGATGTATTACTATCCCTTTAAAAAGAGCAGAAGTGGGTAGAGTTTCAATAGAAACTCCCCACATCCGGAGACACAGCCCCTGTCCCGGAGAGTGAAAACCGGGATCTCCAGGGCAAATACTGAGAGTTCCCAGCTATGAACTTAATGGAATAGCATTAATTTTGATATTTTATCTTGTTTGTTACAAAACAATTGAAAGAACACTAACACCCCTCAGGCCAAAACTCCTCAAAGTGTGAATGACTCAATGAACAAGGAAATGAGAGGAGTTGTTTGCTCATGAGTCATTCACCCGATGATCAGAATGTATCTGCCCACCACTTATTTGTCAATAAGAGAAGGCCAGATACATTGCAAAATTCCATCCACCAGCTTCAAGTTGTCAGACCCCTATGAAGTCATTCATGATCACACACACACTCTGTATGCAGATGTGTGTGCATCACAAGAATGGCAGCATTTATACCATTTTTTCTGGTATTTCCTTGCTGTGGATACTCAAGGCAGACAAATACAATACATCATTGGTTAATACCCAATGGTATCTATCAATGATTGAGTCAATAAACTGACAAGTATTTGCTATGCTGCTCTACTTGCAGATTGATGAATTTTGGCCTTTATGGAGAACGATACCCTAGGATTTGACACCAAAAAATATATAGAAAATATACAGACTGATTTACCAGACTGCTGTATGAAGAGCACATACCTAAGTTAAACTGTGAAATACATGTAAAATAATTCTTCCCGAAAGTGTAGCACTTCCACTTCTCTTAACCCTTTAAGTGCCAGAGTGGTAGGTAACACATTGCAAAGCAATGCATTCTGTACCACTCTGGCACTGAAAGGGTTAATATGGCCTCTAATGGCCTCTAATAAATCAATTCTGCTAGGATTGGTTGCCCCAAATTAATTTTTAATTAGCACTGGCTATCATGCCCTGGGTCCTGGTGATGGACATGACTCTTTGTTATCAGACTGCAGGACCTTAAACTCCTCCCATTGAAGTCATATTTAAGACTTCCATGGGAGGAGTCTGGGGTCCTGCAAAAAGAATCCTATCTTAATCTATGGACATCATATGCAGTACTGATCAACCATTTGAGTGCCAGAGTGGTACAAAACGCATTGCTTTGCAATGCTTTGCATACCCACTCTGGCAGTCAAAGAGTTAATTTATTTTGGACAACCAGTCCAAGCATAATCGATTCATAATGGTCAGTAGTATGGTTTTTGCCCAGATTAAAGAAAGTGAGGGGTTTGATTATTAGCCAATAGTGTTCCTTTAAGAATCAGAAGGTATTCCATTATTTAACCCCTTAACGACCCTGCACGGTCCTGGCATGTCATGGGTAGATTTGCGTTAAGGACCCATGACATGCCAGGTCCATCATGGAATTCAGGGCTCCCCGTCCATGGTCCTTAAGTGACGGCCGCCTGCTCTAAAGGCTGTCCTTAAGGGGTTAAACAGTTTTTTCTAAGGCTGCATTGTGTATAATACTAAAGTGCAGGAGTCAAAGTACACATTAAAAAAATCTGCTAACAAGGACAGTATATTTCGTATAACTTTTGTATTAGTTTATGTGATACATGTAAAAATGAGCCATGTGGCAAGAAATCTTATCACAATCTACAAATATATGAGAGTTCAATACAAGACTCTTTATGGTGAGCTAGTCTTTCCAAGGCCTGATCAGATAACCAGGGGACACCCAATGAGATTAGAGGAGAGAGGTTTCAACTTCAGCAGAGGAAGGGTTTTTTTAACAGTAAGGTCTGTTAAATTGTGGAATTCCTTGTCCAATGATGTGGTAATGGAAGATACAATGGATACATTTAAGAGAAGATTAGATATATTTCTTTCAAAAGGAACATACAGGCCTATACTGTGTTTTAGCAGGCAAAACAGGAAGGTCTGATAAAGACTAACCTATCTGGCAGCAGGAAAGCTATATAATCCTCATGTCTCTGGTTTATGAGGCAAAGACTGAACTTGATGGACTTGTGTCTTTTTTCAACCTAATTTACTATGTGGGAAAAATGTTTAATATTTTTATATTGTATATTGTTTATTCTTCACTGACAAACAACAAATCATGTAATAAGAATAAAAAGTTATGTGAATAAACTCTAAACAATTTTTGTTTTATTTCAATTCATGCTTTTGCAATGAACATACAAAATTAAATTAAATTTATGTGCTAGGAAGAATTGGATCAATTCTGGAGCAACACAACTACAGCACAGAGGGCCAGAAAAATCCCAAATATGTATTTAAATATTATATATAAGAGGACTCACAACATGAATAATCTGTGGTTGCAAGGAGACACAGTGGATAAATATACAGTTAAAAATAGTCTGTCAGCAAGCCTTGTGTATTTATGTTCCGATAGATATGAAACTTGAAGTCATATGATGAAGGGAAAAAAGTTTACCCACCCACATTGACTTGTGTTCAGACTTGGTCATTTACATAATCAAATACCTATATAGTCTCCTGTATGTGGGTAAAACAGAAACTGCATTAAAAAGAGATAATTGTGAATCATGTCAGTATGATTAGGAACGTTTTTGAAGGTGGGAAAGAGGAGTATTGCAAGATATTTCGCAAGATATTTCCTGGAGACAAGGCATGGTCTGGTGGACTTTCAGTGAAATTCTATTGAAATGATTCATCAGGCCATGTGGAGGAGGAGGTAGGGAGAGGGTCACTAGGATCCTACAGCGATAGGCACACTGGATCTTTACATTACAGATCGTGGCATCTAGAAGGACTTGACAAAAAACTCTTTACAAACATTGATTCCTCCTCACCCAGGGGCTGGGTGCCTCGGATGGCGTGGTGGCAAGAGTTTGTCTATCATTGTGAAGTTCTGTTTCCTAATCTTCTATGTGCCTTTTAGTACTCTTAAGGATGGTCTATGAGTGCTAGCTTTATGATGATTTGACATTTCAATTCCATTACTTTCTGATGGGCACTACCTCATTCAGATGATCCCTTTTGTAGACTTAATGATAAAGAGATGTGGGGTGTAAATGGCCCTATGGTTACAGTGACTGTTCATGACTGAGCCAAAGGATATCAATAATTTGTCTATGGTTTCTTTAATATAACTCTAGGACTGTTATATCATTCTTGAAAATGAATGTGGCTTGTGAGATGCCAGCAGCATGCAATACAAGACACCTTTTCTTTAAAACCTATTTTTCCTGCAGAAGAATAGGACAGCATGTCAACAACCAACATTTTGGTAAGTTTGCCATTCCACAGGTATACTTCGGAATTATTTTTGTGCATTTATTTAACTTTTCTAGGAATACAGTAAGGGTGGATTGGCAAAGCATAGAGGTAAGGTGTAACATAATTGCTTTAACATGAGTAGTGTTGAGGGAGGTGGCAGTGGGTGCAGCACTCAAGGGGATTCCATGGCTTTTGTCATCTCCATCTAATTCAGAATCATCCTCCTCCACGCTTTGCATTTGCATAACAGCATTAGGAGACATGGGTGTTATTATTACTGAGGAAAATGTTGTCCCACTCTCTAAGACATGTACAGCACAACTACTATGGCTCCCTTGACCCAATGCACTTTTAGGAGAGCTGCTACTAATACTGCTGCTATAGCATTTCCAATGTGTTCCAGATGTGCCTCCTAGTCATATATGTGGTTGTGCTTCAGGTGGGATCTCAATGAGGATGTGATTAGATGTGATCCTGCTTTGCACCAGCTTACATGTTTTTAATGAGAAAAAATATAGCAACAAGTTTAACTTTTGGATTGTGAGTGAAGTTTCACCATTCTTTACTTTTCATAGGCTGAGGGTTCCTGAGGGACTACAAGTTATTACATCATCACTACTACAGGGGCTAGATATTATAATAGTACTAGTAGTAATAGGTAACAGTAGAGCTACACCTCAAACAGAAGCAGAAGCACTCATAGCTCGGGTTGTTGAAGAAGATAGTGAAAGAAGAACAAGGGGAAAAAGAAAAGGGGGGGTTGGGGACCTCCTGTGACGGTGATCTAGAATAATATCTCATGGATCGAAATGAGACAGAAAGAAACTTGCAATCAGGTCAGGATCCATACCATCTTTCAATTTGGTCATCCTAAGTAGAGTGACATGATCTCTTGCCCTGGAGACCCATCCAAGGTAAGTGGGCGGTGTAACAGATTTCCAGTGAACTGGAATCAGTGCTTTAGCAATACCCAACAGGGCCAATAATATCAAACGGGTAGCAGTGTATATATGCGGTAAATGGATATAAATGAGTATCTGCCAAGGGTCTCTGGACAACCTAATACATAGACTACATTCAACGCATTGCAAACACTGCGACCGATAGTCTTGCAGGGCAGGACAAGTCCATCATATGTGATAAGGCGACCCCACTCCATTTCCACATCTCCAGCATCTATCACTGACAGCGGGAAACGTAGAATGTAGCCGTATCGGAGTGTAGAGCCATCTACAAACAAACTTGAAATGAGATTCTAAGGGCTAAGTGAAAATGGAACAAAAATTAGCAATGCGCCATACAGAGCTCCATTCAGAGTCCAGTAATGTCTCCCCAATTTCGGATTCCCATGAACAAACGTAAAGCGAAGTTGTCAAGGGAGCGGATGATTGAGTATCTTTAACCATGTTTACTTTTCTAGACATTCCATTTAATATCTTAATGAGTTTATAAAGAGTTTATAAACAGGCATATTGCTCCTTTTCAGCGGTGGAAGACTGATCTAAAGAACACCTGTCTACCACCAATACTCCTTAAATCAAACAACTCTACCTTCCTTTATTTGTCTGTCTGCCTCTGCAACAGCTAGCATTAAAACTGTTATTATCATTGATTTCAATGCAAGAAAAAAGCAGAAAAGAGCAAAAAAAAAAATAACATCACATTCACAGGAATTTTAGCATAAGGAAATAAATGCTGTTTTTCACATATTTCTCTTTTGAGGCAAACACGTTCACCTACCCCAGTTTGTATCCCATAGGTGCTGTTGTCTTCCTTTCTTACATGGTACATGGAAATGTGCCTTATTATGTTTCACTGAGGATATGACTATATCTTTTATCAGGGGATTCTTTAGTTCTCCTCTGTCTGTGATCCTCTCCTGTCACTCTGACAGGTTTGTGTGCACTATGATGTGTGGTTAACATGGTGATGGACAGGCCTTTTCTCTTGACACCATCAATTGTGTGCTGTGAAATTATTTCCTCAGCACATAGTTTATAACAAAAGATGTTAGCAAACTAAAGGACAGTTACGAAACATGTACCAACGTACCAACTGCCTTTTGAATTGCAGAGCAGTGTACCGGAAACCTGTCTAGCATGCAATACTTTAATTATTTGAAATTGTATTTGTCCCCAATGGTGCAGTTGGTTTACCCCATAAATACTCCATTTCACTTTTTGAGAACAGGGTACATGGTATTTAAGCGATAGATAGATAGATAGATAGATAGATAGATAGATAGATAGATAGATATTTTCACCATTCCAATACAAATGGGACACAACCCACAGTACTCATAAATTACTAAAAGATGAGTTTTGGTACCATGTTAGCCGTAGAAGTACAAGAGGCAATTATAGTCAAGTTGATACCTTTATTGGCTAACTAAGCAGATTTAGGATGCAAGCTTTCAAGACCTCTTAGGTCTCTTCCTCAGGCATGTTAAACAGATAAATATGGAAACATCTCTCTTAAATACAAGTACACATTGCATTGTTTAGAACATCAATCAGATAAGACAGCTCAGTCCAGACCCAGGTTCTTTGATCAGTCAATAGTAAAGGAGTGTGATGTAAATTGCAGTCAGAAGTGTGAAAGGTATTTACACTCCCAGTGGGACTGTTGCAAAGGCTAATCCACAATGTGATAATGTAACAAAAATTCTCTAACTCTGTTAAGGCCATTATTTAAAGTATTAAACTGGACCATTAATTTAACCTCCCATATTTTTCTGTCCCTCTGAGTGTGACACTGTGTCTATTTTGGCAAAAATACAGAGCTGTGGGGCATTTTGCACACATGATGAGGTATATTACTTTGGATAACATTGGATACATTGGTTAAAATAATGGACCAGTTTAATACTGAGATGTCTTATCTGTTTTCTGTTCTAAACAATTCAATGTGTACTTGTACTTAAGAGAGATGTTTTCATATTTTTCTGTATAACATGTCTGAGGAAAAGACTTAAGAGCTCTTGAAAGCTTGAATCCTAAATCCGCTTAGTAAGCAAATAAAGGTACCAACTTGACTATAATTGCCTTCCATAAATTACTAGGAACAGGTTTTCTATCCAAACCCTGACAGTCTATGGGGCTGATCTTGCGACAGTGAAATCCCTGCTGTGATCCACAAACTGGTTGAGGCAAGTTCCCCACCAAGCTCAAAACGTGAGTTTCCGGACATATCAAAAATGGCTGACAAAAGCCAACCAGCCCAAATCTGTAGAGGTTGTTTAGCCCTATAACATATTTTTTCATAAAACTGTTTACTTATGTTTTAATAGTTTGTGAAAGAAAAACAGCAAAACTCTGGCCTGTCTGTTGCATTCCCTACCACATCTACTTCTCAGAGGAAATCCCAGGTCGAAGTCCCTATTTTCCACCATATCTCTTCTTAGGAGAACACCTTCACACATCACTGCTATTAATCCCATTTACATCAATTCAAAAATATTATATGGCCCCTGTGGTGCTGTGTGTGTGCCTAAAGCCATTTTAAGCCACTGGTGGGCCCTGGGCAAAAGTATAAGTAGGGGGCCCTCTTAACCTTTTGAGTGTCAGAGGGGCATGCAACGTGTTGCGTACCTCTCTGGCACTCAAAGGGTTAACCTATTGGATGTTAGAGGGGTCTGCAACACACAGCTTCATAATACATTGAATACCTTTTAGTACCTAAGGGATTGAATAATAAGTGAATACTCAAATACCATCTTGCACTTACATTAAATTAGCTTCACAGAATGTTGAGATGATATCTGGATTCACATAAGCAAAGTGCTTGCATTATGCCATAACTAGAGAAAATAGTGACATTTTATACCCATCTACATATAATGCTGGGTTTTCACACCTGGCTTCACTTATTGAGCTGATTGCATTGCGTGCACAAGAATACAGGGGAGAGAGGGGTACAGTGGGATTTGAGGTTTATTAACTGGGCTCTATGTTTTTTTTTATTATTGTGAGGACTCCTTACCTGTAGTGGACTGCTTTTTGTTACTTTTAAGAATGGCCCTGGGTTTACCCCAGAAATCACCTAGTTCTTAGTACATCAGTCTCAGCGTGGCTTGTCTTGCACTAATAGACTTTGACATGTACAGTAACATCCAAGGAAGAGATGTTAAGGGGAAAATAATGGTTAATTTTAAGTTGATTTAATATTGTAGACATTAAAAAGATTAACATCAATACATAACTTGTTAAAGTTACCTTTTCCTGGCTGTTTTACTCAAGTCTGCCATCTAGCTGACAGCTGCAGATTCCAGTCATTTGATCAGACAGAGGCTCTTCAGCAGAGCTGAAATCACGCTATTTAGCAATAAATACTTCATTGGAACGGTCTACAAAGTGTGCTTGCAAGCCAGGCACACTTTGTAGAACATTCCAGATGAAGTATTTGTCTTGAGATATTGTTATATCGGTTCTGCTGAAGAGCCACATCTGGTCAAGTGACCAGAATCTGCTTCTGACAGCTTTACAGCTCGTCAAGCAGAAAGGGGAGAGACCAGAGAACGTTATTTTCCTATATCTCTCAAACCATAAGGGTTTGAGAGATACGAATAAGTGCAAGTACTCTCTTTTAATTGTATATACCATGTAGTTAATACTTTTTTTCTGACATTACTATCCCTTTAACCCTTTGAGTGCCAGGGGGTATGCAATGCATTGCAAAGCGTACCCCTCTGGCACTCAGAGGGTTAACACCAGATAGTTTCATAGTTTCCTTTTTACCTTTGGTAATGCTCAGGAAATTGTGTAAAAAATGTTCTGTCAACCACAGAATAATTCAGATAAAAATTACACCCACCTCATTGCACACACCCCGTTAACCTGAACACATAAATGTCAAAATTAAGATTCTGAAACGTATTTCAACTTCAGAACGCTATAATTTTGAACACTCTGAATTCTGAGACTGGCAGACATCATGACAGGTGAGTATGACATATGACATATACATAAAGACTTTCATAATATAATCTGGAATTTATCATATTATGCAAAACAGGATTTAAAGTCTAAAGCATATCTGTTAAATTCATCTGAGTGTTACATCTATAATATGTAGGTCTAACCCACTGCTAAATATAGTATTGTATGTTTTGATAGACACTACATTTAAAGGGATAGTAATACTTAAAATGTACAAAAAATATGTTGTAGGGTTTATCCCCCTGAGTAAAACAAGACTACTCCCACTGCTGAAAGGTGTTTCATTCAAAAGTTATTAATTTTCAAAGTTGAATTTTTTAGGTGCAATATCACAGTGGCCTGAAATTGTACAGTGGCGCTGTTGCTACATGATTTTATGGACAGCTCTGGTCCCAGGACCATAAATCTCCATAGGATGGTGTAGCAACAGCGCCACTGTACAATTTCAGGCCACTGTGATATTGCACCTAAAAATTTAACTTTGAAAATTAATAACTTTTGAATGAAACACCTTTCAGCAGTGGGAGTAGTCTTGTTTTACTCAGGGGGATAAACCCTACAACATATTTTTTTGTACATTTTAAGTATTACTATCCCTTTAAAGTGACAGTAATGGATAGTTTTTAATTTTTAGAAGCATTGTATAGTATTAAAGAGTACAAGTGATGTCAGTTATGGAGAGAGGGGGTGAGAAATGGGAGTTAGAGAGAGAGAGAGAGAGAAGGATGGAGTTGGATAAGGTGAGAGGCAGCATGGGTGAATGTACGAATATGATTAAGTACTAAATCAAGGTCTGGAGTAGATTTTCTGGTCCTATGCCTGCCTGAAACCAATTAACTAAGATAATTATGCTGAAAATTATCCTCTTAAAATGTCAAAGAGGTATCCATCCCATTAACAATGCTTGGGAATCATCTAAGAAGCACTCCTTCCTTGTTCAGCTATGTAACCTACACAGGAACCAATTATATTGAGAGCTAAAGGCAATCAAACATGACTTTTTTTTCCGAGACATCATATGTTAACTTTTCCTGTAATCTGATTGGTTTAAATGACAAAGAAACACAAAAACAAACACCTGCGTGTTTCAGACAAGTCTCAAATTTACAGAATCATTTTGCTCATGTACAGTTAGAAATACAATTTAGTGTGTCTCATGTACGAAGAAAAGTGGGGCAATTTTGCAGCAAAACAACTGCTCCATAGGAAATAAATACACATCCCATAGATTTAAATGTCTCTTGAATGCAAGAGAGGTTTCCAAATTTATTGCAAAGCAATGCTTTAGTACAGCATACAAGGGGTCAAAAGTCCCATTTAAATCAATGGAGTTTTCAGAAATGTTTACTTGTTCCATTGTTATAGGTGCACTTAAAATTAGATTTTGGATTTTTTGCTTATGATGCACGTGGTGCACTCCAAATTTACACAAGTCCTTCTTAGCACATTAGCCTCCTTCTGTTATAGAAGATAGTCATGTGCTAAAATGTACTGTTCCACTGATATCTACTGCCCCACCCGTCTATCGTTATCATAATCGGCATGTACCATGGATCTTGCACATCATTAAGCTTCAGATATAGAACAATTGTTCCATTAATTTCTCAACTACTGACATCAGCCTTACAGGACTGTAATTGCCAGAATCCTCCCTACTGCCTTTTTTTGTGTAGTAGTACTTGTTTAGCAATTCCAGGCACCAGGAATCACTCCTGTCAACAGAGATTGTTTTAAAAGTTGAGCAAGAGGTGTCTCTCTCACATCAAGGGAGTTAAAATGAATGGGATTTTGGGAATTTGCATTTGTTCCCTGTAGTGCAGTTGGTTTGCATCAGAAATACTCTATATCTTATTAAATCAGCCTCAAATACTCTTTTCTCAAACAGCAAGGAGCAAAGTTAACTGCAGTAACAGAAGTCAGGTAGAGTAAATGGGACTACTAAAGCCTGAAGGCAACAGAGACACAAGAATACAGGTGTAAGTGAATAACAAGAAGCAGCAATTGATAGATGGATTAAGGAAAAAAGGAAGCATCAGGAAATAGAGACAAAATTATGCATACTCAGAGTACCTAGCTAATTGCCAGGGAACTAGAATAAATTATAGCTTGTTCCACAATTTAGAAACAGAGCAATATGCAGGAACAATCAAACCATGAACCAGGTCAGAAAGCCAATTCAATGTACCGGAAGATTTCAGTGCTATAAACTGGTATCAATAAACAGCAATACTTATCTGGAATAATCAAAGCTGTTACCTGGACAGACATATCAAACACTAAAGGAACAATTGCCCCCCCAATCTCCACATTGCCAAACCATTGCCCCCCAGTCTCCACATTGCCTCCACATTGCCGCCACATCTCCACATTACCCCCCAATCTCCACATTGCCAACACATTGCCCCTATTGACCCCCCAGTGTCCATATACTACCTCCCTGGTGGTCTAGCAGCGTGGCAGGAGAGGTCTGTGCCTCCTTCTTCACAAACCTCAGAAGCTGGAGCTCCCACGCGGTTTTCTCTTCAGTAATGCAGAGCACCAGGAGATGGTGTCATCTCCCCGCACTCTGCATGATTAGAGCTCCGGAGAGGGAGATCAGCTGATAGAGGTCTGTGCCAAAGAAGGCACAGACCTACTTGCTTCGGGCACTGGACAACCCCTATTGTTAAGCCAGTGGTGGTGGTAAAAGATGGATAATATTTTCTGAAGTAAATCCATCACTTTTGAAAATATTGTAAAAGATTTGAACCTAAAGTAAAGATGAGCATGAAGTTTTTGTTTTTTTTCTTTAAAATACATTTTCAAAAAGATAATGACAGTTTAAAAAAAAATATCACCAAATTACTACTTCCTACTCCTGTCTGCTACTATTCCTTTAATCTGTCTTCTCCAACTTTACATATTTTTATGTTGTTGGAAAACTATGATGAAATGTAGAGAAAAAAACGAAACCTAGAAAAACATTTTAAATGCCATTCAATATGAAAGTAGATAAAACTATGTATGCTTTTAAAACTGCATTTTTCCATTTGATGGAGATAGCAGAATTGAATGAAAAAATGATGGTAATACTTATGAAAATTGACACACCATGGTGTAAGAACTTTTTCATATTTATTACAGATAATTTCAGTTATAAAGTTGTGCCCTTGGAGTCAGATGAATGTGAGGAACACTGGACCAGTATCAAGATGCAATACTCTGAAAAGGAGCCCTAGATTCAAAATAGATTAAAACCCCCTGATTGGACAGAACAGGAAATAAAATTCATTATAGTTCTGAGGGCCAAATTTGCCTCTCAACCAACCCCTAGACATGGCAACCAAGGTGCACTTAGTTCCATCCATGGCTGCAATCTGACTCCTACCATGAGTCCACCCCCAGCCCCATGTAATTTTTTCTTGTCACAGAAAATAACCTTAGCCTTTGACAAGATGCTTTCAACCCATTATTTGCTAGAGATGTTTTAAACGCATTGCTCAAGTAAAGAACAGTAAATAGGCAGGCTACCATGAACCAGAAGTGGATGTCTAGTGCAAGGGGATTGCTCTGACAACACTCACAATTCAGAATATAGGCAAGGATAGTACAGGTGATATGCCCCTCGAAACATGGCTACTCTGACTAATGGAAAATCTGTCCCTTCTAGTAGTACATCAGGGTATGAAATGGTTAAATTTAGTCTGTAAATTATTCTGAATTCTTGCATATTCATAGTTGGCATGTAATGGAAAGCAGAGAGGGAGACAAGTACAAATCTGTTGGATTATGCAACAGGGACCGAGAAAGCCTTGTTGGATTATATTATATTAGGATGGTTTGCTACAGCCTACATAAATTAAATGTGTTGTTATTGGAGGGCAGTGAAAGCCCAAGCATATGCAATTCAGAATTTACTTCTTTATGTCATGCTGGTAATCTTGAATTAGGCCAAAGGCATCTGCTAGGACTACAAACAAGGTGGAGTGTAAAAGTGTAATGAACCTTTGATGCTGAATTCTGGTTTGAACTGTATTTCGGAGTGTGCAAGAATATATGGTAGTTTAGAGGGATACCTATGTTACATGGCATTATGTAAGTGTATAATATGGTATAAAAAGAATTATGGCAAATTCTAGACAAAGGGAGCAGAAAATGGCATGATATGCTAACCTACCGGTTCTAATTTCTTCTTTGCACTATCTCACATGCATTGTTCTGTTTGAATCAGAGGCATAACTGGAAGCCTCCGGACCCTGGTGCAAAAATTGCCATGCCCCCCTCGACCACATTGCCCCCTCATTGGCCACCTCCACATTGCCCCCATTGGTCATCTCCACGTTGCCCCAATTTCCACCTCCACATTGCCCCAATCTCCGCCTCCACATTGCCCCCAATCATTTGTCCACCTTTACAATGCCCTTATTGACACCCCCAGTGTCCACCTCCTACCTCCCTGGTGGTCCAGCGGTGTGGCAGGAGAGGTCTGTTCCTCCTCCTGCAGAGACCTCTATACAGCTGGAACTCCTGCATGGTCATCTCTCCAGTGATGCAGAGCATTGGGCATCTCCCAGTGCTCTGCATTTCTAGAGTGCCAAAGACAGGGAGGGGGCTCAGCTGCTAATAGAGGTCTGTGCCGAAGAAAGCACAGACTTCAGCTTGTTGTGTGCTCCGGGCGGAGGGGGGGTCACAGGAGGCGGATGGGCCCCTAGAGTGACGGACCCGATTGTTACGCTACTGGTTTGAATATATTTTTATTCTACATTGTAAGTTCTCATGAGCAAAGCCCCCTTTTGTTTTCTGTATTCCATTTGTACTGTTTAATGTCTCTGTATGTCTACATACTTACTAAGCAATGATAAAGCTGTGATAAAGAGATGATAAAGTGGAGATGACTTTTCCTGTGTTATTCTATGGAGCCTATGCACTAAGATTTCTTCAACTGTGGAGATCTTAGTGAATAGGCTGTATAGAATAACATAGGAACTGGAGAAGTGATAAACTGGAGAAGTCCTCTCCACTTTATCACCACTTGGGGTAGATTCACTAAGAGGTGATAAAGAGGTGATAAAATGGAGATGACTTCTCCAGTTTATCACTTCTCCAATTCCTATGTTATTCTATGAAGCTTATGCACTAAGATTTCTCCAGCTTTGGAGAT
The DNA here is from genome assembly GCA_037306005.1 of Rhinophrynus dorsalis. NCBI lineage: Eukaryota > Metazoa > Chordata > Amphibia > Anura > Rhinophrynidae > Rhinophrynus > Rhinophrynus dorsalis. Next base: position 43,619,221 of record CM074727.1, read on the forward strand.
TTTAGTGAATAGGCTCTATAGAATAACATAGGAACTGAAGAAGTGACAACATTGTAGAACAGGGCTTAAAATTTCCACTTGCCACTAGCCAATGGCGAGTGGAAATTTAGCCCTGGCGAGTAGAAATTCAGCCTTGGTTGGTATGTTTTGGCTTGCAGGGGCAAGTAACTTTTCAGGTCTGGCTAGTAGCAAAGGACTTAAAATTATAAGCCCCGTTGTAGAAGTCATCTCTACTTCATCACCTCCTTATCAACACTTAGTGAATCTCCCCCTTAGTGAATCTCCCCCCAGTTCTTTCATCTGTAAATATTCTTGAATTTTAAAAATAAAGATATATTTTTTCTTCACATAAATGACCATATTAACATCTTTCCCTCTAGATTTGCTTCAGCTTAAAAGTGTTCATTTTAATCCTGATCTAAACAAGGCAAACCATCACACCGATGACTACATGAGCAATGACCTGCTTCTAAGAAGGGGCCAGGCCTTTCAGATTAACGCAACTTTTAACAGAAAACTGAAATCTGAGGACATCATCACCTTCACAACAGAAATAGGTAACATATTGTTTTAAAGAAGCAGTAAGCATTTGTATTTAAAAAAAAAATCAACAGCTAGTAAGACAAAGGTTGTCTATACTTTTTTAGCCAACAAACAGTAGTCTTCCGTAATGCTGTAAAAATTTACATTTTCCAGATGCAATCAATAACCTTTTGTATTATCTAACAGAAAACTATATTTACTCTTTTGCTTCATGAAGGGAAGTCACCCAGTGAGGAAAATGGGACAAAAGCCACATTCTCTCTGGCCTCAGAGACAGAAGTCCCCACTGCTGGTGTATGGAGCGCCAGTCCAAACTCAACTGCTTCCAGCTCCCTGGCTATAACTATTACAAGTCCAGTAAATGCACCTATTGGAAGATACAAGCTTAAAGTCCAACTGTTCTCTGAAGTCTTCTCCTCTCATAGACTTGGAGAATTTATTTTACTCTTCAATCCATGGGTTAAAGGTAAGATGCAATGTCTACTCTAACCTTCAACTAAGATGATAAGCACATTTGTTTTTAATAAAAAAAAAATGTGTTATAGAGTTTTTCTTGCTGAGTAAATCAAGGGTATTCTTATTGATGGAAAATGTTCAGTGTAAAAGTTATCGCAGCTCATATTTATTTTTCTTTTTAATTAAACTGCAGTCTTCAATTCTCATCACCAAATGGTGCTGTTCTTGTCACTTACTATGGGGACAAATCTCACCACACCTGAGATTAAACCAACCCTAACTCAAATCTTGTCCTTTTAAGGTGGAGTTTATCAATACATTTGGGTTTATTGATTCATATATGTTCATATTCATTCTTACTATCTGTTGTCATGGGTACCTTTACCTGGGTACATGATTTGAATGTTGAGTGTCATGTAAAAGCTCTTTCTGTATTGTCTTGCTTACTATGAGGAGCCAACATCAAGCCATAGTTACTCAAGCTTTCCCACTCAGTGTGTTATAAAGACAAATTGCCTTTTGGATGCTATGTGGTACTTTTGATTAAATATATCTGAACTATGATAATTGTATAATTCAAACTCCCTCAGCATGAGAGTACCCTTATTTTACTCAACCGAAAAATCCGTATCATAGATATTTAGATAATTAGGGCCGTATTCTATAAGTTAAAGAGGTTCAATTCTGGAGAAAACCAAGTACATTATAGGTAAATAAAATTGCCATTGATTTAAATGGAGCTATTAACACCTTGAATGCTAGAGAGGTCAAAGCAATGTGTGGGTGACCTCTATAAAAGCCCCATTTATATCAATTGGCCTGTGGGGGAGGGGTTTATTTGGCCCCCGTTCTGCAGTTGGTTTGTTCCAGAACTGTGTGTATTTAGCTTACAGAATAGAGTCCTAAGTTCATGTCTAAAAGTAAACTGGCCATATGTATTTGGGTAAAGAGACTGCTAGAACAATTGAATGTGGACTGTACGAAACTGTAGAAATACTTTTCTAGTAATCAGGTGCTTCTTTTTTTTTATTAAGGTGACGATGTTTACCTTCTTAATGAAGATGAAAGGACAGAATATGTCTTGAGTGACAGCACCATCTTGTATTATGGGACAGATAGGAACATTGGAGACCTAGGATGGAACCTTGGACAGGTGAATACAAGCAGGCAGCATAAAATCAAAATACAAGGGTAAAATAAGTTTTGTGCAGATACAATGTTCAAATTACTGTAAAGTCCATCAATACTTCATATACCTTAAAGAGGGCCTGTCACCACAAAACAGGTTTGGGTTGTTTTACAGATACGTAAAAACTGCATATATGTTATGGGACATTTTTGAGGAATTGACCTTTAAGTTTTAGTGACAAAGTTTGGCACTTTATGCAAATTCACCATACAGTATTCTAATACATTCTTTCTGAAGACAATCTTGTTGACTCCTGAGGCAAGTGGCTATGCGGTCCTACCCAAGTGTGTGTGTGTTTGGTTGAGGATGCAGGAGGTTTCCAATCACCATCTGGATTGATATTATACACTGCTGTTCAAACTTTTGGGGTCACTTAGAAATGTCCTTGTTTTTGAAAGAAAAGTAAATGTTTTTGTTAATGTTCTAAATTACTATTGTAGCTGGAAATGGCTGATTTTTTAATGGAAAATCTACATTTGCCGCAGATGGAGGATTCTTTGACAAAAGCAAAGTTACAAGGACACAATTATTATTTAAATTAAAAATCCTTGTTTCTAACCTTGTCAACGTCTTGACTGTATTTCCTATTCATTTTGCAATTTATTTGATGTATGTTTTCATGGAAAACAAGGGAATTTCTGAAGTGCCCCCAAACTTTTGAATGGTAGTGTATATATATATATATATATATATATATATATATATATATATATTTATTTATTTTTTTTATTTTTTTTTTTTTTTAAATCTCTTTGCCTCAATATTTAACATTAAGTAAATTATTTATCTTAAACACATTATATTCATTTGTTTTTTTACATTAAAATGTTTCATTATAAATGTGCAAAAAGCACAAATCAAATCTTGGAATATGTAAGAGAAAGGGAAAATATTTTGATAGAATATACTTTGAAATTAAAGTGTTTTCTCTCTTTCAGTTTGAAGAAGGAATTTTGGATATCTGCCTAAGCATACTGGAAAATAACTCATTATCAAACATTTCCCGTCAACGTGATCCCAAACATGTTGGAAGACTATGTAGTGCAATGGTAAAAATTAGTCTCGTACAGCTGATATGAGTAAAGAAATAGTTTACATTTAAGACCTAACTAACTTTTTCTCTTTCCCAGATTAACAGTAATGATGACAATGGAGTTATAGTTGGCAACTGGAGTGGAAATTATGCTGGTGGTGTCAGTCCAGTTAGCTGGACTGGAAGTGTTCAGATCCTTAGGAAATGGATTAAGTCCGGTCCAGTTCGTTATGGACAGTGTTGGGTCTTTGCTGGAGTGCTCTGTACAGGTTTGACTTCTATAGTGGTCATTTTTTTCTTTCTATTAATAATACTATTAGGTATATTTATTGTAATACTGTAATTGTTTTGTTTGTCATTTTAACACATTTTAATTCATAAATACAAATTTAAATTAAATTATAATGAATAGGTCTCATCAGTCACCATAGGGCTATGTGTCTCTAAATGTGCTTAAAATGTAACTTTATTAAAAGTTTAATTAATATTAAAGATTCATTAATGTGATTTAAAGGAGCAGTAAACTTTTTTTTATGAAAACACATATTTTATAGATCATTTCCTGCTGAATAAAACAAGGTCACTCCCATAGCTGTCAGATGTTTTATTCTAAATTTATAGCAGTTTAAACAATCAGGAAGAGAATTTACTGTGTTTACTTCCTGATTGTTCTAACTGACAGGAAGTGACAGGCAGTTTCTATCACATTCTGTGGAGAATTGTATGTCTCTGACTTTTCTGACTTTCATCTCCATTAGAATCTAACAGGAAAATGAATTAGAATTTGACCACTAGAGGGCACTGCTAATGTAAAAAACCATGGGTTTAAACTGTAATAACTCTGGAAATATAAATCTCTCTGCAGTGGGAGTACCCTTATTTTACATAATAGGAAAATCCCTACAATATATATTTTTTCATAAAAAAAGTTTATTGCTCCTTTAATACTATGACTGGAAAGAGGTTTTTATTTAATAAAAAGAATAATACATTTTGGCTTCTGGCTACTACAGTATATGATAGTGGTATCATTTAGCCAGGATACAGCTTGGGTACACCAATGTTTGAAAGTACATCCCTATAGCCTTTTTGCTGAAAGAACAAGCCTGACCTCGTCCCATATTATCATACCCAATGATAGATAAAGAATAGATCTGTGAGAAATAAAAACTGATTTATCAGCTGTACTACGCATTTTAAGACTTTTAATCAAAAACTAACCAGTGGTTCCTGTGACTCCAAAACTTTGCTTATTGTCTTTCTTCCCTGATGAGATGGAGGGTGCAGCTGACAGGTCCCTGCTATGAGAGCTCCTGGTGTTGGCAAGAAAGGTGGTGGCCATGAACTGGATGTCGAATGGTGCCCCCACTTGCAGGGCATGGATTAATTTAGTTTTACAGTGCATCCCACACTATAGGTTGGTTTATTTGCATCGGAGAAACCCAAATAAATTTGACAGGATATGGGGACGTTGGCAGAACTGGTGGACGCATAGAGCCGATGTTCATGTGGCACTTGATGCTGCACATCTTGACGGTGATGACTGAGTAGAGTCATGTTGACTGGTTGCGTGCGTGGCTTTGTGGCGAGTTTGATGGGTGTTGATATGTTTGAGCACATACTTCTTGAGATCCTGCGGCTTTGTTGGCTGGTGGGCGGGCGGGGGGGCGCTGCGGGCCTGGGGGGAGAGGACTCGGAGATGGGGTGTGGGAGTTTATTAGAGGTTTAGTTAGGTTAGTTCCTTTTGGGGGATTTGGTTTTACATAATAACAAAACCTCAGGTTGGCTCTGTACATTCCATCGCTATGTGTATGGTCTTTTCACTTTTACGTATACCGATATATGTTTTCTGTATCTGAGTGATTTTATATGTATTTTTCTGTATTTTGTTTGTTTTGTATGGAGCGATCTGATAATAAAACATATTTGAAAAAAAAACTAACCAGTGGGCCTGTGAAATCAGTTTACATTAAATGCACTATCACTGAGAAAAGTGGGAGGGCTGGTACGTTCAGCAACATCTTGATACAGTCAATGTATTATAATGGTGTGTGTGTGTGTGTGCGCGTGTGTAAATGGTGTACCATTTTAGGTTCCCCCAACAACTAATGTCTACATTGTTTCTAGCACCAAACTAAAAATTGTTTCAAGGAATAAAAACTTTCCAGGATCTCATATTTTAAATTATCATTTTAATATATTATATTTTAATCATATGTATAGGGTCCATGACATGTCTTTATAAAATGGAAAAAATAACTTCTTAAGTGCATTTTTTATAATGTTGGTGATTGATATATTTTACTTCGAGGGAAATAATTACACACTGTGTGTTTTCTAGTGTCTCAATTTTTTACTCCTATATGACATTTATATAATATGATAAAGAGAGTCATTTCAGACATAATAAAACATGCAAACATTGTTCCTTTATAGATATATACTGGCTGTCTTTTTTTTTCTTTTCATTTTAGTAATGAGATGTTTGGGAATTCCAACTCGGATTATTACAAATTTTTCCTCTGCTCATGACACAAATGAAAATCTCAGTATTGATTCATTTTATGATCCTGAAGGAAACAGTTTGGACAGCACCGACAGCATTTGGTATGAAACAGTGAGGGTTGTAGCTTCTTAGATTGATTCCTTTGGCTTTCCTCTTAATTAAACAGGTGAAGTCTACAGTATTTCATATATTTGTAAATACCACAAGATGGGTAAGGTTAAAAATGTCACTTCTTTTTATTAGGAACTTCCATGTCTGGAATGAAGCTTGGTTCACCAGAAATGATCTAGGACCATTTTATGATGGATGGCAGGTTTTAGATGCAACTCCACAAGAACCAAGTCAAGGTGCAATACAATTAAAAATAAATTACACATAGATTATATGATATTATTGCTTATAACATAATGTTTTTTTATTTTCCTAGGAATTTTTAGACTTGGGCCTACTTCAGTAAAAGCTGTTAAAGAAGGACACATTCAACTAAATTGTGATGGCCCCTTTGTATTCTCTGAGGTCAATGCAGACATTGATACCTGGCTTTTCTATGCTGATAACAATTCATATGAACGGATTGAGACAGACAGCTATACCATTGGGAAGTTCACCAGCACAAAAGCTGTAGGCACTTCTGCTCGTCTAGATATCACTAGCAATTACAAATATGAAGAAGGTATGAATTAATATGTCTTTAAAGATACATATAAAAGTATAAAAATAGCTCATTGTCCTTTAGACTATCATTCCTGAAATGTATTACTGGATACTGAATCAATAGGAATGTATTGGGAGTTATGTGGTAAAAAAATACCGTAATGAAAATTAAAAACATAGGAAAAGAAGTACCCCAAAATAATTAACGTATATATGTACAAATCAACCACCCTAAATAGGCATGAGACCAGGGCCGGTGCAAGGATTTTTGAATACACAGGAGAAGGTGCATTTTGATGCCCCCCCTCCGACCCGGACACAATCCCCTGCCCCCCAGACCTTGACACAATCCCCTGCCACACCCACATTGTCACCTCCACACTCTCCCCACCTCCACATTGCCCCTTCATCTCCACATTGCCCCTTCCACAATGTTCCCTTCATCACCACAATGCCCCTTCATCTCCACAATGCCCCTTCAACAATGCTCCATTAATTTCCACATTGCCCCTTCTTTAATGCCCCTTCATCTCCACATTGCCCGTTCCATAATGCCCCTTCAGCTCCACATTGCCCATTCATCTCCACAATGCCCGTTCCACAATGCTCCCTTCATCTCCGCATTGCCCCTTCCATAATGCCCCTTCATCTCCACATTGCCCCTTCATCTCCACATTGCCCCTTCCATAATGCCCCTTGATCTCCACAATGCCCCTTCCACAATACCCCCTCCACAATGCCCCCTTCATCTCCACATGCCCCTTGATCCCCTACCTTGAGTCCCTGGTGGTCTAGCGGTGTGCCATAAGGGAGCTCTGTGCCTCCTTCGGCACAGAGCTGAAGCTCCCGCGCTCTGTTCTCAGTAATGCAGAGCGCTGAGAGATGATGCCATCTACCAGCACTCTGTATTACTACAGAGCCTGGGTCGCTCTGCGTTGTCAGTGTCACAGAGACACTGCGAGGGAGCACTTGGTAGTGTAAATCAGAGCTCCCTCGCGGCAGATATATATATTTAAAAAAAAATAAAAATTCCCAGCCTCCCCCTTTTCGACGCCCCTCCGTTGCGGCGCCCTAAGGCAGCTGCCTGTCCTGCCTTAATGGTAGCGCCGGCCCTGCATGAGACCATTAAATAGTATAGAAATGTAATTCTTCAATATTGACTAACAATTGATACCATAGCTTCAGTCTTCGTCTTAGAGCATATATACATAGAAATAAATTAACCTTTCATCCACAATGATATTTGCAATGATTCAGAATATATTGGGATTCATTATTAATCATCAACATCAGAGATTGATAGATTTGATTCCTTGTAGAGCCAGGTAGGCCTGTTAAAATGAACGAGTCACTGATTAACTCACCAGTTCTGAACATAGATAGATAGATAGATAGATAGATAGATAGATAGATAGATAGATAGATAGAATAGCTACAGCATTGCAACTGGAGAAGCAACAAAATGTCTTTGAATAATCATACAAATCCTTTTACATACATAGGGAGCAGTAAGTCCTAATATTAACACTGTTTTTGAACATAATATGCAAGCACAGAGGTTACTTCCATATTATGTGATAGCATAGCTTATCTCCAGGTGGTGTTTCCTACAACCAAACCATCCACCAACACACATGATGCATACAACTTAAACCAGTTATTACAAGGCGTGCTATATGATAATGTAATAAATAATTATGTAACGAAGCAACACAAAATGATGCAACACAACTTGTGTATTGTATGTTTGCATGTGGTAAAAAGTGTCTTCTGAGTAAATAAGGAAAATATAATTTCAAGGTTGATCTGCATCACCGCTGGTATTTTCATTATGTTTTTTGATAAAGTTGGACTTTGAAAAATGTAATTTTATTTTGTTCTGTCTCCCAAAGGATCTGATAAAGAAAGAGATGTGTATTACAATGCTTATGGACAGTTATTCGGAAGAGCTGCAATGGCTGATACGGGGAATTCCATATTTGCAGCTGCTGCAGCTGCTGGTAGAGTAAGGAGGAAAGTGAGAAAACCAACCACAAAACCTGGTGTATCTGGAAAGTTAAAGATTGTTAAGGATCCACTTCTTGGCCAAGACATTAATTTACTGTTGATCTTTTCCAACACAGCCTCATCTATCAAAACTATAAAGATTAATTTAAATGTTACGGCTACTGGTTATACCAGAAAACGTATGAGAAAATTCATGAATGAGTTAAAGTCTATCACTTTGGGACCAAAAGAAGGTAAAGTATCACATTTAAACAGGGCAATTAAACAGACAGCCTTTATTTCTTTCATAATTTATAGCAGGCAATGACAATGTGAGGCCCTCCAGATGCTGCTGAACAACAAACCCCATCATCCACAACCAGCCTATGTAATCCACCACCTGCCTTTGTAATCCACCACCAGATTTTGTAATCCACAACCAGCCTTTGTAATCCACCAACCTTTGTAATCCACCACCAGCCTTTGTAATCCGCCACCAGACTTTGTAATCCACAACCAGCCTTTGTAATCCACCATCAACCTTTTTAATCCACCACCAGCCTTTGTAATCCACCACCAGCTTTTCTAATCCGCCACCAGCCTTTATAATCCTCCACAAACCTTTGCAATCCAGCAGCAGCTGAATGGCATTACATTACCCATCCCTGTCCTACAGGGTCTGGAAATAAAATTTTTGATTTTTAAATAGACCACATCACTAAGGGGATTAGATATTGCTTTTCATATTAAAACTAACAGGGCATCAATGTTCATAATGATACATGGAAGCTGATGAATATTGAAATTCTAGGGCAAACAAAATGCATTGTACCAAAGAAATTAACATTTATATTGATTTAAGTTGGAGTTTCTTGATGGTAGAATTACATTCAGCATATTGCTGTGTGACACAAAGCATGTCTACCACTGACTGGCTAGCATTCAAGTTTGGGAGTTTGGGGAATGTTCAGTGTCCCCTATGGAGGAGTTGGCTTGCCCCAGAATTGCTTAAGGTCTTTCTGGTACATCAGCCTCAGTGAAAACAAACATGGTTCTTCACACCAACGTGTTGGATAGGTCGTTATCACTCAGTCTTAGTCAACATACTACAACTTTACAAAAACAGGTTATAGTAAAATGTTTGTATATAGTGTGCAATATAAAGAATGAATTCTACTGCAGCATATAACTTTATCAAGGCCTTTATCTACAAATTTCCCCATTGACTTCAATGGGAATCTGACAAATCTACTGATATCCATACTGGGAATGCTCCAGGTTTGAGCCTAAGACTCAGCATCTGACCCAATCGCAGGTTAAAGGGCAAAATTCTCAGGGTGAGAGAACTCGGTGTTACCTACTACATGTGCTGCACTAATTAACTGCGTCTTTATTCTCTAAATTGGTGACTATATCAGAAAGGCAAAGGGAGAAGTCCTGCTTGTCTTGTGTGTATTCAAGAAGTGAGACCTCTAAGATGTAGCATGTTGGAGTTTCATTGAGGACTGATTGCTGTACCTCTCGGTTAGAGCAAGCAAGGAGGTATCATTTAGAATGTATTGGCTTGGAAGATTTAAGGTTAATATTTCAAAGATCTTAGGGTCAGCTCTTTTTAAAAGTTCCTAGCTATTCTGATTACACTTATCAACTAATATGTAAGCTATGTTTAGCTTGGAAGGATATTACTTTAAAAAAAAGTCTTCAACTTCTTATATAATCCAGCTCACTATGGTACAGTATGAAATAAAAGCATCATGCTGTGTTGAAGTGATAGGCCTTGTATGCACAAGTGATTCAAGGAGCCAGTGCAGGGTAGGAAAATAATGAATACCAAGAGAGGCTTACTCTCCTCAGAAGAAACAGTCACAGCAATAGAGAATAATGGAAGCATGTACCATATATGAAAATATTATTAGTGTCAGCCTCCCCAAACACAAAGGTTACTTGACTCCTATTACAGATTACACTTAAGCCTGCAACCAGGTGATGCCAGACGCTGGCTTCCTGCACTGCTTGGCTTCCTGCACTGCACTGCTGGACACTTAAGCCTGCAACATCAGAATGTTGCCCCTTTTGAACCAGGCAACATTTCGAAAAGATACCTTATGACAAGCACGTTATTTTAAGCTCAAGGCCTTCCCTACACAGGGCTGGATTTACATCTCAGGAGCCTGTAGGCACAGAAATTTAAAGCGCCCCCCCCCACCGTGGGCCATCTGCACTGGACACCTCCACAATGCTCCTAATCTCCATGTTGACCCCCATCATCTCCATTTTGCCCTCACATTGCCCCCATTCATTGCCACATTGCCCCCCATTAGCTCCAGCTTGCCACCATCATCTCCATATCGCCCTCACATTGCCCCCATCATCTCCATATGCCATATTGCCCTCACATTGCCCCCATCAGCTCCATACTGCCCCCATCATCTCCATATACCATATTGCCTTCACATTGACCCCCATCAGCTCCACATTGCCCTCACATTGCCCCCCATCAGCTCCACATTGCCCCCACCATCTCCATATGGTGGTTCTTAATCCTTTTTAGCTCAAGGCACCCAATAGATCCTATTTGGAATTTTCGAGGCACCCCTAATATTTTGTATCATTGATCAAGGCCATAATGAAAGGCTCCATTCATAAATATAAAATTATTCTGTGGTCTCACATTCATATTAACAAAAATAAACATGGTGTGCATAACAATTTCTATAACTATGCATTTGAAACTCAACATTCCCATTTTCTCAAAGTCTTTGTAGAGCAAAGGGGCACCCTAGGTAGATACCCATGGCACACCAAAGTGAGGCAGAAAAGTCACTGAACTACATGAAAAGAGAGTAAACGATAAAATAAACAAATAGGCGAAGATGGGGAAAAATATAAAAAGGAAGCAATCTGATAATGCATTATGCACTTTAATAAAACATACGAGTCAAAAATGCAGGTTGATTATCACTTTACATGCAGGAAAAAAAGATGGAGCAAAACGGTAAAGCAATTTAACCCTTTGAGTGCCAGAGGGGTACGCAACTTATTGCTTTGCAATGCGTTGCACACCCCTCTGGTACTCAAAGGGTTAAATTGCTTTACCGTTTTTGCTCCATCCAACCTTTGGCAAAGAGCTCTTAACCCGGCACCCTATGGGTTAACATAACGAGTTAACGCTTTTGCGAGCCACAGGGGTGTACAATAGCTGCGTGCGTACCCCTCTAGCACTGAAAGGGTTAACAGAACGAGTTGACGCTTTGAGGTGCGTTGCACACCCCTCTGGCGACCAAAGGGTTAAGTCGGTGAGGTCACGGTGAAAGAGAACTCAACTGAAGCAAAGTGCATGTAACCGCAGCACATGGGCAAGGCAAACAATGGCAACCTTCCTCAACTCGCATAAAATGAAAGTAAGAGGAGACTGTCCCGCTGCTAGCTCTCACTCCGACACACTGGGATCGTTCTCTTCTCTCCCACTACCCCCCTCTTATTTCAGTCATCCAGTCACAGAAGCTGGATCAGACAACCATCCGAAACTAAAAAAGGGAACTTGTCCCCTCCTCTAACAAGCCCCGGATCACACACACTTTAATGACCTACCTTTAGGTCTGTATTTAGCCCTGCAGACACTAACTGCCGAGGAGGTAAGATATAGACAAAGGGGGGCGGGCAATGTGAGGGCGACATGGAGCGGATGCCAGCACAGCCAGCGAGGGTGCTATTTTTTTTTTTTTTTTTTTAATCCCAATGGCAGGCATCCCTCGGTGGTGTACGCCTGTAGGCAGGTGCCTACTTTGCCTAATGGCAAATCCGGCCCTGTCCCTACAGTATATGTGTTTAGCCCACCTCTCCATTCTCTATGGAGTTTTGTCTTCCTATATAAAAATTTGCTAGGATGTTTGTCAGAAGCCGTCATGTGCAGTAGAGACTGCACGTGCTGCAGTCATTCGCAGTACAGACTGCCCAAATGTGCCGAGGCTGATACCGAGCGGGGCGCTCCGAATTCGGACCTGAGTCCTCTCTGGGCACCTTCCTGGGACTGCTTGGGAAGGTGCGCAGAGAGGACTACTTTGGGAAATGTTAATGATAGTATGGTGATGTATTGAATAAACTGATAATTTGACAGTGTATGGCATGGTGCATGCTGCCATGAAAACCATTTTCCTGTCAATGAGGAAATCTCAATAAGGCAGGACAAATTTCAAACCACACACACCTTACAGCACACTAGTATATATACACTGTGACATACAAATGTACATTCTGGTTGGGAAAAACATACACTCTGACATTTAAAGGGATAGTAATACTTAAAATGTAAAAAAAAGTATGTTGTAGGGTTTATCCCCTTGAGTAAAACAAGAGTACTCTCACTGCTGAAAGGTGTGTCATTATTACAGCTCAAAGTTGTATTTTTTAGATGCAATATCACAGTGGCCTGAAATTGTACAGTGGTGCTGTTGCTACACCATGCTATGGAGATTTAAAGTCTACAGACCAGAGCTGTCCATAGGATGGTGTAACAACAGCAGCCCTGTACAATTTCAGGCCACTGTGATATTGCACCTAAAAAATTCAACTTTGAACTGTAATAACTTTTGAATAAAACACCTTTCAGCAGTGAGAGTACCCTTGTTTTATTCAGGGGTATAAACACTACAATATATATTTTTACATTTCGAATATTACTATCCCAACAGCTATCATCTTCAGAAGATGATAATAAAATGGGAAGCAGATGGTGGATGGATAAAAATATTAGATAGGTAAACATATAACCAACTAGTGGAAAACATGTGGCCTCCAAAGATTTCATTCTTCAGCCCCCTCCCTGCTTCAGTATTAAAGAGATAGTAATAGCGCAATAAAACTTCAGCTATAATTATGATTTACATTTTTTTGAACATGTTGCGCTGTACATAGTTACATTTCTGTAGCTCAACCGCTATTGAAGCTGAAAGGATCCCCCTCCTGCCCCTTCTGGCTGCTTCACTGATCCTCTCAGTCTGGTTCGGAAGGAGAGTGGGGAGGGACAATCTTCAGAAAAGATAAGCAAAATCCTGCCCTCATTCGTCAAGGAGGGCAGGGTTTCCTTATACTTACTGACTAGACTGTCTCTCTCTGCTATCTGGTATCACGACTGGACTCCACATTCAATGGGAGGCTGCAAAACGTTCTAAAAATTGTAAGTAATAATCAGAGTTTTATTATGCTATTACTATCCCATTTAACAAACCTCCAACAACTGTCATGTCCACCTCCGTGGACATGACATCCATGTCCATGGTTGAAGATTTATCTCTTGAGCAAAAGCACAAGGGTGACATTCATAGGGGCCATTGGGATTTTATGGCCATAATAAAGTAAGTGTGGGTTTTGATTAATAGGTGATACTTCTTATTCAGGCTCAAACATGCTTTGATGGTTGTAATCAAAAACACAGGCAGATATTGCAAGTTTGCTCGTAGAGAGCTTTAGTGCCCAGTTAAACTTTCCACCCAGAATGCACTATTTCACCAGAAGGTGGCTCACTCTACTCTCTGCTGTCACCTCCTAAATGACATGAGAACATACTGATCTTATAGTGTAACTAGAGCTGCCAAGGAAGTGAGTTTGAGAGTCTAAAAAACATTTGTGAGGAGAGAAGAAAATACCCCCATCTACTCCACAGACTCCTATGACTATGATTACATACCCCCAACATTTGAAATTGCCAAAGAGGGACACCCCCCCACACCGGTCCCCCTTTCCCATTCATTGCAACACACTGAGCCAGTACCTGGTCAAGGAGACTGTAGGTAAGGTCTGATGATGATGTTCATCAACAGAGCTGTGCACAGGCAACGTCTGGCGCTGCCATGGGTGAAGTATGGTTTACGCTGTGTGCGTATGAAGCGCAACGTGCATGCTCAGTAGCATTTTCAGTGTCTCACCGCTCAGTGCAGCCGTGGCTGAGAGGGTGAAAAAAAATGAAGTCTGCCTTAGGAGGCAAGGCATAACTGGGAAGCAGGATATAATGCTAATGCAGTGGGACAGCGGGTTTGGGCCCCCAAATCGAGTTGCCAGCTGTGTGATTACTGTACAGATTACTTTATTGAAAGTATCTTATCTAAGACTGACATAATATTTTTAATGTAGCTGCAAACAGAATGCTTCATCATGCAACACTGGTGTAAGGTAATTTTCCCAATGAATTGCAGAGAAAGAAATCCCAGTTAAGATACCTTACAGCCAATATGCAAGTGCTATCACAGATGACAATGTGATTGAAGTGACAGGCCTGTGTGAAATTGAAGCAGAAAAATTGCTCATCACCAAAAGCATCACATTAGTAAGCCCTAATGTCGACATCAAGGTAAATAAAGCAACTGCTTGAAAAGTAACTGCAGAATTAGCACTAATAATATTCATATGTATCACACAAAACTAAATGACTATAGGTGCCTAATTCAGCAAGCTAAAATGGTGCAATTCTGGAGCAAACCAAATGCACAAAAAGCTGACATCATGAGGTCCTGGTCCCGGAAACCGTACGACGGCTTTTCAGCAGAGCCGAAATAGGGATATTTTAAAGGAAATACTTCACTGGAATGATATACAAAGTGTGCTTGCAAAGTAGGGACACTTTGTAGACTGTTCCGTTGAAGTAATTCTTTTTTAGATAGCGCTATTTTGGCTCTACTGAAGAGCTGCTGTCGGGTCTCAGGACCTGACTCTCCTTCTGTCAGTTAGTACGCCGACATCTATAAAAGGGGAGGGAGGGGGGAACATTAGAAAAGTATATTTCTCAAACTATACAAGTTTGAGAGACCGGACTTGGATCAGTGAGGTTTTTTTTGTAATATCTACAATTTTACTTACCCTTTAAGGATTCAAATGGTTAATAATCTCCATTCCAATCTATGAGGATTTGGAGTATTTTTATTTATTCCTTATGGTTCAGGTGGTTTACCCTAGAATTGCACATCTTGAGCCTCTTGAATAGGGATATAAGTTATTTTAATTTAATTGATCATAATAATTCTGAGCTCAAAACCCAGTCTCAATTTTGTTTTAGGTATTTGTGAATTATTTATCATGCTAAGTACCTTTAAAGTAGTAGCGGGCGTTTTATGAAAAAAAGCTATAGGACGTTTCGTTCTGAGTAAATGAAGGGTATTCTAACTGTGGCAGATTTTGCATTCAAAAATACAAGAATCCAGTGAATTATAAGAAAAAAAATCAGACTGGTTTGATCTAGAAAGTATCAGAGGGGAATGTGCTGATATTCAAAGAACTGCAGTAACACCAAGAAGTGACTCAGCTAGGAATAAGGCATAGCATTGATATGAAGGGTTGATGTGATCTGAGGATCATTAACAAAATAGTTAAATATCTATACATTAAAGGAATAGTAATACATTGTTTTATCTTTATTTTATTTTGTAGGCATTAAAAAAACATGAAGAACGATATAAGTCTTATCTCTCAAACCTTTATGGTTTGAGAGATATTCACAAGCAAAGTTTCCCCTCCCTCCCCTTTTACCTAGTGTAAGCCATCTCTTCTCAGATGTGGAATCCAGTCCATAGACCAGAAAGATAATAGAAGGGGACAATCTTCTCCCTGTGAGAACAATGAAAACCCTGCCCCCCTTGACAAGTTTTTCAGATTTTTCCCTTATCTTAATTGAAGATTGTCCCTCTCTGCAGTCTACCTGGGCACCTCCCTTCTGCTCTGGCTGAGCAGTGTTACATCAGTAAAAGGGGCGGGAGGGGGATACTTTGTCATTGGATTACTCTTGAACTACAAGTCTGACAGTACTTATATAACACTCTCCAAAGTCCAAATACTATGATGATTAATTAGAGACGCTTTTATTATGAAACATTACTATCCCTTTAACAACACAAACTACATGCAAATCACAAGCATAGTAAAATAATTTAATGGGAGTCATTATCAGTATGTGACTGATTACAAGTTGAGTGCTTTCTACCTCCTCCCCATCTTCTCTCCGATGACCTGAGACTGTATATTTTTTTCTGAAGGTTCTCAATAAAGCAGCACTGCAGAAGCCCATAAATGTGGAAGTTACATTCACTAACCCTCTGTCTGAGAGTTTGGAGGACTGTACACTATATGCTGAGGGTAGTGGCTTGATTAAAGAGCAAATTGTGAAGTCGTAAGTATAAATATAGGTAATCGTATAAGATCTGCCAAACTCAGAACATACTTCCCACGTGATCTTCATTCACAGCCCTGGATATCTCAAATTCTTAATGATACAGGATTATTTATTTTTTATGAAAAACATATAAATTAAAATTATTTTCCTGCTGGGTAAAACAAGGGTTCGCCCACTGTTTGGAGATTTTATATTCAAAAGTTATAGTACAGTTCAACTTTTTTTTAATTAACCCTTCGAGTACCAGAGAGCTATCCAATGCATTGCTTTGCAATGCATTGGATAACTCTCTGGCACTCAGAGGGTTAAATAGGAGATTTCATTTGTGGTCAACAGGTGGAGCTGTTCGCAGTCTGTAATCATATTAATTCCTACAGAAATCTGTCAGCTGCTTGGCACTGTAACCAAATGAACTCCCGCAGAGCTGGGAAACCAACATTTACTATGTCTTTGGGCCTATCTAACAGCAAGTATCTGTTATTCTGGATCTGCAGTAGTTAATATTTTTGTCACAGTCTGAATGCATATTAACCCTTTGAATGCTGGCTCGTGTCCAAATGTATTGTTTTGCTATGTGTTTGGAATCAATCTGGCACTCAAAGGGTTAATTCCTCCAGTGCCAGAGGACCAGAGAATGGCCACCTAGTGGGCAGTGTACAACTATTAACCCACACAATGAGTTTGTCAGATACATATACCTGCTCTTAGTGTCTGAGACATATTAAAGGGTCGACAGTATTAAAATAACACTCTCCATGGACCAAATACTATGAAGATTAATTGGAGCTGCTTTTAGTTTGAAACAGTACTATCCCTTTAAATGTTAGCATTCTCATACACTTTACAAATCAATGCTTTGGAGATTTCTCTACCATTCAAGGGTTTAAAGGGAGAGTAAACCTTGAAAATAAGTTTATTTTATATTGTAGCCCTTAAAAAAAAACATGAAAAATGATTTGTCTTATCTACCAAACCTTTATGGTTTGGGAGATATTCAGAAGTAAAATAAAGTAACGTTCCCTTTTCCTGGCTGTTTCAGCCAAGTCTGCCATCTAGTGGACAGATTTGGAATTCGGTCCACAGATCAATCGTCAGTTCTTTAGCAGTGCCGAGATCACGATCTTTAAAAAGAACTACTTCACTGGAACTGTGTACAAAGTGTGCCTGGCTTGCAAGAACACTTTGTAGACCATTCCAATTAAGAAATTATTTTTAAAGATCGTGATCTTGGCACTTCTGAAGAGCCACAGCCGGTCCTGGGACCGGATTCCAAATCTGAGAGCTAGAAAGGTGACGTCACTCAGGGGGAAACTTTGCATCAGAATATCTACCAAACCATAAAGGTTTGGGAGGTAAGACTTATATCATTTTTCATGTTTTTTTAAGGGCTACAATATAAAATAAACTTATTTTCAAGGTTTACCATCCCTTTAAATGTCCAATTTCAATCAAAGGGAATTTTTTTAATATTACTTCTCCCTTATGTTGCAGTTGGTTTGCTCCAGGTCTTCTTGGTTCATCAACTTCTGTATGTGATTGCATGTCAGACTAAAAATGCGTTAGGTATTATATCTAGGTGCAACCAATAAATATAGATTTCTTTCTTCTTCTTCTAGAATATCCATGAAACCCAACGAGAAGATGAACATTCCACTTCATTTTACTCCTTATACAAAAGGATCAAAGCAGCTTCAGATTGTGGTTAATTGCCACACTTTCCTAACACTCAAGGGCTACAAGAACATTGATGTCCTAGAATCCTGAAAAGCTTAATTACTAATGACTTTACCTAAGGTGAGACCTATCCCTTTAAGTCAGAGACGCTTCATTCTGCAGGACTGCACAGGATTCAGTGCAACCCTGCAATGTGTGTTTTTTATAAGCATCCCTGATTTAAAGGGATATGAGGCTGCCTTAATATTACCCCTTGAATGTAAGAGGTAAGAGATGCCTTTGCCAGAGGCGTAACTAGAAGCCACTGGGCCCTGGTGCAAGAATTGCCATGGGCCCCCCTGACCACATTGGCCCCCCTCAAATACATTGGTCACTTCCATGTTGCCCCTTCCACAATGCACCCATCTCCACATTTCCCCTTCCACAATGCACCTCATTCTCCATATTGCCCCTTCCACAATGCCCCTTCCACATTGCCCCTTCAACAATGCCTCCATCACAATGCCCCCATCACAATGCCCCTCATTCTCCACAATGCCCATTCCACATTGCCCCTCTTTCTACACATTGCCCCTTCCACAATGCCCCCATCTCCATATTGCCACTCAATCTCCATAATGCCCCTTCCACAATGCCCCTCATTCTCCACAATGCCCCCATCACAATGACCCTCACTCTCCACAATGCCCCTTCCACAATGCCCCTCATTCTCCACAATGTCCCCATCACAATGACCCTCATTCTCCACAATGCCCCTTCCACAATGCCCCTCATTCTTCACAATGCCTCCATCACAATGCCCCTCTTTCTCCACAATGCCCCCATCACAATGACACTCATTCTCCACAATGCCCCTTCCACAATGCCCCTCATTCACCACAATGCCCCCATCACAATGCCCCTCATTCTCCACAATGCCCCCTCCACAGTGCCCCTCATTCTCCACAATGCCCCTACTGACCTCCCCCTCCTCCTACCTCGAGTCCCTGGTGGTCTAGCGGTGTGTGAGATGACAGATCTGTGCCTCATTCGGCACAGACCTCTGTCTGGAACTCAAGCTCCCGCGCAGTTCTTAGTAATGCAGAGTGCTGGGAGATTATGTCATCTCACAGCGCTCTGCATTACTAGAGCGCCGGCCGCCGGGAGATCAGCTGTACTGCGGGCGCGTGGCGAGTGGGTCGCAGGGGGCAGCCGGGCCCCTGAGAGTGATGGGCCTGGTCGCAGGTGCGACCCCTATTCTTATGCCACTGGCTTTTGCGACATCTCTTACCCCTTGAATGTAAGAGATGTCTCAAAGGCATTGCTTCACTGTATGCTGGAGATGTTTCTAGCATCAAGTTCTCAAGTTTTGATCAAATTGTTGACTCATCCTTTACAGCTCTTAATATTTTTTTTCATTGTATTAGAAATAGGTATACTGATGTCTAATGAAGAACTGGAGCAAACCAACACCACAATAGGCAACAAATAAAAATTCCCCAAATTCCTGTTGATTAAATGAGCTGCATGCCCCTCTGGTCCTTAAAGGAATAATAATGTCTATATTAATTGTGACGGTACCAGCGGACACCCAGCCTTGGTGTCCCTGTCAATGGTCACTTCTTCCGCTACGAGCCACATGGACATCCAACAGCATATCTCAATATACCCCAATCGCCAGGCAAAACTAGTGTCAGGGTAACCAGCATGCACTCTGCATACAGCAAGCTTTACCCCAAGCATCAGACAACACCAGTGTCTTGGGGTTAGAATGACAACTGACTTTATTGGAACAAACCACACATTTATACACAAAACCTACATTGAAATACATGGACAGGCAGGATACAATAGGTGAGTCACAAGGATAATATAATCACAATATACAAGACAAAGGGCCAACAACAGAAGGTCCCAGCAATTACAATAACACAGACATAATTGCATTACTACACAAAAGGATAGCAACAAATGGAACAACACAATACAAAGGGCCAGACGTGATTAGGTTAGCACACCACAGGGGGTTTCAGTACAGTTCACTGACCTACAATGACTGGAGTGGCTACAATACACACAGAGCTTGGGTGAGGGTGAACAATGAAACCAAAGGCTTGAGGGACTGCAATATACATTTGCAGCATCCTTGGCCTAACTCAAATACTTAACCGTTGCTGCCCATTTCCTTGGAAGCAAGCCAGCAGTCTATGGTTGTTATTCTTTTGAATAGAAATAGTCTGAAGACATGAGATCCCATATCTCTAACACACCAATATCTCCCATAGTCGCCACAGTTCCGTCACATTAATGTTCTGCTCCAAGTCTTCTTTAAACTTTTTAAGTACTGTTTAAGTACTTACAGTCCTGTAGTTCAAAAGAGATTTTACGATGAAAGGATCCCCCTAACACCCCTTCTGGTTGCCTCCCCTTAGAGCTGCAATACAGTTGTGGGAACAGACCGCGCACATCGCGGGACAATCTCCAGCCAGTAACTATAAGGAAAACCCTACCAACCTTGATGAAAGAGGGAAGGATTTTCCTGTTGCTTACTGAGGATTGTCCCATCCTCTCCATCCGGACCAGACAGAGAAGATCAGTGATGCATCCAGAAGGGGCAGGTGGGGGATCGTTTCAGCTTAAATATATTTTGAACTATAAAACTGTGAGTTCTTAAACATACTGCTACATATTATAAAAAAACTTAAAGAAGACTGGGAATAGAACTTTAATATATACATTCTATCCCTTTAAGAGGTTAAACCCTTGAATGTTAGAGAGGTCTCCAATGCATTGCTTCACTAGTGGCACTACAGTGCTTACAACTGAAATGCAGCTACACAAGTGATATGGCAATGCTTACAATTTAAATGGAGCTACACTTGTGGTGGCACAGAGTTTATAATTGAAATGAAGCTACACTAGTGATACTTTCAAACTTACAATTAAACACTATCAATACCATGGATCTTACAGATTAAATGGAGATATACTAGTGTTACTACAGAAATTGAACTACTCTAGTGATATCGCAAAGTTTGCAATTTAAATGGAGCTACACTTGTGGTGGTACAGAGCTTACAATTGATGTGAAGCTACACTAGTGATACCACGGAACGTACAATTAAACACTATCAATACCATGGATCTTACAGATTAAATGGAGATATACTAGTGTTACTACAGAAATTGAACTACTCTAGTGATATCGCAAAGTTTGCAATTTAAATGGAGCTACACTTGTGGTGGTACAGAGCTTACAATTGACATGAAGCTACACTAGTGATACCACGGAACTTACAGTTAAACACTATCAATACCATAGAGCTTACAGATTAAATTAAGCTATACTGGTGCTACTTCAGAGATTACAATTGAAATGTAGCTACACTAGTCATACCACAGATCATAGGGATAGTATAAAACAAATGGAAGAGGGGCAAAGAGAGTGAAGAAAGAAAAGGGGAGGAAAAGACAAAATAGGAAACAGCAGAATGTGAGAGAAGTTGGAGATAGAGGGAAATAGGAAAGAGAGAGAGGGAGAGATGTTAGAAGACAATAGGGAGAAACAGGGACAATGAGGGGGAGAAGTGGCAATGGGGATAGTGAGTGAAGTAATCGGGGAGGGAGAGAGAAAGAGCAAATGAGACAATTGACCTTACATTATATTAACTCTTTATGTGCCATAGAAGTGTCAAATATGCTTGACACCTTTCTGACCAACAAAACGTGAATTAACAACAAGAACGTTAAGTTGCAATCACTTCCTCCTCCCATTAAATCCTTTGAGTGCCAAAGATATCTGAAAATTGTTTCACAGCCCTCTGGCACTCAAAGGTTAAACCAATATGCCTTGGGCCCTGGTACAAGAAGTGCCACGGGCCCCCCCTCCCACCACATTGGTCCCCCTGACCACATTGACCCCCTCCACAATGCTCCTACCTGGAGCTCCCTCGCGGTCCTCTTAGTAATGCAAAGCGCTGGGAGATGATGTCATCTCCCAGCCCTCTGCGTTACTAGAGCACCGGCGGGAGATTGCAGGCGCCAGGTGGGGGGATCGCAAGGGGGAGGCCGGGCCCCTGGAGTGCATGGGCCCGGTCGCAGGTGCGACCCCTGCGACCCCTATAGTTACGCCACTGACCACAACAGGACTTAGCTTCTAGTTCCAGCTGTGAGCAGACGTGCAACCCTGCAGTGTGTGTTTTTATAAGTGTGATGCACTAAAATGGTGATCTGGTTATATTTCTCATATAATATGTATGTATTTTTATTTATATAGCACCTTATATGTACAAAGTTCTTATGCCACATTCAGACATCCACATACTAAACAATTCACAATAACCTATATACTGAAGATTTTAATGTGTTGAGACCAGATACATACCTCCCAACATTTCAGATTGCCAAAGAGGGACACTTGTGTTTTAGGGGGTATTGCTGGGGGTGTGATTGGTGGGCGGGGCATTACTGATAATTTTTAGGTTATTTCATGACCTATAGAGTACTTCTTGTGTAATCTAATAAATTACTTATAACAAGACCAAAGTATTTTATTTACACAGACTAATTTCTAAACACATACACTGACGTCTAAACAAACAATAATGTGAGTTTTATTGCAATGTGATGCACTTATATACACATCACACAGTGTGATCTCCATAACACAGGGACATCAGGGTGGGACAGAGGGACATAGGGATTTGGGTCTAAAAGAGGGCCTGTACCTCCTAAAGTGGGACACTTGGGACGTATGCAGATAGATTTTATTTTGTACCAAACATATAATTCTAAGTGTATCACTTCAGATACTACAAACAGAAGCAACCTATAACCTATAAACAAATATTGGAAATGTGAGAAAACTAGTTACCACCAGGTGTCACCATTCACCAAAGCAATACATTGTGTACCAGTCTGGCACTCAAAGGGTTAACCTTTACATTTCCCCAGGAACATATATTCTAGACCAGATTCCAGTAACTGGTAGGGGATAATGGGATTTGAAGTCCAGCAGCACCTGGGGGGCCTCATATTGAACAACCCAGATGTGCTTAACCCTTTGAGTGCAAGAGGGGTATGCAATGCATTGCTTTGCAATGCGTTGCATACCCCTCTGGCACTCAAGTGGTTAAATTAATTATCATGAAACCCTATACTTGCTTTATATTAGTGGTATGTCTGCTTGTACACGCAAAGTCAAGTGGTATTCACCCTCTGCTTTTTTTGGTAAAAATGGCACCAACTTCGACACTAAGGAAGTAGTTAGGTAATTCCGTTCTAATAGTAGGTAACAATCATGGCGGGATTTACATCTCAGGCTCCCCTAGGCACAGCACCATATGGTGCCCTTAGCCTTCCTTGGTCCCACTACTAACCACACCCTCTTTTGTGGCCAAACCCATTTTTAGATTTATTTTTCACAGAAATGTGAAATTTTCCAGAAGTAGATGAAAATGCTCTATTTTTCTACCATTTTGGACAGATCGTAATACATTGGTTCTATAGAATAAATGGACTTTTTTTTGCTTTATTTTTGTTTCTCAATTTTCATGCACAAAGATTCACACACTGTGTGGAGACCTTTATTTTCTTACATCTCTCAAACCATAACGGTTTGAGAGAAAGAATTAAGCACATTAAATGTTTTTTATTGCAGCTACCATTTAGAAGATACTTTTTTGGGACATTACAATCCCTTTAAAGAGCTAATTAGCTTAGGTTATCTTTTGATGTATTTTGGGTATTACTCCTTGCCTTCGGACCACGGGGATGTGTTTAGTAAGAATAAGTATATTTTATATTTCACGTATGGATGATTTGTACCTCTATGTAAAAGAACAATAAAGGTATTTAAAAAAAATGAATAGTACTTCAGAAGAGTAAAAATTAATTCTCATGATGATAAAGAAACCTCTCGGGGGGAGGGTTGTGAGCTGAGGTGTGATAAATAGATGGTAAAAAGCTTAATACAGAGGAGAATGATTCTTAAGTGTGATAAATTGTCCAAGTCCTATGTTATTTCATGGAGAGACTAAGATCCCTAAAGTGTGAGAGATCCTAGTGAATAGTGTAGATAGAATAACATAGGAACTGGAGAGTTTCTCACACTGGAGAAGTCATCTCCACTTTATCACCTCTTTATCACACATTAGTGCAACTCCCCACAGTTGTCCTTTCTTTATGCATAGTCATGATACTTCTGTGCCTCTGTACTGAAGTGACCTTAAAAAAGTTAATACTTAGCATATTGATAGTTAATTGGAATACACATTCATCTTTATTTCCTTATTCCTGTTTATTCCTGTTCTTCCAAAGTCTACTCGAAGTCTTTATTATGGAATTCTATTTACATGTGTGTTTGGGCCACACCTAGAAGCTATGGATGCAAATGAACAGTTCATGATTTGTAATTTATTAGACAATAGATAAATCATAAGAGGAAGCCAAATGTCCTTGTACAGCATACCAAACTGAAGGAGAGGCATGAAGCAATTAAACAGTGTGCTTGTATGTTTGTGTATGTGTGCATGCCTGTGCATGCTTGTGTGTGTGCCTGAGTTTGAGAGGGATCCATATTCAGACTAATTGCTCAATCATTAATCGTTTGAGTGTCACAGAGGTATTCAAGGCATTAGATACCTCTCTGGGACTCAAAGGGATAAATATTTTATTATTTTCTTCAAAAATATAAAAAAAAGAAGAAAATCATTTATATCACAGAGACATGTAGCTGGAAAATGTACATTTTGATGAAAAACTTGCAGGAAAATCACTACAACTCAATGAATCCATTATGGAAGGCATGGACCCCCTGATAGGAACCACTGGTTTGGCATGTAGACTATTATCTTATGTGTAGCTTATTATAATTATTATTATTAATAATAAATAACTGAATGTTGTCTCCATCCTGTGGAGCATTCATGCTCATGCCCCTTTGGTCTCTCTGACCGGAGAGCCCAATGTAAGCTGCCTGAGAACACCTTGAGGAAGGGAATCCCCACATGAAGTAGCAGACTGCTGATTTGATACGTATAATGTTTACAAAGACAGGAGACAATACAGAATACTTACAAGGTAGGCCCCAGTGAGCCAGGATTCGCGAGTCTGAGAGCTATGCTAGCAGTTGGTGGCTGCTCCCAGGAGGCCTTGCTGCAGCCGAAGCCGGATGGTGGTGCAGGTCACAAAGCCTGATAGCAGGACAACCACCTAGGACACAGACAGCTACTCACCAGGTCAGGAATCAATGTATTAAACCTACCAGAAATATAGCTGCTTCTGTCAAACACTGGATCAGCAGCACTGGAGGTCACAAGATTACAGTGCGACTGGAGGTCGAACCAGGGATGGTCGAAAACATCGAACACGACGCACTGGGCACCGAGACCCTTTCGAGGTTGAAAGGAGGGTGGTCGACAATCCAGGTCACTAACAGGCATGTAAAGATGGTACCTAGGAAGAGAAAGAAGGATAGTCGAACAAGCCAGGGTCAAAACCAGTCGAGCAGCACTGTACAAAATCAGCAGGCAGAAGAATAGATGAAAAACAGGCCAAGGTCAAAACCAGCACAAGAGCTGTAGCAGAATCAGGAGACAAGAGACAAAGTCGAGGAAAGCCGGGTCAAACACTGGAAACACTTTAGGAACAATAACCTCAAACTCAATACACAGAACACTTTGATTGCACACTGACTTAAGGGTGTCAGTGCTTGATATAGGCCCAGACAAGAGTGCAACCAGAACATGGCGGGGACGACAAGAAACAGGTAGGAAAAACAAAATACTTGGAAAAGACAGCAAAACCCAGAGAATCATGACAGAGGCAAGATTTTAGAAATATCTCTTCTTAGGCCCTAGTGGATGGATCATTTCAACATACTCGACCAACTGTGGTTGTGATGATGTTCTGAAAGCTCATTGTTGAAGGATTTTGAGTGGTGATGGACAAAACTTTTTTGCATCGAAAGTGAAATGTCAAAAATGTCACTTCCACTTTCTGTGAGAATTGCTGTGAAAAGTGCATTTTTTCCTTTTTGGGAAGACTAGATGGGCCGAATGGTTATTATCTGCCGTCAAATACTATGTTTATATGTTTCTAAGAGAGAGAGAGAGAAAGCAGCTGCATTTTTAGTGCTAGTTACCGATGTAGGCACAGCTGGAGCTGATTGATAGGAGAGTTGGAGGTAGCCAATTGTTCTCTGGTGTGGGTGTGAAGATATAATATGAATAATAGGTTGCAGGTGATTTGAGTTCCTAACTGAGCTGGCTGAGACTGAGTGAGTAACAGATACTTCACAAACAGACATAAATACATCAAACATTCAAAACAAACAGACAGTTACAGCTTGATATATTGCATGTACTTATACACACATACTCACTCCTACATCTACAAGAACCAGGGAGACAGATAAATACTGAGGTGTGGTGGTGCTGTATGCCTGCACCAGTTGTGTTGTGAAGCACTTTATCCTTTATTGCATGCTGCTGGTCTATCATCACTTTGCACTATATTGTGAAAGTTAACATGGCGGTCAAATTGGGAGAGAAAGAGCAAGCTACTACTAAAATGTTCACACTGGCTACAAGTAAAGACAGACAAACAGGCTATGGGGGTAACTGAAGAGGCTTGTGGTTGCAGGGGATATGGACTTGATTTCATTGTAGACATGACAAACAGTAAGCATTTAAAATGAACATAAAATAGAAAAACTGTTGACTGGTAGGAGATCCTTGATCTGAGCTCTGAGTTAGACTGACAATGTCAGATACTAGAGACATAGACAAACATAGTTCATTATCTTCAGACTTAAAAATATAGCTTCACTTGCTAACAGTCCTGCCATATTATTTACTTTAAAAAGTACAGACTGAGAGTGATAATGACATGACCAAAATTAGATGAAAGGAAAAGGCTTGATCTTCCACCACTGAAATGGAACAATTTGCCTGTATCTAAATTCTTTGAGAGATCAACTGGAAAGTTTTTCTCTCGACAAGTACACATGCTAAAAAATACACAATACCCATTTCTGTTATCGTAAGCATCAGCAGCAGTGTCACTTCTTTCAAGTCCAGCCTCAACCAGTCTCACTCATTATTGTTGACTAAGCAGCAACATATGTCATCAACATCCACAATCCTACATATGAATGCTTCTGCTGCAGTCAAAGTGCACCACTACTGACACTTGCTTCTAGTACTACTGCAACATGTAGCCGTAGTAGTAATAGTAGTCGTCTAAAAGGAACAGCTCAGTCTATATGAAATCTACAGTATGATGATAATTATCTAATGATCCAAAAACTAAATATGTTGTAATCTGTTTTCTCTATAAAATAAGTGAGCAGGAAGAAAGTAGGATCACATCTAGGGATATATCCTCACTGCGAATCCACCGGAAGCACAAACACTGATCTGACTGGGAGATACCCCAGCAGCACATTAGAAATGCAATGACTAGCAACGGTAGAAGCACCCTTAAAAGTTCACAGGGGTGAGGGCACATGCCTCACTAACAATAACACCTATGTCTCCTACTGTTGCTGTTGTGCAAATGCAAAGCACAAAGGAAGATGATTACTTGAAGGTTCTTCTCCTGCCTGACTTTCTACAGCTGATTTCACTGATGTCATCCACAATTTTTACCATTACTGGTGATGGAACCAGCTCTGCTGCAAGTGGAAACCAAGATTACAGTCTCTAGTTTCTGTTGATTCGTTGAAGGCCCTTTGAGTGATTTTCTGAGTCTTTTTGAAACTTAAAATTTCTGTGTTCCAACTGGAATAATTTTAGAAAATCAAAACAGTGGCCTTTTGAAAATGATGGAAATTACTGTTATGCGGGCAAGTGGCAGAAACACGGCTGGATTTCCCAATAGACAAAGTAGGCAACATTGAGGGGCACCTCAGCTGTGCTAGTCACCAGTGGTGGCGCTACAATATAAGCAGAATAAGTGGCCGCTTAGGGCCCCCACTTGGTCAGAGGACCCCACATCCCTTATGTGGTACCACCACTGCATGTAAATAAAATCAGATGGCAATGCCTTATTGGAAAAAGCAATGCAGAAGTAAAGGTGGGCCCCATGTGAATATTTGTTTAGGTCCACCAGAAACATAGAAACACTTTTTAACCCCTTGAATGCTAGAGAGACCACCAATGCCTTGTGGAGAACTGCTTTGGAGATCTCCATAATAACCTAGGGGTTAAAGCCTTTTATGTTTTTGCTCATGGTTGATCATTTTCTGTGCTAGGTAATGGTGGATTAGACTGGGGGTGGGGTCATGTGAGGAGTGTGGTTGTGGCCACGGGCAGAGTTAAGGGCACCTAGAGTGCCTTGCCTAGGGGCAACTGGGATGTAAATCCATTCCTGAGCAGAAATATAGCAGTACATATATTTATATCTTTTACATTGAAGGTTATGATGAAAGTGACACATATTAGTTCTGGGCATGTCCCAGTCTGGGATTCTATATAGTATGACAACAGTTTTGCAATCAAACACAATGAAAGGAATGTAAGCTATAAAATATAATCAGTTGTACTCTGCTATTAAATTACTTTACTATACTGATCACAAAAGAAATACATACCTGGATTTTAATAAATGCTTGAAACCAAATATTCATGTAGAATTGAATGGAACACATTGTATGCTGTTGCTCTGAAATTAATTATCTAATTGTGTGTAGGAGTACACATTTGGGTTAGAGTTACCTTTGCCATGATTCAATAAACAAACAAAATCAAAGCACAAATAAACACAATAAAATAGGTCAAAGGTTTCCAACTCTTTCCTTACAAAACACTACCAGGCCACATCTTTAGGATGTCCACACTTGTACACAGGTGAGTTAATTAACCCCTAAGTGATGAGAGCTTTTTTACTAGAGGACAAGAACAATTTTGGCATTTTTAGTATGTCTTTGTCAACCATACTTACACTCTAATTCCTTTAGTACAATCACACAAATTGAAGGAATAGTAATGTTTTACAATAAAAACAGCTCCAGTTAATCTTCATAGTATTTGGGCCATGGATAATGTTATTTCAATACTGTCAGAGTTGTACTTCAAGAGTAATTGAATGGTAAAGTATCCCCCTCCTACCCTTTTACTGATCTAACACTGCTCACCTCAGAGCAGCAAGACTGTCCGGAAGGGTCGCAGAGAAGGACAATCTTCAGTGAGCATAAGAAAAAAAACTGAAACATCTGTCAAGGGGGGCAGGGTTTTACTTATGATCACAGTAAGAAGATTGTCCCTTGCTGTGACCTGTCCGGTCAAGAGACCCAGATTCCACATCTGAGGGGGAAGTGGCTTACACTAGGTAAAAGGGGTGGGAGGGAGATACTTTATCATTCAATTACTCTTGAACTACAACTCTGACAGTATTGAGATAACAATCTCCATGGCCCAAATACTAGGAAGATTAATTGGAGCTGCTGTTTTTGTGAAACATTACTATCACTTTAAATACATTATTTTAAGGAAATGTAGGGCTTTCTTTTGATGTCATATTTATAGCTGCATGCCATAATTTAATTTGATAAAAATACATAAGTGGAAAAAATACAAAAAAAATATATTTTTTCTAGTTTTTTCCTGTGATGATTTGTACTCATTTAGTGTATTTTTTAACAGGGACTGGATAAAAAGTATGAATTTTCTCTCGTACCTCCCAAGTGTTTGGTTTTAAGGGGGTACTGTCCCTCTGAAATTAAAATCCCTCTGTCCCTCTTTCCCACCCTGGTGTCCCTGTGTTTAGGAGATCAGACTGTGTGGTGTGTATATAAGTGTATCACCCTGGTGTCCTTGTGTTTAGGAGATCAGACTGTGTGGTGTGTATAAGTGTATCACCCTGGTGTCCCTGTGTTTAGGAGATCAGACTGTATGCTGTGTATATTAGTGTATCACCCTGGTGTCCCTGTGTTTAGGAGATCAGACTGTGTGGTGTGTATATAAGTGTATCACCCTAGTGTCCCTGTGTTTAGGAGATCAGACTGTATGCTGTGTATATTAGTGTATCACCCTGGTGTCCCTGTGTTTAGGAGATCAGACTGTGTGGTGTGTATATAAGTGTATCACCCTAGTGTCCCTGTGTTAAGAAGATCAGACTGTATGCTGTGTATATTAGTGTATCACCCTGGTGTCCCTGTGTTTATGAGATCAGACTGTATGCTGTGTATATTAGTGTATCACCCTGGTGTCCCTGTGTTTAGGAGATCAGACTGTGTGGTGTGTATATAAGTGTATCACCCTAGTGTCCCTGTGTTTAGGAGATCAGACTGTATGCTGTGTATATTAGTGTATCACCCTGGTGTCCCTGAGTTTAGGAGATCAGACTGTGTGGTGTGTATATAAGTGTATCATCCTGGTGTCCCTGTGTTTAGGAGATCAGACTGTGTGGTGTGTATATAAGTGTATCACTTTGCTCCACAGTAATAAAACTCACATTAACGTTTGTTTAAACTTCAGTATATGTGTTTATAAATTATAAACTACTTATAAATTACTGTGAATAAAATACTTTGGTCTTGCCCTAAATCACTATTCAGTTACACACAGAGGTGAGAATAGGTAATCAAATAAACTATTTTTTTAATGTTCTACCCACCAGTCCTGCTTCAAGCAAAACAGAAGTGCCCTCCACTTTGTCCATCTGAAGAGCTGGGAGCTGTGTTCTCTGTCTCTTTCTGCCTCACGATCACAGTGGGAATGAGAGAGGCAGAGAACAATGAGAAAGGCAACATTTATGAACATTTCCTTTGTCATGTGGCTCTACCTACACATATGGTTACATAGCACCGATCACATGTATCAAACCAGCAGGGACCATGCTGTGATCACAGTGCTTCCAGAAGTGCCAGGACCATCATCCATCCTAAAAGGATGGCATTTCTCTGGCATGTCATGTGGCGTTAAAAGGGGGGTAAAATGAATAATCCTCTGATTTACTCACTTAAACCCTACAGACATAGACTGTTAGTGGTCCTGGAGTACAAGTTTGGGAACCAGTGAAACAGCTGATTAAAAATAACTGATAGCACAATAAAGGTTTAGAAAAATAACTGAGAAGAATTCAGATTTTAGGTATTATCTCCTTTAGGAAAATATAACGGTTAAAAACCATATAATTGCAAGTGCGCTATAGTGTAAATTATGCAGCAGAAGAGCATTTGCAGTGGATCTGAATAGACACAAAAATATAATTATTGAACAAGGCAAATATCATAGAAGCAAATAGAAGTGGCAGCTGATTGAAAGAGGAGAAGAGCAGCAGATTTGCAGAGCCGGCAGCAACAAATAATCACTCTGGCCAAGAGAAAATGGCCAAGGAGAATTTTGAGAGGAAAAGTACTGTAAAATCTCATGTATAATACTCACAATTTTGCCCCTTTTCACCTCATGTGAAGTGGGTGGTATATTATACACAAGGGAAAAAAATACACGTCTGCTTCCCTTCCTCCATCCACCACCCCTCTCTCTAATCACTCCCTCCAGAGGCATCTGGGATATCTGGTATCTTGCATTTGCCACCCACTTCCTGTATCCCCTGTGAGGACCTGTGTTAATCAAAGATAATGGTAGTGCTCACTGAGGTCCTTAAAGGGATAGTAATGTTTTATAATAAAAGCAGCTCTAATTAATCATCATAGTATTTGGACTTTGGTGAGTGTTATTTCAATTCTGTCAGAGTTGTAGTTCAAGAGTAATTCAATGACAAAGTATTCCCCTCCCGCCCCTTTTACTGATGTAACACTGCTCAGCCAGAGCAGAAGGGATGTGCCCAGGTAGACTGCAGAGAGGGACAATCTTCAATTAAGATAAGGGAAAAACCTGAAAAACTTGTAAAGGGGGGCAGGGCTTTCATTGTTCTCATAGGAAGAAGATTGTCCCCTGCTCTTATCTGTCTGGTCTATGGACTGCATTCCACATCTGAGAAGAGGTGGCTTACACTAGGTAAAAGGGGCGGGAGGGGAAACTTTGCTTGTGAATATCTCTCAAACCATAAAGGTTTTTTAATGCCCACAAAATAAAATAAAGATAAAACGAAGTATTACTATCCCTTTAAGGGCCTCCCAGGGCACTATTGTAGTTTCTGCGCGCAGAGGTCTATGCATTGGCTCTACTAATGTTTTTTGGTGGGTAGAGAAAGGGAAAACAAGGGTGTGTATTGTGCATAGGCACTTTTGCTTTTCCCTTAAAGGGACAGTAATATTAAAAATATAAAAAAATATGTTGTAGGGTTTATCTCCCTGAGTAAAGCAAGGGTACTCCCACTGCTGAAAGGTGTTTTAATCAAAAGTTATTAAAGCTCACACTTGCATATTTTTGATACAGTTTCACAGTGGCCTGTGCTGTTGATACACCATCCTATGGACAGCTCTGTTCAGTTGACCATAAATCTCCATAGGATGGTGTAGCAACAGCGCCACTGTACAATTTCAGGCCACTGTAATATTGCACCTAAAAGAAGCAAGTCTGAGCTTTAATAACTTTTTAATAAAACACCATTCAGCAGTGGGAGTACCCTTGCTTTACTCAGAGGGAAAAACCCTACAACATATATTTGTCAATTACTATCCCTTTAAATTTTTTGTTAAAGTTACCCCTGTGTATTATACCTGAGATTTTACCATAGATGCATTACAGAAGAACTGCAGGTGAATT
Organism: Rhinophrynus dorsalis; assembly: GCA_037306005.1. Taxonomy (NCBI): domain Eukaryota; kingdom Metazoa; phylum Chordata; class Amphibia; order Anura; family Rhinophrynidae; genus Rhinophrynus; species Rhinophrynus dorsalis. The sequence goes on from CM074727.1 coordinate 43,652,074, forward strand.
TGTACAGAAGAGCATGGGTTTCCAGGGACTATAATGATCAGGAAAAATGGACTAAATCGCGCAGTGATGAAAATGGTAGCAGCAATGTAGAGGAACAACAGAGAACTGGGACAGAGTGCAATATATTAATGTTGTAATTAAAAAGAGGAGTGTTACAGAAAAAGAAATGAGGAATAACTGGTCTAGGAGAGGAACAGTTTTAAAAATATATTATTAACATGAATTTAAACATTTTATTTGTTTAATTATATTAATAAATGTAAACTAGTCTAACCCACCCATTAAAGAAGGTAGATGCATATCAGCTTTATAAACATAAATGAACATACAATTATAAAGTTAGTCTATACTTAAAATACACATTGATTCTAAAAAAAAATAGAAATTAAATCTGAGCCTATTATATAATTATATAATAAAACACATTTAGAATCACATTTATTGCATTTCATATATGATTCATAATCAACTTAATCAGTATAATAAAAAAATAAATATAGTGTATTGAAAAAATTTAAAGAAACATTACATATATATTACCAAGGTGCCCAAAAGAATTGAAATTGATCCTCTGAGTTCCAGAGAGGTACCCAACGCGTTTCATTGCAATGCATTCAATACCTCTATGGCACTCAAAGTGTGAAGTTCGATTGTCATACCTTAAAAGCCTGCTACATATGTATATATGTCTTAGTGTAACAGTAATATTTTAAATCCCACATATATTATTGAGTTTAATTAGAAACTCGAAGACAATATCAATAGGATATTACTAAAAGCATCACAGTAAGACCAAACATACGTCTTCATAGAAAGTTTTCTGGGAATCATTTTGCTTTAAGTTCCTTATAACATTAATACATCATTAGCAGTTTTAACCCTTTGAGTGCCAGAGGGGCACGAATTGCTTCACAATGTATTGCATACCCCTCTGGCATTCAAAGGGTTAACATTGTAACTTGTTTCGCTTTTTTAAGGCCATTTCTAAAGTTAGAACAACTATTTCCCCTTTTTTCCGCTGTTATTTGATAATATTCTCCATATGAAAAATGGTTTTAAAGGGATAGTAATACTTTGTTGTAGCCCTTAAAATTCCGAATTCAACGATATCAGCGGCATCTCTCAAACCTTTATGGTTTTAGAGATATCCGCTTTCAAAGTTCCCTCTCCCCTGACATCAGCATTCTATCTGACAGCAGGGGAATCCGGTCCCGGGACAGGCGGCGGCTCTGCAGCAGTGCTGAGATCTCGTTATAGAAACAGAAATCCTTCACTAAAATGGTCTTCTATGTGTGCTTGCAAATCAAGCATACGTAGAAGACCATTTTAGTGAAGGATTTCTGTTTCTATAACAAGATCTCAGGACTCCTGCAGAGCCGCCACTTGCTCACTGACCGGATTCCCCTGCTGTCAGCTAGAACACTGATGTCGGGAAATGCCAAAAAGAGGGAACTTTGAAAGTGGATATCTCTCAAACCATAAAGGTTTGAGAGATGCTGATGGTATCGTTGAATTCAGAATTTTAAGGGCTACAAGATGGGGGATAGTAATTATGAAGTATTAATATCCCTTTAAGTGGCATGCAGCCCGGCATCAAGGGGTTAAAAAGCACCATTATGATCAAATGGATTTTCTTCTCAGTCACTTTAACTCTCTTTGCAATGCTTCTGACACTTCTCTGCTACTTAGAGAGTTAACCTTTCCAGTGCTTTACAATACACTGGACACCACCGGCACTCAAAAAGTTAATCAATCCACTTACCTGTGTGCCTCAGTGTATGGGTGGTTCTGTGGATGCCAGTGGTGGACCAAGGATGGGATGTCAGACAGAATATATATATAAATACATATGACATAATGAATACAACCTTCCATTATGCATAGCCTTCAAGCAATAATCAATGTTGTAATCAACCAAGCAATAATTGGAGCTTACATCAATCTCCTCCAATCAAAATATGAAAATGGAACTGCATCAATGCAGGTCAACAATGATAAAGTCCAGATTAACATAGAAAAGAGCCATCAGACAAGGAATCACAATCTCCCCAAAACTATACAGCCGGTGCCTTGTTCACATCTACTTGTTCATATCAATGATATTATACTTTTCATCAAGAACGGCACTCTTGTTTTTTATCTTTTTCATAAAATGATTTTATTTCAGTCTGGACAACAACACAAATAAGCTGTCCTTAGCAGCCAGTGTTGCAATGTTTCAGGCAAATGTTGAGTATGTGGCTATCGACCATATGCAAGTTTGACATGTCATAGGGATAGGGTATGATCCAGCAATAAAAAGCAGACACATCTATTGGTGGGGATAACAGACCAGAGCTTTATTTAACATTTTATTCACATTATGTTATTTTCCTTACTCAAACACCACAATAACAATGAACAATAACCAATACTCTTTTAATTAAACTGACAGTCCTTGCCAATCCATTTCCCTTGAAACCAAGCATGGCCAAATTGTACGGGCTCATGCTAAAATTCCCACCTTCTTCAGCACTACCGTTGATCCCAAACATTCCTCAGCACTTACAGCTGATTCCCCATTTTCAGCACTTATAGCTGATTCCACCATTTCAGCACTTACAGCTGATTACACCATTTTCAGCACTTACAGCTGATTCCCAATAAATTACCCCATTGGCCATCCACTTTAGGTCCAATAGGTAACGTCACCTCCAGCGACCTAAGTCCGGGGCAAACTCTCAAAGGGCTTCCACCCGAGGATAAAATCCCTTAACTTACCACCTCATTTATCAATCTCTGAAAACCATGCAAGGACTATCCGCCAAGCAGAAAAACACACAACCACACCCTCTGAAACAAGGGGTGGGAGGGCGGGACGCTTCCTCTGTCCTTTCTTCTTTACAAAACAGCTCACTTCCTGTCTCTAGCACCTTTTAAACCCTTAACCTCTTGCTCCTCCCTAACACACACACCCACACACTTCCTTCCTGAATCAACCCTCCCCATGACATGCTTCCCCTCCGCTAACCTGCGGTCCACTCCGGGGAATTTCTTTCCTGCATTAGTGGAAATTATTTCTACAGATTGTGTTGTTAAATACAGAAGAGATATTCATTTTCACGGTTGGGGTAGCTGGACTAGATCATTCTTTAGGAATACTTAGCTAAATAGGATCTACTAGTGTAAACGCCCATGTACACGGGCCAAGGTTTGACTGATGTTAACCCTTTGAGTGTCAGAGGGTTATGCAATGCATTGCAAAGCAATGTATTGCGTACCCCTCTGGCACTCAAAGGGTTAAGAGGCCGGTCCTGCTCTGCGTACTGCCACTGACGCAGTCAAGCACTGTAGAGACTGCCTGAAAGCACAAAATGCTCCCAGCACAGAACTCCCAGCATTCTGTGCTCCCAGTATTCTATGCTCCCATCATTCAGTGCTCCCAGCATTCTGTGCGTTCAGGCAGTCTCTACTGCTCATGACGGCTTCTGACAAACATCCTAGCGAATTATTATATAGAATTATTGCAGCTTTTTACAGTGTTGTAGACAGAGTAGAAATGGTATCCTGGACCTCTGAACAGATTATGGAAAGTTTATAGTTTATGACTGGAAACCCCAGGATATACCAGGGATGGCCAAACTCTTACGTGGAATTATTTTTTAAGCAAATTATTCCATCCAGGTAGTTTCTCTGGTCTGAGACAACTCACTTTCTGCAAGTGTTTGACTCAGGTCTTGGATATCATTTGCAACCACACAGATTAAATTATCTACTTACATATTCAGTAAGGAAAGTGGTAGGTGTCTAGGATGCAGTTTTTTATTATAGCCAGAATGCATCTTGTCCAGGTGCCAAAGACTTCGAAGCAGTGTGTAACTCTATATTGTTCTTAATACACAGTATTACTTGGGGTCTTTTTGTGTTTCATTTTATGTGATCTTTATGTTATTTTAATAAATCTGCACTTAAACCACGTATGCTCTGCATTTCAGTGGCTGCATAGAAAGCCATGGTAAGATCCTCAATATGTCAGCATCAGGGAGGTTGAACTGGTTTCTGTGAACTCCAATAGCATCGCCAGATATGTGAGCTTAGTGCAGTGGTTCTCAACTCCAGTCCTCAGGACCCACTAACAGGCCAGGACTTAGGGATTTCTCTGCTAGGTCACAGGTGTGGTGATCAGAGGCTCATTCACATTGATTAACTCACCTGTGCTCTAACAAGGGAACCATCAAATCCTGGCCTGTTAGTGGGTCCTGAGGGCAGGAGTTGAGAAACACTGGCTTAGTGCATGTGGCAAATAGCCACATTAACATATGAACACACCCATAAGGCAATAAAACTCGCTTATTAAATCAGATTTCTATATGCAAATAATACATTGGCAAGGACACACTGGAACATTGTAAATATGATGAAGGAATGGAGAAGGCATGGTAATGTAGTCAGATATGCAGTGTAATCAAAGGAGTTAGATGGTAATGCCACCGCATTGCATATCGAGAGATGGATTTGGATAAATTTTGATTTCAGATCATCAAATTGGACCCTTATCAAAGCTTAGGTCATCTCCCCCTGAAGTCCTTCTGGCACAAACCAAATGCACCATAGGAGACAAATAAATATTCTCAAAAGTCTGTTTAAAATTGGACTTTTAAAGGGATGGTAATGTTTTACAAAAAAAAGCAGCTCTGATTAATCTTCTTAGTATTTGGGCCATGGAGAGTATTTCAATACTGTCCAAGTTGTAGTTCAAGAGTAATTGAATGATAAAATATCCCCTCCCACCACTTTTAACTAGTGTAAGGCACCTCCCCTCAGATGTGGAGTCTGGTCTCTTGAACAGACAGCTCACAGCAAGAGACAATCTTCTTACTGTGAGCATAAGGAAAACCCAGCCCCCGCCCGGACAGGTTTTTCCTTATGCTCACAACGCTGACTTCAGGGAAGGGGGAAACTTTGCCTTCGGTTATCCCTCAAACCATAAAGGTTTGAGAGATGAACCTGGGGGCTATTAAATTATTTTCCAAACGTACAATATGGGGGATAGTACTAATAAAGTATTACTATCCCTTTAACTCAAATGCAACATTAAGATAATTAGAACTTTAATAGAGGTGATAGTTTCCCTTTAAGTGACACATTAATTTGAGTTTCATTTCCTTTTAATACTCACAATCATTAAGAAATACCTGGGAATGTTATGAATGATAGCGTGCTAGCGATACAAGTTAGCAACATACAATAGTTTCACAAATGTACTGCTCACACCTGACCTCTCATGAAGTTTGGCCACAACTTTTCTGGTATTTCCACCTTTTGCCACATGTTATCACTGCATATACTGGTGACTCAAATACTTCTGTTCATGCTTGTAAAATCTTTTACTGAAGCCAAATACAGACCTGAGGAATAATTGTGAATTTCTAAGAAGTTGTCTAATTGCATGTCCCTAAACAGGCTCTGCTGATTACACTACACCAAACATTTCTCATGCACACACACCCAGACTTGAGCAACCCTACAATCTGTGTATTGCATAAGAAAATCATTATAAAAATGATTACATGAAACCCCACCCATGCAATTTACATATTTAAGGTTATGTACATGAGGAATGCCTGAGGTTTGAGATACAAGTAGTGTGAAAAGCACAATCCAGCATTTGGTCTCTCTAATTTGTCCTTTGAGCTGAATTCAAAGAAGTCAACATGACAAGTAAGTAATGAGGAGTTATTGTTTTGGGGTTTATTTCAAATGGTGGTATACTGTTAAACTTCATCCTTTTTATTGAGTGGCCTTGTCACTTTAAGACGTTTAGTTTATTTTTCAGAGAATTAAAATATGTATCTGTTTATATGTATTGTGCTTGCCATTTTTCTGTAATACACTATTTAGTTAATGTACCTAAAAGTTTTGGCGGTATAGTATAGGGCTAGCATAGGACTAACCCATAGTATACGGCTACCATAGAGCTAGCCCTTTAAATGCAGGATGCTTATGACAATGTCATTCTGCATGACTGCACAGGAATATGTGCAATTCAGTGTTGTGTATTTTTCATAAGCATCCTGTATTTAAAGGGGTAGCTGGTCACCTGAAGCATGGCACAGTGCTCATTTCCCACACAGTATGCTAATTAGTTCTGCTTTATGCCGATCATATATGAGTAGATTTAGAAAGTATAGGAACCCCTAATTATGTTATGTCAGTTCATAATAAGTAAGAGTCAATGTGCCTGTCATTTTTATTTATAATTTTATAGCTCTGACAATGTCATGAGCTCCTTGCCAGAGAGTTTTCTGTCAGGACCTATGTAAGCAGGTATAGTGATACATTGTGTAAAAAGAGGACTAAGTGTTGCAAGGATAGTGTTACATTGCTTCACCGTCCTGTTTTGGTCAACAACAGACATGAATACTTTCTATGGACATAAATGTAGAAAAAAAACAATAGATGAAGAGAAAAAAGTTAGGAAATATTTAGGCTATTCTACTTTACATATTATATAATTTGAGGAACATGCACTGTCAAATTAGAGGGATGCTATGCCTTAATTTATCTTAACAAAGAACTTGTTCAGGACCAGATGGGTGTGTGCAACACATTCTGGAGTGAAGAGTTGCACAAGTTCTTGTCCTTAAAGGAGAACTTTCACCTTTAACAAACCCTGCCCCCTATGGTACCTGTTCAAAATGTCGCATAATAAACAGCGTGCAGCAACATGGCACATTAACCATGTCGCCATGATGAAAAGGGAGACATGAGAATCTTGCCCTGCATCAAAGCGCGAGATTCTCATTTCGCCACCTTAAATAGCTCTTCAATTCTGCATGCAGAGAAGACTGCCAAGTAAGATCAGTCTCGAGAACATTTCAGGGGAGTTCCCTCTAAACCTCTGAGCACTGGAATGGGCTGAGGACAATGGGAGTTGTAGTCAGCACTCCTTCTGCATACAGAGAAGACTGCCGAGTAAGTTTATAGGTTTTTTAAAGGTTGAGCAAAGTTTCTTGCAGCCTAGTATGTTGAGATAATAAAACTTCAACCCGGGTCTATCATTTGATATTATTATATCTCAGAGCTGCGCCGGACTGGGGATGATGGGAGTTGTAGTCAGCGCTCATTCTGTATGCAGAGAAGGGGAGAAAGAGAGCCCGGTGCAGTGCTCAGATATGGGGCTCTCTGTCCCCTTGTCTGCATGCTGAATGACAGCTGACTACAATTCCCATCATCCCCAGTCCAGCTCAGCTCTCAGATATAATAATATCAGATGATTATGTCAGTTTTAGAGATGGGTTCTCTCCCTTGAGCAGCGCTCACTGAAGTACCAACTCAAAATCTGCTCCGACAGTGACACACACAGTTCAACCCTCTTGGAAGCCAGATTAAGTAGCCTTCTATTTAACCAAAATCGTATGTTGCAGGCACTAAAATGAATGCAGCTTGAAGCTCCATTTAAGGAAGTGACATGAGAATCTCACGCTTTGATGCAGGGCGATTCTCATGTCGCCCTTTTGATCACAGCGAAAAGGTTAATGCGGCATGTAGCCGCATGATGTTTTAAATGTGACCTTTTAAAAGTGAACAGTCTCCTATTATTAGTGTAGTGTAATGTTTTCTAGATTGCAGTTTTTTTCTTTAAAGGGATAGTAATACTTCATTTTATCTTTATTTTATTCTGTAGGCATTAAAAAAACATGAAGGATATAAGTCTTATCTCTCAAACCTTTATGGTTTAAGAGATATTCACAAACAAAGTCCCCCCCCCCCCGTTCAGCCAGAGCAGAAGGGAGGTGCCCAGGTAGGCTGCAGAGAGGGACAATCTTCAATTAAAATAAGGGAAAAAGCTGAAAAACTTGTCAAGGGGGGAAGTGCTTTCATTGTTTTCATACAAAGAAGAGTGTCCCCTGCTGTTATCTGTCTGGTCTTACAACCAGATTCCACATCTGAGAAGAGATGGCTTACACTAGGTAAAAGGGGTGGGAGGGGGAAACTTTGCTTGTGAGTATCTCTTAAACCATAAAATGTGAGCGCGGTATATATATATATATATATATATATATATATATATATATATATATATGTATATATATATATATGTATATATATATAAAACACACACAAATTATAAATATATACTTCAGAGACAGGTGCAGTGGTTGAAATCTGCTCCCCAATTGGCTGAAGCCAGTAGGGGCACAGCTTTCATCTGGAGTACCCACAGTGGCCAATCAGAGAGCTGATAATAATGCAGATACAGTACCTCACAATGTCCTAATAGCTGCTTACAGATGATTCAGAATTCTTTGTAAAGATGACTTTTACAGCAAGTATTGTGGGACGTGTGTTGTTAAAGTGGATAAGAGCCTGAGTGTTTTACTCACATCATTCTAACAAAAATTGCCAGCTTTCTGTTATATTCATTAAATATTTTAATAAACCTCTCTAATAACTTTAAATATGCATAGTAATAAGGGATAGTGTTCTTAAGAAATGGAAGGCACTATCAGAAAATCTGTGGCTCACTGGAGAGCAACAGGTTTTGCCTTCTATGGTGAATATTGATTTCTTCTGCTAAAAACGATACAATGTGTAACAGAATTTTATCTCTTTGAGCTGTTACGTGGTCAATTGTTTTATGAGAGCCACTTTGTTATTGGAAGATGTGGGAAGGATTGAAAAGTAGATAAGAGAAGCTTTGGAGATGATCTAATACATACAGTTCTATATTCATATATTTTCAATAAATATTTTACAGGAACTCACTATATGATTCATCAATTAAAAGTAGTTTCCATTAAAGAACAGGTTGGAGACCCCTGATCTATGGAAAGCTTGTACACAGTTATCAATAGCAAAAGCACCATCTGCCTGCAAACATTCCTGAACTCACATTATCAAAAATTACAAGTTTGTTCTGTAATGACTTTTGACTGTAGCTTCTACCAGCAGTAGAATTACCCTTGTTTTGCTCAGCAGAAAAAAAACTTATAATATCCCTTTTTTCAGAGTCAGGGTTCACTGTCCCTGTAGGATATCAAAGTGAATCATGCAGACAATGTATTGTGCGCTTGATCTTATAATGACAGGTCATTTGGGGTAAAGATATGTTACATGAACAATTACTCAATATGTCAGCCAAACTCTTATACAATACAAGCAACAAACTACTGGGAAATAAGCCAAGAAGTGGCAGTAAATCTGACGGCTTCTTGTGTATATTGGTGACAGCTATCAATCCAATATGTAAGGTATTTAAAGGTATAGTAACACTTTATTTTGATTTATATATTCTGCAATTGCATGATATGTAAAGTCAAAAGGCCTTATTTATAAAACGCAAAGTGGAGCAATTCTGGACCAACCAACCGCATCACAGGGGACATATAAGCATTCCATTGATTTAAATTGGGCTCTTAACCTCTTGAATGCTAGAGAGTTCACCAACCCAATACGGTGGGGACTTCTCTGGCATTTAAAGGGTTAAAAGTTCCATTTTAATCAAGGAAAAAAGTGGGAGCTTTTCAATGTGTCCCCTATGGTGTAGTTGGTTCGCTCCAGAATTGCTTAAATGGGATCTAAACTCTAATAATAAAAAATATACTGGAAGGCTGGAAGATGCTTGTTTCAAAAGTTATCCCAGAGGTAACTTGACATTTTTCTGATGGCTTGAATTCAAGTTGTTTGCAGCCAGGTGGCACTGTTGCAGCATTCATCTATGGAAAGCTATTGCACAGCCATCGATAGCAAAAAACACTGTCTGGCTACAAATAATTCTGAACTCAAATAATAAAAAAAAATCAAATTTGTTCTGTAATAACTTTTAAATGTAGCTTCTACCAGCAATAGAATTACCATTCTTTTACTCAGCAGCAAAAACCCTATGATATCTGTTTTGGGATTTTTCTGAATAAGGGTTTACTGTCTCCATAGGATGTGCAGGTAACATTTTGTGCTTTTGATCTTATATTGACAGGTCATTTGGGGTAAAGTTATGTTACATGAACAATTACAGATAATATGTCAGCCAAACTCATATACAATACAAGCAACAAATTATTGTGAAATAAGCAAAGGAGTGGCTGTAAATCTGTAGACTTTTTGGTTATATCAGTGGCAGCTATAAATCTGAGTACAACTGTAAGATATTTAAAGGGTAGTAATTATATTTTGAATTAACTTCTGGAGCAAACCGACTGCGGAAAAGAGACCTCAAAGTGGTGATATACATGAGTGTCTGCGGAAATATTTTTCTGAGGGGGAGGGGCAAAGCAATAATATGCTGGGTTAAGGCATGTATATAGCAAAGTACTGTATGAGCATTTTAGTTTTGTGTTACTGGCATCTCCCCTGGAATGTTAGCCCATGCCAATGCAGTACTGTTTTTCAATGGGGGGCAGAAGCTCTGGAAAACATTAGGCAATAATCTGGTTTTTTGAAAGATTTTAGTAAATTTGAAGTGGTTGAAATGCAAATATGCATATTATTTGTATATACTTATTTTTTTAAATAGAGCCATCATTATCACCAATAGGTTGTAGTAGGTGCAGCTGGATGCTTTTGAGAGAGATGACTTCTCCAGTTTATCACTTCTCCAGTTTTTATGTTATTCTATAGACCCTATGTAGAGAAGAAGTCAGAGATGCTCAATTCTCCTCATGAGCTTGCAAGGGTATGCAACAAGCTCACTGGGACTGTATACTCACGCCCAGGGTACAGACTTTTTAGCTCACAAATGCCATACACTGAGAAGAAATATTCTGAAGCATATCATACAGGTCCAGCCACAAAATGCCAGACAATTCCTCTCTGAACAAGGGAAACAGCTAACCCCAGATGTACGTTTCAGCCTTATTCAGCCTCATCGGTGAGGTGCACCTGATCCCTCTAGGCACTTGTGAGCAAAGGGTCCACGTCTGGATTCTCCCAACACTAAAAGCAATTTGCATGTATATAGAAGAAGCCAGAGATCTCAACTCAGCTCTATAGAGCCTATGCATTAAGATCTCCAAAGTTCAAGAAAGCTTAGTGCATAGGCTACATAGAATAACGTAGGCATTGTGAATCTCCCCCATACTGTGTCAACCCATACCAATGGTATCGTTTTTCACATTAAGATAGTATCTACTGAACACAGTAGGAAATTCCCTTCTGTTCAAATATTTTAGCGTGTTTGAGGTAATAGAATGGTTAAATAAGGCCACCTTCTGGAAACATTTATGCACACTGAGTTGGGATAAAAATTAAAATAATCCCTTGTATCATATGGCTGGTTATCTACTTTCAAAAATTAAGTGTCTTGTATAGCTTTTCTTCATGTTTGCACTTGTTAAAAATATTTTCCTGCAGGCAAGTCCTATTTCGAAATATGTACGGAAACAGAAAGATTGCAGTAGGTGTAGTTTACCGCTCCTGGCACACCCAATGGGATGTCAACTCATTTCAATGGGGTGCCATTTTTTGAGAATGGAAGCTACAGTACATTCTTTCATTTTTAAATATTTTAATATCTTTAAAGTGATGGGATTGAAATAACTACATATAGTGCCAAATGCTGGAAACATTTGTATGCCCCAGCCTAGGGATAGAAAAACAAATTATGTATCCAGTTGTCTTCTTTCCAGTATGGCATTGTCACGGTTTGTTAAGACTCTCAGACGCAAAGTTAGGTAAAAACACAACTTTATTGAAAAGTTTAATACAACCCCGTAGGGTAACATACACGTTCATACATATAAATATAGCAATGACAGAGAATAGCGATACAGGCTATACCGGCCCTGCCAATATACCGGGCAAGGCAGCCAGGGAAGTAGGTACAAGGAATAGATAGGCTCTACCGGCCCTGCCAATATACCGGGCAAGGCAGCCAGGAGATAGATGTAACGAAAACGTGAAGGCTCTACCGGCCCTGCCAATATACCGGGCAAGGCAGCCTAGAGATAGATGTGGCGAAAACGTGAAGGCTCTACCGGCCCTGCCAATATACCGGGCAAGGCAGCCTATAGACAGACAGCAACTATAAAGGCTCTACCAGCCTTGCCAATACCGGGTAAGGCAACCCAAGATGGTACAGAGAGGAATAGGTTCTACCGGCCTTACCAATATACTGGGCAAGGCAGCCTAATACAGAGAAGATGACAACCACTAAAGCCTCGGTGACTGGCTAGGTGGCAACACCAGTCACACAGATGACATGCGAAGGCATAAGGAGTTAAGGCAGCAAGCCAACGACATTTACAGGAGACCACCAGTACCCACGTACTGGAGAACCAACGGAGCTGCCTAGGACTTGACAGCAATAGTATAGCATACATAGAACCAGTACCCGTGTACTGGAGACACAATATCTCTCAACCAATGCAACGATACTCAGATGTAGTGGAGCAAACCAGTACCCGCGTACTGGGGAGACCAATCTCTCATCCGGTGCGAAATCAGCCGGTGAAATAGGAGTGAGCAGTACCCACGTATCTGAATCAATAACGGTTACCGGCGCACGGCAGACGGTTGTTGGAGGAGCAAACCAGTACACGCGTACTGGGGAAACCGTCTCTCTTCCAGTGCACAGCAGCCGGTTGAATGTATAGCAAACCAGTACCCGCGTACTGTGGATCAATTACTCTATCGGTGCAACCACAACCGAGTGTGTATAGAGCGAACCAGTACCCGTGTACTGGGAACCCAAACCAATGGTGCGACAGCAGCCTAGTGAATGTGGAGCGAACCAGTACCCGCGTACTGGGAACCCAAATATCTACCGGTGCATCAGCAACCGGGTGACTGAGGAGCGAACCAGTACCCGCATACTGGGAACCCAAATATCTACCGGTGCATCAGCAACCGGGTGACTGTGGAGCGAACCAGTACCCGCGTACTGGAGAAACCCAATATCTACCGGTGCACCAGCAGTCGGGTGAAGGTGGAGCAAACCAGTACCCGCGTACTGGAGAAACCCAATTATCTACTGGTGCATCAGCAGCCAGGTGAATGTGGAGCGAACCAGTACCAGCATACTGAAGTAACCAGCAAGGGATAGAAATGTCGCCAGAGCGACTATGGAGGACTAGCCCACTACAGGCGATACTGGATCAGGAGCACAGCGGAGGGAAGCAGGAACCAGCACTCCAGACAGTCAACTGGGTCAGGAACGGCAGCGGGGACTGGCAGCAGGAAGCAGCGACACATCAGCAACCTCAACCGGATCAGGAACGGAAACAAGACCCAAGGAACTGGTCTCTCAGGAACTAGATGATCTCAGGCTATCAGGAACATAACCAAGGGCCCAGGAAGCTCAGGAACTCAATGGAGAAGCAAGCAGCATAGAGACAACACGAAAGGGCACCCAAAGGGTGCCCGAGCACAGTCTAAATAGGCAATGCAGGGCGGGCTGAAAATAGACAGCCAATGGAGAGCCCCCTACAGGTAACTGACACAAAAAGGCAGCAATCACGGGCACTGTGATAGGCATGACTTGTCTCTCTTACTTCATGTTTGTTGTTTTTACAACTACTTTAGTGCACCTGCCACCCACTATGGTATGTCAACTATTACCAATAGGGTATCATTTTACTAAGAAGGAGTCTAGCGATCTATCCTGATATGAAATTCCAAATTTTTTTTAGCTTTTTTTTATCTTTGACTAGTGTAAAAGTCTGTGTGCACAGGCCGTGGAGCAGTGAGGTAACGGCACTACGCAGAGCAGGACCAGCCTCTTAACATTACCCTGACCTGCTCTGCGTACTGCCGTTGCCTCACTTCTCCATGCTATTGCACCGCCTCACTCACGCGATACAATCATGCGCAGTAGAGACTGGCCAAATGCGGGCAGTCTCTACTGCATATGACTGCATAGTGACAAACTTTCTGGCCTTTTATTGTATAGGATAAAGTGAGAATGTTAAAACACACACACTTTTTTGCTGTACTTCCATATTCTGGAAATTTCATAGCATATACGTTTTTGAGATAGATATACAACTGACCGCTCTAAGAAATTGGAACTTATGCACTTTTCAAAAATATATAGTATTACACATGTTTCCTTTATACGTATTTTGTGGCCAAAATGTAAATTGTTGCATTATATTAAAAACCAAATATGTTGCCATCTATTTTTAATTTGCACATTTTTATAGGAAGTCCTGTATGAATATCTATGAGTATCTTTTTTTTTTTGTTTTGAGAAAGTGATACTGGAATTTCAATAAAAAATATATTTTGGGGGAATTCTGGGTAGATTTGATAGTTGGCACTAACAAACCATTAGTATCTTCTAAGTGCAGGGTCTGAGGGAAAAAAAATGTAAGATATGTTGTTTGCAGCACTATGAGGTTTTATAATGTAGCAGTGAAAGAGGGTTAATACACATAATATTAAGAGTTATTCAGCATTTAATACCCCCTCCAGCCCTTTCCCTGAAGTTGGCCTTTTCTCCAACATACCTACTGAATGGTAGGCCAACCAGTTGCCATGACAACCTGCCCATCATTCACTCAGACAGAAACATTTGTCACTCACCTCCGCATGATCATGGTTGTATCCCTTCCTTTGTGTCCCCTGTGTACATTGCTGTGTTTCTTTTTGCCTAAAAATCTGTTTAAATGAAGCAAAAAGATACCTGAATTTTGTACCTGATGACGTTAGCAGCCACACAGCCGCGCACCGTATGGTGCAGAAGACACTCCCACAGGGCTTGGCAGTGAATCATCCATCCAGCACAGCCTCAGATCCTTTCACTTGCCCCAGCATCCTCCGATGAAGGAGGCGTTCTGTTAGTAAGCTGGAGAGATCTCATTGGCTAGATATCGAAATCTAGCCAATGAGATCTCTCCAGCTTACTAACAGAACGCCTTCGTCATCGGAGGATGCTGGGGCAAGTGAAAGGAGCTGAGGCTGTGCTGGATGGACGATTCACTGCCAAGCCCTGTGGGAGTGTCTTCTGCACCATACGGTGCGCGTCTGTGTGGCTGCTAACGTCATCAGGTACAAAATTCAAGTATCTTTTTGCTTCATTTAAACAGATTTTTAGGCAAAAAGAAACACAGCAATGTACACAGGGGACACAAAGGAAGGGATACAACCATGATCATGTGGAGGTGAAAGTTCCCCTTTAATGCATCCTGATTCCTGTGCACTGACTGAAGCTCAGTTCTTACACAGGACACGTTACAATTACACACACAGATGGGTGATTAAATGTTGGGTGGATTGCCATCAGGTGGGAAAGTTTTCTTACTTGGAGAACAGGGTGAAATCCTGTAAAAGAGAAGGAGGTGTATTTAATGCTGACTCACTCAAACTTGTGAGTATTAATGTATGTGACTGACATCAGTCATACTCTTTAAAACTTTACAGCTCATGAAAAAATAGGAACCGTTTCCAGCTCTATACCTGGAAGTCATACACTACATCCCAAGACACAGCAGTAATTGAATGGTGTAAGGAACGTCTTTTGAAAAACTGCTAATGAAACATTTGTCTTATCTCCTTGGATGCTATAGACATCTCCAACACTTTGCATCACAATGAATTAATGCATTTGGAGATGTGTCTAGCCTTCAAGGGGATAATTTTTACGATTGTGTGGATAGTTGTGCATTTAGCTGTGAATGTTACATCATACTATTTTGTATAAGAACAAGTTGGTAGTTTTTAATCACTGTCGATTTAACTGATGTGCATCTTGCATTGTGCTGAAATTTCAACTGCCTCATACAGTTAACCTTCTTAGGACAGTGCAATGTATTGCTTAGAATGCATTAATCGCTCCTATGGTCTCAAAGGGTTTAATACCCACATATATTTTTATTTATTTTTTATTTTTTCTGTCCCTTTATGCTATGACTAAAACAATTTGCTGTTACAGCCTTTCAACAATCTTTTGTTTTCTTTTAGCTCTTCAGCTGACTAACGTGGACCTTCAGAAAAATGCAAATGCTTCAGCTCACAAAACCAGTGTCTTTATCTCAGATACCCTCATCTTGAGAAGAGCTCAACCCTTTACATGTGCTCTCAATTTCAACAAAACAGTGCAGTCTACAGACAGGCTCTCCTTCATTGTTGAGACGGGTAAAGACCTTCTAACAGATGGATATTCTTCACTAAAATATTTTAAAGTAGCTTTACCGTTAGTCTAAGTTTCACAGGAATTCAGTGTTTAAAGGGATAGAAATGTTTCACAAAAAAGCAGCGCTAATTAATGATCATAGTATTTGGGCCACTGGGAGCACAATTTCAGTACTGTGAGAGTTGTAGTTCAAGAGTAATTGAGTGATAAAGTATCCCTCTCCCGCCCCTTTTACCACAGATGTGGAATCTGGTCTTGGGACCGGACAGCTCGCAGCAAGAGGCAATCTTCTAACAGTGAGCATAAGGAAAACCCTGCCCCCTTGACAGGTTTTTCAGGTTTTTCCTGATGCTAACTTAAGATTGTCCCTCTCTGCTATCCATCCAGACAGTCTTGCTGCTCTGAGGTGAGCAGTGTCACATCAATAAAAGGGGAAGGAGGGGGATAATTTATCATTCAATTACTCTTGAATTACAACTCTGACAGTACTGAAATAATACTCTGCACAGCCCAAATACTATGAAGATTAATTGGAGCAGTTTTTGTGAAACATTACTATTCCTTTAATAGTATCTGAGCTGCATTGCAGTTTGAAATAGGGGGAGGGTGCATATGCGTAATTGATCTTTGCAAATAATACGGATCACCAAATTCAAAAAAGCATATATTGCGAGGAATAAACTCTCATGCACACCAATACCTATCCCACCCCTGTGATCCTCTTTCAGACATATCACTCAGAGCAGGAAGTGTCTTAATTGTGTCATTAGAAATATACTTGTCACCAGGAAGCATGGCTAAGGTGATCACAATCTACTATACTAACGTCTAGAGTAGCATTGGTATGCATAGTTTTTTCCCCCCATCAGCGTATGTTTTATCGATACATTTCCTGTTAATAGCTGATTTTTTGGATTGATGGTTAAAATATTCCTATTTATTTTTATTGTGTGTTTTTCTTAATTAAGACATTTCTTCATTATCAGATAAATATGGAAATTAGGCCAAATATAGAGTACACACCATATATTTGTGTTTTAAATTTGAAATATTGCATAGTACTGACTTCTTACGTAATGGAAACTGTTATTGGCAGGTCCCGCTCCTTCAGAAGCCACAAAAACTAGAGCTGTAATGCTAATTTCCGGTTCTGGAGATAGAAATTCATGGAGCGCATCCCGTGGAACAGGCAGTGGCAGCTCTTTCACAGCTACCATCAATATTCCACCGTACGCAGTCATTGGTCGTTACAACTTCAGTTTGCAGATCTCGAGTGGAGGACGAACATTTTCCACCAGACTTGGAGAATTCATTCTGCTCTTTAATGCTTGGGCACCTGGTACTGAATTTTAATCTGATGGTTACATAGACTTTGCGTCACCAAAAAAAAAATTGCCTTGCACGATAAGATGATGAAAATATGCTTCTTGTCATTCTCATATAACACAAATTTCTGTCATTCATTATAAGAACCCTAGAGTACAAATGTGACCACATTCTAAAATTTTGCATATATATTAGAAATTGATATTACCATTCAGAAAGTTGCTTATGAAGCTTTATTCTGTTCTTCAAAGGAAAGCGAGGTGCAAGGATCAAGTTGATAATCGAAAGGAGCTACACACTTAATTGAATGAAAAAAAATCTGAGTATTGTTATAATGCTGTTTCCATTTATATACAAACTAGTTTTAAATCCCGTGTACACGGGCCAACACTGGCGGCGCTGCAGTCATGCACAGTACTGACTGTCCGAACGCGCTGTGACTGATAAGGAGCGGGGTGCTCTGAATTGAGACCGTGGTCCTCTCTGCGCACCTTCCTGGGACCTCTTGGTCTCAGGAAGGTGAGCAGAGAGGACCACGGTCTGAATTCGGAGCGCCCAGCTCCGTATCAGCCATGGCGCGGGCAGTCTCTACTGCACATGACTGCAGCGCGCACAGCCGTCTCTACTGAGCATGACGGCTTCTGACAAACATCCTAGCGTATTATAATATAGGATACACAGGGTTTTTTTCTTTGTGAGGCTCATATAACGTATGAAGAGCGGGCACCCATGGATGTTCAAATACAGAAAGCCATAAAAGGACCAAAATGTTGGTTCCTCAATAAACACAATATTCTGCTTTGTTATGACCCATGAGTGTCTGCACTGTTGACCCCGTACGTCTATGCCCCATAAGAAGCATACACATATACACCATATTCTGTATCGATTATGTGAGTGCTGATGTTCCACTCTATTATAGCTGAGCTGTAGTTCGGATAAGGGCTCTATGTTAGAGTTGACCTGTCACCTTAAACTCACATTTGCATGTTTGAATACATCTTTTAAAATTGTCTATGTATCACGTTAGCCAGAAGACTAACAACTGAATAGCTTAGGTCATATCCTTAGTTTTATTTCTGTACATCATGCTTTCTGTGTGAGTTATCATATCCTAATATGTGCAGAGGAAGCTTTTGAATGCTGTTTCATATGTTAATGAAGCTCTTCAGTAAGTTTTCTCATGCTAAATAAGCTCTGTGTTACCCTGAGAGATTTTCATGTTCATTTTTTACAAAAATAGAAGTATGAATATCTCCCAAACTATTTGTCTGTTGGTCTTTTTGTGGACATGATACATATTAAGTTCTGAATTAAGCTTTCATATATGCAGACTTAATTTAAGTTGACAGTTACACTATAAAGGAGCAATAAACTTTTTTTTTATGAAAACATTTATGTTATAGAGCTTTTTCTGCTGAGTAAAGGAAAGGCACTCTAACTGCTATCAGTTGTTTTATTCAGCATTTATAGCAGTCCAAATAATCAGGAAGTGAACTTACTGTGCGTTTACTTCCTGGAAGGTCTAACTGACAGGAAGTGACTCATCAGTTTCGACCACATTCTGTGGAGAACTGTAAGTCACTGACTTTTCTCTCCTTTAGAATGTAACAGAATTACTAATTGGAATTTGACCACTAGAGGTCATTGCTAATGCAAAAAAATGGGTTCAAACATAATACTGTTGGAAATATGCATCTCTCAGCAGTGGTACTCTTATTTTACTCAACAGGAAAAGCCCTACAATATATATTTTTTCATTTAAAAAATTACTGCTCCTTTAAATACTGATTTTCAGACTCATAACATTTGAACTGTTTGTTAAATTAGGCTGATATGTGAAAGTTAATGCAATGGTGCCAATCCCAACAAAGTTTGCAAATTTTTTCCAAATCCATTTAGAAAGTCAGAGACAGTCCCAAAATGATATATTCCTTTATTATAAGTTATTGTGCTAGCATATATCTTTAATTAGGGCTATGTTCAAATTTTCTGAACAGATATCCACTAAATTTGGTACCATGGCAGATCTTACGGGGAACTATCATTTAGTGATTGGTGGTCCCATTCATAAGATATTGGTCTCTGAAGTTACCAATTTACAAATGTGAAGTCTACTTTTACAAATGTGGATAGTATTTTTTTCACATTCCCAATAGACTTGTTGTCATACAGGTCAGGTTTAAATAAAGTTATTCTTTGTTTGATCAAGCTAATGGAGATTGCTTTATCAATCAAAAATATTTTGAGAAAGTATAAATACAGAATGAAGAAATTGTAATTTGAGTGTGCCAACAAAACATCTTTAAAAAAAAGTGCTCTTAATTGAACAAAACATTTGGCAAAAAAAAATGTGAATCAGGTCCTCCATGACTGGCTTTCATTGATAAGTAATAAATAGCCATTATTTAATTTTTATTTCCATTCTGTTGTATAAATACATTAGAATTTACCCAACATAAAAGCATAATGTGATCCAAAGTTGAAAAAAAATAAGTCTTGAGCAAGCACTTGACAATTAGCAAGTAATATTCTTGTAAGTATGTGTACAGAGTTATTTTTCTGCTTTTTCACCAGGTGATGACGTATTCTTGGACAGTGAGGCAGAAAGGACAGAATATGTTCTTAATGAAACTGGACAGATATTCTATGGAAATACAAATTACCAAGGGAGCAGACGTTGGGACTATGCCCAGGTACTTTGGATTTAAAAAGAGGATGATAGATAGATAGATAGATAGATAGATAGATAGATAGATAGATAGATAGACAGGTAGGTAGATGACAAACAGACAGACAGATAGATGGATAAATAGATAGATAGATAGATAGATAGATAGATAGATAGGTAGGTAGATGACAAACAGATAGATAAATAGATAGATAGATAGATAGATAGATAGATAGATAGATAGATAGACAGGTAGGTAGACGACAGACAGACAGATAGATGGATAGATAGATAGATAGATAGATAGATAGATAGATAGATAGATAGACAGGTAGTTTGACGACAAACAGACAGATAGATGGATAGATAGATAGATAGATAGATAGATAGACAGGTAGGTAGATGACAAACAGATAGATAGATAGATAGATAGATAGATAGATAGATAGATAGACAGGTAGGTAGACGACAAACAGACAGACAGACAGACAGATGGATAAATAGATAGATAGATAGATAGATAGATAGATAGATAGATAGATAGACAGGTAGGTAGACGACAAACAGACAGACAGATAGATGGATAAATAGATAGATAGATAGATAGATAGATAGATAGATAGATAGATAGATAGACAGGTAGGTAGATGACAAACAGATAGATAGATAGATAGATAGATAGATAGATAGATAGATAGACAGGTAGTTTGACGACAAACAGACAGATAGATGGATAGATAGATAGATAGATAGATAGAGATAGATAGATAGATAGATAGATAGATAGATAGATAGATAGACAGGTAGGTAGATGACAAACAGATAGATAGATAGATAGATAGATAGATAGATAGATAGATAGATAGAGATAGATAGATAGATAGATAGATAGATAGATAGATAGATAGATAGATAGACAGGTAGGTAGATGACAAACAGATAGATAGATAGATAGATAGATAGATAGATAGATAGACAGGTAGGTAGATGACAAACAGACAGATAGATAGATAGATAGATAGATAGATAGATAGATAGACAGGTAGTTTGACGACAAACAGACAGATAGATGGATAGATAGATAGATAGATAGATAGATAGACAGGTAGGTAGATGACAAACAGATAGATAGATAGATAGATAGATAGATTAACAGGTAGGTAGACAAACAGATAGATAAATAGACAGGTAGGTAGACGACAAATAGATAGATAGATAGATAGATAGATAGATAGATAGATAGATAGATAATGCTCACATATTCTAAACAAATTACTAAGTCCATAAGAAAATACAAAACTAGCCCTTTTCAAGGTGCTTTGTTCCTAACCTAACCAAAGAAGGGTGCTCCAGGCTTCCTTCACTGCATTTCATGTTGGTAGGGCCATATTTACACTTATGGACTCCTAGGCAGAAAAAAAACTTGGTGCCCTAACCCAGTGTTTCTCAACTCCTGTCCTCAGGACCCACTAATAGGCCAGGATTTGATGATTTCCTTGTTAGAACACAGGTGAGTTAATCAATGTGAATGAGACTCTGATCACCACTCCTGTGCTCTAGCAGAGAAATCCCTAAGTCCTGGCCTGTTAGTGGGTCCTGAGGGCAGGAGTTGAGAACCACTGCCATAACCCCACCCATGGCCACAACCTAATTTCTCCTGCGACTCGGCCCAATTCACTGTTGTATTACAAATAAAATAATTTATAACACACACAAAGCAAAAACGTTCTTAAAGGTATATTAATGGTTGATTTTTTGATTATTATTATTATTATTAATATACTTTATAATATTAACCCCTTAAGGACTGGCCGCGAGCTTACGGCTGGCACTTAAGGACCACGGAGCATTTTTAATTATTTTTTCCTATCCGAATCATAAGTCCTTATCGTGCATCCAACCCTTGATGTGCCAGGACAGTAAAAGGGTCAGCTGAGGGGGAATTAGAATGCTATTAACTAGCCATGACGGGGCATTTAAACTGGCTGCATTAATTTATGAACTGCATATTACAGCCAGGGCTCAAAATTTCCACTCGCCACTAGCCAATCTCGAGTGAAAATCTAGCCCTGGCAAGTAGAAATTCAGCCCTGGTGGGTATGCTATGGCTTGCAGTGGCGAGTAACTTTTCAGGTCTGGCTAGTAGCAAAGGACTTCAAATTTTAAGGCCTGTTTCAGCAATATATAAACTGATTAATAAACCACCAACAAACTGGGTACTCCAATTGTGCCCCTATCCTTATAAATCAATGTCGCTAATGTACACAAATGCTCCACTTGTAAGGGACCACTTTAAAAATTACTCAGAAAAAAATCACACAGTGTACAGCTCCAATATTAAACCACACATCTATATGTATATCTGCTAAATGACTTGACACATATATTATCTGTATAAATGTACATTTATTAAAATATAAAATCAAATACTTAATAAAACAACATCTCAAGTTTAAGTTAAATGTATAATAGACCTTCAGAACAATACATGGATTATGTGTCAAGTCATTTAGCAGATATACATATAGATGCATGGTTTAATATTGGCGCTGTACACTGTGTAATTTTTTCTGATTAATGAACCAGCCACCATATATTCAAGGTGGATGCCTGGTTCCCACAACTCAGTATGTTGGCTGTGGCCAGAGAGACTGAAGAGATCTTTGGACTTTAAAGCATTAAGAACCTGCCTATTCTGCCTAATTGGAATTCTGACCCTGTTGGGAAAACTGACTAACTTGTTGTGTTTCTTTTATTTCTATTGGCTTATTATTTTGCATCTTTTCTGCACATTTTTTAAACCTTCGCTTTCCATGCAACAGTTTGAGGCAAACATGGTGGACATAGTCCTCAATATGATGGACATGAGTCCAGACTACAGGAATGACCCTGCTGGAAATGTCGCTAGAAGATATGATCCTGGATATGTGGCAAGATTTCTAAGTGCAATGGTAAGGATAAAGGGCTTTATGCAGGAAGCTAAATCAATTCTGGAGCAAGCCAACAGCACTATGGGTGGACCGTAGAGGAATAAAAGTTGGCCACTGATTTATATGGGGCGTTTAATAGCTCCATATAGCTCAATGAGATTTTCAGAATTTTTTCCCCCCTATGGTGCAGTTGGTATGTTCCAGAACTGCATCACTTTGACTTCCAGCATAAGTACTAGGTTATGCAGATTTTTAACGAACGTGTGAACATTTTACCAGAATCAATAGCACAAACACAGTAGTTAACCAAATTGTCATTAGGTTAACAGTAACGATGACAAGGGCGTTGTTCTTGGAAACTGGAGCGGGAATTACTCAGGAGGACAGAGCCCCACATCATGGAATGGAAGTGCGGCTATCCTGCGTAGCTGGAGAGATAATGGACCAGTCAAATATGGACAGTGCTGGGTGTTTGCCGGGGTACTCGGTACAGGTTAGTCAACTGAATCAATAATTTCATCTTTTTACATATTTTGCTCAAGAATGCAGTAGGAGGTTATGTTTTGCCACATTAACTCCATGACTCCATGGACTTTGCTGATGACATCAGACATGAAGTCACAAATGACATAATCAATAACATATTGATGACGTCACATACAGCATCATAAATTTCACCATCAACTACATCTATACAACCACGTATGTGTGTATTTGTATGTATGTGTGTGCAGGTGCACATGTATGTATATACATGTATATATGAATGTATATATATGTATATGTGTATATATATATATATATATATGTGTGTTTATGTATGTGGGTGTATGTATGTGTATGTGCATATGCATATATGTATATATATATATGTGTGTATATGTATGTATATATCTACCTATATGGGCACAAGTTGTATATAGGTCTGCATGCCCATACTGGATTGTTGGCATTGTAGCATTCTTAATATGTGCAATCTTTTTTTAACTCTCTCCCCTCCCATACCATCTCCTGTATTTTCCTTCTCTCCCCACACACTCTGCCTTGCACAGGGTAATTACAACCCTCTGCAAGAAGAGTGTGGATTTTCTCTTGGTCCCTGTCTATCAGCAGTCATGCTGTGTTAACCCCAGCAAACAACACAGCTTTGAATTCAATGTATTAACTGTATTAACTGTTCTAACTGTGAATTATGTGTCCTTGTGCTCAGACATGCTTTAGACTTGATAAAGGGAGTTTATCCCAAAAGCTTGTCAGTCCATAATTCTGTTAGTCCAATAAAAAAGGTATTACAAGATATTAATTTTGTTGTTATGTTACATCTACGTCACTGGACTAATACGGCTACAATCTTAACTCTATACACCCTGACACTGCAACATTTCAGCTATCTTTTCAGCAGTGGAATTGTACCAAAAACCAATAGATAATACACCAAAGTACATTTTTACCAACCACTAAAACTGTGCCCTATAAGCATGTAATACAGAAAAATATTAAACAATGGACACAAATTTCCCCATTTAATATCCACACTGTCTCTGCTAATCTAGCAACACTGAAGCTCACCACCCAATAACAAATACACACAAAAATACCAGTATAAAATCTTTACATTAAAGGGGTAGTAATGTTTCAAAATAAAAGCAGCTCCAATTAATCTTCATAGTGTTTGGGCCATGGAGAGTGTTCTTTCAATACTGTCAGAGTTGTAGTTCAAGAGTAATTGAATGATAAAGTATCCCCCTCCCGCCTCTTTTACTGATGTAACACTGCACACCTCAGAACAGAAAGGTGGTGTCCAGATAGCTTGCAGAGAGGGACAATCTTAACTTAGCATAAGGGAAAAACCTGAAAAACCTGTCAAGGGGGCAAGATTTTCATTGTTCTCACAGTAAGAAGATTGTCCCTTGCTGTGAGCTGTCTGGTCTTAAGACCAGATTCCACATCTGAGGGGAAAAAGGGGGAAAAGGGGCGGGATGGGGATTCTTTATCATTCAATTACTCTTGAACTACAACTCTGACAGCATTAAAAGAACACTCTCCATGGCCCAAATACTATGAAGATTAGTTGGAGTTTTTATTTTGAAACATTACTATCCCTTTAAGAGCATGCATTACATCACACAACACTGACACTACAACTTATAAAAATTGTGATTTATCATGTAGTGTAACTGTCAAGGTCATTGATGAAATCAATTGTGAATCACCAAAATTTGTGATGTCATCTGTGATGCCATTGATTAGGTTATTTTGATGTGTGGTCTGTTATCATCAGTAAAGCATATGGGGGTGTAAAGTTAAGATGGAAGTACAGAGCCTCTACATAATCTGTATTTCCCAGGTTTGGTGCATTTGAGTGAGATAGTAACTGTGACTTTAATGACAGTTTACATTTTTAATTAAAGTACAGTTAGATGGCAGTCTACCAATATGTAAATAACACTACCTATATTAACATGATTTCTAACAAATGTTCTTGCTTTTTAAATTTAAATAAGTAGTGTAAAAGCCCAGGTAAATGGGCCAGTAATGTGCAGTAGAGGTTGCCCGTTGCAGTCATGTGCAGTAGAGACAGCCCGAACGCATACCTCCCAATATTTCAAATTGCCAAAGAGGGACACTTGTGTTTTAGGGGGTGTTGCTGAGGGCGTGGCTGGTGGGAGGGGCATTACAGATAATTTTCAGGCTATTTCATAACATATTGACACCTCCTTGTGTAATGTAATAAATGACTTATAACAAGAAGTATTTTATTTACACAGGCTAATTTATAAACACATATACTGACGTTTAAACAAACAATAATGTGAGTTTTATTGCTGTAGAGTAATATGATATACTTATATACACACCATGCAATCTTATCTCCTAAAAAGAGGGACAACAGGGTGCGAAAGAGGGACAGAGGGATTTGGGTCTAAAAGAGTGACTGTCCCTCCTAAAGAGGGACACTTGGGAGGTATGCTAACGCACAGAATGCTGGGAAGTGTAGTTCTGCGGTAGTACACCTGCTGTGTTGCGTTTTGTGCATTTGTGCAGTCTCTACTGTGCATGACTGCATCGGACAAATATACATGCTCTCTCTCTCTTATTTCAGACAAATGACAAATGTGGATACAGACACTTCACTGGAAGTTGAGCATAATGACAAGAACATGTCCGCTTTAAAAATAAAAAATAATGTCTTAAATGGATAAATACGGCACGGGGAGCATCTTCTTTACTGGCCTCACAAACCTTAAAGGGATAGTGATGTTTCACAATAAAAGCAACTCCAATTAATCGTCATAGTATTTGGGCCAGGTAGAGTTTTATTTCAATACTGTCAGAGTTATAATTCAAGAGTAATTGAATGATAAAGTACCCCCCTCCCATTCCTTTACTGATGTAACACTGCTCACCTTAGAGAAGCAAGACTGTCCGGATGGATCACGGAGAGGGACAATCTTCAGTGAGCATAAGGGAAAAACCTGAAAAACCTGTCAAGGGGGGCAGGGTTTTCCTTATGCTCACAGTAAGATTAGCCCTTGCTGTGACCTGTCTGGTCAGGAGACCAAATTCCACATCGGAGGGGAGGTGGCTTACACTAGGTAAAAGGGTTGGGAGGGGTATAGTTTATCATTCAATTACTCTTGAACTACAACTATGACAGTATTGAAATAGCACTCTTCACGGCCCAAATACTATGAAGATTAATTGTAGCTGCTTTTTTTGTGAAACACTATCCCTTTAAAAAGGTACAGTCCGATTTTGATACTTTCACCATTATCCGTATTTCTCTGGGGCGTCTAAATTCAGATGGTCTTGTCATTCTGTTTCTTTCTTCCTTTCAACCTCATGTTTATGATCAAAAGCCAACTCCACACCAGTGAAGGAAACATAAGGTAGAATCATGAGCCGTGAGGCTTGTGCAAATCGGCTCAGCAAACTTCGGAGTTCATCGAATATGGGGTCATTTGGCGACATTCAGGCCGTCTAAAAGGCAAGGGTTGTTCACCAAAAAAAAAAAAAAAGAATCCGAGCAGCCCTGGTCCAAATATCATCGAAAATTTTGGAAATTTGGCGTCTACTACTACTCACGCGCACAATTACTTTCCCTCCATACTTTCCCTCCATGTCTCTAGTCCAATTATCTTCTCCGGTTCATACACTACTTTCCCACTTTGTCTCTACTCCAATTAGCTTCTTGTTTTCATGATGGGGGTTAGACTAATGACACAGACACCCAGACAGCCTGCATTTCCTGTGAGTTGTTGGAGCTCAGAGAGAGAAGAAGCAGAGATAGAGTGTCCAGTTGTTGTGTAGGAATAGGCAGGTAGCATTAGTACCTTATTGCCACTGCAAGGGAGAGTCATCTTTGTTCCTGTGCAAAATATTAAAAATATTAGGGATTTGTTTGAATAATTTTCAAAGTCACACATCAGCCAGTCTGACAGTTGTGTGTGTAGGCAGGCAGGGTGCTTTATTGCCACCGCAAGGGAGAGTCACCTGTGTTCCATTTCAAAAAAATATTAAAAATATTAGGGATTTGTTTGAATAATTTTCAGAGTGACACATCAGACAGTCTGACAGTTGTGTATGTGTAGGCAGGCAGGGTGCCTTATTGCAACGGAAAGAGAGAGTCACCTGTGTTCCTTTTCAAAAAAATATTAAAAATACTAGGGATTTGTTTGAATAATTTTCAAAGTGACTGTCACGGTTTTTGAAGACTCTCAGACTTAAGGTTTGGTAAAATAATTTAACTTTATTAAAAGTTAAAGGCAGTCCCCGTAGGGTAAACATACATAACAATACAACAGTAATAGAACATGCAATAGGTTCTACCGGCCTTGCCTAAATACCAGGCAAGGCAACCCAAGTGACAGTTTTAATGACAGGCTCTACCGGCCTTGCCTATACTGAGTAAGGCAACCGTGAGATGACGTATACCGGTTCTACCGGCCTTACCAATACCGGGCAAGGCAGCCCAATGGAATGCGGAATGTAGGCTGTACCGGCTCTGCCAATACCGTGTAAGGCAACCTTAAAGATGGTGAATACAAGGTTCTACCGGCCTTACCAATACCGGGCAGGGCAGCCCAAAGGAGTACTGAGTAGGCTCTACCGGCCCTGCCAATACCGGGTGAGGCAACCTACAGGATGGATCATCAAGGTTCTACTGGCCTCACCAACACCGGGCAGGGCAGCCTGAGCACGCAGACCAGCTGTCAGATGACTAAGACAGCAGAGAGCATAAGTATAAGTATAGAGACCTAAATCAGCAGAAGTCTATTGCCAGGGATAATCAGACAACTGCAAGGAAGTGGACAGCGACTGACCACAGTACTGGATGTTCAGGAGCAAACCAACGTACGCACGTTGGGACTAATGGTAAATAGCTCCACCAGCGACCGCACACTGGAACCAACTATGTATATCACAACCAGGTTTAGTGGAGCAAACCAGCGTCCGCACACTGGGACCAACAAGGTATATCGCAACCAGGTTTAGTGGAGCAAACCAGCATCCGCACGCTGGAACCAACAATGTATATCGCAACCAGGTTTAGTGGAGCAAACCAGCGTCTGCACGCTGGAACCAACAATGTATATCGCAACCAAGTTTAGTGGAGCAAACCAGCGTCCACACGCTGGAGCCAAGAAGGTATCTCGCAACCAGTTTAGTGGAGTAAACCAGCGTCCGCACGCTGGGACCAACAATGCATATCGCAACCAGGTTTAGTGAAGTAAACCAGCGTCCACACGCTGGAACCAACAATGTATATCGCAACCAGGTTTAGTGGAGCAAACCAGCGTCAGCACGCTGGAACCAACAATGTATATACTGCAACCAGGGTTAGTGGAGTAAACCAGCGTCCGCACGCTGGAACTAACAATGAATATTGCAACCAGGTTTAGTGGAGTAAACCAGCGTCCGCACGCTGGAACCAACAATGTATATTGCAACCAGGTTTAGTGGAGTAAACCAGCGTCCGCACGCTGGAACCAACAATGAATATTGCAACCAAGTTTAGTGGAGTAAACCAGCATCTGCACGCTGGAACCAACAATGTGTATGCAATAGCGAGGAGAACAATGTCGCCGGAGCGACAGCTGGAGCGCGAGACTCAGGAACTCGTACAGGTTAACCCGCACGGTGCTGGAGCACAGGAACCCCGGAATACAGGCACACAGGAACGCTGAAACACTGGAACACCGGAATGTTAGCATACAGGAACACTGGAACGCTGGAGCACCGGAACGTAAATGTACAGGAACACTGGAACACCGGAACGTAGCATACAGGAACAGTGGAAACAGGCCCAGAGATCTGACAAGCAGGTCAGGCAGAGTGGAGTCAGAAACACCACGAAAGGGCAACCTGGAAGTGCTCAACCTGGGTTTAAAAAGGCTGTGTGAGGAGGGCTAATGACAGACAGCCAATCACGAATACTCAGCAAGTGACAGACACAGAGCTGCACGAATCACGGGCACCGTGATAGTGACACATCATCCAGTCTGACAGTTGTGTGTGTGTCGGCAGGCAGGGTGCTTTATTGCCACCGCAAGGAAGAGTCACCTGTGTTCCTTTCAAAAAATATTAAAAATATTAGGGATTTGTTTGAATAATTTTCAAAGTGACACATCAGACAGTCTGACAGTTGTGTATGTGTAGGTAGGCAGGGTGCCTTATTGCAACGGCAAGGGAGAGTCACCTGTGTTCCTTTTCAAAAAAATATTAAAAATACTAGGGATTTGTTTGAATAATTTTCAGAGTGACACATCAGACAGTCTGACAGTTGTGTATGTGTAGGCAAGAAGGGTGTCTTATTGCCACCGCAAGGGAAAGTCACCTGTGTTCCTTTTCAAAAAATATTAAAAATAGTGGGAATTTGTTTGAATAATTTTCAGAGTGACAAAGCCATTCTCACAGTTGTGTAGGCAGGCCTAGTACATTATTGCTACTGCAAGGGAGAGTCACCTTTGTTTCTGTGTAAAATATTAAAAACAATATTAGGAATTTGTTTGAATAATTTTCAGAGTGACACAGCTAATCTCACAGTTGTGTAGGGACTGGGAGGCCTAGTACATTTTTGCCATTGCAAGGGAGAGTCACCTTTGTTTCTGTGTTAAAATATTAAAAATAATATTAGGAATTTGTTTGAATAATTTTCAAAGTGACACAGCCAATCTCACAGTTGTGTAGGGACTGGGAGGCCTAGTACCTTATTGCCATCAAAAGTGAGAGTCACCTTTGTTTCTGTGTTAAAATATTAAAAATAATATTAGGAATTTGAATACTTTTCAGAGTGACACAGCCAATCTCACAGTTGTGTAGGGACTGGGAGGCCTAGTACCTTTTTTGCCACTGCAAGGGAAATTCACCTTGGTTTCTGTGTAAAATATTAAAAATAATATTAGGAATTTGTTTGAATAATTTTCATAGTGACACAGCCAATCTCACAGTTGTGTAGGGATTGGGAGGCCTAGTACCTTTTTGCCACCGCAAGGCAGAGTCACCTTTTTTTCTGTGTTAAAATATTAAAAATAATATTAGGAATTTGAATACTTTTCAGAGTGACACAGCCAATCTCACAGTTGTGTAGGGACTGGGAGGCCTAGTACCTTTTTTGCCACTGCAAGGGAAATTCACCTTGGTTTCTGTGTAAAATATTAAAAATAATATTAGGAATTTGTTTGAATAATTTTCATAGTGACACAGCCAATCTCACAGTTGTGTAGGGATTGGGAGGCCTAGTACCTTTTTGCCACCGCAAGGCAGAGTCACCTTTGTTTCTATGTAAAATATTAAAAATAATATTAGGAATCTGAATAATTTTCAGAGTGACACAGCCAATCTCACAGTTGTGTAGGGACTGGGAGGCCTAGAACCTTATTGCCATCACAAGGGAGAGTCACCTTTGTTCCTGTGTTAAATATTAAAAATATTAGAAATTTGTTTGAATAATTTGCAGAGTGACACAGCCAGTCTGACAGTTGCCATGTGGCCATGTTTTAAAATTGTAAAACTATAACAGTTCACTACCTACCTATCTGTAGTAGGTTTGAGTCTTAGTGAACAACCTGATGTTCCTCATCCTGCAGTGACCCAGCAACCACTAACACCACCACAGTGCAATTGCTTTCAAGAAGAGCTAGTAGCAGCAGGCGGGGAAAGAAGAGTACTTTGAGTAGTACTAGACAGCAGCACTCCAAAACAAAAACTAGAAATAAGAAGGGAACTGCAGGTTGTTCTACCTCTACTAGCAGGGTAGAGAGGTCCAGGTCCTCCTCTTAAACCATAAAGCAACAGTCACCTGTCTCTCATCAGATGTTTCGTGATGATCCCCCCCCAGAACCACCTGCACAATGACTAGTGTCACTGCCAGTTTAGTTACCACCTCCGCTACAGCCATCTCTATAAAACTGAGTACACCTAGCATGTTTAACGCTACTGGTTGGAAACTGAGGGCAGTATCAACGTGGGATTTTTATAGCGAACGTCCGTGTAAGCAGCCCAAAAGGGAATTATTGGAGTATTGGGAGAAAATTTCTCCTGCCACCACTGTCACTGACACTAAGAGCATATCTTCTCTGAAAAAGATTATTGAAGGAGATAGTTTACCCTTTCCCAGTAGCCACCAGGATGAAGAGAGAATTCAGCAGGTCTCCTCAAAATCTGCTGATGATAATTTTTCTTTCTATCCAAATCTACAAGAGGTAGAAGAAGAATATGAGGGATCAAGGCCTCAGAAGCTTGATTTTTCCCCTGAACTTGATTGTTCCAATGACCTTGATTCTTTTCCTGACCTTGATTTTTCTACTGCTGCCCATAGTACTCCTCCTTTTTCTCCAGCTAGTGCTAACATTTTTGGACAAAAAGAAAAGGGAGAACAGGGGAAAGAGGCGCCCCTTGTGGTGAACCCAATATAATGTTGATACCTTCACCAATCACCCAAGTGAGTGATACTCACAAAATAAGATGATGTTCCAGCACGTATGTGGGAAACAGCGTAAGAGCTTAAGGGGATGTATTGCTGCCCCAAATCAGCCTATCTGTAGATCACTATAATAGAGGGCCGCTCCTTCTTGGATCGCTCTCCCCAGGTGATAAACCATAAAAAACAAAGAAAGGAAAAGACAGGTGCCCAATAGTGTAATATGGTCAGAATAAATAGCAAATTGAAAGATTAAAATGTACTCACAAGTGAAGATGTCAGCTAAAATATAAACTGACATATGTGCATACGGAGAGAATGATCCAGCCTCTGCTCAGGACAACTGTAGGTCAAACACTCCAAGCAGCTGGAAATCAGGATACTTCACACGGCTCCAATCATCAAGTTACGTATCAAATTTATTTAAAAAAATACATGTAAAATTCAAAATATAAAATCAAACAATAGATCAGTGCAGAAGCAATCTAACACGTTTTGTGGCTATAA
Organism: Rhinophrynus dorsalis; assembly: GCA_037306005.1. NCBI lineage: Eukaryota > Metazoa > Chordata > Amphibia > Anura > Rhinophrynidae > Rhinophrynus > Rhinophrynus dorsalis. The sequence continues at coordinate 43,684,482 of CM074727.1, forward strand.
ACGCCACTTTCTCAAAGATACAATAATAACTTCTGGACTAAAGGGAGAGAGTCGGCGATACACAGAAATTTAAATATCCCCTGTCTCTGTACCATTGGGCCAGCGAGACGAGCACTGAAAAAAACAACCAACAAGTAAAAAAGATAGAGACGAGCCTCCAAAGTAGAAACCACGTCATAGTCAACTAGACCAATCTCCAATTGAAGATGGAGGATCACGTGGCAGCAACAAACCTAGTGCTGGCAACGTGATCATATATAGATAGCTCTAGTGCCAGTGGCCAAATTGAGAGAGACTAAGGGGAAATAAAAAAACAATAAGCACAAAACAATCTACAACTTCGATTAGGTAGTCAACCGTGTGGGGAGGAGAGACGGTCCCAAGCGCTGTCCACAGCCAACATATGAACCGGAAAATGATAACAGATCGCGTATGCATATAAATAGCATGTGGTATGCCCGACATACCACGTTGTCACACAGTGAACCAGTGCTCATTGCACTTCCCAAGATAGCCATACACATCAGTCGAGGCCACCCCACCTCCACCAGACAGGTGGACAAGGCTTTGAGAATTAATGCTTTTCTAACATCTCGATTTGATACTAGGAAGAATTGCCCCAATAATAATATCCATTGAGTGTATCTTTTTTGTGATTCATATTATTTCTTTGTTTCTTTTTTTAAATATCTGTCATTCATATTATTTAGTACTCAGATGCCTGGGGATACCTACTCGGGTGATCACAAACTATGAGTCAGCTCATGACACAAATAAGAACCTGATTATTGAAGAGAATTATGATTCAAATGGAAGACCTATAAGATCTCCAGACAGTGTTTGGTAAGTGGGTGGTACTCTCCCTCATCAAAAATAATATGAATGAGCATTAAAGGGGAACTACCACTCCTATACAAGTTTGGCTCATAATGATCTTCATATAGCAATAAGCTGTAATAATTGTTTTATTTTCTTATACAATGCATGCTATGGCAAAATTTTAAGTTTTAAAAATGAGCCAGGGCCTTACTTCTTGACAGAGTGCAGGTACATCTCTGCCCGCAGCCTGTCAATCTTCATCTGCTCCTCTCCCCGCGTAGCACCTCGTTGCAACCTCCTCATTGGCTAAAGAGCACTCCAGCTTACATGAAGAAATCTTCCATCATTGGTGGAGGTTGGAATGCGACAGTACTTGTGGAGGGAACAGATGAAGATTGACAGGCTGCGAAGCCAATTTGTACCTGCTGTTTGTCTGGAAGTAAGGCCCAACTCATTTTTAGAACTTTAAATTTTGCCATAGCATGCATTATATAAGAAAACAGAATCAGTATTACAGCTTATCGCTATATGAAGATCATTATGGGCCAAACTTGTATGGGGGTGATAGATCCTCTTTAAGTGATAATTTTATACGCATGGTGGCAATATTAGTATAGACTGATTTTCTCAGAAGTAGAAATTATTAAATATGAATTCTAATTGTGTTATTCTGTGTATTTTGAAATCAGCAAGTTGACCAGCTCATGGTAATATATAATGGCTAGTGTAAAAACCTGTGTACACGGGCCAAGGTCCAGGTGATGATAACCCTTTGAGAGTCAGAGGGGTACGCAACGCATTGCTTTGCAATGCGTTGTGTGCCCCTATGGCACTTAAAGGGTTAAGAGGCCGGTCCTGCTCTGCGTCCTGTCGCCGCTCGCAGTCATGCACTGTAGAGACTGCCCGAAAGCACAGAATGTTCCCAGCACAGAACTCCCAGCATTCTGTGCTCCCAGCCAGGGGAGGGCTGGCCTGGGGGGCTGGTCATATGTCTGGGCCAGTGAGCCACTGTCTCATTTAATCTCCATCTTGTTACTATAAATGGAGCAACACTAGTGATACCACAGAGCTTACAACTGAAATGCTGCTATACAAATTATACCACAAAGCTACAATCCAAATGAGGCTACACTAGTTACATATCCCATTTCCACTGTAAGCTCTATAGTATCACTATTGTAGTTTTACTTAAATTGTAAGCTGTGTAATATCAGTAGTTTAGCCCACTTTACTGTAAGCTAAGTGGTATCGCTTTACTTTACGACATTAATGCCACGTTTAAAATTAACAAAAGGAGGTGGGCTTTGAGAGTGGGCTCAAACGATAGTAGAAATGGGCAGCTTGATTATATTTGCCCCCCGGGCCACAAGTTGCGAGCCCTCCCCTGCTCCCAGGATTCCATGCGTTCGGGCAGTCTCTACTGCGCATGATGGCTTCTGACAAACATCCTAGCGAATTATTATATAGGATAGTTATCTTTCTTTATACCATCTTGGGGTGCTAGAGACATCTACAGCACATTGCATCAAAGTGACTCTGCTATACTAAGTAGACCTATTCCAATTTGTCCTCATTGGTGCAGATGGTTTGCTCTAGAATTATTTTCTGTGTACATGAGCCTCAACACCTTGGTGAAATCGATAACATCCAAAGGGTTAATATTGCCTGGTTGGGGATGATATGAGTTGTAGACCACATCAGCTAGTGGTCCGAAAATTAACTACCACTATTCTAAGATTAGTGAAGTCTTTCCAACCAAAGCACCCTCTCGAATTCCTCTGTCATTATTTTGATACTTCTTTTCAAGCTGGTGATATCAGTGCATAGGAACGATAGAATAACATAGGAACTGGGGAGCTTTATCTCAAAGGAGTGACATTTCTCATCTTTCTCTCATCAAGCGCATTTCCACCCAGAAACTCCTGTATAGGCCCAGCCAATTCTGGCCTTTCTATAAGGCTTTTCATTTTTAATTTTTTTAGTTCTTGACCAATTTACATCCTTTTACTTTAAAGTAAGCATACTTATGAACTCTCAGAGCAAAGGTCAAATTTTCAAGGTGAGACAGTCCAGTGTTACCTGCTATAAGAACTACACCAACTAATGGTCTCCAAATTTTGCAATTTCCACCAGAAAAGCAGAAGGAGAAGGTCTGATTGTCTTTTTTTTTTGTGTTTTTTACAGTTATAGATCTAAATCAGTGTTTCTCCACTCTTGTCCTCAGGACCCACTAACAGGCCAGGACTTAGGGATTTTTCTGCTAGAGCACAGGTGTGGTGATCAGAGGTTCATTCACATTGATTAACTCACCTGTGCTCTAACAAGGAAATCATCAAATCCTGGCCTGTTAGTGGGTCCTGAGGACAGGAGTTGAGGAACACTGCTCTGAGTTGTAGCAGCTTGAGGGATTCTTGGTTAAAGGGATAGTAATGTTTCCAAATAAAAGCAGATCCAATTAATCTTCATATTATTTGTTCCATGGAGAGTGTTATTTCAATACTGTCAGAGTTGTAGTTCAACAGTAATTGAATGATAAAGTATCCCTCTCCTGCCCCTTTTGCCTAGTGTAAGCCGCCTCCCCTCAGACGTGGAATCTGGTCCTGGGACCAGACAGATCACAGCAAGTGACAATAATCTTACTGTGATCATAAGGAAAACCCTGCCCCCTTCACAGGTTTTTCAGGTTTTTCCTTATGCTTGCTGAAGATCATCCCTCTCTGCAATCCATCCGGACAGTCTTGCTGCTCTGAGGTGAGTAGTGTTACATCAGTAAAAGGGGCGGGAGGCGGATACTTTATCGTTCAATTACTCTTGAACTACAACTCTGACAGTACTGAAATAACACTCTCCATGGCCAAAATACTATGAAGATTAATTGGAGCTGCTTTTATTGTGAAACATTATTATCCCTTTAATAGTTGAAAAACCTCAGGATCAGCTTATTTTGAAGGTTACCAGGTATGCTTATATGACAAAATTCATGCAAGGTAAATAAATAATTGTATTATCATTTTCTTTGCAGGAATTTCCATGTATGGAATGAAGGGTGGTTTGTTAGAAAAGACCTGGACCCCATCTACAGTGGTTGGCAGGTGTTGGATGCAACCCCTCAAGAGATGAGCCAATGTACGACCCAGTTTCATATTTCTAGAGCTTTTTTCAAACATGTATGCACACTGTACAATGCGTCAAAGAAAAAGTCAACATGTTTAATAAAAATGTTACATAGCTTTTTCCTGTAGAGTAATTCTAAATGCAGTGCCGCTCTTTAGGAATTTTGAATTCAAAACTTATTGCAGTTTAAAAATGTTTTAAAGGAGCAGTAAACTTTTTATGAAAATATATATTGTAGGACATTTCCTGTTGAGTAAAATAAGGGGACTCCCGCTGCTGAGAGATGCGTGTTTCCAGAGTTATTATCATTTAAACATGTGTTCTTTTACATCGTCAGTGCCCTCTAGTGGCTAAATTCCAATTCAGAGAGGAAAGTCAATGACATACTGTTCTCCATAGAATGTGGTAGAAATTGCTGAGTCACTTCCTGCCAGTTACAACAATCAAGAAGTAAACACAGTAAATTCACTTCCTGATTATTTGAACTGCTATAAATTTTGAATAAAACAAGTTAATGCAGTGGGAGTGACCTTGTTTTACTCAGCAGGAAAAGCTATATTATATAAGATTTTCATTAAAAAGTTTACTGTTCCTTTCACCCCTTAAGGACAGCCGATCACGCATGCGGCAGTCACTTAAGGACGGACTTTTTTTTTTTTCTTCCGCATCCGGTTCAGGGCTCCCCTAGCGGCGTGCAGCCACATGGCAAGTCCTGAATTCCATGATGGTCCTGCCACGTCATGGGTCCTTAACTGAAGTCTACCCATGACATGCCACACCGTCAAGGGTCGTTAAGGGGTTAAGTACTCCTGCGTGTACCAGGGGGATGCACAGTACATTCTAAAGAAATGCATTGCACATTTCTCTGGTCCACAAGGAGTTAAAACAGTAATTTTCTAATATGGTGACTAAGAGGTGCTGTTCCTTTTGCTTAATGTCAAGAGCTGTAGTCATTGCAAACGTTTCAAAGATTGACTTTTGACATTAGTTGCCGCTACGGAGTAAAACAAATTTGAATTGATAGAAATAGGTCTTTAATCCCCTGAAGGCTAGATAAGTCTCCAGCACAAGGGGGCAGAGTCACTAAGCGGTGATAAAGAGGTGGTAAAGTGGAGATGACTTCTCCAGTGATATCACTTATCCAGTTCCTATGTTATTCTATGGGGCCTATCCACTAAGATTTCTTCAGCTCTGCAGATCTTAGTGAATAGGCTCCATAGAATAACACAGGAATTGGAGAAGTGATAAACTTTATCACCTCTTTATCACCGCTTATTGAACCTCCCCAATTGTTTTGCAATGCCTAGAGACCTCTCTAGTCTTCAAGGAATTAAAATACCCCTTTTAATTAAAGGGACATTTTAGTAATATTTATTTTGCCCCAATGATGCAATTGGGTTGCTCCAGAACTGTTCCTCAATTTCACATATAAGGTCCAATTGTCCTTTGCATATAAAAGTTAACTGGAGCAGTTCCGAGATAAATAAATGTTCCCAAAGTTCACATTGTTTTAATTGTAACTCAACACAGTGGGGGAGATGCACTAAGGTGTGATGAAGGGGGGATAAAGTGGAGATGACTTCAGTGTGATAGCCTATGTTATTCTATGGAGTCAATGGTCTAAGATTTCTCCACCTTCAAAGATCTTAGTGCATTGGCTCCATACAATAATATAGGAAATGGAGAAGTGATATCAGTGGATAAGTCATCTCCACCTTATCACTTCTTTATCATACCCCAATGTCTTGCGATGAGCTCGTTGGACAAATTTTCAACATTCAAGATGTTAAAAGCCTCAGTCATTAGGGTTTTAATTTTTCATTTGTTTCTCATTTAAATCATTGGAGAGTTTTGTGTATTCAATGGGTTCACATCTGCATAATTTTGTTCCAGATCCCTCCGATCCCATTAGCAGTTTTCGCCTTGGACCATGTTCACGGAAAGCCGTTAAGGAGGGAGAGGTGAACATGAGCTATGATACAGCTTTCGTATATGCTGAAATGAATGCAGATAAAAATCAATATATTCAGTATTCTGATGGGAGAAGGACCAAAGTTCATTCTGATACTAAATCAGTTGGACAGTTCACCAGCACCAAGGCAGTAGGTGCATTCACCCGAGTGGATGTAACCAATGACTATAAATATCCTGAAGGTAAGGACAATGGGGATTATCTATTAATGGGATAGTAATGTTTCACAATAAAATCAGCTCTAATTAATCTTCACTGTATTTGGGCCATGGAGAGTGTTATTTTAGTACTGTCAAAGTTGTAGTTCAAGAGTAATTGAATGATAAAGTATCCCCCTCCTGTCCCTATTACTGATGTAACACTGCTTACCTCAGAGTAGCAAGGCTGTCCAGATGGATCGCAGAGAGGGACAAACCTGAAAAACCTGTCAAGGGGGGCAGGGTTTTCCTTATGCTCACAGTAAAAAGATTGTCCCTTGCTGTGAGCTGTCTGGTCTCAAGACCAAATTTCACATCTGAGGAGAGGCAGCTTACATTAAAGTAGGGCAATTGAAGGAAAACTAGCTTCAATGTAGGGGGAAAAAATAAGAATTTCCATAAATGGGTGTTTTAAACACTTGAATGCTCAAGAGGGCTCCAACACTTGTCACAGCAATGCAATGGAGAGACCACTGTAGCATTTAAGGACTTAAAATCCCCAATTAAATCAATGGGTACTTTCATTGGGGAGCCCTGAATCAATTCGCAAAAATAAAAATGCCCCGTGTTCCTTAACAGCTAGCCACACCACCAGTCCTTAAGGGGTTAAAGAAAGAAATATTAGTCTAGATTGTAAGGTCTCATGAGCAGGGCGCTCTCACTTTCTTTACTCCTGTATTGGTCTGTACATGTTGTGGGCATGAGGTAATGATTAATAAATACACGTAAACTTTATGTGGATGAAAAACAGGCCACAGCTTTATTAAATGATTACATATTACACTAACACCCACTTTAAAGCGCTTGCCAGCTTACTCAGCATGTATGCCCCACCCCTACAGAGCTAAAATCTCAAAGCACATATTCCACCCCACCCACCACACCCCATTAGATGGTGTATGTAGCTCAATGGGGAGCGGTGACATAACCCGAGACGAATGTCTGGGTGCAATATGTGCCAGTGCCATCGGCCTGACCTCCGCCTGTTAAAGGAGCAGTAAACTTTTATTTGTGAAAACACATATTTTATAGAGCATTTCCTGCTGAATAAAACAAGGTTACTCCCACTGCTGTCAGATGTTTTATTCAAAATGTATAACAGTTCAAATAAGCAGGAAGTGAATTTACTGCTTTACTTCCTGATAGTTCTAACTGACAGGAAGTGACAGGCAGTTTCTATCACATTCTATGGAGAACTGTATATCACTGACTTTCCTCTCCAGTAGAATGAAACTCTAATTAGAATTTGACCACTAGAGGACACTGCTAATGTAAAAAACATGGGTTTAAACAATAATAACTCTGGAAATATAAATCTCTCAGCAGTGGGAGTACCCTTATCTTACTCAATAGGAAAATCCCTACAATATATATTTTTTCATAAAAAAGAGTTTACTGCTCCTTTAACTATAAAATCCACACAATTAGTTTACCATTTACACTGTTGGCATAGGCCGAAAGAACCAAAGCTGTGACAAAAAATAACCCCCCAGGTGCTTTTACGACCTGACAAAACCCAGTGCACAGACAACAAGGAGGGAGGGAGATTTGTTTGAGGATCCAAAGAGGAAGTCATACTACCAGTAACCCCTTTTTATAACTTCCTTTTCACCCTAGCCCTCCTAACCAACCCAAACACTTTTTCTAATGATCACCCACCACCCCCAGCCCAGACATGATTCCCCTTCTTTATTGAGTGGGGAATTTTTGTATATCACATTGTTTGTGTATCCCCCTTTATTTGTACTGAGCTAAGGAGTATGTCGGTGCTTTATAAGTAAAAGTTAATAACAATTATAGTAACAATTATCATGACAGAAAAAAAACGAGATTATGTGCGAGATGTTCAAAAGGTTGTCCTAATGAAAAAATTGTCGGATCATGAGTTGGTGGTAAAAGAAGGACAATATTTTCAGAACTAAATCCGTCATGTTTGAAAATATGTCATAAAGTCTTAAAAATTACATTAAGAAGATCTTGATGAATATTGCCCTTAAAAATTCTGATGTTAAAATTTGGTTGATTTTCAAGAAACAAAGACTTTTTGTCTTTAAAACGACAAATTTTCAAAGACATTTTTTTACCGGTTAACTCGATAGTACTGCTTCTCATTCATGTTAAAGGGATACTAATACTTAAGTATTACTAATCCCTATAGCAAAGTACTACTTAAAAAAAAAAAGTATTGCCCCCCAGTGTCATCTCTCAAACCTTTATGGTTTGAGAGATGAACGCTTCTAAAGTTGCCCTCTCCCTCACCCTTCCCCGTAGTCAGCATTCTAACTGACTGAAAGGAAGAGAGTCGTACGACTTTCAGGTAGCTCTCCAGCACAGCAGGATCGCGTTACTAAAAAAGAAAATTTTCACTGAAACGGTCTTCTACATGTGCTTGGCTTGCAAGCACACGTAGAAGACCGTTTTAGTGAAAGTTTTTTTTTTAGTTAACGCGATCGCGGTTCTGCTGCAGAGCCGCCTGATGATCTCTGAACGGATTTCCCTGAGTCAGCTAGAATGCTGACTACAAGGAAGGGGGAGGGAGAGGGCAACTTTAGAAGCCTTCATCTCTCAAACCATAAAGGTTTGAGAGATGACACTCGGGGCAATACGTTTCTTTTAAGTAGTACTTTGCTATAGGGATTAGTAATACTATCCCTTTAATAGTACTTTCCAAGTTTAGACCATTTTTATTTTGTTAGGAAAAAAGATGTTGATCAGACAAAAAAGTGACAGTTAAAAGAATATCTTTTTCTGAAAATACCATACAATATGATGGTAAATTAAACCTTTTTTATTCTGATTACAGACAAGTTCAGTAGCCACCACTTTTTGAACATCTCGCCCTTAATGAAGCCTCTGCCCAGAATCACATACAATCTAGAATATAAAAGGTACTTTTTCAGAACACATTGTACCTGTTTATGCAGAATATAAAATCCATTTTTTTCTATGCAGCAATATGTAAAGAAAGTCACATTCTTGTGAATAACAAATTCTATACAGGCTATTGGTGAGACGAGCCATGAACGCAGTCCCTTAGTGAATTGGGCTAACAGTACCAAACCACTTAGAATGCTTAAAGCAGAACTAACACCCGACACAATCTTAAGCTTCACTAAGTCCCCATCTGGCGACTAGCTGGTTAGTAGCGCTAGTTGCCAGAATAATTACCTTATTTAATAGATTTCTGCTCTCTTCCATGGGTTACAGGCAAGACGGAGCGTGGACATCTTGCCATTGTGACGTCCGCATGCCTGCGCTGTCAGTGCCAGCCAAATGGCTCCTAGCAATGCCTCCTAGACCAGGCTGGGACTAACAGCGCAGGCGCACAGACGTCACAATGGCAAGATGTCCACGCTCCGTCCTGTTTGTCACCCATGGAAGAGAGGAGAAATCTATAAAATAAGGTAATTATTCTGGCGACTAGAGCTACTAAGCAGCTAGTCGCCAGATGGGGACTTAGTGAAGCTAAAGATTGTGTCGGGTGGTAGTTCCGCTTTAATATAGAGCAAGAAAGTAGGCTTAGCTAATCCCCTCATCCAAAGAAATTCATCAATTATGACAGAAACCACTAAATTTGGAGATACAGGGTACATTTTTGGCATCTTCAGACACTCACAGCCAGCGATGTACTTGATACATCCTAAAGCTGGCACTCACTAAAAGTTAGCAATAAAAAAGATATGACACCTTCCTCAAGTACTGTGACACACAAGTTTAGTCTCACCAGTCATACGTTACTGCTGTCTTCATCAGTCTCAAGCCCTTCAAGAGAGAGGAAGCCAGGACACAGTCATTTTTTCTCAGTGTGGTATACTTTTCACCACTGCAGAAAAATACAAGGGGCCCTAAGAAATTTAAACCAGATGCTCCCAACTGTTCACAGTTTTTATACTTGTCGAGAACACCACACAAGCACATTTCACACGGTAACTTTTTTTTTATGACTATCCCATAGTGAGTGCCAAAAACATAATACCGCACCCAAGTTACTCTTCTGATTTCTGTGATATCTGTGCAGCAAGATCTGGGTGCAGCTGGTAGTTATCTGGTACATGTTTTGATCAGTCTGAACCTCATATTTCAGATGCTGCCAGCACTTTTTTTTAACTATCTTGCTGACAAATGCATTTTTGTTGTAGGGATCTGCATCCATTGTATGTGCTGAAGACAGTACTGTTAAAGGGATAGTAATACTTCGTTTTAACTTTATTTTATTTTGTAGGCATTAAAAAAACATGAATAATGATATAAGTCTTATCTCCCAAACCTTTATGGTTTAAGAGATATTCACAAGCAAAGTGTCCCCCTCCCGCCCCTTTTACTGATGTAACACTGTTCAGCCAGAGCAGAAGGGAGCTGCCCAGGTAGACTGCAGAGAGGGACAATCTTCTATTAAGATAACAGAAAAACCTGAAAAACTTGTAAAGGGGGGCAGGGCTTTCATTGTTTTCAAAGGAATAAGAGTGTCCCCTTTTGTTATCTGTCTGGTCTATGGACTGCATTCCACATCTGAGAAGAGATGGTTTACACTAGGTAAAAGGGGCGGGAGGGGAAATTTTGCTTGTGAATATCTGTCAAACCATAAAGGTTTGAGAGATAAGACTTATATCATTCTTCATGTTTTTTTAATGCCTACAAAATAAAATAAAGTTAAAACTAAGTATTACTATCCCTTTAACCAAACAGACTGCATGTTTGATTCCAGAAAAACACGAAAAGTGATCTGTACTCCTTGGAGAGGATTTATAAAAAGTGTTCTCGTTAGTTTTTTAAATGGATTCTTAATCCCTTAATGACCAGCCATGTGGCGGCTCTGTCAGCAGTTAAGAACAATGGAGATTTTTTTTTTTTTTTTTTTTTTGCAAAATCAATTCAGGGGGTCCCTAAGCAGCAACCAGCCATGTGGGGACCCCTGAATTCCATGACTTCCCAGGACCGTCTTTGGTCCTTAGCGAAAGTTTACCCATGACGGTCCTGGCACATCATGGGTCTTTAACCCCTTAAGGACCGGACATTATGGGACATTTCCGTCCCATAACGTCCGCATAGGGGCACTTTGACGAGCCGGTACACGTGACCTGTCACGTGTATCGGCGCGTTACTATGGGGCTTGAAACAGATCGCTCCGATCTTGGAGCGGTCTATTTCATGCCCCATTTTTACTTACAGCGCTCCCGGTAGAGCGCTGTAAGTAAAAAGTACGTGACGTACCAGGACCGTCAAGGGTCTTTCAAGCAAGTTTACCCTTGATGGTCCTGGTACGTCAAGGGTCCCTAAGGGGTTAAGGGCTTAAAATGTCCTTATTCCTTATTATGTTTGTATTTCTAAAGTATTCTAGGTACAGTCAGAAATGTGCAGAATATACAAAAATAAGAACAGGCCTTCTCCCTTCTCTGTGACTAACAACTTATGGTTAACCCCTCCATTACTGGACCAGCAAGATCACTGCACACCTACAATGGATGGCTTAAAGGGATAGTAATGTTTCAAAATAGAAGCAGCTCCAATTAATCTTCATAGTATTTGGGCCTTGGAGAGTGTTATTTCAATACTGTCAGAGTTGTAGTTCAAGAGTAATTGAATGATAAAGTATCCCCTTCCCGCCCCTTTTACCTAGGGTAAGCCACCTCCCCTCAGATGTGGAATCTGGTCTGCAGACCAGACAGCTCACAGCAAGGGCCAATCTTCTTACTGTGAGAACAATTAAACTCTGCCCCCTTGACAGATTTTTCAGGTTTTTCCCTTATGCTAATTGAAGATTGTCCCTCTCTGCAAGCCATCTGGACACCACCTTTCTGCTCTGAGGTGAGCAATGTTACATCAGTAAAAGGGGTGGGAGGGGGATACTTTATCATTCAATTACTCTTGAACTACAACTCTGACAGTACTGAAATAACACTCTCCATGGCCCAAATATTATGAAGATTAATTGGAGCTGCTTTTATTTTGAAACATTACTATCCCTTTAACTATCTGTGTGTACGGGCAGAAGGTTTATTTATTTATTTATTTATAATTAATTAATTAATTAATTAATTAATTAAAAATGGCTGCTAACCATTCTGTTGCAGGTACAACAAGATCGCTCTAATCTAGCAGCAACATAGGGGTTAACCGCAGATTGGGGGATGTGCGGAGAGTGACATGAGAATGTGTGTTTATGTATGTATCCTATATAATAATTTGTTAAAACGGGACGCTTCTGTATCAGCCGCGGCACTGGCAGTCTCTACTGCACGTGACTGTCCCGTGACCGGCTGGCAGTGGCACTGTGGCCCGTGTAAAGGGCTCTTCAATTAGTTTCATAATAAAACATTACGATACATTTTACCAGTAGAGTTGGAAGGAACATTTTGCAGGATTCAAGAAAAGTGCTCATGCGCTAAAGGCATTTTTCGTGTGCAGATAGATATTGCACATGTTCTAATCCAGGAAGCCAAATACCGAATGGGTCTTGAATTGCGCATAAAGAATCATTTTTTATGATAACCCTACAGAGATGCATAAATTTGTTCATAATAGCACTTCTTGCATTAGGCACATTCGCTATTCCACTCAGACAGATTCGCTAAGCCTGACAATGCCCACAATAAAAATATGCTCAGCTGTTCGCTAATCTTGATTTTTTTCATGCATTATTCAGCAAAATCATACGCAAATAGGGTTGCCACCTAGCCGGTATTTTACCGGCAGGCCGGTAAAAAATTGGCTTCTGTCCAATGTTAAGTCTATGGAGAGAATGCCATGGCCGGTATTTTTTTCAGAAAAGGTGGCAACCCTATACGCAAACCTATTCGCCAGTGGTTTTCACACTGGAAATAGCAACTGTTCATGTTTCCTGCATCCCGCCAATTGTTCATTAGTAGGTTTTGACTGCAGGTGAGATGCACCTGCAGCGCCTGGGCTCATGTAGGAGATCTGGGTAACTGCCTGCACATTGTCTTAGGCCAAAGGCCCCTTTTTGAAATTTAAGTTGCCAGTTGTTCATCTGGAATAAACCTCATTAAATTATCTCATCGATATAGAGAAGATATAAAAAGAAAGTATATAAAGTGAATGATTGAAACATTCAAATACATGAAGGGATTCAACAAAGTGCAGGATGGAAGTATATTTCAAAGGAGTAAAAATGTCAGGACAAGAGGCCATAGTCTAAAAATAGGGGGACACAGGTTTAGACGTAATGTAACAAAGTTTTACTTCACTGAAAGGGTAGTGGATAAGTGGAATAGCCTACAGTCAGAAGTGGTAGAAGTTAATACAGTGACAGAATTTAACCTCTAAACGACCGTCCGATCTGCACGGCGCAGTCAGTTAAGGGCCACATAGCATTTTTTTTTATTGCTTCTTCTGGTTCCGGACTCCCGAACGGCGTGCAGCCGCGGGGGGAGCCCAGAATTCCATGACGGTCATAGTACATCATGGGTCGTTAACTCAGATCGACCCATGACATACTATGACCGTCAAGGGTCGTTAAGAGGTTAAGCATGCATGGGATAGGCATAAGGCTGTCCTTACCTTAAGAAAAGACCAAGGACCAAAAACGGTTTGAGGTTTTTACTGTAGGAAAATGGGCAGACATTGTTCTTACCTGCCATCAAATTCTATGAATGATAACTTTTTTTTTTTGTGAAAGCATTTTACCAGGAAGAATACACTGAGATTGTCTCTCGTTTTCAAATATATCCTGAACTCATTTTATCCACCTTAGAAAGGTGAAAGGCTGAGCTGACCTTGCCGGGACCTCACGGTCTGAGCAGATTCTATAGCTGGTGCCTTAACCAACTGAGCCATCTCTCTAACTTGTTTAGAAACACATACTGATCAATTTTATAAACTGAAGACAAAAAGGCCAGTGGGAAAAATGTGTCTGTCTCTGCTCAAGCTTCTGTGGCTTTAGTTATCTCCTCCTACATCTAGGGCAGGGTTACTCCGTCCGTGAACTTCCACCTGCTGGAGAGTACAAATGCCATCATCCCCAATCAGTCAATGGCTAGTTGGGGATAATAGGAGTCGTAGTATCCAAGTTGAAGGTTCAAAGATTGACTTTGTACGTTCTACATGTTATATAGCTAAATCTATGTGCAAAGCAACAAATAAAAACATGCAAATTATATACTTTATATATCAAAATATATAAAAAAAAACATTTTCATAAAAATATACATTTGCTGAAGGATGAGAATCCTGCACATGATGCTGGAATGTATATCATTCAATTACAATTTTAAATATTAGTGTTCCCTTTTGTCCACAAGGATCTCACCTATAGCTTAACCCTTTGAGTGCCAGATGGGTACGCAACACATTGCAAAGCAACTTACATACACTTCTGGCATTTAAATGGTTAAATAAGCTATTTACATCTATATGAAGCTGCTTTTCTGTGCTGGCGGGGGATGATGGGAGTTGTAGTTACCAACAGATAATGTTATGTGTTACCTATAACTCTGATTTATAGCTATTGACACAAGAGGTAAAGTGGTTCTAACTTCAGCAGTGGAAGGATTTTCTTTTAGAGTAAGGTCTGCTAAATTGTGGATTTCTCTGGCCAAGGATGTAATAATGGCAAATACAGTCAATACGTTTAAGATAAGATTAGATGCATTTCTAGTTGAAGAGAACATACATAGTTATACCCAGGGCTGGATTTACATTCCAGGCTCCCCTAGGCAAGGCACTCTGGGCACCCTTAGCTCCGCCCATGGCCGCACCCCACTCCTCACATGACCACACCACCAGTCTCCTCCAGTGTTTCCTGGCACAGAATATGCCTTTGGCCTACAACAAGCAAGGACATAAAAGCTTTAACCCCTTGGTTGCTAGAGAGATCTCCAACATATTGCAAAGATCTCACTAGCATCAAAGGGATTAAATAAAAGCCTCTGGCACTCAGAGGGTTAAATAATTCTCATTTTCCAAGTTACACTGTGACAGAGGTTGAACCTGATGGACTTGTTTCTTTGTTCAACCTAATTTACTATGTAACTATGTGTTAAACTTATTTGCATATGCCTACCCAGAATCCCTTGCAGTAGTAACAACACTGCAAAAGTGTGATTTCTGTGGGAAAAGCAAGTCTTATGGCTTGTCTGGTATGTCAAATTTTGTTTAACATTGTATCTACCACCCACCAAATTCAGGTGGAAGGGGTTTTCATTCACTTTTTTCCCCACCATAACCTTTTCAGTTTGTGCTCCATATGTAAATACATGTAAGATAGACTAAAATAATGTGTCATGTAGAGGTTTTTTGTTTTTATTATTGTTTGGTCCATCCATATAAAGATACATTCCTTGGCATCTGGAAGATGGTGAATAGATCCTACAGAAAGTGGATCCTTCAGTTTATGATTGTACTGATTTTAAAACATTAGATTACTAGTTGAACAGCCCGTTACACGGGCCACAGTGCCTCTGGCAGCCGGTCGCGGGTCTCCCACGCCTCGGCTGATACAGAGCCTCTGGCAGCCGGTCGCGGGGCAGTCACACGCAGTGGAGACTGCCCGCGCCTCGGCTGATACAGAGCTGGACGCTCCTTTGGAGCGCCCAGCTCTGTATCAGCCGCGGCGCGGGCAGTCTCTACTGCGTATGACTGCCGCACGCGCAGCAGTGTCTACTGCGCATGTCGGGCGTTACACACAACTTGGCGAATTGTTATATAGGATGTATATTGTCTTCAATATGTTGAAATTGTATATATTGTAATTGTATTGTATTGCATGAATAAAAAAATAATTTGCCTCCAAATCTAGGCTCCGCAAAAGAAAGGGAAATAAATGCAAAGGCTCGACAGCTAATCCAAGGATCTAGTGCTAGGATGGCAGGGTTTGCAGGATTCGGCATGGGGGGAGCAGCAGCTGCAGCGCCAGCACCAAAACCTGAGATCACTGGTGATTTCAAAGTGAGTGGACAGCCACAGGTTGGGGACGATTTCACAATCGACTTGTGTATCAAAAACACCGCTGCTGACAATAAGGATGTCAAAGTCAGTATGACTGCTACCACTATTGTGTACACCAGAGCCCCAGTGAAAGAAATTCAGAACGATGTGAAGTCTGTCAAACTGGGTCCAAACAGAGGTATGTGAGTGTGTTTTTAGTGTAATTAATTCAGCTTTTAAGTGGTTAAAAGCTCCATTTAAATCAGTGCCAGAGGGGTATCTAACGCACTGCTTTGGCACTCAAAGGGTTATATATTTTATTCCTCCTATGGTGCAGTTGATTGTTCCAGAATTGCTAATCTTTAGCTTCCTGCACATGGTTCTTAAAGATGCACTCCCACCAGCACCCAAACCTGTTTTAATATTAACCTTTGAATGCCAGAGGGGTATCACTTTGCCATACTTCCCAAAATTTCAAATTGCCAAAGAGGGACACTTGTGTTTTAGGGGGTGTGGCTTGGGGTGTGGCTGGTGGGCGGGGCATTAGCGAGAATTTTTAGGCTATTTAACAACCTATTGACACCTCCTTGTGTAACCTAATAAATGACTTATAACAAGATCAAAGTATTTTATTTACACAGACTAACTTATACACACATATACTGATGTTTAAACAAACATTAATGTGGGTTTTATTGCTGTAGAGCAATGTGATACACTTATATACACACCACACAATCTGATCTCCTAAAAAGAGGGACAACAGGGTGAGAAAGAGAGACAGAGGGATTTTGGTCTAAAAGAGGGACTGTCCCTCCTAAAGAGGGACACTTGGAAGGTATGCTTTGCTATACATTGGATACCCATCTGACACTCAAAGGGTTAAAGTAAACAATGATGCTGATGAGCAAAACAATTAGACCGTAGGGGGTCATATAAAAACCTCCAAACTTACCATTGAATTAAATGGAGCTTTCAACCTGGTCTCCAACACATCAAGGTCTCCCACTCTCTTAAAAACAATGGGACATTTTATGTGTTCTCTATGATGCAGCTGGCTTGCCCAATTCATTTCTCCAGTTCTCTTTAGTACATCAGCCTCACTTTAAAGGAGAAGCAAACTCTTTTTTGAAAACCTATATGTTTTAGGGGTTTTTCCGTTGAATAAAAACAAAGGTACTCCAATGTGATTTTTTTTTGTTTAAATGTTCAAACGGTTCAAAGCTGTTGTGCTTTTTGAAAACTGATCCAGGGTGCTTACTTCCTGAAAGTTCAAACTGACAGGAAGTGACTCAGCAGTTACTCTGCCATTCTATGAAGAACTGTTGCCAGTGACTCACTTCGCCCTTAGACTGCAACAAAATAATTATCTGAAGTCTGGTCAATGGAGGGCATTGTTAACGCTTTGAGTGCCAAAGGGGTATGCATCGCATTGCAAAGCAATGCATTGTGTACCCCTCTGGCACTCAAAGAGTTAATGTAACCCCCCCAAACACTAAAATGTAATAGTTCTGGAAAGATGCATCTCCCAACAGTGGGAGTATCCGTGTTTTATCCACCACTGAGGCTCTAAAATATATTTTGTATTAATTAATTCATTCATTCATGTCATCTAACACATTTTAGCATTGTGTGTAGTGTGAAGCTGAGGTAGATTGCACTAGCGTCACACTACACTCAGATTTGTCAGTTTAATAAAGTTGCACCTGAAATCTAATGACAAATCCATAATGTACTTAACCATGTGAATGCCAGAGGGTTTTGCAATGCATTGCACACCCCCAGCACTCAAAGGGTTCATGTTTTTATATCACTCTTTCTTTGTTCCAGAGAATTGTGTAACATATACAGTAACATTCGCTCAGTATGAACATGCCATAACTACTGACAACATGATCCTATTTTCTGCTGTGTGTGAGGACAATAAGGGAGGGAAATTGCTGGTAGAAACTGTGATCACCCTGAAGAGCCCACCTCTGATTCTAAAGGTATGAGACCTGACTCCCTGTGGGTGGGGTTAATAGATGTCAGGTCAAATGCACTTTGTTAAAGGAGCAGTTACCATTTTTATTAAAGCATGCACTGACTTTATGGTACTCTTTTTATGGTACTGTCTTCAGGGCTCAAAATTTCCACTCGCCACTAGCCAATGGCGATTGAAAATTTAGTCCTGGCGAGTAGAAATTCAACCCTGGTGGGTATGTTTTGGCTTGCAGTGGCGAGTAACTTTTCAGGTCTGGCTGGTAGCAAAGGACTTAAAATTATAAGCTCTGCTGTCTTAATCCTCTTCAAATCTTCCTTTCTACTGCTCCATTTACTGCTGGATAAAACAAATTGCTTCAAATTTCTAGTGCCACCAGTAGGTGGTGCTCTTCCTGTCCCTTACTGTGCTGATGTTACATTAAAGGGATAGTAATGTTTCATAATAAAATCAGCTCTAATTAATCATCATAGTATTTGGACTTTGGAGCGTGTTATTTCAATTCTGTCAGAGTTGTAGTTCAGGAGTAATTCAATGACAAAGTGTCCTCCTCCCGCCCCTTTTACTGATGTAACACTTTTCAGCCAGAGCAAAAGGGAGGTGCCCAGGTAGACTGCAAAGAGGGACAATTTTCAATTAAGATAAGGGAAAAACCTGAAAAGCTTGTCAAGGGAGGAAGGGCTTTCATTGTTTTCATTGTAAGAAGATTGTCCCCTGCTGTTATCTGTCTGGTCTTACAACCAGATTCCCCATCTGAGAAGAGATGGCTTACACTAGGTAAAAGGGGCAGGAGGGGAAACTTTGCTTGTGAATATCTCTGAAACCATAAAGGTTTGAGAGATAAGACTTATATCATTCTTCATATTTTTTTAATGCCTACAAAATAAAATAAAGTTAAAATGAAGTATTACTATCCTTTAAGTGTTGTATGTAGTACTCCCATAGAGTGTATTTACAATGTGATTTTTGGAAGGTGCTTGCTTACACTTTAATTTCCATCTATCATTCTCTCTTTCTTTCCTTCCTCCTTCATTCTCTCTCTTTCTTTCTCTCCTCTCTTCTTCTTGTGTGTGTGTGTGTGTGTGTGTGTGTGTGTGTGTGTGTGTGTGTGTGTGTGTGAGAGAGAGAGAACATATTGGAGGTTATTCACTAAGGAGTGATAAAGAGGTGATTAAGTGGAGATGATTTCTCCAGTGTATCACTTCTCCAGTTCCTATGTTATTCTATGGAGCCCATTATCTAACATATCTTAACCCCTTAAGGACCAGGACCACAATTTTTTTTCTCTTAGGATCATTTGGGCACAATGGGTTACATTTTTATGGACACTACATGAAAAGGTATGACCGGTAAGTCATACCTACAAAATGGGAAGTTTTAAGTGGGCATGTCCACCCTGGGTGAAAAACCCCATGTCCCTTTTTACCACCCTATTTTCCCACTTTTTTATTGATGACATTTGGCAGTGTGTATAAATGTATTATATGGCTCCACAACAATCACACTCCCAATTTTGGTTTTTTACATATTTGTTTTTTTAATAAAATTAAAAAAAAAATTGTGTTGTGTCTTTAAAAAAAAAAAAAACAATAGTTGATTTTAGCAGGTCGAAAATAGACCTGCATTTAGCCAGCCTCCAGCACAGCAGTGAAGGGGTTAATACTCCAGCGGCTGTTTTTTCTTTAACCACTAGGTGTCTCCTCTCTGCTTCTCTGTCCCTTACTTTGATTGTAAGGGACAGACAGGCATAGTGGAGACACAAAGGCAGTATGTAAGCATACTGCCTCATTCATTGAGAATGCCGGTACATGTGATCACTGTTGCAGCGATCACATGACCCGGCACAACTGAGTAGGGCTGAGACTGAATGCTCCAGTACCGGAGTGCTCAGTCTCAGCCTGGAATGAATGATAGCAGCGTGCACGGAGGTACGCTGCTATCATTTAACTCATGACGGTCCTGGACTGCTTTCAACCCATGATGGTCCTGGACCATCATGGGTTGTTAAGTGGTTAAGTTTTGGAGATCTTAGTGCATAGGTTCCATAGAATAACATAGGAAATGGAGAATAGATATCATTGGAGAAGTCATCTCCACTTTATCACCTCTTTATCACGCCTTAGTGAATAAACCTCAATGTGTATGTGTAGGAGTGTGTGTGTGTCTGTGTGTGAGAAAATTATGTATATGTGTAGGAGTGTGAGAACATGATGTGTATGTGTAAGAATGTGTGGATTGTGTTTGTGTATGGAAAAAATAAGGCATACAGAGAAAATATACTGAATAAAAATATTATTCTGTTAGCCTGGACATGTTAACAAACAAAATTAAGAACAGAATAAAAATAAATAGAAAAACAAATTAATACAATTAATCTATAATAAAAACTAAAGTTTAAAAAGTGTGCGTCTGTGTCTTTGTGTGTGTGTGTTCCTGCATTTGTGTACACATTGTGTGTCTTTGCAGTTGAGTCTATTTCCTTTTAAACTATGTGTGAAATTGCATTTTGTTTATGGTAGTCGTCTAATGAGCTAATACCTTGATGCACAAAAACGTATTTAATTATTTTTCTTTCCCTATATTTTCAGCTTTCTGGACAAGCATCTGTAGGCAAACCAGTGAATGTGGAAATTGTATTCCCCAATCCCATTAAAGAGGACATTCCAAGCAGTAAACTGATCGTAGAGGGCAGTGGCTTGCTAAACGGCCAGCTTAAAATAGAGTAAGTGCTTTTTCATTAAGTGTTCAACATTAGAGCTACAGCCTGGGTTATTATAGGAAACAACAAAGATGTATGTTTCACTTGATAAAGTGCATGAAAGGAGTAGACAAGAAGTAACCATTTAAATGATCTGTAAACATTTTATAAAAACCTATATGTTACAGGGCTTTTCCTGATGAGTAAAAAGGGTACTCCACTGCTGGCAGTTGTTTTCTTCAGTGTGACTACTTCCTGAAACTTCAAATTGACATGAAGTGACTCAGCAGTTACTATCACATTCTATGGAGAACTGTTGTCAGTGACTCCCCTGTCCCAGAGAATGCAACAGAATAGCTGTATTAAATCTGTCCATAGAGGGAAATGTTAATGTAAAAACACAAGTGGAATAACTCTGGAAAGATGCATGTCCCTGAATATATGAGCTTTTTTTCATACACATAGTATATATTCTTTTATAATGGTCTTCTCAGAGTTTATTTGTCTATATGACCTCAATTATATTTAAAGGTAATATTTCCATGTAGCCCTTTGAGTGCCAAAGAGGTATCCAGTGTACTATATTGCAATGCATTTGAAAAAATCTGTGACACTCAAAGTCAGATATCACAGATTCAGTATAAGTAATTTAATTAGTGGCCCATTCATTTTGACTAACACAAACCTGTGCTCAAGACTGCATTTTCATTAACCCAAGACTGTAAACGCCCCTTGAGGATAGGATCAGAACACATGTCTACTTTACAGCATATATTTCTGTGAGAAAATGAGACCAACATTGACATGCATTAATTCTGTGATGTCACTTCCTGTTATTCCATGGGTTTGTTGCAAGAAGAGCATTTAAATTACATTGTGAGTGAACACTGATGGTATCATGGACCTAGAATGGACTTAAGGTCATAATCAGCTAAAAAGGAGTCACTCTGAAGTAAAATTCTCCAAAGTCCCATTGATGTACATGAGGATTGGATGCTACAGAGGTCCAACACAAAGCATGGACTTATTTGCAGAGAGAGATATTCTCGGTACATGCACTAAAGAGCTGTGGGCTTTTACGACAGCAGCTCTCTTACACAGTATTGTGTGTTCCCTGACAAACGAAAGATCCACTGTGAAACTATAGACATTTAAATAGTAGCAGTTTCCACTGACAAAAGAGTAATTACAAGTGTGAGAAAAGGTATCACTGAATCGAGATGTAGCGTTTGCAGAGAGACATTCTCAGTACCACTAAAGAGAGCTGTGGGCTTCTACTATAGCAGCTCCCCCATATGGTATTGAGCATACTCTGTTAAGCAATAGATCCATATTGTGATACAAATTACATTATCATTGACAAAGAACTGATCTATCTAATAATATTTTCTGGCAGAAATATGCGTATATAGCAATAACATACACGTGCTATTAACTGAGACCTGAGAAACCTGGTCCCTGTGCAAAACACGCTGCTACATATGAAAGGTTGACTCAGTAACTCATGTGAAACTTAAAGGAGCAGTAAACTTTTTTTATGAAAAAATATATATTGTAGGGATTTTCCTACTGAGTAAAATAAGGGTACTCCCACTGCCGAGAGATTTATATTTCCAGAGTTATTACAGTTTAAACCCATGGTTTTTTTACATTAGCAGTGCCCTCTAGTGGTCAAATTCTAATTAGATTTCCTGTTAGATTCTAATGGAGAGGAAAGTCAGAAAAGTCAGAGACATACAGTTCTCCATAGAATGTGATAGAAACTGCCTGTCACTTCCTGTCAGTTAGAACTATCAGGAAGTAAACACAGTAAATTCACTTCCTGATTGTTTAAACTGCTATAAATTTTGAATAAAACATCTGACAGCTATGGGAGTGACCTTGTTTTATTCAGCAGGAAATGATCTATAAAATATGTGTTTTCATAAAAAAAAGTTTACTGCTCCTTTAAGGTTATGAAACACTGAGGATTAAGACTATCAAAAAATTCTCTTGTCCTCGCAAATATCATAAATTTACTTTGGAAGGTCAGGAATGATTACATTCCTAAAAACATGTTAAGAACGAGGTAAAAAAAGACTTTTAACTAGGCTGACCATATTATAGGCTGTCCCTCCTAAAGAGTAGGCTGACCATATTTCCTTGAGACAAAAACGGGACGGGGTGTGTGACAGATGGACAGTGGGACTCCGTCACTCCGAGTCAGACCGTAGTAAGCTGCAAGCAGTGAGAACGCATTTGCTCCGTCTCCTACTAGCGGTGTTCCCTCTGTGGCCAAAAAGCCTGCCCCTGAAGTAAATCAGAACTTCCTCTCTTTGTCACTCACACTAGTGATTTTACTGTGTTTACTGTATGAATTGATTACCATAGAGTCTTATGACTCTTTGTCACATCACTGTCTAAGAGACTCTATGGTAATTTACCATAGACTCAAAAGTCATTCGCGTCATAAGACTCTATGGTAATCAATGTGTACAGTAAAACCACTAGTGTGATGGTAAGTAAGTGCCGATTGACTTTATCTTATGAGAAATAAACAAGCTGCGTTATTTTTTTTTTTTAATTAAAAACTATAAGTTATATTAAAAAGACGGGATGGTCTAGAATTATGAAAAAAACGGTACTGTCCCTTTTAAAATGGTACGTATGGTCAGCCTACTTTTAACTCTACGTGGTATAATAGAGGAATAAAATCAACAGATCTGGAATTAAAAAAGCCCCCCCCCCTTTTTACAGTGGTACAGAGGTTGACAAAACAACAAAAGTCTCTCAACTATAAACTAGTAGGATAGTGGGATTGTTTTTAATATCCCCTTGGCATTTCTCTATGAGGGGACTCATTTTTAATTTAGATATCCCAAAAATGTGTCAAATAAGGGATATTACACACAATTATTTGATTATTTTTTATCAGACAGTAATAAAGGTTATTTCTTAGGGTCAATATACAGGCTTTTATAATAAGATGTTGCCAAACTTGTCTCTACAGGGTCTTTGATTGCCTGTCTTCTCAACTCAGTAATGGTAGACAGACAATAGCAATCACCCTTCTCTTTCTTTTTCTATGCTACAGATGTCACCAATGAATTGGAGACCTATTTAGCATTCATGGTGTTCAAACCCCCATTTAAATAAATGGGAATTTGGGGGAGTTATTTAGTTTGCTCCAGAATAATCCCTTAGACCTTTAATTGCAGCAGGTACATACTTTAAAGTGGACTAAGAAAATATGTCAACATGGTTGAATGTAGCGCTTTCAAAACCACCCGGTTTTCTTACTCAAGTAATTTTGAAGCCTCTGGAGGTGTAAATGATCTGCATTCCACCCATGATGCATTTACTTTGTGTATCAAAAGTTGTTATCATTATAGTAACCAACATTGGTGCAACATAGTAGTAGAATGTTCACAGAGGGATGTCTAGTTAAGTCATGATGTTTTAAAAAAAAGTTTATGAAGCAGAATGATTGTTTAATTTGTAACAAAAATAATTTTCCTACTCTGAATTTCAGTGTGCCAATTATGAAGGCCAACCAGAGATCCATAACCTCGTTTGAAATCACCCCATACCGATCTGGCCCAAGAACCCTCTTGGTAGACTACTCTTCCAGCCTGTTACATGATGTGAAGGCATTCCAAACCATTACTGTAGCTTCTAGAAAGAAGTAATAGATTCTCCATGATGAGCTCTGAGTCCAGCAATTGACCAGTCTCAGAGCTTGGCAATTGCTGGACCTAAGACTGTTGGGGATTGCAACTCCCACCATCCGAAGTTAGACAAGTGCTGGTTAGGAATGTTGGAAGTTGTAGTTCCCAAATGCTGATGGTCTGACAATTATTTACTTCTGGTATAGAGGGAAAATGTAGTCTGAAAAAGGAAATTCCATTAGATAGATAACTGAAATCTTTTTGATGTCCATAGAAAACTATTCATCTTGGTGACGATCTTAATTTGTACAATTGTTGATTTACACATTCTGTGTTTCTCCAAAAGTTAAAACATGTAAAATATAGATTGTTTAAACAAAAATATCAAAGTTTTCATTTTTATCTCTAATGAGGTAATTCAATTTGTCTTAGTCAGTATTGTATAATTTATTTCATTGTTTCACACGTAAGCCAAATACCTCTGACATTCTGGATATCTTAAATTCCCTAGTTCTTTACAGTTCTAGAACCTTCAAAACCTCAACAGCTTGCTCCTCAAACATTATATGTGTAAAGAATTATTTAAGTCGACTTGTCTCCATAATATAAATGTAGTTAGATTTAAAGAGAAGTAAAACTGTCTAAATGTTACACTAATCATTTATTACAATCAGTAATAGCTTTCAAAAGAGTAACCTTTATCTGATAATGATACAATGTGGCACGATATGGTAAATTAGTTCTATGAATTAATCTAGGCAGAGTCCACACTGGAGTCATTTCTAACAGCAGAGCAAGAGATGTGTTTGTCTTAAAACTGAATAGATTAGCACATAGAACAAGGTATAGGCTTAAATTGCTAGCGAAATATAAAGATTTCTCAAAAAAAGTGTATTTTACAGAAATATTGCTAGTAGAACAAACAGGCAAATCTGAAACATTCTAAACTTGTCTTCTGGTGACATGGCCACTTTATACCCTTGAATGCTAAAGATGTCTTCAAGGCATCACTTTGTAATCCTCTTTAGCATCCAAGATGTTAAGTTGATCAAATTACAAAAAACTTAATTATATCAAGTTCAACACCACCGTTAAACATTTTATACTATTGCTAAAGTGAAAAGCAGTAGTAATCAAATATTCTCAAGTAGTTAGCAGATAAAGTAATCTAATAAAGAAATGTTTCCTGATCCCAGAAAAGTGAGCTAGTTGTTATAAACTATGTTTCTAGAATGAGTATTTAGTGATGGAGAGTCCACAGTATATGAAAGAGCCTAGGCCTTGTCCTGAAGGGAGAACACAGACTGAGTACAATCCATATCCCTCTACCCTACAAAAGAAAACATTAATAAATACATGCAAATTAACTGGTGTGTCTATATGTGTGTATATAAATATATAGTACAGAATACATCAGTGAGGGGAGTTAGAGATGTGAGAGATGGGAGAAAGAGAAGGAGATGGGTGGAGCTATAGGGGTGAGAGAGGGAAAAGAGGAGTAGAATGAGGAAGAGAATGGATAAAGAGGAGGAGAGAAATAGACTGGAGGAAGGGTAAAGAGGTAGAAGTGATGGAGAAAATCTTCATCCCCTCACCTACCAGCTCTTACTACTCAGAGTGACTCCTAGGTAATGAGTAGTCTGCAATGATTTGCAAAGCAATATCCTGGAGAAATCACTAGCATGGAAGAGGGTGTTGTAGAATCTGATTGTGTCTCAATTAAGCCTCCGATGCTCTATCTCTCTCTGTGCACTGTTTCTCTCTGTGTGCTGTCTCTCTCTCTCTCTCTCTCTCTCTCTCACTGTCTTGCTATTTGTGCAATGTCTCACTCAATGTGTGCTCTGTCTCTCTGTGTGAGCTCTCTTTCGTTCTCTGTGCGCTGTCTCCGTGTGTGTGTCTGCTGTCTGTGTGTGTGTGCTGTCTCTGTCTGTGTGACTGTGTGTTTGTCTCTCTCTATGTGCACTGTCTCACTCTGTGCATGCTGTCTCTCTCTCTCTCTCTGCTGTCTCTCTGTGTGTGGCTGTCTCTATGTGCACTGTCTCTGTGTGAGCTGTCTCTCTCTCTCTGCAGTGTCTCTGTGTCTGTGTAACTGTCTCCCCGTGTGTGACTGTCTCTCTCTGTGTGACTGTCTCTCTCACTGTGCTAGGGTTGCCACCCAGCCGGTATTTTACCGGCAGGCCGGTAAACAATTGGCTTCTGTCCAATGTTAAGTCTATGGAGGGAATGCCATGGCCGGTATTTTTTTTAAGAAAAGGTGGCAACCCTACTCTGTGCTTGCTGTCTCGCTCTATGTGCACTGCCTCACTCTGTGTGAGCTGTCTCTCTCTCTCTGCAGTGTCTCTGTGTCTGTGTAACTGTCTCCCCGTATGTGACTGTCTCTCTCTCTGTGTGACTGTCTCTCTCTGTGTGACTGTCTCTCTCAGTGAGCCTGTGCTTGCTGTCTCACTCTGTGTGCACTGTTTCTCTCTGTGTGCACTCTCTCTATCTGTGCACTGTCTCTCTGTGTTGCAGGGAGAGCTTCTCTCTTATCTATTCCACCACTAAATTGACTCCATTGAACATACAGGAATTAGCTCAGATAGCAGTGGGACAGATAAGAGACAATCTCTCCCAGCAGCACACAGAGAGAGAAAGACAGCATACTGGAGATTTAATTTATACACCATGATATTCTGCTATAACCTCTTCCATATCTCCAATGCTCTGCTTTGCAATGCATTGACGATTATTCTAACAGCCAAGCGGTCACCGTATTTGTCCTTTGCTTTTCATGGTCTGTCAGGGTCACTCTTAATCCTTTGAGTGTCGGAGAGGTATCCAACGCACTGCAAAGTGTTGGTTACCTGTCTGCTATTCCATCAGACACCAGTAGATGGTGCCAATAACTCCTGTGCAGAGTATTTACAAGAATCTAACTAAAATGACCTGAAACAAACGGTTAACGTTGTTTGAATGCAACAGTCTGTGACAGGACTTATCTGAGAGGGGGGACTGGAACCTACTCTCATGCCAGATACAATGGGGTTATCCACTAAGGTGTGATAAAGAGGTGATAAAGTGGAGATGACTTCTCCAGTGATATCACTTCTCCAGTTCCTATGTTATTCTGTATAGCCTGTGTACTAAGATCTCCCCATCAGGACTTCTAATTAAAGTTACAGTCCCCACAACAAAGTTTTCATTGTAAAAGGCCTCTGAGTGCAGGAAGTGGCAGCAATGCGTGTACAGCTAAACAGTCCCCCATTGCACTGGGTCCCAGTGCTTTGCACGTGATATACCCACAATAGTTTTGTCGCTTTATATGAAGGCCTTCAACAGAAAGCAAATGATGAACAATTTTAGATCAAACCAACCGCTTAGACTTGAGGAAAGGAGATTTCATCTACAACAGCGGAAGGGATTCTTTACTGTAAGGACAATAAAGGTATGGAATTCACTGCCTGAGGAGGTGGTGCTATCGAATACAGTGCTTTGCAATGCGTTCCATACCCCTCTGGCACTCACAGGGTTAACCCACTGAATTTCTGCAAAAGCAATGCATTGGAAACCATTCCAGAGTCAAAGGATTAAAAGTAAAGTGAGCGTATATCCCTTTAAATCAAGGAAAATAGAAAATCTTCCTTGGAATCAGTGTGTGTGTTTTTATGTGTCCATGATTTAAAGGGATATGTGGACACCCTGGTTTAAAGTCCCATGTAAATCAGTGTGGTTTTGGAGCATTTTTATTTGTCCGCTATTCTGCATTTGCTATGCTCCACAATGGCTCCTCTTTTGCTTCCTGCATAAAGCATTAGGTCTGAATTCCCAACACTCATGCATTTTGAACTGCAGGTGGTATATTTAATAAATAAAGGGGTAGTCAATGTTTGGACCTCCAGCTGTTGCAATTTTTGTAGACATCTTTCACATCCGAGGGGTTAAAACCTCCATTTCAATTATAATATTGTTATTTACTATCTATGGTGCATTTGGCATTGTTCAGAATTGCTTCAGGTAATTTTGCTTCACTAGGCTCTTGTGAATACGCTGCACATGAGGTATCACCACCATCTACTGGTGACTAGTGGAATATCATCACCAATGCCTATTGTATACTTATGAGGCTTTTGTACTTAGAACTAGGGCGAAATTCACTAAGCGGTGATAAAGTAGAGATGACTTCTCCACTTCGTCACCTCTTTATCACCGCTTAATGAATCTCCCCCCCACCCAGAGTAATTCTGGGGTAAACCAACTGCACCATGGGGACAAATAACATTTGTCAAATCTCTCTTTGATTGAAATGGGTTTTTAACCCTTTGCTTGCGTTGCATACACCCCTGATTCTTAAGGGGTTAAGGTTATTATGTACAGTAAGCAGAGATTGAGGTCCTGCGACCCTGCTAGCAACTGTCATTTGCACCTCCATGGACATGGTACCCAGTACTAATTGATGGGGTTAGCTTTTGGATCAAGAGAAAAATTCACTTGAACAGTTAGAATTTCCTTGCCATATTAAGGTCCAGTTAGAGATACTGGAGACATGATGTTACAGAGCTGCCCTCCACATCTAATCTTTTAGGGTTGTGTCTGTTAATAAATTAATCCCATGAGGACGGGGTGGGTCAACGCATTGCTTTGTGAATTGTGTTGAAAGGTGGGTGATGCAGTGTTGCATGAGCAACAATGAGAGAAGGAAAGGTACAGCCTCACTTTAGAATGGATGGGAAGTGGGCAGAAAGGACAGGAAGTGGAGTGGGCAAACTCACCGAATCAGCCTCTTGTCTCAGAGTCCTTATAATTAACTCTTGAAACCGGAATTTCCTGGGCAGATACAGACAGTTTCCAGATAAGCTTAACCCTTTAAGTGCTGGAGAGGTATCCAACGCATTGCTTTGTGAATTGTGTTGTAAGGTGGGTGATGCAGTGGTAGGGTGACCACATGTCCCGGATTGCCCGGGACAGTCCCGGATTTTAAGTGTGTGTCCCTTGTCCCAGGCAGTTTTCTTCTGAGACAATAGAAAGTCCCTGAATGAAGACTCCAGAGCACAGAGATCTATATACTGGAAGTAGAACTGCCCATTGACCACTGTGACAGGAAGTGATGTCTCTGCTGGGCTACAAGAAAATGGCTTCCAGACAGAGCTCAAAATACTAGAGAATTGAGCTTTGATATGGGCATCAATCGGGAGCTGCAGTGCAATTTTGTCATAGTGTAAGGCTAGTCTAAGGCTTTGGGCTTGATGTACATTTTCTTGTAGTCCATCACAGGCATCGCCCTCAATCAGAGCAGTCAATGTACAGTTCTTTCTCTGATGTTTAGAAATCTGTAGTGCGCTCTTCTCTCTGCAGTGTCCCTGAATGGCAGAACTGAAATGTGGTCACCCTAAGTGTTGCATGGGCAACAATGAGAGAAGGAAAGGTACAGCCTCACTTTAGAATGGATGGGAAGTGGGCATAAAGGACAGGAAGTGGAGTGGGCAAACTCACCGAATCAGCCTCTTGTCTCAGAGACCTTATAATTAACTCTTATAACCGGAATTTCCTGGGCAGATCCGCAGAGTTCCCAGATAAGTTTAACCCTTTGAGTGCTGGAGAGGTATCTGACGCATTGTAACTCTCACAGGGTTAAATGTAGTACAGCATGCCCTCTGTACATAAACAGGGCATGATCTAGGCATGATTTGTTAGGGGTAAGTTAGGAGGAAATGAAAATGTACAATCATGACACAAACATATAAGAATATCTACTATAGAATATGACTGTGAATCAAAGCCTGGCATTTCACATTAGGTGCCTTATCCACAAAACAAAAGAGAGCTATTGTGGAGTAACCAATAGGTGATAAGAATAGCTTTCCTCTGATTTAAAGAAACATTAACCCTAAAAATAAACTACGGTTCTCAGGGCTGAATTTACATCTCAGGAGCCTGTAGGCACAGAAATCTGAAGCGCCCCCCCCCCCCATTGGCCATCTCCACTGGACACATCCACAATGCTCCTAATCTCCACATTGCCCCCCATCATCTCCATATTGCCCCTATCAGCTCCAACTTACCCTCACATTGCCCCCTTCATCTCCATATTGCCCCCCATCAGCTCCAACTTACCCTCACATACATTGCCCCATCATCTCTACATTGCCATCATCTCCATCTTGCCCCCCATCAGATCCATATTGCCCCATCATTTCCACATGTCCCCCAGTGTCCGTTTCCTACCTCTTCCCTGGTGGTCCAGCAGCAGGAGAGGTCTGTATGTGCCTCCTTTGGCACAGACCTGTAGCTGCTTGATCCCCCTTTCGTACTCAAGGGGTTACATGTGCCCTATAACCCCTTAAATACTACTATTCGTATATTGTGCTCTTCTGCCAACAAGGACTTAAAATACAGCCTTGGAATTAGCCTACTAGCAGTAGTTGATGTTTACCCTACAGCATTCATTTTATCAGCCCTCCCAGGTCTAGAACTTACAAGTGGTTGGTATTAACCCCCTGAACTATCTATTTCTATTGCATTTGGGGCCCCTCTAGGACCCAGGGGGTTTAAAGCCCCTTTGACAACAACGGTAATGTTGGCAAGGTTTGTTCATCAACACAAAAAAACTAAACAAGCGAACTATAAGGAAATCACCTTAATATAATTCCAAAGAGTCCAGTAAGCCAGGAGGGCAGTGCTACAGGGCAGGATATTTTCACAGTACCTCACGGCTGGAGGTGCGGGCACGAGGCCTGTCCTGGCGTTCATCGGCGGTCTCGCTTCTACCAGCCGCACTATCTTGCTAATCCTAGGCACATTGCCATAGCCGCGGGGACTGTGTCGCCTGTGTTTGGCGGTCAAGCGGCTTCTTCCGGGCGGCGAGGCAACTTTTTTTTTTTTTTTTTTTTGAAGGGTCCCAGTGACAGGCGCCCCTCTGTGGGGTGCGCCTGTAGGCAGATGCCTACTCTGCCTAACGGCAAATCCGGCCCTGGCGGTTCTATAAACTGAAATACCCTGCACTTCACACAAGTATCTGTAAACATTCTCTTTGTTTTCAGAGGCCTAAAATCTAGTCTTATATGTGTTCTGTGAAAGCAGACATTCCTGCTTTTTTCAGGGCCCCACAGATCCAATTTATTCAAAAATCTATAAATGCGCTGAGATACGATAACAGATTTTCTGAATATAAGAGCAGTGGACACTAATCCCGATTAACTGACAATGCTCTTATTGACATACCCGGGAACTCTCAGGATTTTGACCCAAATCATAGGGTCTCAGGGAGAAGGGTAAATCCTCAGGGTGGGAGTCCAATGTTAACTACTATCTCATCTACACCAAAAAATAATTATTTAGTCTCTAAATTGCTACTAATTTTACCACGAAGACAGAGGGAGACATCCTTTATCAAATGAATATTGCGGGTGTCTCAGGCATTCGATATATTCAAAATCCAAAGGTGCACTAAAAAACTTTATAATATGCAATGTATATATAAAATTTAGATTAAAGTGTTAGTAATGTCCAAAAAAGTTCTTTTGCATTTAGAAGAGCTTAAAGTGCTGAGCTAAATGCAAAAAACCGTATCTCTCAAACCGCTATGGTTTAAGAGGTACAGGCGTTTAAATTTTGATCTCTCCTACTGACATCTGTAAAGCTGTCAGCAGGAGATCCGTGTCGGCCAACACGGAGGAGCTTGAGCAGAGCCGCAATCTCGTTATTTACCATGAATCCCTTCATTGGAATGGTCTAAAACGAGTGCTTGAAAACCAGGCACACATTTTAGACCATTCCAATGAAGAGGTTCATGGTAAATAACGAGATCGTGGCTCTGCTCAAGCTCCTCCGTGTCGGCCAACACGGATGTCCTGCTGACAACTTTACAGCTGTCAGTAGGAGAGATCAAACTTTAAATGTCTGTATCTCTTAAACCATAGTAGTTTGAGATATACGGTTTTTTGCATTTAGCTCAGCATTTTAAGCTCTTCTAAATGCAAAAAATGTTTTCGTGGACATTAGTAACACTTTAATCCCAAGAGTATAGAGTCCTCATCAATTTTATAGTCCTCTTTATCTGTTATTGGTTTCCTCACTCTCCATGCAGCTGTATCTTGGTCAATTGGTCCTGTGACCCTCCAAAAAGCTGTGTTGCTGTATACAAGAAATAGACAAACAGAAACAGCACAACCACGCCTCTAAGAGTGATCTTTTGGGCACTGTGATCCCTTTTGTGCCACAAATTCATACTCTCCCCCCCCCTAGATGGGTAATTACTAGAATGGGAGATGACACCAGCCTCTGGGTATTCAAGCACATCAATAGACTTGTGCAATTTGGTTCAGCTAACTTTGGAATTTGGATGGATAAGGCATATTCGGCATCATTCAGAGCTTCTGAAAGCCAAGGTACACCCACAAAAAAAAATCAGAATCCGAAACATACCTGGTCCGAAATTTCGGTGTAAGTTTCGGAAATTCGGACGGTGCTTTCCTGCCTGAAACTATTACAATGTTGCTACATGCTACTAAAAATAGATGGTACAGCGCTTTCCCACCTGAATCTATTACAATGTTGCTACATGTTGCTAAAAATAGATCTGGTAAAACAGGCGCTTTACAGTTCATGCAACTTGCAGATATTAACCAGAACACAAGCAATTTTGGCATTTTTGCTATGTGTGTGTTCAACCATAATTCCTATCTTTCTCATTTATTGCACAAACACATATTATATACCATTTTTTAAAGGGCAGAAAGGGCTTTAATTTGATGTGACATATAGATATATAAGTGTGTAGGGGGTTTATAAAATACCCCTTCCTGTCTCATTAGAGATTTAATATTATTATTAATATAGTTTAATGTATGTCTAACAGGTTCGGTCCAAAATTCGGATCTTCTGAATGGGAAAAAAAAAAATTCGGCCGAAATCGAATTTTACCAAAAATTATGCCGTGCACAAGTCTACACATCAATATTTTCTCCTCCAGCATCAAGCGATCTCCTCACCTCTCTTCCAGACTCATTGGACTTTTTGGGGAATACAGTAAAGAATACTACCTGGACTTTATGTCGAAAAGCCTCCATTTATTGGTACTAACAACTTTAATGATGAAGTCACCATTGTGACAAAACACATTGGGCGATATACCATAGGGATTAATCACCTTTGTTTTGTTTTTACTATATTATAAAAAGTATTTTATTTAAAGTTGTTACTACCAATAAATGGAGGCTTTTTGACATAAAGCCCATTTTAGGGGACTCGTTGCTAGAGAAACACCTCGGTATCCTTGTCAACTACAAACTTGGAAACAGTGACCAGTGTCAAACAGCAGTAGCAAAGGCAAACAAAAACCTGTCTTGCATAAAAAGAGGTATTGAAGCAAGAGTGGATAGCATTATTTTGCCATTGTACAAATCATTGGTAAGACCTCACCTTGAGTATGAAGTGCAATTTTGGGGACCAGTTCTGAAAAAGGATATACTAGAACTAGAGAGGGTACAGCGAAGAGCAACAAAATTAATTACGGTAATGGAGGACTTGACGTATGAGGAACGACTAGACACACTTGGTTTATTTACTCTAGAGAAAAGACGACTGAGGGGAGACCTTATCACATTGTACAAGTATATGAGAGGTCAATACAAGGATCTCTGCGGTGAGCTATTTATTCCAAGGCTTATTCCAAGTCATCTCCACTTTATCACCTCTTTATCACACTTTAGTGCATCTACCCCCCATGCACATTTTGTCTCAAGTGACGACAACCCAAAAGAGCATGCTACAGCTTGGTTGTGTTCAAGGCAGTTTGTTGTTAAGACGGCTCATTTGGTTAATAAACAAGCTGTAGAGTCTGTTTAAACCACAAGGTGGCAGGCTCTAGTCCCAGCAAGGTCGGCTCAGCCTTTCCACCTCTAAGCTAAATAAAATGAGTCCAGGACATAATTGAAAACAAGAGACAACCTCAATGTATTCTTTCTGGTAAAATACTTTCACACAGGAAAAAAAATGCAACCTAATTTGCAATTACAATGATGTAGTAATAAGAACTGGAGTAATTCTGGACCTTAAGGAATAAACATTTTCTGTTGACTCATATGAAGCCAGAGAGATCTCATCAAGCCAAATGGGAATTAACAAAAGCATTACTTGTTTCTGGTTCAGCCAGTCACCACCCAGGAGCATCACATTTTAGCACAGGCATATATTTCAGATTTTCTTTCTTTTTGGGGGGGGGGGTCTCATCAGTGATATGCATCTGGTTTGCCTAGACACTCAGGACCGGATTTACATCTCAGGAGCCTGTAGGCACAGAAATATGGAGCACCCCCCATTAGCTCCATATTGCCCCCATCAGCTCTATATTGCTCTCACAATGCCCCCCATCATCTCCACATTGCCCTCACATTGCCCCCATCAGCTCCATATTGCCCCCCATCATCTCCACATTGCCCTCACATTGCCCCCATCAGCTCCATATCACCCCCCATTAGCTTAATATTGTCCCCATCATCTCCATATTACCCTCACATTGCCCCAGTTTCCGTTTCCTACCTGTTCCCTGGTGGTCCAGCGGCAAGAGAGGTCTGTGCCTCCTCCTTCTGCAGAGGTGTAGCTGCTGGACCTTCCGCGCGGTCTTCAGTAATGCAGAGCGCTGGGAGATGATGTCATCTCCCAGCACTCTGTATTACTAAAAACCCGACGAGGAAGCGCAGCAGCTACAGGTCTGTGCCAAAGAAGGAGGCACAGACCTGTCTTCATGGCGCCAGGCAGGGAGGTGACTCAGGCGAAGTTAATAAAAAATAAATTAAAAAAACACACAGGATCCCAGTGACAGGCGCCCCTCTGTTGGGTGCACCTGTAGGCAGAAGCCTACTCAGCCTAATATTAAATCCGGCCCTGTAGACACTGAGATCAAAGGGTCCACATCTGGATTCCCCTTCACCCTTAAGGATCATGGGCGAGATGTTGAGGAAGTGGTGGTAACTGAAATTGTCTGTAATCAGAATAAAAAAGTTCTTACGCCATGGATCATCAATTCTCAGACTTGTCCATCATTTTTTGCATCCAGTTCCACCATCTCCGTCACAGGAAAAAAAGCCATCTTAAAAAAGGGTGTGGTTTACTTTACCATCCTATTTTAGGGATTTTCAGAAAAAAATATTCGTCACAACATCGCTTTCTTGTCTGATTAAAGTCATTTTTTTCCCGACAAAATAAAAATAGTCTAAACTTGGAGAAGACAAATGAAAGTGCTGTCAGCAGGCGTGAGAATTAATTTGTCTTTTGGCCTGGTTTCTTTGAACATTTTCATTTAAAAAAAAAAAACAATGAAAGGCATTTTTAACATGAGAATTTTTAACCCTTTGAGTGCAATATTGCCTTTAACCCTTTGAGTGCAATGCATCCCGTACCCCTCTGGCACTCAAAGGGTTAAAGGCAATATGCATCAAAATCTTGTCACCGTCATTTTTAATTCTTAAAGGGATACTATGGCTTGAAAATAATTTTATTTTATATTGTAGCCCTTAAAAAAACATTAAAAATGATAAGTCTTATCTCCCAAACCTTTATGGTTTGGGAGATATTAGCAAGTAAAGTTAAGTAAAGTTCCCTTTTCCTGGCGCTTTTAGCCAAGTCTGCCATCTAGTGGACAGATTTGGAATCCGGTCCACAGATCAACGGGCAGCTCTTTAGCAGTTCCAAGATCACGATCTTTAAAAAGAGCTACTTCGTTGGAACTGTCTACAAAGTGTGCCTGGCTTGCAAGTACACTTTTTAGACCATTCCAATGAAGAAATTATTTTTAAACATCGTGATCTCGGCACTGCTGAAGAGCCGCAGCCGGTCTGGGGACCGGATTCCAAATCTGAAGGCTTGAGCAGTGACACCACACCAGGGGAAACTTTACTTGCTAAAATATCCCAAACCATAAAGGTTTGGGAGATAAGACATATCATTTTTAATGTTTTTTTTAAGGGCTACAATATAAAATAAAATTATTTTCCAGCAATACTATTCTGTTAAGACATTTTCAAATGTGACAGATTTACTTCTGAAAATATTGTCCTTCTTTTACCACCAACTCCGACAATTTTTTCATCATGACAATTTTTTTAACATCTCGTCCTATGAATTTTCAGAATAAAGCCAAAAATGTGAGAGGCTCAATGGGAATGAACTAAAGCATCATTTTCTTGTTCTTCTTGGGAGCATCAGGTATTAGTTATCTAATGCCATTACGGAGGAGAGATTTCAATAGACACCACACTAATCCTGTATCTCAGTGATGTGACTCAAAATAGGCCAAAACATAAGGGGGGAGATTCACAAAGCGATGATAAAGAGGTGATAAAGTGGAGATGACTTCTGCAGTTTATCACTTCTTCAGTTCCTATGTTATTCTGTGGAGCCAATTCATTAAGATCTCCTAAGTTGAAGAAATCTTAGTGCATAGGCTCCATAGAAGTGATATCACTGGAGAAGTCATCTCCACTCTATCACCTCTTTATCACCGTTTAGTGAATCTCCCCCAAGGTTGGGGATAGCTGATATTCTCGTGCATAGAAGACCTGTCTGTCATTTTGGAACTGGACCTCCCTTTTGGGTGGGATTATTTTGATGTGTACATAGAAATTTCTCATTTGTAATGGCACTAGCCAGCAGAAATATGATGCTTCTAAGCAGGGTCTAGACATAGAACAAGCAATGTTTGATTTTGTTTATTTTCAATGAGTTTTTCACATAATTTGGTTTGATTTTGAAAACCTTTACCATATCTCTCTGAGGATGAAAGTTAATTCAGATGTGGACTCCTTGATTTCAGTGCCTAGAAAAATGAATAGCACTTCACTGATATGGCCCAAAATAAGCCAAAATGTACATTTGGGGTTAGCTGGTGTTCCCGTGCAGAGTGGACTTACCTGTCATTCTAGGTCTTCACTGCCCTTTTGTGCTGGATTAGCTGATTTGTATAGCTGGGAACCTGACGGATTTCACCCGGAGACTCCGGATTTAGAGCAGTGTCTCCGGGCCTCCGGGTGAAACCTTAAATTCTCTGGGCATATACATTATGTGCGTATTTGTTGCTCCTGCCTGTGCACATTGCATAATGTACATCAGTTTCATCATAGCCCTGCTCTGGCATCGCGGTCTGTGGACAACTTGTGACCTGTGTCACGTGATCATGACGCTGCTTGCCTGGTGTCAGGGCAAGAGGAGAGCGGAGAACCTGCACTGGCCTGGTCACCATTGTTGTTAGTAAATTCTTTTTACTTCATTCTGTCACGGTGGTGTGATAGATGGGAGTGAAGTTAAATGAGGCTTTAACCCTTTGAGTGCCAGAGCATTGTGTACCCCTCTGGCACTCAAGGGGTTAAACATGGTACTTTTTTTTTTTTTTAACCTCTGGTTGACCTATTACTAAGGGTTCCCAGGTATGCTGATATGTATATGGAAATGTTTCCTCTGTAATGGCACTAGAGATCAAGGGCGGAATGAAAGAAACATTCGCAATCTCTGTTTACAGTGTACGCTTGATGGCAAAATGATTAGCACCAAAATGTTACTGAACTGCAAACTGTTTATCACAATTAGTGATCGTATGCACATCTTTTTTGTGGATGCATTTCAAAAAGTGAGTGTGGCTAAAATGGCTGCCGTTTTGTAAGAGGATGAGCACTGTGCTTAATTCAGCAAAGCAATTAGCACACATTTTCGTACATTTGCTAACTTTTCCATTAATTTAGGCGCATTCACTAACTTTGCCATTAATTTAGGCGCATTCACTAACTTTGCAGTTAAAGAGCTAGTAATAGATCCTTTTATTGAAAGGTAATTTTGTAGATAGTAAAAAAATAAATGGATTACACCTAATCCGATCTCGCAAACCTTTATGGTTTGAGAGATATAAGCTTACAAGGTTCCCCCTTCCCTCCCCCTGCACTGATGTCACTATCTAGGTTACAGCAGGAGATCCCGGTCCACAGACCGTACTGCGGTTCTTCAGAAGAGCCGAAATAGCAGGATATAGAAATAAATACTTCATTTGACTGGTCTACAACGTGTGCTTGCAAACCAGGCACACATTGTAGACTGTTCAAATGAAGTATTTATTTCTATATTCTGCTATTTCGGCTCTGCTGAAGAACCGCAGTACGGTCTGAGGACCGGGATCTCCTGCTGTCAACAGGGCCAAACTGGGTATAAAAACCAGCCCTGGAAAAAATTGCTTACCAGCCCAATAGCATTGCGTCATTATACCAGCCCCACAGCACTGCGTCATTATACCAGCCCCATAGCATAATGGCATTTTTGTACATAAAAGGGGAAAACATGCATTTTAAAACACATTGGAATGCCACCACCAGAGCAATAAAGTTATATGCCACCACCAGAGCAATACAGTTAGATGTCACCATAAGACAATACAGAGTTATATGCCACCACCAGAGTAATAAAGAGTGTCACCAGAATAATTACCTGGTTAATGAGAATTATACCCTGCTCCAGGGCTGACAGGCAGTAAAGAGTGTAGACATCGTTCCATAGTGACATCTGTGTGCCTACGCTGTCAGTCCCAGACAGCTCTAGGAGGCATTGCTATCACGGTGCCCGTGTTTCTAGCGTCTGGGCGACATTGCTACTTCCAGGTTTACCATTGCATGATTCTTATTGGCTATTGGGCTCTGGCTTCTCCCAGGGTTTGCCTTTTTAAACTCTCTCCTGTCATCCTTTCGTGGTGTACCTGTGCCTTGCGTTTGAGTTACTGCTTGTTCCTGTTCTGTGTATGACCCGGATCGCCTGACTACTCTCCTGTGTTCCTGACGCTCCTGTGTTCTGATTCCATTGCTGACTATGGCTGGCTGACTATCTCCATGTGTACCTACCTGGCTTGGCTGAGTATCCGATTCCGTTACTGACTAGGACTGGCTGACTACCTCCGTGTGTACTGACCTGGCTTGGCTGAATATCCTATTCCATTACTGACTAGGACTGGCTGACTACCTCCGTGTGTACCGACCTGGCTTGGCTGAGTATCAGATTCCGTTGCTGACTAGGATTGGCTGACTACCCCGTGAGTACAGATTTGGCAGTTCTGGCTTCTGATCTATCAGGGTGCATACCCTGTGTTCTATTCCACCTACTCTCACTTTCAAATGATACAGCACTTGCCTGGCCTGTCTATCCCCGAAGTCACCAGGGGTCTGTGCTGTGAGAGTCTGGTCACTTGCCAGTATCTGTGTGCTGCCGTCGCTATCCCTAGCGTTCTAGGGATTGGTCACTGCCAGTGTCCTGTCTGTGCTGCCTCCACTTACCCTAGAGTTCTAGGGATTTGTTCTCTGCCAGTGTCCTGTCTGTGCTGCCTCAGCTAACCCTAGCATTCTAGGGATTGGTCACTGCCAGTGTCCTGTCTGTGCTGCCTCCACTTACCCTAGAGTTCTAGGGATTTGTTCTCTGCCAGTGTCCTGTCTGTGCTGCCTCCACTAACCCCAGAGTTCTAAGGATTGGTCACTGCCAGTGTCCTGTCTGTGCTGCTTCCGCTAACCCTAGCGTTCTAGGGATTGGTCACTGCCAGTGTCCTGTCTGTGCTGCCTCCACTTACCCTAGAGTTCTAGGGATTTGTTCTCTGCCAGTGTCCTGTCTGTGCTGCTTCCGCTAACCCTAGTGTTCTAGGGATTGGTCACTGCCAGTGTCCTGTCTGTGCTGCCTCCACTTACCCTAGAGTTCTAGGGATTTGTTCTCTGCCAGTGTCCTGTCTGTGCTGCCTCAGCTAACCCTAGCATTCTAGGGATTGGTCACTGCCAGTGTCCTGTCTGTGCTGCCTCCACTTACCCTAGAGTTCTAGGGATTTGTTCTCTGCCAGTGTCCTGTCTGTGCTGCCTCCACTAACCCCAGAGTTCTAAGGATTGGTCACTGCCAGTGTCCTGTCTGTGCTGCTTCCGCTAACCCTAGCGTTCTAGGGATTGGTCACTGCCAGTGTCCTGTCTGTGCTGCCTCCACTTACCCTAGAGTTCTAGGGATTTGTTCTCTGCCAGTGTCCTGTCTGTGCTGCCTCAGCTAACCCTAGCATTCTAGGGATTGGTCACTGCCAGTGTCCTGTCTGTGCTGCCTCCACTTACCCTAGAGTTCTAGGGATTTGTTCTCTGCCAGTGTCCTGTCTGTGCTGCCTCCACTAACCCCAGAGTTCTAAGGATTGGTCACTGCCAGTGTCCTGTCTGTGCTGCTTCCGCTAACCCTAGCGTTCTAGGGATTGGTCACTGCCAGTGTCCTGTCTGTGCTGCTTCCGCTAACCCTAGCGTTCTAGGGATTGGTCACTGCCAGTGTCCTGTCTGTGCTGCCTCCACTAACCCTAGCATTGTAGGGATTTGGTCTCTGCCAGTGTCCTGTCTGTGCTGCCTCCACTAACCCTAGCATTCTAGGGATTAGTCACTACCAGAGTCCTGTCTGTGCTGCCTCCGCTTACCCTAGTGTTCTAGGGATTGGTCACTGCCAGTGTCCTGTCTGTGCTGCCTCCACTTACCCTAGCATTCTAGGGATTAGTCACTACCAGTGTCCTGTCTGTGCTGCCTCCGCTTACCCTAGTGTTCTAGGGATTGGTCACTGCCAGTGTCCTGTCTGTGCTGCCTCCACTTACCCTAGAGTTCTAGGGATTTGTTCTCTGCCAGTGTCCTGTCTGTGCTGCCTCCACTAACCCCAGAGTTCTAAGGATTGGTCACTGCCAGTGTCCTGTCTGTGCTGCTTCCGCTAACCCTAGCGTTCTAGGGATTGGTCACTGCCAGTGTCCTGTCTGTGCTGCCTCCACTTACCCTAGAGTTCTAGGGATTTGTTCTCTGCCAGTGTCCTGTCTGTGCTGCTTCCGCTAACCCTAGTGTTCTAGGGATTGGTCACTGCCAGTGTCCTGTCTGTGCTGCCTCCACTTACCCTAGAGTTCTAGGGATTTGTTCTCTGCCAGTGTCCTGTCTGTGCTGCCTCAGCTAACCCTAGCATTCTAGGGATTGGTCACTGCCAGTGTCCTGTCTGTGCTGCCTCCACTTACCCTAGAGTTCTAGGGATTTGTTCTCTGCCAGTGTCCTGTCTGTGCTGCCTCCACTAACCCCAGAGTTCTAAGGATTGGTCACTGCCAGTGTCCTGTCTGTGCTGCTTCCGCTAACCCTAGCGTTCTAGGGATTGGTCACTGCCAGTGTCCTGTCTGTGCTGCTTCCGCTAACCCTAGCGTTCTAGGGATTGGTCACTGCCAGTGTCCTGTCTGTGCTGCCTCCACTAACCCTAGCATTGTAGGGATTTGGTCTCTGCCAGTGTCCTGTCTGTGCTGCCTCCACTAACCCTAGCATTCTAGGGATTAGTCACTACCAGAGTCCTGTCTGTGCTGCCTCCGCTTACCCTAGTGTTCTAGGGATTGGTCACTGCCAGTGTCCTGTCTGTGCTGCCTCCACTTACCCTAGCATTCTAGGGATTAGTCACTACCAGTGTCCTGTCTGTGCTGCCTCCGCTTACCCTAGTGTTCTAGGGATTGGTCACTGCCAGTGTCCTGTCTGTGCTGCCTCCACTTACCTTAGCGTTCTAGGGATTTGGTCACTGTCAGTGTC
This sequence comes from Rhinophrynus dorsalis, assembly GCA_037306005.1. Taxonomy (NCBI): domain Eukaryota; kingdom Metazoa; phylum Chordata; class Amphibia; order Anura; family Rhinophrynidae; genus Rhinophrynus; species Rhinophrynus dorsalis. The sequence continues at coordinate 43,726,341 of CM074727.1, forward strand.
CTGTCTGTGTTGCCTCTGCTATCCCTAGCCTCCTAAGGAGTTGGTCTGCAGTTACCCATCGCCATATCTCACCTTGCTGTGGTGTGGGACTGTTGTGGTTCTTCTTGTTCCTGTACCTGTCCACGGATCAAGCCAACAGAGTCCTATTGTTTATTACCAACTGTGATTTTTCTGTCCGTCCTGACCTGCGTAAGATTTGGGAAGTACTAAGGTACGGACCTCATTTGGACCTGAGTAGGGTGATTGTTTTCTATTTATTTTCAATAAAGCTTTTAACCTTATCTAACTGTCTGAGTGTTCCTACAAAACCGTGACAATTGCTAGGAGATGCTCGGCTCCAAAAAAGACTGACAGCGTAGGCGCGCAGACGTCCCCATGGAAAGATGTCTGCGCTCTTTACTGCCTGTCAGCCCCAGAGCAGGGTATAATTCTCATTAACCAGGTAATTATTCTGGCGACTAGCATTACTGAACAGCTAGACACCAGATGGGTAATTATTTGCTACAAAGTTTAAGATGGGTGGTAGTTCCGCTTTAAAATAAAGTGGGAGTTGCACTAAGCAGTGATGCTATGACGATATGTGTCTGGCGATGTGTGGCAAGCACAACGCCTTGGTGATGGAGACATCACCATATGCACTAAAAATAATGGGCGGGATGCAAGAAACGTGCGCAATCACTATTTACAGTGTAATTTTGATGGCAAAGGGATTACTACCAAAATGTTACTGAATTGCACGTTTTTTCTCAATTAGCAAACATTTGCTCTTTTTGTAGAGAATGTATCTCAAAAGTGGGCATGGCTAAAATGTCCGCCATTTTGTGAGAGGATTATCAATTGTGTCTAATTCAGCAAAGCAATTAGCACACATTTTCATACGTCTGTTTAATGTTGCCATTAATTTAGGAGCATTTGCTAACTTTGCAGTTAATTTAGGAGCATGTGCTATTCAGTATTAAGGTGTTGATAGGTTTCTTGCATCAAAATGTGAGCAATCGCAAATAGCACAAAAGTTTATGGCTTTTATAAAATAGCAAATCCACTTTCTCGCATACCGCCCTAAGTATTCAAGGAGGGGGGAGTCGAATTGAATCATAAGCATGCAGTGCTGTCGATGTGTGAGGGAGGCCCTCCTTTACATATCTCCAGCAGTTTGACAACGCTGCAGTCTGAGAGAGAAGGGAATATTCACTCAAACGTAATCAAACAGCATTGCTCCCATAACGCGTTCACTGTCATAGGGATGTTCATTGCACTGAAGAGGTTACAGTTACAATATTAACAGATATTGCTAGAATTAACTTATCACTGAGAGAATGGCAGAGAAGCTTAACATATCACAGCTTCTCTGCCTTTCTCTAAATGGTAAGTTAATGCTGGAAACATCTATTAATGTTGTAACTCTTTCAGTGCCACAAGGGTATGCAATGAGCATTCCTAAGGCACTGAAAGGTTTAAATGACAGCAGCTGCCATCTCTGCTCTCCAGCAGAGACAGCAAGCTATCATCTGGCTCCATAGAGAGCAACAGGGAGATCCCAGCTTAGCCAACCCTCTTTGACACCCAAATCCCTCTGTTTCTTTCTCCAACACTGGTTTCCCTCTTTTTAGAGATCAGACTGGTCAGCTACAAATCCCATTGACATATAAGTGTATCACATTGCTCCACAGCAATAAAACCTACATTGATGTTTCTGTAAACTTTAGTATGTGGGTTTATAAATTAGACCAGTGGTTCTCAACATGTGCCCTCAGTGGTCACTAACAGGCCAGGATTTTAAGATTTCCTTATTAGAGCACAAGTGAGTTAATCAATTTCAGTGAAGCTCTGATCAACACACCTGTGTTCTAGCAGGGAAATTCCTAAACCCTGGCCTGCTGGTGGCCACCGAGGGCACAGGTTGAGAACCACTGAATTAGACTGTCTAAATAACATAAATTAGTCTTGATCTAAATGATGTATTCAGTTACACAAAGAGTTGTTAATAGGTCATGAAATAACCTACAAATTTTTGGTAATGCCCCGCCTACCACCCATGCCCCCAGCAACACCAGCTAAAATGAAAGTGTCCTACTTTGGTAACTGAAAAAATTGGAAGGCATGATCTTATGTTCCCTGAAAACAGGTTGAGACTCACTGATAATTAAGGTCACAGTAATTTCTTCCTGGTTTCTCTATTCTGCCTATTATTACATTGTTCCACAGCCACCTGTAGCATCATTAGCCGAGGTATTTAACCCTATGAGCACCAGAGAGGTATCCAACACTTCTCAGGCACACAAAGAGTTAAATAAGAAGTATTCTCTCATAATAATAACTCCCCACTTAGCTTACAAGAAATCCAAATGGCCCCTATGACTTTGTCCCTTGCGCCTTTATTCAGGAGATAAGATTTCTAACTAGTCCTGAATCTCAGGTTAATGGAGGTAAATGTGACAGTTGCTTTTCAGCAAGTATTTTCAGCAAACAGAAAGCATGAGGCTTAATGCTTTAAGGACAATGAGGGTGTACAGCTTACTGCAAAGTAAAGTTGTTACACATTGTAACGGATGCTAAGGATGCCGGGTTGTCCTTAGCTGTCGTTCCAGGGTCCTCTCTCCTTGAAGCGGCTACTAAGGGGGTAGCTGGTCCGGTGAACCTGGATGGCTGGAACACTGGGAAGAACAAGCTGCACTGGAACCGCTGGGAACATAAGCTGGAAGGCTGGAAACATAAAGCTGGAATGCTGGTCTCCTGAATGGGGGTCAAAGGGGACCCTTTAAACCATCCAGGAATGAAGACACTGGACACAAGTTGAGTCTCAAATGAATACTGGTTTATTGACTCCCGTCATCTTCTTCTTGATGATAGATTTTATCCATCAGCGGTGATTTTTGGATACCTAGGCTAGAGCCTCACTGCTCCATCTTCTCGGGTTGGGTTTGAAGTCACAGGTTTGGATTCTTCTTGGTCTGTGTTGACTTGTCACAGTTGGGTTGGTTTCACAGGGTCTTCTCTGTGATGGGCTGCGGGTAGCGGTCAAAGGGGTGTGCAGTGGTGGCAGTGAGTCTTCTGATCAGAGGGTTCAGGTTCTGATCCAGTCCTTGGCAGAAGTTCTTACTCAGCTTCGCTAGGTGTTCGTCCAACATCTCGATGTCCAGCTCCCTGTGAAGGTCAGCTGTCCTTACGAATCTTGGTGCTCCAGACGATATCCGCAGGGCCTTGTTCTTTTATACACAGGTAAACCAGGGACTGGGCACAAAGGGACACAAAGGTACAATGGTTAGGTAGATGGTGGAACAATTGAGAAAATGGACATGTAAACATAGCACAATGTGACCAGAAAGGAGTGAATTAAGTCATACAATGGGGAACAATGGTGGTGTTTACAGTTAACACTGGGCCAGACAATGGAACAATAGAGTGTACACACAAGACAATGGGACAATACAGTGGGACTGATACAATCAACAAAAGCAGTACAATAGAGACAGTCATGACACCAGACAAATCCTATCACACAAAAGACATTATCGTATACACAACAGAGGTGAGGGGGTTAGTACTGTGAAAACATCTGGACCAGAGTGGGACACATCTACCATTTAGCTGGCCTTGCCAATATCCAACAGTCTAACCCCTTCAAGCCCATTTAAGATTGTAGGCCCCCAAGTAACACAGAGGTCCAGCATGTATTACAGTACTTGACAACACTTTAAACATTCACATAACATTTAACATAGAATGGTAGGCAGATGATCAGACCGCTGCTTACATTTCAGCATGGATGGTGTGCAATATAGCATGCCTGGCCATATTTTGTGGCTATTCAGCTGCCCAGAGCTGGGACTTCACCCAGTGTCTTCCATTCTCTTTTGGGGTATTTTCATGGCTCTTAAAAGAGCCCCCTAGTCCGTTACACACACCTCTCTGTTCCTTATCCCCTTCAGGACCGTCACCGGTAAACTTGCCTCAAGGACCGGTGATGGCCCTGGCATGTCATGTATTTTATGTTTACACACACCTGTGGGAGCGCGGTCAGCACTAGCAGGGTCTGAAATGGATTGTTCCAAGGCCAGAGTGGTCTCTCTAAGACACCCGTTCAGTGCGCTGGTGCACGTCATCAGTCATGTGTGCCGGCTCACCGAACATGCTCTATGTGGTCCTTAACTGCCGTCCAACCCTAGGATCTCTGGTCCTTAAGGGGTTAAAGGGATACAATTACCATGTCCAGTGGGTGATGTTTGTGCCCTGTGATCTTGCCAGCGGCTCTCATGTCCACCTCCATGGACATGACACCAAGGACTGACTGAAGAGGTATTCTACTGAAAAAAAAGACACAAGGGCAAAATTCATAGCGGACATTGGCATTTTCTGTCAATAGAAAAATAAATGGGGGGCGCTATTATAAGGACTTCCCCCTTTAAAACTCTCTTTTTATTTTAAAATCTTTTAACCATTTGAGTGCCAGAGGGATAAGCAATGCATTGCAAAGCAGTGCGTTACGTACCCCTCTGGCACTCAAAGGGTTAAGAGAAGCACATATTATCATAATAAGTTAATTTCCCAAATTAATCTAGAAGTGGAAATTTGGAACAAACCTAAAATGCCTTCTCTGCAGAGTAGGTGATAAAATGTGGGAGTGATATGGAATTCAGGAATCATGGCCAGAATACAGGAGAAGGTCAAATCCCTATTGGAGAACTTTAGGGTTTTGAATACTGTCCAATATCTGATCATGATAAGATGCTGAGCTAGGAGATACTGAAGTAATTCTGGAACACCCCAACCATGCTATAGCAGATAAATAAAAATTTCCATTAATATAAATGGGGCATTTAACCCTTTGATTGCCAGAAAGGTGCACAACGAACTGCTTTGCAAGAGGTTTCATGCCCCTATGCCATTCAAACGCTTTCCAACACATGGCACCGAAATGCATTGGATATCTCTCTAGCATTCAAGGGGTTAAAAAAAATCATTAACCTTTTGAGTGCCAGAGGGGTACTCGTCTCTTTGTACACTGACATTTTAGTTGATCGTTCCATATTTTGAGATGTAGATCATTTGTTAATCAATGCGCTTGAAGGATGTCTGTTTTACATCAAATTTACTTTCATATAAACATGTTTTTTTTATAACTGCTATTGAGAAGAACTAATTTGATCAGTTCTGACCACTTCATTAAAGGAGAAGTAAACGTTTTTTATGAAAAAATATATATTGTAGGGATTTTCCTAAAATAAGGGTACTCCCACTGCTGAGAGATTTCTATTTCCAGAGTTATTACAGTTTAAACCCATGTTTTTTTACATTAGCAGTGCTCTCTAGTGGTCAAATTCTAATTAGATTTCCTGTTAGATTGTAATGGAGAGGAAAGTCAGAAAAGTCAGAGATATACAGTTCTCCATAGAATGTGATAGAAACTGCCTGTCACTTCCTGTCAGTCAGAACTATCAGGAAGTAAACACAGTAAATTCACTTCCTGATTATTTAAACTGCTATAAATTTTGAATAAAACATCTGACAGCGATGGGAGTGACCTTGTTTTATTCAGCAGGGAATGCTCTGTAAAATATGTGTTTTCATAAAAAAAAGTTTACTGCTCCTTTAAGAAAAATACAACACATTGCACAGCCTATTTTAACCCCTTTATTGTCATGATTCCCTAAATACTCGGACATTAACCTCTGCCCTTTGAAGGGCAACTATCATATTTGTGCAGCAGAGGAAACTGGGGCTGCATTGTGAGCTCCACACGACCAGTGGGAAGCTAAATGGGGATAAGAAGAAGACATCCCTGGACATGCCAGTTCTTGTCCTAAACCTCAGGAGTTATTACTGTTATTATTATTCTTTATTTATATAGCGCCAACTAATTCCCCAGCACTGTACAATTGGAGTTCTACTAAGGTCAAGGATGAGAGTGTCCAAATGATGTGATTTGCATGATAAAGTGGTTGGGCCTTGATCGGGAGAGAGGGAATCGGAGAAGGGGCTGTGGAGTTTGTCATTAAAACAAGCAGAGAGTGGGAAGAACAGACAGAAGAGTGGCTGGAACTGGCAGTGAAGTGGGTAGAGTTACAAGGGAACTGTCATGGGGTGACTTTGGAATGATAACACTGACAAGTACAGCTACAGTAAACATGAATATCTTTATTGAGAAATAAAACAGCATGAAATTGATAGTTCTTCCCCAACCCTCACTGGACCAGGTGGAAGGACAGTGTCTTGGCACTTCCCCAACCCTCACTAGACAGGTAAGAATCAAGCACAGGATCACCCGACTGAAAGGAGGTAAGTACCACTCTGACTGAAGGCTTATAGTAGTAGCAGTAATGATAGTATCTACTAGTACAGGAACAGCTGTAAAGCCACTGGGAACAGAGGGAAATTCCCCAAATATGTTAGGGTGGTTGAGCTCAGAGACAGAACTCCCTAGAACGCTAGGGTAAACCAGCAGGCAGCGGTGACTAGGAATCCCTGGAACTCTAGAGTAACTGGACAGGCAGTGGTGACTAAGACTCCCTAGAATGGTAGGGTAACAGGACAGTGAGTGGTGACTGAGATTCCCTAGAATGCTAGGGTAACTGAACAGGCAGTGGTGACTGAGATTCCCTAGAACGCTATGGTAACTGAACAGGCAGTGGTGACTGACACTCCCTAGAATGCTAGGGTAACTGAACAGGCAGTGTTGACTGACACTCCCTAGAACGCTAGGGTAGGTG